>JAQPPZ010003234.1:0-1214775 GCA_028583015.1 Wollemia nobilis
TGATTTTAACATCTTATAAATAAATAGTCAACAAGCTCCTCACTAACTTTGAATGGTACAACATCAATGCTTCACCAAGATCCACCAATCATTTTATAGATACTATGGCATCTCCTGGATCTCTTATTTCATAGAATCCCTTTGATAGCATAACTCACATCTGTATCACTAAGCTTTCTTAATTGGCTATTTCAGATGAATAGATGCCCATTTTGTCCAAGCAAAGCCATATCAGAATTGGTTCTATAAGGTGAAGGACTTTCTCAAATTTGGATCCCTTCCTAAAGAGTTGTTGTTAGCTGCTAAACAAAATTTTAAATAAAACATAGCTCAATATAATCTCCCAAGGGATGTGCTTTATCATCATGGCTATAATGGCATTCTCCTTCACTATATTAAACCACAGGAAGGAAATAGGATGATTAATTTGGCCCATGATGGTACATGTGTTGGTAATTTTAGTGGGATGGCCATTGCAAATCACATCTTATGTATGGGGTATTATTGGCCCACAATGGAGTGTGATTGTTGTGCATATATCAAGAAGTGTCCCAAATACCAATATCATACCAATTTAACCCATATACCTTCACAAGCATTGCAACCAATTTAGGCTCTTTGGCCCTTTTCCTAATAGGGCCTTGATCTTATTGGAAAAATTTCACCTCCTTCTTAGGGGTGTCATACATTCATCAACATTACTACTTAATACTTTACTAAATGTATTGAGGCAATCCCTCTCATTAACACAATGGGACCTCAAATGGCATAGTTCATACTCTATCAAATTATTTATCATTTTGGTATCCTATCAAAGATCATTTCAGACAATGGTCCCTCCAAAAATAAGGATTTTTGAGCACTCTGCAACAAATATCATATCTAGCATAGTTTCTCAACACCTTACTACCCCTAGAGAAATGAACAAGTTGAGGCCATAAACAAGACTATTGTTTCCATTCTAAAGAAAATTGTTCAAGAAAATCATAAATATTGGCACCTTCAAATACCAATATTTATACAATATTGATACACTTGTAGATTCCATTGCTAGCCATGAAATACTCTTCTTTATGGATGGTTTCTTAGGATATAATCAAATCCATGTCAATATTGTAGACCAACACAAAACATAATTTACAACACCTTAGGGGATGTTTTGCTACAAAGTCATGTCATTCAGCCTCAAAAATTTGGGAGCTGCTTAATAATGTGCCATGACATACATTTTCCATGGCATAAGATTATCAAAGACTAGATGGATGATTTTTTGGTCAAATCTAAAACTCATCTTGGGCACCTTAATGTGCTACACAAAGTTTTTTTATTAGCTTCTTGAACACATTGTGAGACTTACTCCTAAGAAGTGTGTTTTCGGTGTCATTTTTGGTAAACTCTTAGGGTTTATAGTCTCTAAGCAAGGTATTGAATTGTTAGCTTTTGAAGCTTAATACACATGATAAGAAATGAAATAAGTAAGCAATATTATAACTATGATAAAGCCAATCTAAGAAACATGTAAATAGCATTAGAACCTTTTGGAATAACTCATAAAATAGCTATTAATAGAATATCATGAAAATTATACAATGCTTAGTAAGTAACAAGTAAACATCACATAACTCAAGGCTATAGCAAGTATAAATAGCCTTTATACAATGACTCTTGGATGAGTATGACTCTTCCATAATTTGTGACTCTTGGCTCTCCTTTGGAAACATATTGAGCTCTAATTGATGTACACTTGTAATATGACTATTCACTATCTTTTCCTAATCTATGGACACATGTAAACATGACCTAATGTACACATTTACATTATTAAATATTATGCACACTTGTAAATTTATTACATTGCATAAAGTAAAGACTAAACTTAATCTAATACAAGTACCAAATAATGTAATATATTCCAACACCCCCTTGTATTACATTATTTGGTTATTGAAGACTTTAATCTTCAATATGGATCTTCGTATTGGTCTTCATTATTCAAGTGACCTTGCATATAATCTTCTGCTTGGGCTTCATATTTTTTCTTAACTTTGTATTTTGATTTTGACACTATTACTGATTTCTTTCTAAATCTATTGTTGAAGAAATTCATACATTTCTTGTTCCCATATCTATACCTTGATAAATATACCTGAGAGAATCCATTGATGAAGTTTCTTGTCATTGTATATATCTAATAAAAGAAATGATCTTATTTGTACCAACAATATCTTTGTAAATGATTGGTTTCTCCACAAATTTTACAACTATGAAGATTCCAACATCTCTCTATATTATGCCTATATTTGCTATAATAACCGGACTTGTTTTTCTATTACCGAATCCCTTTGATCATTATGTCCTTCATAGCAACTATTCCTATCAATCTCTATTACAAACTTGGTCCCTTGCTTATTACAACTAGTTTGACCTCGGATATTCATGTCTCATCAACTTTGAACTAAAGTTGTTAGTATGCATCTCAAAATGATTAATACAATCATTAGAATGATCTTGAACATCTCCATCAATACTAGTAGCATAAACATTTTTTGAGCAATCATGAACAATATTCAAGTCACTTGTATCGCATATAGCATCAATGTTTATCATGGATTCTAAATCACTAGTGTCACAAGAAGTATAAATCATCATTGGTTTTTATTCCATAGTATTGCAACATGAATCTACCATCATAGGCTTTAAATCATTTGTATTATTAGAAGCATCTTTCATCACTGTTTCATTTATTCCTTCAACCTTTTCTTGTTCTCTCATCTTGTAAATATTAAGTGTGACGATTCCTTTGTATATTATTCTCCATATATTGATAGGTATTGTAACAAAGTCTTCATAGCAATCATTAGCATTTTTAAGAACACTTTGCATATATTTTTGAAGTATAGAATAATCTCCTTTTTTTGCTTCACTAGTAATATCATCAAGCTTACTGTTCAAATCATTTGTTTCATCAATGAAATTTTTATTCAAATCTTTAATCATTACCTCTAGTCTTTTATTCTTATCCTTAAGTATTTCATGAGAAAGAAATATCATATACATCAAGTGTCCTATATCACTAGGTAATGTAAAATTACTTTTAGAATCTTCATATGCCTCTTGAAGCTTTCCATACATATAATTACCAAGTGGTAAGAAATTCTCATTTTTGATTTCTCTTCATATCGATTGTAAGACACTCATTGATGTATCCTTTTCAATTTCTTCTATTGTATGGTGTGTATGGGATTTTAAACCTTCCAACCTTTCTAAAATTTCCTAAATATCTAATTTTTCTTGGACATATAGGTTTTTAGATATTTTTGACAACTCATTAGTATTTATCTTCCTTTGCTTTTTCTTTATCATGTTCCTTTGAAGTAGACTACTTTATGACTCCCTAAATTAAATAAATTCTAAATTTCAAAAATCTAAATCTCTCCCTAATTAGAAATCTAGAAATTTAAAAATTTAGTAAAAAGATATTTGCAAATTTAATAAATTCCTAAGTTTAAAGTTGAAACCCTTTTATCTCCCAAAATTAATTTGCAAAAACCAATAAACTTCTATTTCAATAAATCAAACCCATTTAAAACTTTATAACTACATTATTTTTCTTATTAACCTTATCTCTTTTTATATAAAATTAATTCAAAAAACAAAAAAAAAAAATATTCAAAACTTAAACTACTTATAACTCCAATATAATTCTACTTATCACTCCATTATTAAGAACTTAATAAATACTTTAACTTCAATATTTAATAACCTTTAAGGTTAAACTTTATAATTTGGAATATAAAACTGTAATAGCACCTTAATTAATATTCCACATAACACTTAAAAAACCTTTATCTCCATAGGGAATCGTTGTGAAAATTTTCTTCGATCACGAGCGGTTCGATCGTATGTCGTATTTGTGCAAGTGGCTAGCTTCAACTCAATTGAATAGGTAAGGGCCTGATTTTCCAGAACACTCTCCTTTTAAATTATGATTTGTCTACTTCCAATGCTAGACACTCTCCATGTGACCATTACACCAAGACCCCGCTACTACGTATGACTCGTACTCGTTGTATATAACGCTCGCCAACTGGTGCTTCTAAGATGACCCCAGAGCCACTATTTTATGTACCCTCTCTAGTCAAGGCCAATGATAAGGTTGTTTCTATTTTGTATCGGGAACGTATACTTTGTAATTTGGGTTGTTTCAACGTCTACTTGCTCGAAAAAACTATCTCCTCTCGCAATACGTAAAAAACAAAAAATGTCTCTTGCTTCGAATCTCCTTCGCCCACGATCACAATAACGTGGTAAGGGTATGTTATGTAGTCACTATCACACAAGATGTAACGTTTTTCAAATGTCTATTACAAGTTGCCTATTTGAATGTTTCATTCATTTACCATGTGCGATAACTTTGACTAGACTATTTATGTCCTTGCTGCTACGTGATATGGTTGAGTGTGGGCCCACACTGGTGGCCTCATTGTGGTTAAGAATGGAGCTTAATTATGAGGAGGTTAAACAGAGAAAGTTTTTGGATTTACTCGTTAGACGGGTAGGGAAAGTTTCCGGATTTACAATCCGTTAGTCTACCGGAGAAAATTTCCGGATTTACAACAGATGTACCAGGGAAAGTTTTTTTGTTTTTATCCCAAAATTAAATGTTGGGAACTCAGTGTTAATCTTGGAATGTATTAAGAAAAACAATTTTTTTTTTTTTTTTTCCTGTTTTTTCTTATATATAGTTGTGAGGAAAAACAGGGTATACAATGAAAATTTGTGTTGATTCCTTGTAAATATAGAGAGGAAATTACAACAGATGTTTGTTGTAGGTTGTAACCAACGGATGTTTGCTCGTAGGTTGTAACCCTCTATTGTTTGGATTGAGAAAGAAATGACCGAAAATTCTTGGTGGATGTAACCCCGGGTGAACCACGTTAAAATCGTTGTCTCTTCTACTACCGTGTTTGTCTTATTTTGTTAATTCTACTATTAAAGTTTGAAACACTACAATTGCTTTTTTATATTTTATATAGTGATATACTCTAACAACAATCGACAACCGAAATGGCATCCTAATTAATCCGCCTTACTCTAACAATCGGCAACCGCAATGGCATCCTAATCAATCTGCCTGCTCACAACGGTTACTTCACTCTTCGTGTCTAGCTTGCTATCGTCTGCTGATTTTTAATCTACGAGCGCTACTTCAGCATGAACACTTATTTCCACTGGAAAGAAAACACTACGAATGTGCCTCTTGCTTGCTCACAGCCTTACATCGGTGTCGCTTTCGTTAGAAAAATTAAAGCAGATTTAACACGAATTATCTTCTGCGGTATTCTGCGTCATTCGTCGGATCCTGATATATTCAATTTAAATTGCAGTTGTGCGGTAAAATTCGATCTCCGTATTTTATGGTGTGTGCAATTAATACCGGCAGTTGCAAATGGAAATAGGAAGCAAACCCTAGTTTGTCAGAAGAGAAAACTTATCCCTTTGTTCGCCTGGCTATATAAGTCGATGTTATGTCGCAAGCAAGAGTACGGGTTGTAGAAGAAACACAACAGAAGCGAAGAAAAAGGAGAAGCGAGAATCAGAAGCAGCAACCTTCTATTCTCCTAGTCAAACCTGCAACTAAGGAGATAGTTGCAGATGAGTTTGGAGCGTTTTTTTGTGAGAAGCGCTTGTTATCTACTGTAAAATGTCTTCGTGTAAATTGCCATGACAGTCATTTTGTTTTAATTAATATATTATATATATTCTATGTATTTTGTGTGCATTGCATGCGTAATAGAGCAGGGATAAATTTTGATTTATTTTCCTCCTCCATCATTTTCTCCTCCGCCCTCTTGAGTTCTCCTCTCCTTCAAAAAAATAGACCTGAAAGGACATTTTCGCCCAAACTGCACCGAAAAGCCATTTTTGTGCAAGTCTGCTCCAAAAAAGCCATTTTTGTGCAAGTCTGCTCCAAAAAAGCACTTTCGCCCAAAGTTGCTCCGAAAAAGCATTTTCGAGCAAGCTGTTTCGAAAAGCTATTTTCACCCCGAAAGCATTGTCACGCAAAATACATACCAGAAGTTTTCGAAAATCCTTTTCACGGTGACTTTCATTTTCGCCTCCCGAAATTCATTTTTCATTCCGAACTTGTCTTGGCGAGCGAAACTCCCAAGAGACAATTTCGTTTTCAATCCAAAATTGACCACTGTCCCCCGAAATTCATTTTCGCTCCGAAATTAATTTAGTTTTCACCACCATTATTCTTTCAGCTTCCCTTGGCTGTTGCTTCACTATAGTGGTTGAATCGCTGTCATAGACCAACCACCCAATGTTCCCTCTAAGCTGCTTTACCTATTCACATTTTGAAGTTCAAGATAAAAAGCTATGATGTTTTAAATGCTTTTGGATTGGCGTACTATCTATGTTGTCTGCCTGGTTTCGATGTCCTCCGACTGGCCTTTTAGTTGCTCACTCTTCCAATGTTCATAGACTGTGTTTGTGCTCTTTAGAATGAAGCTAATGGTGGTTATTGGATGCTTTCCCCCCGTGCTATGGCTGTAACTCTGCAACTCTACCGTGATAATCTTATGTTGGTCTACTTCAATGATGGCGCTTCAGTACTCCACACTATTGCCTTCACTTCACTTTTACACGGTGGTTTCTTAGCATCTTTGGACACTTAAAAATATGCTCTTCTTGGTTTTCCATTTGCTTAGAAAATTGCCTTTATTCAGATTCTCCTTAGAATAATAAATCTGCACTTTCAAGAGCTTATAAAACCAACATTATATTCTCCTTATTTCTCCTTTTTTAAATAGACTTTAACTTAGACGTTTGCTATTTTATTTTGCATATTTTAGAATGTAAAATGTTACTACCTCCTTTTCTTTTTCTTGAAGACTCTCTATATCAACCTTGTTCTTTAGATTTAACAAAAGTAATATAGTGCTTTTAAATACTTAATGGAGACTTGTTTTAATACTCCAATAATAAATTTATGTAGCTCCCAAAAGCATACCTTTTTGATCTTCTTTTTCAGCTGATTTCTTTGATTATTTGAATCACCCTTTTGTTGTATTGATCTTGTAGGTTTTGCACCTTCACTTCCCTTCACTTTTCTGCTTCAAAGCTTTACCAATTTCATAGCTCTAATTGCTGCTCAAATATCAACTTGCTTGCTGTCCAAATTTTTTCTCAAATATGCCACAATCTCCTTCAATTGGTTGTCTAAAAAAAAAACTTTATCCTCTCCCTCAATTTTCTCTCCAAAACTATTTTTCTTCCTTCTAAAATGTTGTCCAAACTCTAAAATTTCAGCTTCTGATGCTGCTTTCTTTTGTTGTCAAGCCTTCCTTCAATTTGTTGTTATGTGACCCTTCAAATTCTGCCTCGAAAATCAACAACTTCCTCCTTCAAAATTCAACCTTCAAAAACCAACCTTTAAAAATTTCGTGGTTGTCCTCAATATTCTCAAAACTATGGCCTCTTCAATCTCATTTCTCCTCATTATCTCTCACTAAATTCTATCTTCAAATTATGACCTCCTTTACTATCTTCTTCCTCAAGAATATGAATGTCTTGAGTTCTTCAAATCCTTTCTCCAAAACATGGAAAACTTCTTGCTAAAATCTCCTTCCTCTTGGGCTTGTTGTCGAATGACGACAATTATCCCAAATTCTTTTTTTTAGGAGCTTCTCCTCCTTGTAATATTCTATTACGAACTTTCTTCAAATCTCCTCTAATGACCACTCTTTCAATTTTGCAACAAGACTTTCTCTAGCCTTCTCCCTATTCTCCAAATTCTCTTGAGACCACTCCTTGGTCTTCTTCAATTTTTAACCTGTTGCTGCAAGTACTAGATCAATTCTAAAGAAGATATTCTTCCTATCTATTGTAGTAAGCTTCTTAAATTTATTTGAATCAACAACAAAGTATTAGAATATGATAATGCAAATCTCTTCAAATCCAAAAATAACAATATTCACTAGTTAATATTCTAAACTAGTGGAATCTATATTGAGTCCTAGTCTTCACAAGTTTTTTTGCAACTCTGTGGAAAGAATCTAGCCAAATCAATTTTCAAAATTCTCGTAAAAGCAATCTCTCTATCTCCTATCAAACTCCCTTGTGGCTCTGATAGCACTGTTAGCTTTTGAAACTTAATACTTAAGATAAATATAATACAAGTAATAAAATAAGTAAGCAATGTTAAAACTATGATAAAGCCAATATAAGAAACATGTAAATAGCATAAGAACCTTATGGAATAACTCATGAAATAGCCATTAATAGAATCTCACAAACATGATATAATGCTTAGTAAGTAACAAGTAAGCATCACATAACTCAAGGCTATAACAAGTATAAATAGCCTTTCTACAATGACTCTTGGATGACTATGAATCATAACCTATGACTCTTGGCTCTCCTTTGTACACACATGGAGATCTATTTGATGTACACTTTTAATGACTCTTCACTATATTTTTCTAATCTATTAACACATGTGCATATGGACTAATGTGCACATTTACATTATTAAATATTATGCACACTTGTGCATTTATTAAATTGCATAAAGTAAAGACAACCTAATCTAAGACAAGTACCAAATAATGTAATATATTCCAACATGAAGTGGACCCTAACAAGGTCAATGCCATTTTCAAAAGCCTCCCCTACAAATCTTAAATAATTACGTAGCTTGTAAGGGAAGATCCAAGTGATTTGTCACTTCATCGTACAAGTCTTCGATAAATGCAAGTCGTTTAATCACCTTTTAAAAAAGGGAGTAGCTTTTACATGGACCCAATAATATCAGTAAGCATTTGATGCTATTAAGTGCTATTTAGCATCATCACCTATTTTGTCACTGCCTCATCGAGGCATTCATTTTCACTTGTAAAATTTTGCCACTAATTTTCCCTAGGGACTATTCTAGCCCAAAATAAAAAAAAAATAACTAAGAGCAAGCCATATATTATATTAGTTGCACCTTGGTGATTTATGAAGTAAAATACACATATGTGGAGAAGCTTTGTCTTATTGTGGTCTTTGCAACAAAAAAGCTTCACCACTGCATGCTCAACCATACAACTTATGTCATCGCTCAAGAAAATTATCTACACTATATGATGAGTTGCACATACACTAATAGTAGAATTTCCAAATGTATAATGCTCTCAATAGAGTTTGATATTGAATTTGATAGTCAAAAATACTTAAAGGCTCAAGTAATTGCTAACCAGCTTGTTGAAGTTCCTCTTCCAAATGATAAACCTCTTATAATCGAGCTACTTAATGACTTCATCTTCAGTATTATTGAGCAAGAAGAGCATGTTGAACTTGAGAATGAAGTCAACCTCATCCTTTTCTTTGATGGTTCTAAGTGTGAACAAAGGGTAGGTATTAGAGTTTTCTTCTTTTCATTACAAGGGATTTCTATCTCATTTTCTTTCAAACTTGACTTTCCCTGTACAAACAACAATGCAAAGTATAAGACCCTAATTCTAGGACTTTAGACTATTGTGGCTATGCACATTAAATGAATTTGAATCATCAATGACTCCCAACTTGTGGTTAATCAAGCTAGAGTGATTTACCAATGCAAATACCTGATTTTAACATCTTATAAATAAATAGTCAACAAGCTCCTCACTAACTTTGAATGATACAACATCGATGCTTTACCAAGATCAACTAATCATTTTATAGATACTATGGCATCTCCTGGATCTCTTATTTCATAGAATCCCTTTGATAGCATAACTCACATCTGTATCACTAAGCTTTCTTAATTGGCTATTTCAGATGAATAGATGCCCATTTTGTCCAAGCAAAGCCATATCAGAATTGGTTCTATAAGGTGAAGGACTTTCTCAAATTTGGATCCCTTCCTAAAGAGTTGTTGTTAGCTGCTAAACAAAATTTTAAATAAAACATAGCTCAATATAATCTCCCAAGGGATGTGCTTTATCATCATGGCTATAATGGCATTCTCCTTCACTATATTAAACCACAGGAAGGAAATAGGATGATTAATTTGGCCCATGATGGTACATGTGTTGGTAATTTTAGTGGGATGGCCATTGCAAATCACATCTTATGTATGGGGTATTATTGGCCCACAATGGAGTGTGATTGTTGTGCATATATCAAGAAGTGTCCCAAATACCAATATCATACCAATTTAACCCATATACCTTCACAAGCATTGCAACCAATTTAGGCTCTTTGGCCCTTTTCCTAATAGGGCCTTGATCTTATTGGAAAAATTTCACCTCCTTCTTAGGGGTGTCATACATTCATCAACATTACTACTTAATACTTTACTAAATGTATTGAGGCAATCCCTCTCATTAACACAATGGGACCTCAAATGGCATAGTTCATACTCTATCAAATTATTTATCATTTTGGTATCCTATCAAAGATCATTTCAGACAATGGTCCCTCCAAAAATAAGGATTTTTGAGCACTCTGCAACAAATATCATATCTAGCATAGTTTCTCAACACCTTACTACCCCTAGAGAAATGAACAAGTTGAGGCCATAAACAAGACTATTGTTTCCATTCTAAAGAAAATTGTTCAAGAAAATCATAAATATTGGCACCTTCAAATACCAATATTTATACAATATTGATACACTTGTAGATTCCATTGCTAGCCATGAAATACTCTTCTTTATGGATGGTTTCTTAGGATATAATCAAATCCATGTCAATATTGTAGACCAACACAAAACATAATTTACAACACCTTAGGGGATGTTTTGCTACAAAGTCATGTCATTCAGCCTCAAAAATTTGGGAGCTGCTTAATAATGTGCCATGACATACATTTTCCATGGCATAAGATTATCAAAGACTAGATGGATGATTTTTTGGTCAAATCTAAAACTCATCTTGGGCACCTTAATGTGCTACACAAAGTTTTTTTATTAGCTTCTTGAACACATTGTGAGACTTACTCCTAAGAAGTGTGTTTTCGGTGTCATTTTTGGTAAACTCTTAGGGTTTATAGTCTCTAAGCAAGGTATTGAATTGTTAGCTTTTGAAGCTTAATACACATGATAAGAAATGAAATAAGTAAGCAATATTATAACTATGATAAAGCCAATCTAAGAAACATGTAAATAGCATTAGAACCTTTTGGAATAACTCATAAAATAGCTATTAATAGAATATCATGAAAATTATACAATGCTTAGTAAGTAACAAGTAAACATCACATAACTCAAGGCTATAGCAAGTATAAATAGCCTTTATACAATGACTCTTGGATGAGTATGACTCTTCCATAATTTGTGACTCTTGGCTCTCCTTTGGAAACATATTGAGCTCTAATTGATGTACACTTGTAATATGACTATTCACTATCTTTTCCTAATCTATGGACACATGTAAACATGACCTAATGTACACATTTACATTATTAAATATTATGCACACTTGTAAATTTATTACATTGCATAAAGTAAAGACTAAACTTAATCTAATACAAGTACCAAATAATGTAATATATTCCAACACCCCCTTGTATTACATTATTTGGTTATTGAAGACTTTAATCTTCAATATGGATCTTCGTATTGGTCTTCATTATTCAAGTGACCTTGCATATAATCTTCTGCTTGGGCTTCATATTTTTTCTTAACTTTGTATTTTGATTTTGACACTATTACTGATTTCTTTCTAAATCTATTGTTGAAGAAATTCATACATTTCTTGTTCCCATATCTATACCTTGATAAATATACCTGAGAGAATCCATTGATGAAGTTTCTTGTCATTGTATATATCTAATAAAAGAAATGATCTTATTTGTACCAACAATATCTTTGTAAATGATTGGTTTCTCCACAAATTTTACAACTATGAAGATTCCAACATCTCTCTATATTATGCCTATATTTGCTATAATAACTGGACTTGTTTTTCTATTACTGAATCCCTTTGATCATTATGTCCTTCATAGCAACTATTCCTATTAATCTCTATTAAAAACTCAGTCCCTTGCTTATTACAACTAGTTTGACCTGTATATTCATGTCTCATCAACTTTGAACTAAAGTTGTTAGTATGCATCTCAAAATGATTAATACAATCATTAGAATGATCTTGAACATCTCCATCAATACTAGTAGCATAAACATTTTTTGAGCAATCATGAACAATATTCAAGTCACTTGTATCGCATATAGCATCAATGTTTATCATGGATTCTAAATCACTAGTGTCACAAGAAGTATAAATCATCATTGGTTTTTATTCCATAGTATTGCAACATGAATCTACCATCATAGGCTTTAAATCATTTGTATTATTAGAAGCATCTTTCATCACTGTTTCATTTATTCCTTCAACCTTTTCTTGTTCTCTCATCTTGTAAATATTAAGTGTGACGATTCCTTTGTATATTATTCTCCATATATTGATAGGTATTGTAACAAAGTCTTCATAGCAATCATTAGCATTTTTAAGAACACTTTGCATATATTTTTGAAGTATAGAATAATCTCCTTTTTTTGCTTCACTAGTAATATCATCAAGCTTACTGTTCAAATCATTTGTTTCATCAATGAAATTTTTATTCAAATCTTTAATCATTACCTCTAGTCTTTTATTCTTATCCTTAAGTATTTCATGAGAAAGAAATATCATATACATCAAGTGTCCTATATCACTAGGTAATGTAAAATTACTTTTAGAATCTTCATATGCCTCTTGAAGCTTTCCATACATATAATTACCAAGTGGTAAGAAATTCTCATTTTTGATTTCTCTTCATATCGATTGTAAGACACTCATTGATGTATCCTTTTCAATTTCTTCTATTGTATGGTGTGTATGGGATTTTAAACCTTCCAACCTTTCTAAAATTTCCTAAATATCTAATTTTTCTTGGACATATAGGTTTTTAGATATTTTTGACAACTCATTAGTATTTATCTTCCTTTGCTTTTTCTTTATCATGTTCCTTTGAAGTAGACTACTTTATGACTCCCTAAATTAAATAAATTCTAAATTTCAAAAATCTAAATCTCTCCCTAATTAGAAATCTAGAAATTTAAAAATTTAGTAAAAAGATATTTGCAAATTTAATAAATTCCTAAGTTTAAAGTTGAAACCCTTTTATCTCCCAAAATTAATTTGCAAAAACCAATAAACTTCTATTTCAATAAATCAAACCCATTTAAAACTTTATAACTACATTATTTTTCTTATTAACCTTATCTCTTTTTATATAAAATTAATTCAAAAAACAAAAAAAAAAAATATTCAAAACTTAAACTACTTATAACTCCAATATAATTCTACTTATCACTCCATTATTAAGAACTTAATAAATACTTTAACTTCAATATTTAATAACCTTTAAGGTTAAACTTTATAATTTGGAATATAAAACTGTAATAGCACCTTAATTAATATTCCACATAACACTTAAAAAACCTTTATCTCCATAGGGAATCGTTGTGAAAATTTTCTTCGATCACGAGCGGTTCGATCGTATGTCGTATTTGTGCAAGTGGCTAGCTTCAACTCAATTGAATAGGTAAGGGCCTGATTTTCCAGAACACTCTCCTTTTAAATTATGATTTGTCTACTTCCAATGCTAGACACTCTCCATGTGACCATTACACCAAGACCCCGCTACTACGTATGACTCGTTACTCGTTGTATATAACGCTCGCTAACCGGTGCTTCTAAGATGACCCCGTAGCCACTATTTTATGTACCCTCTCTAGTCAAGGCCAATGATAAGGTTGTTTCTATTTTGTATCGGGAACGTATACTTTGTAATTTGGGTTGTTTCAACGTCTACTTGCTCGAAAAACTATCTCCTCTCGCAATACGTAAAAAACAAAAAATGTCTCTTGCTTCGAATCTCCTTCGCCCACGATCACAATAACGTGGTAAGGGTATGTTATGTAGTCACTATCACACAAGATGTAACGTTTTTCAAATGTCTATTACAAGTTGCCTATTTGAATGTTTCATTCATTTACCATGTGCGATAACTTTGACTAGACTATTTATGTCCTTGCTGCTACGTGATATGGTTGAGTGTGGGCCCACACTGGTGGCCTCATTGTGGTTAAGAATGGAGCTTAATTATGAGGAGGTTAAACAGAGAAAGTTTTTGGATTTACTGTTAGACGGGTAGGGAAAGTTTCCAGATTTACAACCGTTAGTCTACCGGAGAAAATTTCCGGATTTACAACAGATGTACCAGGGAAAGTTTTTTTGTTTTTATCCCAAAATTAAATGCCGGGAACTCGTGTTAATCTTGGAATGTATTAAGAAAAACAATTTTTTTTTTTTTTTTTTCCTGTTTTTTCTTATATATAGTTGTGAGGAAAAACAGGGTATACAATGAAAATTTGTGTTGATTCCTTGTAAATATAGAGAGGAAATTACAACAGATGTTTGTTGTAGGTTGTAACCAACAGATGTTTGCTGTAGGTTGTAACCCTCTATTGCTTGGATTGAGAAAGAAATGACTGAAAATTCTTGGTGGATGTAACCCCGGGTGAACCACGTTAAAATCGTTGTCTCTTCTACTACCGTGTTTGTCTTATTTTGTTAATTCTACTATTAAAGTTTGAAACACTACAATTGCTTTTTTATATTTTATATAGTGATATACTCTAACAACAACTGACAACTGAAATGGCATCCTAATTAATCTGCCTTACTCTAACAACTGGCAACTGCAATGGCATCCTAATCAATCTGCCTGCTCACAACGGTTACTTCACTCTTCGTGTCTAGCTTGCTATCGTCTGCTGATTTTTAATCTACGAGCGCTACTTCAGCATGAACACTTATTTCCACTGGAAAGAAAACACTACGAATGTGCCTCTTGCTTGCTCACAGCCTTACATCGGTGTCGCTTTCGTTAGAAAAATTAAAGCAGATTTAACACGAATTATCTTCTCATGTATTCTCGCGTCATTCGTCGGATCCCGATATATTCAATTTAAATTGCAGTTGTGCGGTAAAATTCGATCTCCGTATTTTATGGTGTGTGCAATTAATACCGGCAGTTGCAAATGGAAATAGGAAGCAAACCCTAGTTTGTCAGAAGAGAAAACTTATCCCTTTGTTCGCCTGGCTATATAAGTCGATGTTATGTTGCAAGAAAGAGCATGGGCTGTAGAAGAAACACAACATAAGCGAAGACATAGGAGAATCGAGAATCGAAGCAAAGAACCTTCTATTCTCCTAGTCAAACTCGCAACTAAGGAGATAGTTGCGTATGAGTTTGGAGCATTTTTTTGTGAGAAGCGCTTGTTATCTACTGTAAAATGTCTTCGTGTAAATTGCCATGACAGTCATTTTGTTTTAATTAATATATTATATATATTCTATGTATTTTGTGTGCATTGCATGCGTAATAGAGCAGGGATAAATTTTGATTTATTTTCCTCCTCCATCATTTTCTCCTCCGCCCTCTTGAGTTCTCCTCTCCTTCGTAAAAATAGACCCGAAAGGACATTTTCACCCAAACTGCACCGAAAAGCCATTTTTGTGCAAGTCTGCTCCAAAAAAGCCATTTTTGTGCAAGTCTGCTCCAAAAAAGCACTTTCGCCCAAAGTTGCTCCGAAAAAGCATTTTCGAGCAAGCTGTTTCGAAAAGCTATTTTCACCCCGAAAGCATTGTCACGCAAAATACATACCAGAAGTTTTCGAAAATCCTTTTCACGGTGACTTTCATTTTCGCCTCCCGAAATTCATTTTTCATTCCGAACTTGTCTTGGCGAGCGAAACTCCCAAGAGACAATTTCGTTTTCAATCCAAAATTGACCACTGTCCCCCGAAATTCATTTTCGCTCCGAAATTAATTTAGTTTTCACCACCATTATTCTTTCAGCTTCCCTTGGCTGTTGCTTCACTATAGTGGTTGAATCGCTGTCATAGACCAACCACCCAATGTTCCCTCTAAGCTGCTTTACCTATTCACATTTTGAAGTTCAAGATAAAAAGCTATGATGTTTTAAATGCTTTTGGATTGGCGTACTATCTATGTTGTCTGCCTGGTTTCGATGTCCTCCGACTGGCCTTTTAGTTGCTCACTCTTCCAATGTTCATAGACTGTGTTTGTGCTCTTTAGAATGAAGCTAATGGTGGTTATTGGATGCTTTCCCCCCGTGCTATGGCTGTAACTCTGCAACTCTACCGTGATAATCTTATGTTGGTCTACTTCAATGATGGCGCTTCAGTACTCCACACTATTGCCTTCACTTCACTTTTACACGGTGGTTTCTTAGCATCTTTGGACACTTAAAAATATGCTCTTCTTGGTTTTCCATTTGCTTAGAAAATTGCCTTTATTCAGATTCTCCTTAGAATAATAAATCTGCACTTTCAAGAGCTTATAAAACCAACATTATATTCTCCTTATTTCTCCTTTTTTAAATAGACTTTAACTTAGACGTTTGCTATTTTATTTTGCATATTTTAGAATGTAAAATGTTACTACCTCCTTTTCTTTTTCTTGAAGACTCTCTATATCAACCTTGTTCTTTAGATTTAACAAAAGTAATATAGTGCTTTTAAATACTTAATGGAGACTTGTTTTAATACTCCAATAATAAATTTATGTAGCTCCCAAAAGCATACCTTTTTGATCTTCTTTTTCAGCTGATTTCTTTGATTATTTGAATCACCCTTTTGTTGTATTGATCTTGTAGGTTTTGCACCTTCACTTCCCTTCACTTTTCTGCTTCAAAGCTTTACCAATTTCATAGCTCTAATTGCTGCTCAAATATCAACTTGCTTGCTGTCCAAATTTTTTCTCAAATATGCCACAATCTCCTTCAATTGGTTGTCTAAAAAAAAAACTTTATCCTCTCCCTCAATTTTCTCTCCAAAACTATTTTTCTTCCTTCTAAAATGTTGTCCAAACTCTAAAATTTCAGCTTCTGATGCTGCTTTCTTTTGTTGTCAAGCCTTCCTTCAATTTGTTGTTATGTGACCCTTCAAATTCTGCCTCGAAAATCAACAACTTCCTCCTTCAAAATTCAACCTTCAAAAACCAACCTTTAAAAATTTCGTGGTTGTCCTCAATATTCTCAAAACTATGGCCTCTTCAATCTCATTTCTCCTCATTATCTCTCACTAAATTCTATCTTCAAATTATGACCTCCTTTACTATCTTCTTCCTCAAGAATATGAATGTCTTGAGTTCTTCAAATCCTTTCTCCAAAACATGGAAAACTTCTTGCTAAAATCTCCTTCCTCTTGGGCTTGTTGTCGAATGACGACAATTATCCCAAATTCTTTTTTTTAGGAGCTTCTCCTCCTTGTAATATTCTATTACGAACTTTCTTCAAATCTCCTCTAATGACCACTCTTTCAATTTTGCAACAAGACTTTCTCTAGCCTTCTCCCTATTCTCCAAATTCTCTTGAGACCACTCCTTGGTCTTCTTCAATTTTTAACCTGTTGCTGCAAGTACTAGATCAATTCTAAAGAAGATATTCTTCCTATCTATTGTAGTAAGCTTCTTAAATTTATTTGAATCAACAACAAAGTATTAGAATATGATAATGCAAATCTCTTCAAATCCAAAAATAACAATATTCACTAGTTAATATTCTAAACTAGTGGAATCTATATTGAGTCCTAGTCTTCACAAGTTTTTTTGCAACTCTGTGGAAAGAATCTAGCCAAATCAATTTTCAAAATTCTCGTAAAAGCAATCTCTCTATCTCCTATCAAACTCCCTTGTGGCTCTGATAGCACTGTTAGCTTTTGAAACTTAATACTTAAGATAAATATAATACAAGTAATAAAATAAGTAAGCAATGTTAAAACTATGATAAAGCCAATATAAGAAACATGTAAATAGCATAAGAACCTTATGGAATAACTCATGAAATAGCCATTAATAGAATCTCACAAACATGATATAATGCTTAGTAAGTAACAAGTAAGCATCACATAACTCAAGGCTATAACAAGTATAAATAGCCTTTCTACAATGACTCTTGGATGACTATGAATCATAACCTATGACTCTTGGCTCTCCTTTGTACACACATGGAGATCTATTTGATGTACACTTTTAATGACTCTTCACTATATTTTTCTAATCTATTAACACATGTGCATATGGACTAATGTGCACATTTACATTATTAAATATTATGCACACTTGTGCATTTATTAAATTGCATAAAGTAAAGACAACCTAATCTAAGACAAGTACCAAATAATGTAATATATTCCAACATGAAGTGGACCCTAACAAGGTCAATGCCATTTTCAAAAGCCTCCCCTACAAATCTTAAATAATTACGTAGCTTGTAAGGGAAGATCCAAGTGATTTGTCACTTCATCGTACAAGTCTTCGATAAATGCAAGTCGTTTAATCACCTTTTAAAAAAGGGAGTAGCTTTTACATGGACCCAATAATATCAGTAAGCATTTGATGCTATTAAGTGCTATTTAGCATCATCACCTATTTTGTCACTGCCTCATCGAGGCATTCATTTTCACTTGTAAAATTTTGCCACTAATTTTCCCTAGGGACTATTCTAGCCCAAAATAAAAAAAAATAACTAAGAGCAAGCCATATATTATATTAGTTGCACCTTGGTGATTTATGAAGTAAAATACACATATGTGGAGAAGCTTTGTCTTATTGTGGTCTTTGCAACAAAAAAGCTTCACCACTGCATGCTCAACCATACAACTTATGTCATCGCTCAAGAAAATTATCTACACTATATGATGAGTTGCACATACACTAATAGTAGAATTTCCAAATGTATAATGCTCTCAATAGAGTTTGATATTGAATTTGATAGTCAAAAATACTTAAAGGCTCAAGTAATTGCTAACCAGCTTGTTGAAGTTCCTCTTCCAAATGATAAACCTCTTATAATCGAGCTACTTAATGACTTCATCTTCAGTATTATTGAGCAAGAAGAGCATGTTGAACTTGAGAATGAAGTCAACCTCATCCTTTTCTTTGATGGTTCTAAGTGTGAACAAAGGGTAGGTATTAGAGTTTTCTTCTTTTCATTACAAGGGATTTCTATCTCATTTTCTTTCAAACTTGACTTTCCCTGTACAAACAACAATGCAAAGTATAAGACCCTAATTCTAGGACTTTAGACTATTGTGGCTATGCACATTAAATGAATTTGAATCATCAATGACTCCCAACTTGTGGTTAATCAAGCTAGAGTGATTTACCAATGCAAATACCTGATTTTAACATCTTATAAATAAATAGTCAACAAGCTCCTCACTAACTTTGAATGATACAACATCGATGCTTTACCAAGATCAACTAATCATTTTATAGATACTATGGCATCTCCTGGATCTCTTATTTCATAGAATCCCTTTGATAGCATAACTCACATCTGTATCACTAAGCTTTCTTAATTGGCTATTTCAGATGAATAGATGCCCATTTTGTCCAAGCAAAGCCATATCAGAATTGGTTCTATAAGGTGAAGGACTTTCTCAAATTTGGATCCCTTCCTAAAGAGTTGTTGTTAGCTGCTAAACAAAATTTTAAATAAAACATAGCTCAATATAATCTCCCAAGGGATGTGCTTTATCATCATGGCTATAATGGCATTCTCCTTCACTATATTAAACCACAGGAAGGAAATAGGATGATTAATTTGGCCCATGATGGTACATGTGTTGGTAATTTTAGTGGGATGGCCATTGCAAATCACATCTTATGTATGGGGTATTATTGGCCCACAATGGAGTGTGATTGTTGTGCATATATCAAGAAGTGTCCCAAATACCAATATCATACCAATTTAACCCATATACCTTCACAAGCATTGCAACCAATTTAGGCTCTTTGGCCCTTTTCCTAATAGGGCCTTGATCTTATTGGAAAAATTTCACCTCCTTCTTAGGGGTGTCATACATTCATCAACATTACTACTTAATACTTTACTAAATGTATTGAGGCAATCCCTCTCATTAACACAATGGGACCTCAAATGGCATAGTTCATACTCTATCAAATTATTTATCATTTTGGTATCCTATCAAAGATCATTTCAGACAATGGTCCCTCCAAAAATAAGGATTTTTGAGCACTCTGCAACAAATATCATATCTAGCATAGTTTCTCAACACCTTACTACCCCTAGAGAAATGAACAAGTTGAGGCCATAAACAAGACTATTGTTTCCATTCTAAAGAAAATTGTTCAAGAAAATCATAAATATTGGCACCTTCAAATACCAATATTTATACAATATTGATACACTTGTAGATTCCATTGCTAGCCATGAAATACTCTTCTTTATGGATGGTTTCTTAGGATATAATCAAATCCATGTCAATATTGTAGACCAACACAAAACATAATTTACAACACCTTAGGGGATGTTTTGCTACAAAGTCATGTCATTCAGCCTCAAAAATTTGGGAGCTGCTTAATAATGTGCCATGACATACATTTTCCATGGCATAAGATTATCAAAGACTAGATGGATGATTTTTTGGTCAAATCTAAAACTCATCTTGGGCACCTTAATGTGCTACACAAAGTTTTTTTATTAGCTTCTTGAACACATTGTGAGACTTACTCCTAAGAAGTGTGTTTTCGGTGTCATTTTTGGTAAACTCTTAGGGTTTATAGTCTCTAAGCAAGGTATTGAATTGTTAGCTTTTGAAGCTTAATACACATGATAAGAAATGAAATAAGTAAGCAATATTATAACTATGATAAAGCCAATCTAAGAAACATGTAAATAGCATTAGAACCTTTTGGAATAACTCATAAAATAGCTATTAATAGAATATCATGAAAATTATACAATGCTTAGTAAGTAACAAGTAAACATCACATAACTCAAGGCTATAGCAAGTATAAATAGCCTTTATACAATGACTCTTGGATGAGTATGACTCTTCCATAATTTGTGACTCTTGGCTCTCCTTTGGAAACATATTGAGCTCTAATTGATGTACACTTGTAATATGACTATTCACTATCTTTTCCTAATCTATGGACACATGTAAACATGACCTAATGTACACATTTACATTATTAAATATTATGCACACTTGTAAATTTATTACATTGCATAAAGTAAAGACTAAACTTAATCTAATACAAGTACCAAATAATGTAATATATTCCAACACCCCCTTGTATTACATTATTTGGTTATTGAAGACTTTAATCTTCAATATGGATCTTCGTATTGGTCTTCATTATTCAAGTGACCTTGCATATAATCTTCTGCTTGGGCTTCATATTTTTTCTTAACTTTGTATTTTGATTTTGACACTATTACTGATTTCTTTCTAAATCTATTGTTGAAGAAATTCATACATTTCTTGTTCCCATATCTATACCTTGATAAATATACCTGAGAGAATCCATTGATGAAGTTTCTTGTCATTGTATATATCTAATAAAAGAAATGATCTTATTTGTACCAACAATATCTTTGTAAATGATTGGTTTCTCCACAAATTTTACAACTATGAAGATTCCAACATCTCTCTATATTATGCCTATATTTGCTATAATAACTGGACTTGTTTTTCTATTACCAAATCCCTTTGACCATTATGTCCTTCATAGCAACTATTCCTATCAATCTCTATTAAAAACTCATCCCTTGCTTATTACAACTAGTTTGACCTCGTATATTCATGTCTCATCAACTTTGAACTAAAGTTGTTAGTATGCATCTCAAAATGATTAATACAATCATTAGAATGATCTTGAACATCTCCATCAATACTAGTAGCATAAACATTTTTTGAGCAATCATGAACAATATTCAAGTCACTTGTATCGCATATAGCATCAATGTTTATCATGGATTCTAAATCACTAGTGTCACAAGAAGTATAAATCATCATTGGTTTTTATTCCATAGTATTGCAACATGAATCTACCATCATAGGCTTTAAATCATTTGTATTATTAGAAGCATCTTTCATCACTGTTTCATTTATTCCTTCAACCTTTTCTTGTTCTCTCATCTTGTAAATATTAAGTGTGACGATTCCTTTGTATATTATTCTCCATATATTGATAGGTATTGTAACAAAGTCTTCATAGCAATCATTAGCATTTTTAAGAACACTTTGCATATATTTTTGAAGTATAGAATAATCTCCTTTTTTTGCTTCACTAGTAATATCATCAAGCTTACTACTCAAATCATTTGTTTCATCAATGAAATTTTTATTCAAATCTTTAATCATGTCCTCTAGTCTTTTATTCTTATCCTTAAGTATTTCATGAGAAAGAAATACCATATACATCAAGTGTCCTATATCACTAGGTAATGTAAAATTACTTTTAGAATCTTCATATGCCTCTTGAAGCTTTCCATACATATAATTACCAAGTGGTAAGAAATTCTCATTTTTGATTTCTCTTCATATCGATTGTAAGACACTCATTGATGTATCCTTTTCAATTTCTTCTATTGTATGGTGTGTATGGGATTTTAAACCTTCCAACCTTTCTAAAATTTCCTAAATATCTAATTTTTCTTGGACATATAGGTTTTTAGATATTTTTGACAACTCATTAGTATTTATCTTCCTTTGCTTTTTCTTTATCATGTTCCTTTGAAGTAGACTACTTTATGACTCCCTAAATTAAATAAATTCTAAATTTCAAAAATCTAAATCTCTCCCTAATTAGAAATCTAGAAATTTAAAAATTTAGTAAAAAGATATTTGCAAATTTAATAAATTCCTAAGTTTAAAGTTGAAACCCTTTTATCTCCCAAAATTAATTTGCAAAAACCAATAAACTTCTATTTCAATAAATCAAACCCATTTAAAACTTTATAACTACATTATTTTTCTTATTAACCTTATCTCTTTTTATATAAAATTAATTCAAAAAACAAAAAAAAAAAATATTCAAAACTTAAACTACTTATAACTCCAATATAATTCTACTTATCACTCCATTATTAAGAACTTAATAAATACTTTAACTTCAATATTTAATAACCTTTAAGGTTAAACTTTATAATTTGGAATATAAAACTGTAATAGCACCTTAATTAATATTCCACATAACACTTAAAAAACCTTTATCTCCATAGGGAATCGTTGTGAAAATTTTCTTCGATCACGAGCGGTTCGATCGTATGTCGTATTTGTGCAAGTGGCTAGCTTCAACTCAATTGAATAGGTAAGGGCCTGATTTTCCAGAACACTCTCCTTTTAAATTATGATTTGTCTACTTCCAATGCTAGACACTCTCCATGTGACCATTACACCAAGACCCCGCTACTACGTATGACTCGTTACTCGTTGTATATAACGCTCGCCAACTGGTGCTTCTAAGATGACCCCAGAGCCACTATTTTATGTACCCTCTCTAGTCAAGGCCAATGATAAGGTTGTTTCTATTTTGTATCGGGAACGTATACTTTGTAATTTGGGTTGTTTCAACGTCTACTTGCTCTGAAAAAACTATCTCCTCTGCAATACACAAAAAACAAAAAATGTCTCTTGCTTCGAATCTCCTTCGCCCACGATCACAATAACGTGGTAAGGGTATGTTATGTAGTCACTATCACACAAGATGTAACGTTTTTCAAATGTCTATTACAAGTTGCCTATTTGAATGTTTCATTCATTTACCATGTGCGATAACTTTGACTAGACTATTTATGTCCTTGCTGCTACGTGATATGGTTGAGTGTGGGCCCACACTGGTGGCCTCATTGTGGTTAAGAATGGAGCTTAATTATGAGGAGGTTAAACAGAGAAAGTTTTTGGATTTACTGTTAGACGGGTAGGGAAAGTTTCCAGATTTACAGTCTGTTAGTCTACCAGAGAAAATTTCCGGATTTACAACAGACGTACCAGGGAAAGTTTTTTTGTTTTTATCCCAAAATTAAATGCTGGGAACTCAGTGTTAATCTTGGAATGTATTAAGAAAAACAATTTTTTTTTTTTTTTTTTCCTGTTTTTTCTTATATATAGTTGTGAGGAAAAACAGGGTATACAATGAAAATTTGTGTTGATTCCTTGTAAATATAGAGAGGAAATTACAACAGATGTTTGTTGTAGGTTGTAACCAACAGATGTTTGCTGTAGGTTGTAACCCTCTATTGTTTGGATTGAGAAAGAAATGACTGAAAATTCTTGGTGGATGTAACCCTGGGTGAACCACGTTAAAATCGTTGTCTCTTCTACTACTGTGTTTGTCTTATTTTGTTAATTCTACTATTAAAGTTTGAAACACTACAATTGCTTTTTTATATTTTATATAGTGATATACTCTAACAACAACTGACAACTGAAATGGCATCCTAATTAATCTGCCTTACTCTAACAACTGGCAACTGCAATGGCATCCTAATCAATCTGCCTGCTCACAACGGTTACTTCACTCTTCGTGTCTAGCTTGCTATCGTCTGCTGATTTTTAATCTACGAGCGCTACTTCAGCATGAACACTTATTTCCACTGGAAAGAAAACACTACGAATGTGCCTCTTGCTTGCTCACAGCCTTACATCGGTGTCGCTTTCGTTAGAAAAATTAAAGCAGATTTAACACGAATTATCTTCTCATGGTATTCTCGCGTCATTCGTCGGATCCCGATATATTCAATTTAAATTGCAGTTGTGCGGTAAAATTCGATCTCCGTATTTTATGGTGTGTGCAATTAATACCGGCAGTTGCAAATGGAAATAGGAAGCAAACCCTAGTTTGTCAGAAGAGAAAACTTATCCCTTTGTTCGCCTGGCTATATAAGTCGATGTTATGTTGCAAGCAAGAGCATGGGCTGTAGAAGAAACACAACATAAGCGAAGACATAGGAGAATCGAGAATCGAAGCAAGGAACCTTCTATTCTCCTAGTCAAACCCGCAACTAAGGAGATAGTTGCGGATGAGTTTGGAGCATTTTTTTGTGAGAAGCGCTTGTTATCTACTGTAAAATGTCTTCGTGTAAATTGCCATGACAGTCATTTTGTTTTAATTAATATATTATATATATTCTATGTATTTTGTGTGCATTGCATGCGTAATAGAGCAGGGATAAATTTTGATTTATTTTCCTCCTCCATCATTTTCTCCTCCGCCCTCTTGAGTTCTCCTCTCCTTCGTAAAAATAGACCCGAAAGGACATTTTCACCCAAACTGCACCGAAAAGCCATTTTTGTGCAAGTCTGCTCCAAAAAAGCCATTTTTGTGCAAGTCTGCTCCAAAAAAGCACTTTCGCCCAAAGTTGCTCCGAAAAAGCATTTTCGAGCAAGCTGTTTCGAAAAGCTATTTTCACCCCGAAAGCATTGTCACGCAAAATACATACCAGAAGTTTTCGAAAATCCTTTTCACGGTGACTTTCATTTTCGCCTCCCGAAATTCATTTTTCATTCCGAACTTGTCTTGGCGAGCGAAACTCCCAAGAGACAATTTCGTTTTCAATCCAAAATTGACCACTGTCCCCCGAAATTCATTTTCGCTCCGAAATTAATTTAGTTTTCACCACCATTATTCTTTCAGCTTCCCTTGGCTGTTGCTTCACTATAGTGGTTGAATCGCTGTCATAGACCAACCACCCAATGTTCCCTCTAAGCTGCTTTACCTATTCACATTTTGAAGTTCAAGATAAAAAGCTATGATGTTTTAAATGCTTTTGGATTGGCGTACTATCTATGTTGTCTGCCTGGTTTCGATGTCCTCCGACTGGCCTTTTAGTTGCTCACTCTTCCAATGTTCATAGACTGTGTTTGTGCTCTTTAGAATGAAGCTAATGGTGGTTATTGGATGCTTTCCCCCCGTGCTATGGCTGTAACTCTGCAACTCTACCGTGATAATCTTATGTTGGTCTACTTCAATGATGGCGCTTCAGTACTCCACACTATTGCCTTCACTTCACTTTTACACGGTGGTTTCTTAGCATCTTTGGACACTTAAAAATATGCTCTTCTTGGTTTTCCATTTGCTTAGAAAATTGCCTTTATTCAGATTCTCCTTAGAATAATAAATCTGCACTTTCAAGAGCTTATAAAACCAACATTATATTCTCCTTATTTCTCCTTTTTTAAATAGACTTTAACTTAGACGTTTGCTATTTTATTTTGCATATTTTAGAATGTAAAATGTTACTACCTCCTTTTCTTTTTCTTGAAGACTCTCTATATCAACCTTGTTCTTTAGATTTAACAAAAGTAATATAGTGCTTTTAAATACTTAATGGAGACTTGTTTTAATACTCCAATAATAAATTTATGTAGCTCCCAAAAGCATACCTTTTTGATCTTCTTTTTCAGCTGATTTCTTTGATTATTTGAATCACCCTTTTGTTGTATTGATCTTGTAGGTTTTGCACCTTCACTTCCCTTCACTTTTCTGCTTCAAAGCTTTACCAATTTCATAGCTCTAATTGCTGCTCAAATATCAACTTGCTTGCTGTCCAAATTTTTTCTCAAATATGCCACAATCTCCTTCAATTGGTTGTCTAAAAAAAAAACTTTATCCTCTCCCTCAATTTTCTCTCCAAAACTATTTTTCTTCCTTCTAAAATGTTGTCCAAACTCTAAAATTTCAGCTTCTGATGCTGCTTTCTTTTGTTGTCAAGCCTTCCTTCAATTTGTTGTTATGTGACCCTTCAAATTCTGCCTCGAAAATCAACAACTTCCTCCTTCAAAATTCAACCTTCAAAAACCAACCTTTAAAAATTTCGTGGTTGTCCTCAATATTCTCAAAACTATGGCCTCTTCAATCTCATTTCTCCTCATTATCTCTCACTAAATTCTATCTTCAAATTATGACCTCCTTTACTATCTTCTTCCTCAAGAATATGAATGTCTTGAGTTCTTCAAATCCTTTCTCCAAAACATGGAAAACTTCTTGCTAAAATCTCCTTCCTCTTGGGCTTGTTGTCGAATGACGACAATTATCCCAAATTCTTTTTTTTAGGAGCTTCTCCTCCTTGTAATATTCTATTACGAACTTTCTTCAAATCTCCTCTAATGACCACTCTTTCAATTTTGCAACAAGACTTTCTCTAGCCTTCTCCCTATTCTCCAAATTCTCTTGAGACCACTCCTTGGTCTTCTTCAATTTTTAACCTGTTGCTGCAAGTACTAGATCAATTCTAAAGAAGATATTCTTCCTATCTATTGTAGTAAGCTTCTTAAATTTATTTGAATCAACAACAAAGTATTAGAATATGATAATGCAAATCTCTTCAAATCCAAAAATAACAATATTCACTAGTTAATATTCTAAACTAGTGGAATCTATATTGAGTCCTAGTCTTCACAAGTTTTTTTGCAACTCTGTGGAAAGAATCTAGCCAAATCAATTTTCAAAATTCTCGTAAAAGCAATCTCTCTATCTCCTATCAAACTCCCTTGTGGCTCTGATAGCACTGTTAGCTTTTGAAACTTAATACTTAAGATAAATATAATACAAGTAATAAAATAAGTAAGCAATGTTAAAACTATGATAAAGCCAATATAAGAAACATGTAAATAGCATAAGAACCTTATGGAATAACTCATGAAATAGCCATTAATAGAATCTCACAAACATGATATAATGCTTAGTAAGTAACAAGTAAGCATCACATAACTCAAGGCTATAACAAGTATAAATAGCCTTTCTACAATGACTCTTGGATGACTATGAATCATAACCTATGACTCTTGGCTCTCCTTTGTACACACATGGAGATCTATTTGATGTACACTTTTAATGACTCTTCACTATATTTTTCTAATCTATTAACACATGTGCATATGGACTAATGTGCACATTTACATTATTAAATATTATGCACACTTGTGCATTTATTAAATTGCATAAAGTAAAGACAACCTAATCTAAGACAAGTACCAAATAATGTAATATATTCCAACATGAAGTGGACCCTAACAAGGTCAATGCCATTTTCAAAAGCCTCCCCTACAAATCTTAAATAATTACGTAGCTTGTAAGGGAAGATCCAAGTGATTTGTCACTTCATCGTACAAGTCTTCGATAAATGCAAGTCGTTTAATCACCTTTTAAAAAAGGGAGTAGCTTTTACATGGACCCAATAATATCAGTAAGCATTTGATGCTATTAAGTGCTATTTAGCATCATCACCTATTTTGTCACTGCCTCATCGAGGCATTCATTTTCACTTGTAAAATTTTGCCACTAATTTTCCCTAGGGACTATTCTAGCCCAAAATAAAAAAAAAATAACTAAGAGCAAGCCATATATTATATTAGTTGCACCTTGGTGATTTATGAAGTAAAATACACATATGTGGAGAAGCTTTGTCTTATTGTGGTCTTTGCAACAAAAAAGCTTCACCACTGCATGCTCAACCATACAACTTATGTCATCGCTCAAGAAAATTATCTACACTATATGATGAGTTGCACATACACTAATAGTAGAATTTCCAAATGTATAATGCTCTCAATAGAGTTTGATATTGAATTTGATAGTCAAAAATACTTAAAGGCTCAAGTAATTGCTAACCAGCTTGTTGAAGTTCCTCTTCCAAATGATAAACCTCTTATAATCGAGCTACTTAATGACTTCATCTTCAGTATTATTGAGCAAGAAGAGCATGTTGAACTTGAGAATGAAGTCAACCTCATCCTTTTCTTTGATGGTTCTAAGTGTGAACAAAGGGTAGGTATTAGAGTTTTCTTCTTTTCATTACAAGGGATTTCTATCTCATTTTCTTTCAAACTTGACTTTCCCTGTACAAACAACAATGCAAAGTATAAGACCCTAATTCTAGGACTTTAGACTATTGTGGCTATGCACATTAAATGAATTTGAATCATCAATGACTCCCAACTTGTGGTTAATCAAGCTAGAGTGATTTACCAATGCAAATACCTGATTTTAACATCTTATAAATAAATAGTCAACAAGCTCCTCACTAACTTTGAATGATACAACATCGATGCTTTACCAAGATCAACTAATCATTTTATAGATACTATGGCATCTCCTGGATCTCTTATTTCATAGAATCCCTTTGATAGCATAACTCACATCTGTATCACTAAGCTTTCTTAATTGGCTATTTCAGATGAATAGATGCCCATTTTGTCCAAGCAAAGCCATATCAGAATTGGTTCTATAAGGTGAAGGACTTTCTCAAATTTGGATCCCTTCCTAAAGAGTTGTTGTTAGCTGCTAAACAAAATTTTAAATAAAACATAGCTCAATATAATCTCCCAAGGGATGTGCTTTATCATCATGGCTATAATGGCATTCTCCTTCACTATATTAAACCACAGGAAGGAAATAGGATGATTAATTTGGCCCATGATGGTACATGTGTTGGTAATTTTAGTGGGATGGCCATTGCAAATCACATCTTATGTATGGGGTATTATTGGCCCACAATGGAGTGTGATTGTTGTGCATATATCAAGAAGTGTCCCAAATACCAATATCATACCAATTTAACCCATATACCTTCACAAGCATTGCAACCAATTTAGGCTCTTTGGCCCTTTTCCTAATAGGGCCTTGATCTTATTGGAAAAATTTCACCTCCTTCTTAGGGGTGTCATACATTCATCAACATTACTACTTAATACTTTACTAAATGTATTGAGGCAATCCCTCTCATTAACACAATGGGACCTCAAATGGCATAGTTCATACTCTATCAAATTATTTATCATTTTGGTATCCTATCAAAGATCATTTCAGACAATGGTCCCTCCAAAAATAAGGATTTTTGAGCACTCTGCAACAAATATCATATCTAGCATAGTTTCTCAACACCTTACTACCCCTAGAGAAATGAACAAGTTGAGGCCATAAACAAGACTATTGTTTCCATTCTAAAGAAAATTGTTCAAGAAAATCATAAATATTGGCACCTTCAAATACCAATATTTATACAATATTGATACACTTGTAGATTCCATTGCTAGCCATGAAATACTCTTCTTTATGGATGGTTTCTTAGGATATAATCAAATCCATGTCAATATTGTAGACCAACACAAAACATAATTTACAACACCTTAGGGGATGTTTTGCTACAAAGTCATGTCATTCAGCCTCAAAAATTTGGGAGCTGCTTAATAATGTGCCATGACATACATTTTCCATGGCATAAGATTATCAAAGACTAGATGGATGATTTTTTGGTCAAATCTAAAACTCATCTTGGGCACCTTAATGTGCTACACAAAGTTTTTTTATTAGCTTCTTGAACACATTGTGAGACTTACTCCTAAGAAGTGTGTTTTCGGTGTCATTTTTGGTAAACTCTTAGGGTTTATAGTCTCTAAGCAAGGTATTGAATTGTTAGCTTTTGAAGCTTAATACACATGATAAGAAATGAAATAAGTAAGCAATATTATAACTATGATAAAGCCAATCTAAGAAACATGTAAATAGCATTAGAACCTTTTGGAATAACTCATAAAATAGCTATTAATAGAATATCATGAAAATTATACAATGCTTAGTAAGTAACAAGTAAACATCACATAACTCAAGGCTATAGCAAGTATAAATAGCCTTTATACAATGACTCTTGGATGAGTATGACTCTTCCATAATTTGTGACTCTTGGCTCTCCTTTGGAAACATATTGAGCTCTAATTGATGTACACTTGTAATATGACTATTCACTATCTTTTCCTAATCTATGGACACATGTAAACATGACCTAATGTACACATTTACATTATTAAATATTATGCACACTTGTAAATTTATTACATTGCATAAAGTAAAGACTAAACTTAATCTAATACAAGTACCAAATAATGTAATATATTCCAACACCCCCTTGTATTACATTATTTGGTTATTGAAGACTTTAATCTTCAATATGGATCTTCGTATTGGTCTTCATTATTCAAGTGACCTTGCATATAATCTTCTGCTTGGGCTTCATATTTTTTCTTAACTTTGTATTTTGATTTTGACACTATTACTGATTTCTTTCTAAATCTATTGTTGAAGAAATTCATACATTTCTTGTTCCCATATCTATACCTTGATAAATATACCTGAGAGAATCCATTGATGAAGTTTCTTGTCATTGTATATATCTAATAAAAGAAATGATCTTATTTGTACCAACAATATCTTTGTAAATGATTGGTTTCTCCACAAATTTTACAACTATGAAGATTCCAACATCTCTCTATATTATGCCTATATTTGCTATAATAACTGGACTTGTTTTTCTATTACTGAATCCCTTTGATCATTATGTCCTTCATAGCAACTATTCCTATTAATCTCTATTAAAAACTCAGTCCCTTGCTTATTACAACTAGTTTGACCTGTATATTCATGTCTCATCAACTTTGAACTAAAGTTGTTAGTATGCATCTCAAAATGATTAATACAATCATTAGAATGATCTTGAACATCTCCATCAATACTAGTAGCATAAACATTTTTTGAGCAATCATGAACAATATTCAAGTCACTTGTATCGCATATAGCATCAATGTTTATCATGGATTCTAAATCACTAGTGTCACAAGAAGTATAAATCATCATTGGTTTTTATTCCATAGTATTGCAACATGAATCTACCATCATAGGCTTTAAATCATTTGTATTATTAGAAGCATCTTTCATCACTGTTTCATTTATTCCTTCAACCTTTTCTTGTTCTCTCATCTTGTAAATATTAAGTGTGACGATTCCTTTGTATATTATTCTCCATATATTGATAGGTATTGTAACAAAGTCTTCATAGCAATCATTAGCATTTTTAAGAACACTTTGCATATATTTTTGAAGTATAGAATAATCTCCTTTTTTTGCTTCACTAGTAATATCATCAAGCTTACTGTTCAAATCATTTGTTTCATCAATGAAATTTTTATTCAAATCTTTAATCATTACCTCTAGTCTTTTATTCTTATCCTTAAGTATTTCATGAGAAAGAAATACCATATACATCAAGTGTCCTATATCACTAGGTAATGTAAAATTACTTTTAGAATCTTCATATGCCTCTTGAAGCTTTCCATACATATAATTACCAAGTGGTAAGAAATTCTCATTTTTGATTTCTCTTCATATCGATTGTAAGACACTCATTGATGTATCCTTTTCAATTTCTTCTATTGTATGGTGTGTATGGGATTTTAAACCTTCCAACCTTTCTAAAATTTCCTAAATATCTAATTTTTCTTGGACATATAGGTTTTTAGATATTTTTGACAACTCATTAGTATTTATCTTCCTTTGCTTTTTCTTTATCATGTTCCTTTGAAGTAGACTACTTTATGACTCCCTAAATTAAATAAATTCTAAATTTCAAAAATCTAAATCTCTCCCTAATTAGAAATCTAGAAATTTAAAAATTTAGTAAAAAGATATTTGCAAATTTAATAAATTCCTAAGTTTAAAGTTGAAACCCTTTTATCTCCCAAAATTAATTTGCAAAAACCAATAAACTTCTATTTCAATAAATCAAACCCATTTAAAACTTTATAACTACATTATTTTTCTTATTAACCTTATCTCTTTTTATATAAAATTAATTCAAAAAACAAAAAAAAAAAATATTCAAAACTTAAACTACTTATAACTCCAATATAATTCTACTTATCACTCCATTATTAAGAACTTAATAAATACTTTAACTTCAATATTTAATAACCTTTAAGGTTAAACTTTATAATTTGGAATATAAAACTGTAATAGCACCTTAATTAATATTCCACATAACACTTAAAAAACCTTTATCTCCATAGGGAATCGTTGTGAAAATTTTCTTCGATCACGAGCGGTTCGATCGTATGTCGTATTTGTGCAAGTGGCTAGCTTCAACTCAATTGAATAGGTAAGGGCCTGATTTTCCAGAACACTCTCCTTTTAAATTATGATTTGTCTACTTCCAATGCTAGACACTCTCCATGTGACCATTACACCAAGACCCCGCTACTACGTATGACTCGTTACTCGTTGTATATAACGCTCGCTAACCGGTGCTTCTAAGATGACCCCGGAGCCACTATTTTATGTACCCTCTCTAGTCAAGGCCAATGATAAGGTTGTTTCTATTTTGTATCGGGAACGTATACTTTGTAATTTGGGTTGTTTCAACGTCTACTTGCTCTGAAAAAACTATCTCCTCTGCAATACACAAAAAACAAAAAATGTCTCTTGCTTCGAATCTCCTTCGCCCACGATCACAATAACGTGGTAAGGGTATGTTATGTAGTCACTATCACACAAGATGTAACGTTTTTCAAATGTCTATTACAAGTTGCCTATTTGAATGTTTCATTCATTTACCATGTGCGATAACTTTGACTAGACTATTTATGTCCTTGCTGCTACGTGATATGGTTGAGTGTGGGCCCACACTGGTGGCCTCATTGTGGTTAAGAATGGAGCTTAATTATGAGGAGGTTAAACAGAGAAAGTTTTTGGATTTACTGTTAGACGGGTAGGGAAAGTTTCCAGATTTACAGTCTGTTAGTCTACCAGAGAAAATTTCCGGATTTACAACAGGCGACCAGTGGAAAGTTTTTTTGTTTTTATCCCAAAATTAAATGTTGGGAACTCAGTGTTAATCTTGGAATGTATTAAGAAAAACAATTTTTTTTTTTTTTTTTTCCTGTTTTTTCTTATATATAGTTGTGAGGAAAAACAGGGTATACAATGAAAATTTGTGTTGATTCCTTGTAAATATAGAGAGGAAATTACAACAGATGTTTGTTGTAGGTTGTAACCAACAGATGTTTGCTGTAGGTTGTAACCCTCTATTGTTTGGATTGAGAAAGAAATGACTGAAAATTCTTGGTGGATGTAACCCTGGGTGAACCACGTTAAAATCGTTGTCTCTTCTACTACTGTGTTTGTCTTATTTTGTTAATTCTACTATTAAAGTTTGAAACACTACAATTGCTTTTTTATATTTTATATAGTGATATACTCTAACAACAACTGACAACTGAAATGGCATCCTAATTAATCTACCTTACTCTAACAACTGGCAACTGCAATGGCATCCTAATCAATCTGCCTGCTCACAACGGTTACTTCACTCTTCGTGTCTAGCTTGCTATCGTCTGCTGATTTTTAATCTACGAGCGCTACTTCAGCATGAACACTTATTTCCACTGGAAAGAAAACACTACGAATGTGCCTCTTGCTTGCTCACAGCCTTACATCGGTGTCGCTTTCGTTAGAAAAATTAAAGCGCATTTAACACGAATTATCTTCTCACGGTATTCTCGCGTCATTCGTCGGATCCCGATATATTCAATTTAAATTGCAGTTGTGCGGTAAAATTCGATCTCCGTATTTTATGGTGTGTGCAATTAATACCGGCAGTTGCAAATGGAAATAGGAAGCAAAACCTAGTTTGTCAGAAAATAAGGCTTATCCCTTTGTTTTCCCGGCTATATAAGTCGATGTTATGTTGCAAGCATGAGTATGGGTTGTAGAAGAAACACAATGTAAGCGAAGAAAAAGGAGAAGCGAGAATCAGAAGCAGCAACCTTCTATTCTCCTAGTCAAACCTGCAACTAAGGAGATAGTTGCAGATGAGTTTGGAGCGTTTTTTTGTGAGAAGCGCTTGTTATCTACTGTAAAATGTCTTCGTGTAAATTGCCATGACAGTCATTTTGTTTTAATTAATATATTATATATATTCTATGTATTTTGTGTGCATTGCATGCGTAATAGAGCAGGGATAAATTTTGATTTATTTTCCTCCTCCATCATTTTCTCCTCCGCCCTCTTGAGTTCTCCTCTCCTTCAGAAAAATAGACCTGAAAGGACATTTTCGCCCAAACTGCACCGAAAAGCCATTTTTGTGCAAGTCTGCTCCAAAAAAGCCATTTTTGTGCAAGTCTGCTCCAAAAAAGCACTTTCGCCCAAAGTTGCTCCGAAAAAGCATTTTCGAGCAAGCTGTTTCGAAAAGCTATTTTCACCCCGAAAGCATTGTCACGCAAAATACATACCAGAAGTTTTCGAAAATCCTTTTCACGGTGACTTTCATTTTCGCCTCCCGAAATTCATTTTTCATTCCGAACTTGTCTTGGCGAGCGAAACTCCCAAGAGACAATTTCGTTTTCAATCCAAAATTGACCACTGTCCCCCGAAATTCATTTTCGCTCCGAAATTAATTTAGTTTTCACCACCATTATTCTTTCAGCTTCCCTTGGCTGTTGCTTCACTATAGTGGTTGAATCGCTGTCATAGACCAACCACCCAATGTTCCCTCTAAGCTGCTTTACCTATTCACATTTTGAAGTTCAAGATAAAAAGCTATGATGTTTTAAATGCTTTTGGATTGGCGTACTATCTATGTTGTCTGCCTGGTTTCGATGTCCTCCGACTGGCCTTTTAGTTGCTCACTCTTCCAATGTTCATAGACTGTGTTTGTGCTCTTTAGAATGAAGCTAATGGTGGTTATTGGATGCTTTCCCCCCGTGCTATGGCTGTAACTCTGCAACTCTACCGTGATAATCTTATGTTGGTCTACTTCAATGATGGCGCTTCAGTACTCCACACTATTGCCTTCACTTCACTTTTACACGGTGGTTTCTTAGCATCTTTGGACACTTAAAAATATGCTCTTCTTGGTTTTCCATTTGCTTAGAAAATTGCCTTTATTCAGATTCTCCTTAGAATAATAAATCTGCACTTTCAAGAGCTTATAAAACCAACATTATATTCTCCTTATTTCTCCTTTTTTAAATAGACTTTAACTTAGACGTTTGCTATTTTATTTTGCATATTTTAGAATGTAAAATGTTACTACCTCCTTTTCTTTTTCTTGAAGACTCTCTATATCAACCTTGTTCTTTAGATTTAACAAAAGTAATATAGTGCTTTTAAATACTTAATGGAGACTTGTTTTAATACTCCAATAATAAATTTATGTAGCTCCCAAAAGCATACCTTTTTGATCTTCTTTTTCAGCTGATTTCTTTGATTATTTGAATCACCCTTTTGTTGTATTGATCTTGTAGGTTTTGCACCTTCACTTCCCTTCACTTTTCTGCTTCAAAGCTTTACCAATTTCATAGCTCTAATTGCTGCTCAAATATCAACTTGCTTGCTGTCCAAATTTTTTCTCAAATATGCCACAATCTCCTTCAATTGGTTGTCTAAAAAATAACTTTATCCTCTCCTTTAATTTTCTCTCCAAAACTATTTTTTCTTCCTTCCAAAATGTTGTGCAAACTCTAAAATTTCAGCTTCGATGCTCGCTTTCTTTTGTTGTCAAGCCTTCCTTCAATTTGTTGTTATGTGACCCTTCAAATTCTGCCTCGAAAATCAACAACTTCCTCCTTCAAAATTCAACCTTCAAAAACCAACCTTTAAAAATTTCGTGGTTGTCCTCAATATTCTCAAAACTATGGCCTCTTCAATCTCATTTCTCCTCATTATCTCTCACTAAATTCTATCTTCAAATTATGACCTCCTTTACTATCTTCTTCCTCAAGAATATGAATGTCTTGAGTTCTTCAAATCCTTTCTCCAAAACATGGAAAACTTCTTGCTAAAATCTCCTTCCTCTTGGGCTTGTTGTCGAATGACGACAATTATCCCAAATTCTTTTTTTTAGGAGCTTCTCCTCCTTGTAATATTCTATTACGAACTTTCTTCAAATCTCCTCTAATGACCACTCTTTCAATTTTGCAACAAGACTTTCTCTAGCCTTCTCCCTATTCTCCAAATTCTCTTGAGACCACTCCTTGGTCTTCTTCAATTTTTAACCTGTTGCTGCAAGTACTAGATCAATTCTAAAGAAGATATTCTTCCTATCTATTGTAGTAAGCTTCTTAAATTTATTTGAATCAACAACAAAGTATTAGAATATGATAATGCAAATCTCTTCAAATCCAAAAATAACAATATTCACTAGTTAATATTCTAAACTAGTGGAATCTATATTGAGTCCTAGTCTTCACAAGTTTTTTTGCAACTCTGTGGAAAGAATCTAGCCAAATCAATTTTCAAAATTCTCGTAAAAGCAATCTCTCTATCTCCTATCAAACTCCCTTGTGGCTCTGATAGCACTGTTAGCTTTTGAAACTTAATACTTAAGATAAATATAATACAAGTAATAAAATAAGTAAGCAATGTTAAAACTATGATAAAGCCAATATAAGAAACATGTAAATAGCATAAGAACCTTATGGAATAACTCATGAAATAGCCATTAATAGAATCTCACAAACATGATATAATGCTTAGTAAGTAACAAGTAAGCATCACATAACTCAAGGCTATAACAAGTATAAATAGCCTTTCTACAATGACTCTTGGATGACTATGAATCATAACCTATGACTCTTGGCTCTCCTTTGTACACACATGGAGATCTATTTGATGTACACTTTTAATGACTCTTCACTATATTTTTCTAATCTATTAACACATGTGCATATGGACTAATGTGCACATTTACATTATTAAATATTATGCACACTTGTGCATTTATTAAATTGCATAAAGTAAAGACAACCTAATCTAAGACAAGTACCAAATAATGTAATATATTCCAACATGAAGTGGACCCTAACAAGGTCAATGCCATTTTCAAAAGCCTCCCCTACAAATCTTAAATAATTACGTAGCTTGTAAGGGAAGATCCAAGTGATTTGTCACTTCATCGTACAAGTCTTCGATAAATGCAAGTCGTTTAATCACCTTTTAAAAAAGGGAGTAGCTTTTACATGGACCCAATAATATCAGTAAGCATTTGATGCTATTAAGTGCTATTTAGCATCATCACCTATTTTGTCACTGCCTCATCGAGGCATTCATTTTCACTTGTAAAATTTTGCCACTAATTTTCCCTAGGGACTATTCTAGCCCAAAATAAAAAAAAAATAACTAAGAGCAAGCCATATATTATATTAGTTGCACCTTGGTGATTTATGAAGTAAAATACACATATGTGGAGAAGCTTTGTCTTATTGTGGTCTTTGCAACAAAAAAGCTTCACCACTGCATGCTCAACCATACAACTTATGTCATCGCTCAAGAAAATTATCTACACTATATGATGAGTTGCACATACACTAATAGTAGAATTTCCAAATGTATAATGCTCTCAATAGAGTTTGATATTGAATTTGATAGTCAAAAATACTTAAAGGCTCAAGTAATTGCTAACCAGCTTGTTGAAGTTCCTCTTCCAAATGATAAACCTCTTATAATCGAGCTACTTAATGACTTCATCTTCAGTATTATTGAGCAAGAAGAGCATGTTGAACTTGAGAATGAAGTCAACCTCATCCTTTTCTTTGATGGTTCTAAGTGTGAACAAAGGGTAGGTATTAGAGTTTTCTTCTTTTCATTACAAGGGATTTCTATCTCATTTTCTTTCAAACTTGACTTTCCCTGTACAAACAACAATGCAAAGTATAAGACCCTAATTCTAGGACTTTAGACTATTGTGGCTATGCACATTAAATGAATTTGAATCATCAATGACTCCCAACTTGTGGTTAATCAAGCTAGAGTGATTTACCAATGCAAATACCTGATTTTAACATCTTATAAATAAATAGTCAACAAGCTCCTCACTAACTTTGAATGATACAACATCGATGCTTTACCAAGATCAACTAATCATTTTATAGATACTATGGCATCTCCTGGATCTCTTATTTCATAGAATCCCTTTGATAGCATAACTCACATCTGTATCACTAAGATTTCTTAATTGGCTATTTCAGATGAATAGATGCCCATTTTGTCCAAGCAAAGCCATATCAGAATTGGTTCTATAAGGTGAAGGACTTTCTCAAATTTGGATCCCTTCCTAAAGAGTTGTTGTTAGCTGCTAAACAAAATTTTAAATAAAACATAGCTCAATATAATCTCCCAAGGGATGTGCTTTATCATCATGGCTATAATGGCATTCTCCTTCACTATATTAAACCACAGGAAGGAAATAGGATGATTAATTTGGCCCATGATGGTACATGTGTTGGTAATTTTAGTGGGATGGCCATTGCAAATCACATCTTATGTATGGGGTATTATTGGCCCACAATGGAGTGTGATTGTTGTGCATATATCAAGAAGTGTCCCAAATACCAATATCATACCAATTTAACCCATATACCTTCACAAGCATTGCAACCAATTTAGGCTCTTTGGCCCTTTTCCTAATAGGGCCTTGATCTTATTGGAAAAATTTCACCTCCTTCTTAGGGGTGTCATACATTCATCAACATTACTACTTAATACTTTACTAAATGTATTGAGGCAATCCCTCTCATTAACACAATGGGACCTCAAATGGCATAGTTCATACTCTATCAAATTATTTATCATTTTGGTATCCTATCAAAGATCATTTCAGACAATGGTCCCTCCAAAAATAAGGATTTTTGAGCACTCTGCAACAAATATCATATCTAGCATAGTTTCTCAACACCTTACTACCCCTAGAGAAATGAACAAGTTGAGGCCATAAACAAGACTATTGTTTCCATTCTAAAGAAAATTGTTCAAGAAAATCATAAATATTGGCACCTTCAAATACCAATATTTATACAATATTGATACACTTGTAGATTCCATTGCTAGCCATGAAATACTCTTCTTTATGGATGGTTTCTTAGGATATAATCAAATCCATGTCAATATTGTAGACCAACACAAAACATAATTTACAACACCTTAGGGGATGTTTTGCTACAAAGTCATGTCATTCAGCCTCAAAAATTTGGGAGCTGCTTAATAATGTGCCATGACATACATTTTCCATGGCATAAGATTATCAAAGACTAGATGGATGATTTTTTGGTCAAATCTAAAACTCATCTTGGGCACCTTAATGTGCTACACAAAGTTTTTTTATTAGCTTCTTGAACACATTGTGAGACTTACTCCTAAGAAGTGTGTTTTCGGTGTCATTTTTGGTAAACTCTTAGGGTTTATAGTCTCTAAGCAAGGTATTGAATTGTTAGCTTTTGAAGCTTAATACACATGATAAGAAATGAAATAAGTAAGCAATATTATAACTATGATAAAGCCAATCTAAGAAACATGTAAATAGCATTAGAACCTTTTGGAATAACTCATAAAATAGCTATTAATAGAATATCATGAAAATTATACAATGCTTAGTAAGTAACAAGTAAACATCACATAACTCAAGGCTATAGCAAGTATAAATAGCCTTTATACAATGACTCTTGGATGAGTATGACTCTTCCATAATTTGTGACTCTTGGCTCTCCTTTGGAAACATATTGAGCTCTAATTGATGTACACTTGTAATATGACTATTCACTATCTTTTCCTAATCTATGGACACATGTAAACATGACCTAATGTACACATTTACATTATTAAATATTATGCACACTTGTAAATTTATTACATTGCATAAAGTAAAGACTAAACTTAATCTAATACAAGTACCAAATAATGGAATATATTCCAACACCCCCTTGTATTACATTATTTGGTTATTGAAGACTTTAATCTTCAATATGGATCTTCGTATTGGTCTTCATTATTCAAGTGACCTTGCATATAATCTTCTGCTTGGGCTTCATATTTTTTCTTAACTTTGTATTTTGATTTTGACACTATTACTGATTTCTTTCTAAATCTATTGTTGAAGAAATTCATACATTTCTTGTTCCCATATCTATACCTTGATAAATATACCTGAGAGAATCCATTGATGAAGTTTCTTGTCATTGTATATATCTAATAAAAGAAATGATCTTATTTGTACCAACAATATCTTTGTAAATGATTGGTTTCTCCACAAATTTTACAACTATGAAGATTCCAACATCTCTCTATATTATGCCTATATTTGCTATAATAACTGGACTTGTTTTTCTATTACTGAATCCCTTTGATCATTATGTCCTTCATAGCAACTATTCCTATTAATCTCTATTAAAAACTCAGTCCCTTGCTTATTACAACTAGTTTGACCTGTATATTCATGTCTCATCAACTTTGAACTAAAGTTGTTAGTATGCATCTCAAAATGATTAATACAATCATTAGAATGATCTTGAACATCTCCATCAATACTAGTAGCATAAACATTTTTTGAGCAATCATGAACAATATTCAAGTCACTTGTATCGCATATAGCATCAATGTTTATCATGGATTCTAAATCACTAGTGTCACAAGAAGTATAAATCATCATTGGTTTTTATTCCATAGTATTGCAACATGAATCTACCATCATAGGCTTTAAATCATTTGTATTATTAGAAGCATCTTTCATCACTGTTTCATTTATTCCTTCAACCTTTTCTTGTTCTCTCATCTTGTAAATATTAAGTGTGACGATTCCTTTGTATATTATTCTCCATATATTGATAGGTATTGTAACAAAGTCTTCATAGCAATCATTAGCATTTTTAAGAACACTTTGCATATATTTTTGAAGTATAGAATAATCTCCTTTTTTTGCTTCACTAGTAATATCATCAAGCTTACTGTTCAAATCATTTGTTTCATCAATGAAATTTTTATTCAAATCTTTAATCATTACCTCTAGTCTTTTATTCTTATCCTTAAGTATTTCATGAGAAAGAAATATCATATACATCAAGTGTCCTATATCACTAGGTAATGTAAAATTACTTTTAGAATCTTCATATGCCTCTTGAAGCTTTCCATACATATAATTACCAAGTGGTAAGAAATTCTCATTTTTGATTTCTCTTCATATCGATTGTAAGACACTCATTGATGTATCCTTTTCAATTTCTTCTATTGTATGGTGTGTATGGGATTTTAAACCTTCCAACCTTTCTAAAATTTCCTAAATATCTAATTTTTCTTGGACATATAGGTTTTTAGATATTTTTGACAACTCATTAGTATTTATCTTCCTTTGCTTTTTCTTTATCATGTTCCTTTGAAGTAGACTACTTTATGACTCCCTAAATTAAATAAATTCTAAATTTCAAAAATCTAAATCTCTCCCTAATTAGAAATCTAGAAATTTAAAAATTTAGTAAAAAGATATTTGCAAATTTAATAAATTCCTAAGTTTAAAGTTGAAACCCTTTTATCTCCCAAAATTAATTTGCAAAAACCAATAAACTTCTATTTCAATAAATCAAACCCATTTAAAACTTTATAACTACATTATTTTTCTTATTAACCTTATCTCTTTTTATATAAAATTAATTCAAAAAACAAAAAAAAAAAATATTCAAAACTTAAACTACTTATAACTCCAATATAATTCTACTTATCACTCCATTATTAAGAACTTAATAAATACTTTAACTTCAATATTTAATAACCTTTAAGGTTAAACTTTATAATTTGGAATATAAAACTGTAATAGCACCTTAATTAATATTCCACATAACACTTAAAAAACCTTTATCTCCATAGGGAATCGTTGTGAAAATTTTCTTCGATCACGAGCGGTTCGATCGTATGTCGTATTTGTGCAAGTGGCTAGCTTCAACTCAATTGAATAGGTAAGGGCCTGATTTTCCAGAACACTCTCCTTTTAAATTATGATTTGTCTACTTCCAATGCTAGACACTCTCCATGTGACCATTACACCAAGACCCCGCTACTACGGATGAATCGTTACTCGTTGTATATAACGCTCGCTAACCGGTGCTTCTAAGATGACCCCGGAGCCACTATTTTATGTACCCTCTCTAGTCAAGGCCAATGATAAGGTTGTTTCTATTTTGTATCGGGAACGTATACTTTGTAATTTGGGTTGTTTCAACGTCTACTTGCTCTGAAAAAACTATCTCCTCTGCAATACACAAAAAACAAAAAATGTCTCTTGCTTCGAATCTCCTTCGCCCACGATCACAATAACGTGGTAAGGGTATGTTATGTAGTCACTATCACACAAGAGGTAACGTTTTTCAAATGTCTATTACAAGTTGCCTATTTGAATGTTTCATTCATTTACCATGTGCGATAACTTTGACTAGACTATTTATGTCCTTGCTGCTACGTGATATGGTTGAGTGTGGGCCCACACTGGTGGCCTCATTGTGGTTAAGAATGGAGCTTAATTATGAGGAGGTTAAACAGAGAAAGTTTTTGGATTTACTGTTAGACGGGTAGGGAAAGTTTCCAGATTTACAGTCTGTTAGTCTACCAGAGAAAATTTCCGGATTTACAACAGGACAGCCAGGGAAAGTTTTTTTGTTTTTATCCCAAAATTAAATGCTGGGAACTCGATGTTAATCTTGGAATGTATTAAGAAAAACAATTTTTTTTTTTTTTTTTCCTGTTTTTTCTTATATATAGTTGTGAGGAAAAACAGGGTATACAATGAAAATTTGTGTTGATTCCTTGTAAATATAGAGAGGAAATTACAACAGATGTTTGTTGTAGGTTGTAACCAACAGATGTTTGTTGTAGGTTGTAACCCTCTATTGTTTGGATTGAGAAATAAATGACTGAAAATTCTTGGTGGATGTAACCCTGGGTGAACCACGTTAAAATCGTTGTCTCTTCTACTACTGTGTTTGTCTTATTTTGTTAATTCTACTTTTAAAGTTTCAAACACTACAATTGCTTTTTTATATTTTATATAGTGATATACTCTAACAACAACTGACAACTGAAATGGCATCCTAATTAATCTGCCTTACTCTAACAACTGGCAACTGCAATGGCATCCTAATCAATCTGCCTGCTCACAACGGTTACTTCACTCTTCGTGTCTAGCTTGCTATCGTCTGCTGATTTTTAATCTACGAGCGCTACTTCAGCATGAACACTTATTTCCACTGGAAAGAAAACACTACGAATGTGCCTCTTGCTTGCTCACAGCCTTACATCGGTGTCGCTTTCGTTAGAAAAATTAAAGCGGATTTAACACGAATTATCTTCTCACGGTATTCTCGCGTCATTCGTCGGATCCTCGATATATTCAATTTAAATTGTAGTTGTGCGGCAAAATCCGATCGCCGTATTTTATGGTGTGTGCAATTAATACCGGCAGTTGCAAATGGAAATAGGAAGCAAAACCTAGTTTGTCAGAAAATAAGGCTTATCCCTTTGTTTTCCCGGCTATATAAGTCGATGTTATGTTGCAAGCAAGAGCATGGGTTGTAGAAGAAACGCAACGTAAGCGAAGACAAAGGAGAAGCGAGAATCAGAAGCAGCAACCTTCTATTCTCCTAGTCAAACCTGCAACTAAGGAGATAGTTGCAGATGAGTTTGGAGCGTTTTTTTGTGAGAAGCGCTTGTTATCTACTGTAAAATGTCTTCGTGTAAATTGCCATGACAGTCATTTTGTTTTAATTAATATATTATATATATTCTATGTATTTTGTGTGCATTGCATGCGTAATAGAGCAGGGATAAATTTTGATTTATTTTCCTCCTCCATCATTTTCTCCTCCGCCCTCTTGAGTTCTCCTCTCCTTCAGAAAAATAGACCTGAAAGGACATTTTTGCCCAAACTGCACCGAAAAGCCATTTTTGTGCAAGTCTGCTCCAAAAAAGCCATTTTTGTGCAAGTCTGCTCCAAAAAAGCACTTTCGCCCAAAGTTGCTCCGAAAAAGCATTTTCGAGCAAGCTGTTTCGAAAAGCTATTTTCACCCCGAAAGCATTGTCACGCAAAATACATACCAGAAGTTTTCGAAAATCCTTTTCACGGTGACTTTCATTTTCGCCTCCCGAAATTCATTTTTCATTCCGAACTTGTCTTGGCGAGCGAAACTCCCAAGAGACAATTTCGTTTTCAATCCAAAATTGACCACTGTCCCCCGAAATTCATTTTCGCTCCGAAATTAATTTAGTTTTCACCACCATTATTCTTTCAGCTTCCCTTGGCTGTTGCTTCACTATAGTGGTTGAATCGCTGTCATAGACCAACCACCCAATGTTCCCTCTAAGTTGCTTTACCTATTCACATTTTGAAGTTCAAGATAAAAAGCTATGATGTTTTAAATGCTTTTGGATTGGCGTACTATCTATGTTGTCTGCCTGGTTTCGATGTCCTCCGACTGGCCTTTTAGTTGCTCACTCTTCCAATGTTCATAGACTGTGTTTGTGCTCTTTAGAATGAAGCTAATGGTGGTTATTGGATGCTTTCCCCCCGTGCTATGGCTGTAACTCTGCAACTCTACCGTGATAATCTTATGTTGGTCTACTTCAATGATGGCGCTTCAGTACTCCACACTATTGCCTTCACTTCACTTTTACACGGTGGTTTCTTAGCATCTTTGGACACTTAAAAATATGCTCTTCTTGGTTTTCCATTTGCTTAGAAAATTGCCTTTATTCAGATTCTCCTTAGAATAATAAATCTGCACTTTCAAGAGCTTATAAAACCAACATTATATTCTCCTTATTTCTCCTTTTTTAAATAGACTTTAACTTAGATGTTTGCTATTTTATTTTGCATATTTTAGAATGTAAAATGTTACTACCTCCTTTTCTTTTTCTTGAAGACTCTCTATATCAACCTTGTTCTTTAGATTTAACAAAAGTAATATAGTGCTTTTAAATACTTAATGGAGACTTGTTTTAATACTCCAATAATAAATTTATGTAGCTCCCAAAAGCATACCTTTTTGATCTTCTTTTTCAGCTGATTTCTTTGATTATTTGAATCACCCTTTTGTTGTATTGATCTTGTAGGTTTTGCACCTTCACTTCCCTTCACTTTTCTGCTTCAAAGCTTTACCAATTTCATAGCTCTAATTGCTGCTCAAATATCAACTTGCTTGCTGTCCAAATTTTTTCTCAAATATGCCACAATCTCCTTCAATTGGTTGTCTAAAAAATAACTTTATCCTCTCCTTTAATTTTCTCTCCAAAACTATTTTTTCTTCCTTCCAAAATGTTGTCCAAACTCTAAAATTTCAGCTTCTGATGCTGCTTTCTTTTGTTGTCAAGCCTTCCTTCAATTTGTTGTTATGTGACCCTTCAAATTCTGCCTCGAAAATCAACAACTTCCTCCTTCAAAATTCAACCTTCAAAAACCAACCTTTAAAAATTTCGTGGTTGTCCTCAATATTCTCAAAACTATGGCCTCTTCAATCTCATTTCTCCTCATTATCTCTCACTGAATTCTATCTTCAAATTATGACCTCCTTTACTATCTTCTTCCTCAAGAATATGAATGTCTTGAGTTCTTCAAATCCTTTCTCCAAAACATGGAAAACTTCTTGCTAAAATCTCCTTCCTCTTGGGCTTGTTGTCGAATGACGACAATTATCCCAAATTCTTTTTTTTAGGAGCTTCTCCTCCTTGTAATATTCTATTACGAACTTTCTTCAAATCTCCTCTAATGACCACTCTTTCAATTTTGCAACAAGACTTTCTCTAGCCTTCTCCCTATTCTCCAAATTCTCTTGAGACCACTCCTTGGTCTTCTTCAATTTTTAACCTGTTGCTGCAAGTACTAGATCAATTCTAAAGAAGATATTCTTCCTATCTATTGTAGTAAGCTTCTTAAATTTATTTGAATCAACAACAAAGTATTAGAATATGATAATGCAAATCTCTTCAAATCCAAAAATAACAATATTCACTAGTTAATATTCTAAACTAGTGGAATCTATATTGAGTCCTAGTCTTCACAAGTTTTTTTGCAACTATGTGGAAAGAATCTAGCCAAATCAATTTTCAAAATTCTCGTAAAAGCAATCTCTCTATCTCCTATCAAACTCCCTTGTGGCTCTGATAGCACTGTTAGCTTTTGAAACTTAATACTTAAGATAAATATAATACAAGTAATAAAATAAGTAAGCAATGTTAAAACTATGATAAAGCCAATATAAGAAACATGTAAATAGCATAAGAACCTTATGGAATAACTCATGAAATAGCCATTAATAGAATCTCACAAACATGATATAATGCTTAGTAAGTAACAAGTAAGCATCACATAACTCAAGGCTATAACAAGTATAAATAGCCTTTCTACAATGACTCTTGGATGACTATGAATCATAACCTATGACTCTTGGCTCTCCTTTGTACACACATGGAGATCTATTTGATGTACACTTTTAATGACTCTTCACTATATTTTTCTAATCTATTAACACATGTGCATATGGACTAATGTGCACATTTACATTATTAAATATTATGCACACTTGTGCATTTATTAAATTGCATAAAGTAAAGACAACCTAATCTAAGACAAGTACCAAATAATGTAATATATTCCAACATGAAGTGGACCCTAACAAGGTCAATGCCATTTTCAAAAGCCTCCCCTACAAATCTTAAATAATTACGTAGCTTGTAAGGGAAGATCCAAGTGATTTGTCACTTCATCGTACAAGTCTTCGATAAATGCAAGTCGTTTAATCACCTTTTAAAAAAGGGAGTAGCTTTTACCTGGACCCAATAATATCAGTAAGCATTTGATGCTATTAAGTGCTATTTAGCATCATCACCTATTTTGTCACTGCCTCATCGAGGCATTCATTTTCACTTGTAAAATTTTGCCACTAATTTTCCCTAGGGACTATTCTAGCCCAAAATAAAAAAAAATAACTAAGAGCAAGCCATATATTATATTAGTTGCACCTTGGTGATTTATGAAGTAAAATACACATATGTGGAGAAGCTTTGTCTTATTGTGGTCTTTGCAACAAAAAAGCTTCACCACTGCATGCTCAACCATACAACTTATGTCATCGTTCAAGAAAATTATCTACACTATATGATGAGTTGCACATACACTAATAGTAGAATTTCCAAATGTATAATGCTCTCAATAGAGTTTGATATTGAATTTGATAGTCAAAAATACTTAAAGGCTCAAGTAATTGCTAACCAGCTTGTTGAAGTTCCTCTTCCAAATGATAAACCTCTTATAATCGAGCTACTTAATGACTTCATCTTCAGTATTATTGAGCAAGAAGAGCATGTTGAACTTGAGAATGAAGTCAACCTCATCCTTTTCTTTGATGGTTCTAAGTGTGAACAAAGGGTAGGTATTAGAGTTTTCTTCTTTTCATTACAAGGGATTTCTATCTCATTTTCTTTCAAACTTGACTTTCCCTGTACAAACAACAATGCAAAGTATAAGACCCTAATTCTAGGACTTTAGACTATTGTGGCTATGCACATTAAATGAATTTGAATCATCAATGACTCCCAACTTGTGGTTAATCAAGCTAGAGTGATTTACCAATGCAAATACCTGATTTTAACATCTTATAAATAAATAGTCAACAAGCTCCTCACTAACTTTGAATGATACAACATCGATGCTTTACCAAGATCAACTAATCATTTTATAGATACTATGGCATCTCCTGGATCTCTTATTTCATAGAATCCCTTTGATAGCATAACTCACATCTGTATCACTAAGCTTTCTTAATTGGCTATTTCAGATGAATAGATGCCCATTTTGTCCAAGCAAAGCCATATCAGAATTGGTTCTATAAGGTGAAGGACTTTCTCAAATTTGGATCCCTTCCTAAAGAGTTGTTGTTAGCTGCTAAACAAAATTTTAAATAAAACATAGCTCAATATAATCTCCCAAGGGATGTGCTTTATCATCATGGCTATAATGGCATTCTCCTTCACTATATTAAACCACAGGAAGGAAATAGGATGATTAATTTGGCCCATGATGGTACATGTGTTGGTAATTTTAGTGGGATGGCCATTGCAAATCACATCTTATGTATGGGGTATTATTGGCCCACAATGGAGTGTGATTGTTGTGCATATATCAAGAAGTGTCCCAAATACCAATATCATACCAATTTAACCCATATACCTTCACAAGCATTGCAACCAATTTAGGCTCTTTGGCCCTTTTCCTAATAGGGCCTTGATCTTATTGGAAAAATTTCACCTCCTTCTTAGGGGTGTCATACATTCATCAACATTACTACTTAATACTTTACTAAATGTATTGAGGCAATCCCTCTCATTAACACAATGGGACCTCAAATGGCATAGTTCATACTCTATCAAATTATTTATCATTTTGGTATCCTATCAAAGATCATTTCAGACAATGGTCCCTCCAAAAATAAGGATTTTTGAGCACTCTGCAACAAATATCATATCTAGCATAGTTTCTCAACACCTTACTACCCCTAGAGAAATGAACAAGTTGAGGCCATAAACAAGACTATTGTTTCCATTCTAAAGAAAATTGTTCAAGAAAATCATAAATATTGGCACCTTCAAATACCAATATTTATACAATATTGATACACTTGTAGATTCCATTGCTAGCCATGAAATACTCTTCTTTATGGATGGTTTCTTAGGATATAATCAAATCCATGTCAATATTGTAGACCAACACAAAACATAATTTACAACACCTTAGGGGATGTTTTGCTACAAAGTCATGTCATTCAGCCTCAAAAATTTGGGAGCTGCTTAATAATGTGCCATGACATACATTTTCCATGGCATAAGATTATCAAAGACTAGATGGATGATTTTTTGGTCAAATCTAAAACTCATCTTGGGCACCTTAATGTGCTACACAAAGTTTTTTTATTAGCTTCTTGAACACATTGTGAGACTTACTCCTAAGAAGTGTGTTTTCGGTGTCATTTTTGGTAAACTCTTAGGGTTTATAGTCTCTAAGCAAGGTATTGAATTGTTAGCTTTTGAAGCTTAATACACATGATAAGAAATGAAATAAGTAAGCAATATTATAACTATGATAAAGCCAATCTAAGAAACATGTAAATAGCATTAGAACCTTTTGGAATAACTCATAAAATAGCTATTAATAGAATATCATGAAAATTATACAATGCTTAGTAAGTAACAAGTAAACATCACATAACTCAAGGCTATAGCAAGTATAAATAGCCTTTATACAATGACTCTTGGATGAGTATGACTCTTCCATAATTTGTGACTCTTGGCTCTCCTTTGGAAACATATTGAGCTCTAATTGATGTACACTTGTAATATGACTATTCACTATCTTTTCCTAATCTATGGACACATGTAAACATGACCTAATGTACACATTTACATTATTAAATATTATGCACACTTGTAAATTTATTACATTGCATAAAGTAAAGACTAAACTTAATCTAATACAAGTACCAAATAATGTAATATATTCCAACACCCCCTTGTATTACATTATTTGGTTATTGAAGACTTTAATCTTCAATATGGATCTTCGTATTGGTCTTCATTATTCAAGTGACCTTGCATATAATCTTCTGCTTGGGCTTCATATTTTTTCTTAACTTTGTATTTTGATTTTGACACTATTACTGATTTCTTTCTAAATCTATTGTTGAAGAAATTCATACATTTCTTGTTCCCATATCTATACCTTGATAAATATACCTGAGAGAATCCATTGATGAAGTTTCTTGTCATTGTATATATCTAATAAAAGAAATGATCTTATTTGTACCAACAATATCTTTGTAAATGATTGGTTTCTCCACAAATTTTACAACTATGAAGATTCCAACATCTCTCTATATTATGCCTATATTTGCTATAATAACTGGACTTGTTTTTCTATTACTGAATCCCTTTGATCATTATGTCCTTCATAGCAACTATTCCTATTAATCTCTATTAAAAACTCAGTCCCTTGCTTATTACAACTAGTTTGACCTGTATATTCATGTCTCATCAACTTTGAACTAAAGTTGTTAGTATGCATCTCAAAATGATTAATACAATCATTAGAATGATCTTGAACATCTCCATCAATACTAGTAGCATAAACATTTTTTGAGCAATCATGAACAATATTCAAGTCACTTGTATCGCATATAGCATCAATGTTTATCATGGATTCTAAATCACTAGTGTCACAAGAAGTATAAATCATCATTGGTTTTTATTCCATAGTATTGCAACATGAATCTACCATCATAGGCTTTAAATCATTTGTATTATTAGAAGCATCTTTCATCACTGTTTCATTTATTCCTTCAACCTTTTCTTGTTCTCTCATCTTGTAAATATTAAGTGTGACGATTCCTTTGTATATTATTCTCCATATATTGATAGGTATTGTAACAAAGTCTTCATAGCAATCATTAGCATTTTTAAGAACACTTTGCATATATTTTTGAAGTATAGAATAATCTCCTTTTTTTGCTTCACTAGTAATATCATCAAGCTTACTGTTCAAATCATTTGTTTCATCAATGAATTTTTTATTCAAATCTTTAATCATTACCTCTAGTCTTTTATTCTTATCCTTAAGTATTTCATGAGAAAGAAATATCATATACATCAAGTGTCCTATATCACTAGGTAATGTAAAATTACTTTTAGAATCTTCATATGCCTCTTGAAGCTTTCCATACATATAATTACCAAGTGGTAAGAAATTCTCATTTTTGATTTCTCTTCATATCGATTGTAAGACACTCATTGATGTATCCTTTTCAATTTCTTCTATTGTATGGTGTGTATGGGATTTTAAACCTTCCAACCTTTCTAAAATTTCCTAAATATCTAATTTTTCTTGGACATATAGGTTTTTAGATATTTTTGACAACTCATTAGTATTTATCTTCCTTTGCTTTTTCTTTATCATGTTCCTTTGAAGTAGACTACTTTATGACTCCCTAAATTAAATAAATTCTAAATTTCAAAAATCTAAATCTCTCCCTAATTAGAAATCTAGAAATTTAAAAATTTAGTAAAAAGATATTTGCAAATTTAATAAATTCCTAAGTTTAAAGTTGAAACCCTTTTATCTCCCAAAATTAATTTGCAAAAACCAATAAACTTCTATTTCAATAAATCAAACCCATTTAAAACTTTATAACTACATTATTTTTCTTATTAACCTTATCTCTTTTTATATAAAATTAATTCAAAAAACAAAAAAAAAAAATATTCAAAACTTAAACTACTTATAACTCCAATATAATTCTACTTATCACTCCATTATTAAGAACTTAATAAATACTTTAACTTCAATATTTAATAACCTTTAAGGTTAAACTTTATAATTTGGAATATAAAACTGTAATAGCACCTTAATTAATATTCCACATAACACTTAAAAAACCTTTATCTCCATAGGGAATCGTTGTGAAAATTTTCTTCGATCACGAGCGGTTCGATCGTATGTCGTATTTGTGCAAGTGGCTAGCTTCAACTCAATTGAATAGGTAAGGGCCTGATTTTCCAGAACACTCTCCTTTTAAATTATGATTTGTCTACTTCCAATGCTAGACACTCTCCATGTGACCATTACACCAAGACCCCGCTACTACGGATGACTCGTTACTCGTTGTATATAACGCTCGCCAACTGGTGCTTCTAAGATGACCCCAGAGCCACTATTTTATGTACCCTCTCTAGTCAAGGCCAATGATAAGGTTGTTTCTATTTTGTATCGGGAACGTATACTTTGTAATTTGGGTTGTTTCAACGTCTACTTGCTCTGAAAAAACTATTTCCTCTGCAATACACAAAAAACAAAAAATGTCTCTTGCTTCGAATCTCCTTCGCCCACGATCACAATAACGTGGTAAGGGTATGTTATGTAGTCACTATCACACAAGATGTAACGTTTTTCAAATGTCTATTACAAGTTGCCTATTTGAATGTTTCATTCATTTACCATGTGCGATAACTTTGACTAGACTATTTATGTCCTTGCTGCTACGTGATATGGTTGAGTGTGGGCCCACACTGGTGGCCTCATTGTGGTTAAGAATGGAGCTTAATTATGAGGAGGTTAAACAGAGAAAGTTTTTGGATTTACTGTTAGACGGGTAGGGAAAGTTTCCAGATTTACAGTCTGTTAGTCTACCAGAGAAAATTTCCGGATTTACAACAGGACAGCCAGGGAAAGTTTTTTTGTTTTTATCCCAAAATTAAATGCTGGGAACTCAGTGTTAATCTTGGAATGTATTAAGAAAAACAATTTTTTTTTTTTTTTTTCCTGTTTTTTCTTATATATAGTTGTGAGGAAAAACAGGGTATACAATGAAAATTTGTGTTGATTCCTTGTAAATATAGAGAGGAAATTACAACGGATGTTTGTTGTAGGTTGTAACCAACGGATGTTTGCCGTAGGTTGTAACCCTCTATTGTTTGGATTGAGAAAGAAATGACTGAAAATTCTTGGTGGATGTAACCTCGGGTGAACCACGTTAAAATCGTTGTCTCTTCTACTACTGTGTTTGTCTTATTTTGTTAATTCTACTATTAAAGTTTGAAACACTACAATTGCTTTTTTATATTTTATATAGTGATATACTCTAACAACAACTGACAACTGAAATGGCATCCTAATTAATCTGCCTTACTCTAACAACTGGCAACTGCAATGGCATCCTAATCAATCTGCCTGCTCACAACGGTTACTTCACTCTTCGTGTCTAGCTTGCTATCGTCTGCTGATTTTTAATCTACGAGCGCTACTTCAGCATGAACACTTATTTCCACTGGAAAGAAAACACTACGAATGTGCCTCTTGCTTGCTCACAGCCTTACATCGGTGTCGCTTTCGTTAGAAAAATTAAAGCAGATTTAACACGAATTATCTTCTGCGGTATTCTGCGTCATTCGTCGGATCCTGATATATTCAATTTAAATTGCAGTTGTGCGGTAAAATTCGATCTCCGTATTTTATGGTGTGTGCAATTAATACCGGCAGTTGCAAATGGAAATAGGAAGCAAACCCTAGTTTGTCAGAAGAGAAAACTTATCCCTTTGTTCGCCTGGCTATATAAGTCGATGTTATGTCGCAAGCAAGAGTACGGGTTGTAGAAGAAACACAACAGAAGCGAAGAAAAAGGAGAAGCGAGAATCAGAAGCAGCAACCTTCTATTCTCCTAGTCAAACCTGCAACTAAGGAGATAGTTGCAGATGAGTTTGGAGCGTTTTTTTGTGAGAAGCGCTTGTTATCTACTGTAAAATGTCTTCGTGTAAATTGCCATGACAGTCATTTTGTTTTAATTAATATATTATATATATTCTATGTATTTTGTGTGCATTGCATGCATAATAGAGCAGGGATAAATTTTGATTTATTTTCCTCCTCCATCATTTTCTCCTCCGCCCTCTTGAGTTCTCCTCTCCTTCAGAAAAATAGACCTGAAAGGACATTTTCGCCCAAACTGCACCGAAAAGCCATTTTTGTGCAAATAGAGAGGCCTCATAGTATCAGCCCCCTCTCTATTTTAAGCTGAAGCGAAGGCCTCTCTATTTTAAGGTCAATAGTTGGTTACCCCTTTTCAAATAGAGAGGGGACATCTATATTGGCGGACAAGAACATGCCAATCTACATTTACTTTATGCCCGCTTCTGACACGAAGTTCTTTACAGGATAGGAATAGTTTTTCAAACCGAACCTTAAAATCAAAAACGATTATGGATAGAGAGGCCAAGGGATGATTTTAGGAACTCTCTATTTTAAGGTGAGGAGATGTCTAAATCACGGGGTGACGTTATCAACCCCAACGATTATGTAGAAGAGTACGGTGCTTATGCTTGACGACTTTCCGAGGTATTCTCATCTCCTCCTGAGCAGACAACTGGCTTTGACCCGGTGTCCGAGCCCTTTAAAATAAAAGAGGCGGTTTCTTTTTCTGTTGATTATCGCGAAACCATCTTTTTTTGGTGTTTACAACCGAGAAATAGAAGAGGCCTATTGAGAGATGATTTTAAGCACAACTAATCATTATGGAAGTGCCAAGCTGAACTTTATAATATAAGGTCGTTTCGTCATTGATGACTTTCATCAACCCAGCCGGGATATATAGGGCCCTTTGCCCCTTGAAAAGACAGCGGGGGGGCCCGGCCCTTTGCCTTTTGAAAATACAGGTGGGCCGGGGGGGAGAGCTTTCCATTACTCTATTCAAAGGAATGAAAATATTCTTGTCTCCTTCACGTAGATAATCTCTCAGAGGTACTTCATAATAAGCTTTTCACTCATAAGGAATCTCATTTTAAAAAAGCTTTTTAAGGTTGTTTGAAATCCTCCTCCCTCAGCCTCTTCTCTTATCAATTTGGAAATCTCCTCTCTTATCTCTCTCTATTTTAAAAGGGGCCCTCTCTATAAAACGCACGGGTTTCTGGAGTTGCTTCAGTTTCCTCTGGAGTTGTTTCAGTTTATGGAGTTGATGGTCTCGTTTCTTCTTCCAGGAGCTTCTTAGAAATCTTCTCTCTTCTTTTTCACTATCAATTCGAGTGCCCTATAGTCTGGTTGAAACCTTTTAATCTGAGATCGGATTTCTCATAAGCTTTATTTATAAAATCCTCCGGCTCAGCTTCTCTGAATAAATATAAACGTCTATGTAGGTGGTTTCTGATCCCGTTTATCCTATCGTGATCTTTCACTTTCTTCTTCTTCTCTTTACATAATTCGAAGCTCGGGGGGTTGAGCTCGGATAGATATTGATCTACAGGCTCTTATAAGCATTCGACAGTACTCAATAAGGGGAGTAAGATCGGCCAATGGGATGACCTAGTGCAGGATAGCAATCTTGCAAATCGGTCTATGCCCAGTGGGGATTGGATGGAATACCTGGTGGAGTACTTCACTGGAAGGTGCCCTTCTAACTTCAATACTTCATAGAGGAGAAGGTTCAAGCTGCAAGCCTGCAAATATGTGTTGTTACCGAGTGGTTTTTTCAACAAAATAATGACAGAGTCCTCATGAGATGTGTTAGGGGGACAAAAAAGCAAAAAATCCTAGATGAGTTCCATTATGGAATTTTTGGGGGCTATTTCATCGGAAGGCCTATGGCCTTAAAGATAATAAAATCAAGCTATTATTGGCCTACTATTTTTTTTATACCTTCGAGGCTATCCAGAAGTGTGATAAATACCAAAGGTACATCAGTCAAACTAGGAATGCTTCTTTGCCCTTGCACCCAATTCAAGTTGAGGATCCATTTCAGCAATCGGGCTTAGAATTCATTGGGGTAGATCCAAATTCTTCCATGGGGTATAAGTATATCCTGATGGCCACATATTATTTTGCTTGGTGGGCAGAAGTAGTGCCCACCAAGCAGGCTAACCATGATGTAGTCATCATCTTTTTGGAAGGACTGATAACCCGTTTTAGGATACCATATGCAATAGTAACTAACAATGGCAATCATTTCACTGATGCCAAAATCTATGCATTTGCAAGTAAGTATGTCATTTACCTAAATACTTCGTCTAATTATTACCCGTAGGGAAATGGTTTGGCAAAGTCCACAAATAAAAACTTACTCAGGATCCTGAAGAGAACATTGGAAGGCAACAAGTAGAGATGGCACCTACTTCTGGAATTTCCTTTATAGGCTGACCTAATTTCCATTAATAAATCAATCAAGACATCCCCATATTCCTTGGTATACGAGAAGGAAGCAGTGCTCCCCACACACATCAAGTTTCCCATGTTACAGTCTCTTCGTTCCTTGGACAACGAGGATGAAGAGTTTGACCCTATAAGTGTTATGATAGCCCAACTATTGTAGTTGGAAGAAGAAAGAGAAAATTCCTACGAGGCTTTCATGAAGCATACCAAGAACACAAAAAATTAGTTCGGTAAGAGGACCTCCTACAAGACCTTCCAGATTGGCGACTTGGTGCTAAAATGGAATGAGAAAAAATCCAAGCTCAAAAATCATGATAAATTTGATGCATTTTGGGAGGGTCCATTTTGAATTTTTGGGGTCAATCATGTGAACTCTTTCACTCTTCAATATTTGAATGGGTTTACTCTTTCAATTTTGATTAATGGTCTTCATCTAAAGGTGTACTACCAGTGAGTGGTAGTTGAAGTTTTATCAGCTATGTACATATTTTTTATTCCCTTGTTTGCTTGTACATATTTATTTTTCCAGAGTATAAGGGTTTTCGCTCTCTTTCGTGCTATCAATAGCACATTTTTTGGCTAGACGTCTAGCTGGCAGATAAATGATGCTAAAGATCCTAAGTAAGTTAATTTATTTCAGTTTAGTTTGTGCATTTTTTTGTGCATCGAAGAGAAAAAGAGGATAGTTATTTCAAGCACCCAAATTTAGCTAAGGTATTTTTAGAGGAGCTCACTTCACCATTTTTCAATATCACCTAGCAAGAGCAGTTCAGCGCTATTGAAGGCACCCTAACGAGGGGAAGTTTCACTCTTATTTAAGGGTGAAACCCTATTTTGATGCTCTAAGAATCAAAATCCAAGTTGAAACTAAAGGTCAGATTGAATTCAAATTCAAAGGCTATTTCGCCCTAGCTGGACAGTACAATGTCATTTTGAGGCTAACTCACATGAAAGTGCCTTGGTTTTTATCCTAGGCTTCAATTCTAATCAACGTAGGTGGGGTCCAATCAATTTCATCCTAATTTCCCAACAAAAGACATTTTCGAGGTTAGATAAGGTGAAAGCACCTTTGACTTTTCAACGCAGGTGCAACCCAATCCAGGAGGAGAAAAGACTAGGTGGGACCCAAAGCTATTTCACCCCAGTCTAGTAGCACAACTCCATTTTGGGATTTCAAGGAGTGAAAGGCACTTGCACTCTCCCTTATGGTCAAAATTCAAGTCATGAGCCCCATGTTGTAAGTGCCACATGTCAAAAAAGAGAAGGAAATGCACTTTGAAAGTTGTCTCTGGTCTCTGGGTGTTAAATTCAAAGTCAAACTCCATTTTGAGACTCATTTGGGTGAAAGGCCCTTGCACCCTCCCTTGAGCGAAACTCAAAATCGATGCTTTCTCCTATTTCAGACCTTAAATGAGAGAATGGGCCTTTCGCTCCACTTTCTAAGCAAAAACTATTTTCAAACTCTTGGAAATGATGAAAATATGTTTAAAGTGAAATGGTTTCACTTTCTCCAACACTACGGACACATAGCCCAAGATAGAATCTGGCATGAAATAAATTTAAAAAATATGACGCATCTCGTCTTTCAAGGAGGATTACGACCCACATAGTTGGCCAGAATTGAGAGGTGCACTCCACCATCGGTTAGCATGCAAGAGATCTTCAACTACTCCCACAATCGCTCTAGGTATTTACTTAGCCCCAACGTCATTAATATGGTGGGTAAATTAAAGGGTTATAAAAATTTCATCACTGTGCCTCAATTAAATCTATAAAAATTACTAAGTTCTTACACTGCTCACCATTGTCAAAGTTCCGAGAGTGAGTATTATTAGTAAAATACGGAGTGCTAGGCATTAGTAAGACGTCATTTTTAGAACAAGCACTTGGACAAGTACACAGCCAATATGGGCAAGAAGAGCACTGAGAAAAATAAGGAGAAGGTCTCGAAGAAGATGGAGGGAAAAAAGAAAGAAAAGGAAAAGGAGAAGGTACCACCGTCCCCGCCCGAAGATATATTGAGGATAATACAGGACTGCATGCTCACCATAACGAGCGTGGATGAATTTTGCAGGACCATCGACCTTATGATGACCAAGGTGTCTACCAAAAGCATTCGAACGGCCACCTATCACTCCCACCTATATTGGTACTTGTGCATGCTCGTACATCATTACCCAAAACTGTTATGCATAGTTGCTAAATACTACAACCCGTAGACCCGGATAGTCCTAGATGCTAAAGGGAAAAATTTGTTCTCTATCTCTACCCAAGAGGTTCGAGAGGCTTTTTCCTGTGGAGAGAATCCCCCAACTAACTATATAACCAGGAAAATCAATAGTACTGAATAGAGCAAAAAATACACCAACACGGTGTAAATGTGGCAATTCATGGAGACACAACTACTAGAGAATCCAATGCCTAGGATATTGCCAGACCTACCTAAACCCTTGAAGATGTTTAAATATCCCAATATCCACTCCATGTTGTCATGGTTTATGGGGCATTCCATGGATTCCTTAGTATATAAGTGGCAGGTTTCACTTGTCGAATGTATCTCACATGGTGAATTCTCTTCTCTCGAAGCCATGACGTTGGGGACAAAGCTTGTATTTTTTATTGGGTGGACTGGGTATTATGACAAATTCATACCAACTAAGTGATCTGTAGAGCAAGAGGTACATGTCATTTTGAACTTGCTCATTCTTGGCGTGGTATTTCTTCTACCACATGCACAGTCATTTTGCCTTCATCGCTACAAGTTGCACCAATAGAGAAGGCAAAGCGCTCCCTGTTTATCAGTGGAATCAAAGCCTATCAAGGTGGGAGTCCTACTACAACTTCAACAAAGTGTTCCTCTATCTAGCTCTGGATATCATCCACGGTGTCTACGAGTGAGTGCTGAATAATATGAGAGATTATGTAGTGCAAGAGGAGCTCGATGATGTTTTTCAACTGACACAAGATCTTATTTTTAGAATCTTTAGGTTTACTGAGAAACCATTATTGTTGTCATACTACACTACTGAGTACCCATTTGACCTCAAAGTTGCCCATCAGAGTGACTTCACTGATAACACGTATGGCCATGAGCAAATAAAACCATACACCTACCCTTGGCCCTTCCACCTCGATGACATTAAGGTATCGTCCAACGGGTAGAACATATTTTTGGTGGTAACATTGTACGATTTTGGCCTGATTGACCTCCCCCAATGATGGAAATATGACCCACTAGGTATTTTTAGGGAGAATATTAGGGTTAAAGGCTTCCATAGCTATCCATGCCCAGACATCGAAGCGCAACATAATAACCCTTCGGGGTGCAACCTGGAATGACACATGGAGAGGATGATGTCTCTTCTCCCATGGCATGAATTCTACATCATAGAGACTGAGTACTATCCTGCACAAAACTTGATGTATGACCCTGATGATGAAGTGTTTAAGGCAATAAATAATAAAGTGCCCAGCTGGTCGGATGAAAAAATTACAAATTGGTGAATCATTAGGGTCCATAATGGAAAGGAGGCATATACTCCGTCGCTCGTATTGAACCAAATTTTTTTTTATAAGTATGGTGCACATTGTGAAACTTACTGACCTATATTATTCACTAACATCATGCCTAGGAGTACTCAAATCCCTAGAAGAGTGGAAGACATGGCAGAAGTACAAGAAAAACACACTGATCAAGACCCACTTGTTAGGGAGCAAGGCAAGCAGTCATTCTTTAAATAAGACATCACTCAAAGGAAGAGTAGTGTTGGTGTAGAGCTTTCATTCCCCTAAGCTATGAATAAGCTTCGATCTAGCCCAATTCGACCTTTTGACACAAATCCTCTTGCAACATCGACAGTCATGGATGCAACCGAACCTGAAATTCTTGTTCAAGTGCAGCAAATGCAGTAAGGGCAATAGGAGATATAATCTATTGACCTAGAAGTAGAAGCATTAGAGAAAGGAGGAGCAAGCCCTATCACACAACACTTCACCTCTCTAGATATGGTAGTGCCCAAGCTCACAGGTGCATTTTATCTCTCTTTATCTCACTTTTGTACCTATGGTAGTCATCCCTTACAATGTTAAAACTCTCATTTTTGTTTGGTTCACCTTCAATATCTCCATGTTTTTCGTGTCTTTCTTGGAATTCCAGTCTTCAGTTCCCTTAGCGTTCCTACCTATATTTTAGGTGTTTGGCTCCTATACATCCATTTCCAACACATTTGCATTCCCTGCAACATCCGCCCTTGCCCCTCAAGTTTTCATAAATCTAGTCGATGCCTCAACTGCTACCATTAATCTAGACCTATTCTCACCCCTTTTTACCTCCTCAATAGCAACAATGACTCCTCTCGATATGCCACCCCCATATCCTCACATCACATTTGCAATCGTTCAAACCCCAATGTCTCCCAAGGTTACTGTAGTCGTTGCCCCAGCTGTTCCAAATTTATTTTTTGAATCGAGCCCTCATCAAGCTCTGTTCCCCTTCATGTCACTCTTTGTATTGCATAAACCAATGGATATAGAGCTAGATTTTATACAAGAGGGCCCAATTGTGGAAAGTATATGCCGAATGTAGTAGAATTCCTCAACCTAGCTTAAGGGCCAAAAAAGAAAGAATATGCAGGCTCTACCCAAGTGGAAAAAAGGGCCATGTTTGACCTATAGAATATGCAACTCCACAAGATGGAGAAAGTGCCCAAGGTCAAAAATCCATTAGAGGAGATGACGACAGCAGACTATTCTTATAGTCATACAGTGGAATATATGAGGACGGTCGATCTCGTGAAAAAGGTAGGAAACATCCAAGTTGAGGTGGGATCCCTCTATTTTCACACGGAGCACTTCAAAGCTCATTTATATGATGCTGAATCCAAAAAATAGAGCTTGAAAAAACCCTAGCACTCACAAGGGCATAACTTGAGGAAGCACAGTCCAAATATGAGCAATTACAGTGAAGAACACAAGCTTATACTAAGAAGGGGGTGAATAGTATAAGACCACTTTTTACTTTCTTTCCAAACCAATATCAATTAATGTCCTTAATTGCAATAACCAAATATAGCAATGTGTATTAATAACTCAAATAGCAGTAGTAAGCAAGATCACAAGTCACCACACACAATTGAGACATAAGATTTAACGTGGTTCCACCAATGTGAGGTACTCCACAGAGAAAATATTTTACTAAAAGTTTCTCAATCAATCTCTTTGGAAATCACTTCCAATTACAATGTTTATGGATATCTATCCAAAGGAGATGTTGATCCCCTAATCTCAAGTTTGTGGATCTCTTCCACAGGAGAACTTTTTCCTCTTATGCCCTGGCTATGTGATCTTCTAGAAGACTATGTCTCTCTGCTGCACTAACTAGTGGACCTCTATCCACTTGAAGACTCCTCACTCAGATCTATCTTCAACTGTGATGCTACTGGATCTCTATCCACTAAGAATTTTTCCTCTATACTTTATCACCTCCAAATCTCTATCAATAGGATCACTAAGAACCTACTCAATAGGCTCACACAGAACCTGCTTAACAAGCTCACACAGAACTTGTCCAATGCTAAATAACAAGTTCACATAGAACCTGTTCAATGCTGAATAAAAAGTTCACACATAACTTGTCCAATGCTGAATAACAAGTTCACACAGAACCTGTCCAATGTTGAATAACAAGCTCACACAGAACTTGTCCAAATATGCTCTAGCAAGCTCACCAAGAACTTGCCCAAATTTGCTCCAACAAGCTCACTAAGAACTTGTCTCAAATCTGTCCACAAAACTGTCCACAAATTTACCCACAAAACTATCCCAACATTGTCCTCAAATCTATCCCAAATGCCTTCTCAAAGGCTCAATCAATCATGCTCAAGTAGTACTCAAAATGAACTCAAAAATGAATGGCAATCTCAACTCAAATTAACTTCATAGAAGCATAAAGAGAATTGTTAGAGACTTAATATCTTCTAAACTCACTCTCAACCCAAATCCATCTCAACTCAACTCAAATCAACTCATAGAAGCATAAATAGAATTGTTAGGGACTAAATATATTCTAATCTCACTCTCAACTCAAATCAACCTCAACTCAATTCAAGTCAACCTCAACTTAACTCAAGTCTTATAGAACCATAAAGAGAATTGTTAGAGACTCAATATGTTCTAACCTTAATCTCAACTCAACATAGAATGATGGAATAGTTTATTTCATATAACTTGAACAATCATTTCAAACATCACTTTACTAGGCTCAATCAACTCAACTCAACCAATCATCACAAGGGACAACTCTTTCTCACACAACCCTAGTCCAAGTATGTATCAACCAACTCAAATGTTTCCAACAATGCTCAACCACAAATCTTACATAACAATGATACTCATGTTATTTTCTAACTCAAGTTCTTTTACAACCAATGGGCTTCAACCACTATGCTTATAACACAAGGTTTAAACACAACTCTCAATTCAGAAAACCTTGAAGCATTCAACCAACCACTTTCGAAAAGGAAACCACAAACAATCCTTTTCCCTCCAATGATATTTTAGAAATCAGCCACCATAAACAATCAATAGGAGAATGTGCTCATACCTTTTATGAAGATGAAAAAACATCTTTGTAAATCTGCCACAATCACAAAATTCTTTTGACAATCTTCACAAGGGTTAGTAGATCACAAAATAATCAACATTACTCCACTTTTCAATAATCATCACCAAGGCCTTTAATTGCACAACTTCCTTATCTCTCCTAAAACCACTTGTACCATAAAATAAAATAAATCAAAACTTTGCATAACCTTTTCACTCCCAAAACCACTTATACCATAAAATAAAATAAATCACAATATTGCATACCTTGTCACCTCATGAAAGAATTAATCCTCTTGAAAAAAGAACAAGGTAAACTTCACTTTTGGAACCCCTTTGCAAAATCAGAAATATATCTTTACACACACCTTATTTCTCCTTTTAAATAAGTTATTCAAATAGCCCTCGAAATAATCTTTTCGACGATATATAATATGCCACATTTTCGAGATAAGCCTTTACATATATATATGCCAACCTCCATTAATTGCACATAGGTCGGCCCTCCATTAATTTAAACTTAAACTTTAAACTTTAATATCTTCATCACTAGAGGTCCTTTTTTGATGAAACAAAATTCCACATTGGATTTTAATAAAATTCCTTTCCATATAACCCCATCATGGTTTTAAATAAAACCTTTTATTTTACCTGCCTTGGTTTTCATAAAAACCCTGTATATATCCATGCTCTCCAAAATATCATAGATGATTATCTATGAAGTGCTTTTGCCACCAAAACTCAATGTGACATCAATGATCCATGTGACATCAATGACAACATAAAATAACTCAAATTTCCAACATACAAAGCAGTACGTGACTAGTCTGGAGTAGGAAGTGGATAATTACAAGAAATAATCTGAGCAGCACCTCAAAGCACATGTAGAATCAAAAAACCAGTTGCAAGTTTTGAATGCTCAATTTCAAGAACTACAAATACATTTGATAGTAAGGGTAGAAAAAGCAAAGGTCTTGTCAAAATATCGTGTTAAAGAGGTTCATCATCACTTCCTGACCAACTTTCAAACTAGGGCGCGCAAAGAAGTAGTCATCATATCCTTCATTTGGGAGGCCAAAAATTTAGTCACCTATGGTGCTTCCATCGTAGAGGATGCTAAAAGGGACATTGACCAATGGCTGGAGCTAGCCATGAAGGTACAAACCCTAGAGAAAATGGACCTCGAGCTTACTCCAATGTGCCCGCTTGCTCGATCATGGGCAACTATAAAGATAACACTGAGGGCTTTCTTTGTAAGAATGAAAACAGACTGAGAGGCAATAAGGCTGATGGATGCATTTGAGCGGGAAAGATGAGTGTCTCTGATTTATTTCAAAAATCTTGTGTGGATCGGTTTCCTTGGCTTCATGGATGAAGAAGACCATATCTTATCAAAATAAGAGATAAATTCAGTTTAGGATGCCTTTGAAAATGATACTTCAGATATTGACATTTGGGAGGGACTTGTTTCAGAGCATTAGGTGATGCAATTAATAGCTAGGTTTGCACAGATGGAAGCCTGTTTGGTATACCTTATCGAGATATCTAACTACGCTAATATATACCTGCTCAAGACCTTCAGATAACTGGTCAGGGAGATCTAAGAGTGTGGTACGATTAAAGAAGATGTCTGGGCCCTGGTCCAGGTAACTTATGATCGTATTCAAGAGCATCTTCTATGATCGAACCCTATCCAACAGCATGAATATCAAGTGCATGAAGGAGATCAAGCACCGAAGGGAGTCCAATGAGAAGGAGGAGAACAAAGGGAAGAATGGAGCCTTGAGCGCCAAGAAGAAGGGGATCGTGAGTACTATAGAGAAGAGGAAGAGGAAGAAAGGGAGAAGTTGAAGGAGTTTATTGCTATCAGTGAGCATTCAAAAGGGGATAGCGATGATGACTCTGAGACCAACAGATAAGTCCTGGGATCTCAACATTGAGGTGAGCTCAATCCCCTCGTGAGCCATAAGAGATGTTGGCATTCTTGCAACATTGATTTCCTCTGTATATATTACTCTGTTCAATAATTTCTCCTTACCTAAAGCTTTGTTCTTTGTTAGGGATGTATTATTTCTTTCCTACTTTTACTATCAGTTTGTTGGCTATGCCCAAGGGCTGGTGCAGTTTTTCTATTCATTCATCATGCAGGGTCCTTATCTCATCAAGGGCAAAGGTAGTTTCACACCATGTCTCCAGGTGCAAGATGGTTTCAAAACAAGAAGTAGAGCGCAGGCCCATTTTGGGCTAGAGAACAGTGAAGCCCAGCTTTGGAGAAGAAAACATAAGTAAATACCCAGAATTTTCTACCTATGTGTGAGAGCGCAAGGCAGTTTAGGGCCTTGGCTGGGTGAAACTCAACTTTGACTAGAAAAAGCGCTAAGTGGGGCCCAAGTGTCTTCACCCTGGATGGAGAGCACAAAGCCTTTTCGGGGTTAGCCTGAGTGAAACGTTCTTTGACTTCTCCACGGGGCACAACAATAGTTTTTAAAAAAATAATGCTCAGTATGGCCTGCCAAAGGCACAAGCGCCTTTGAATTTTCAACCCAGCACTTCTCTCAATGCTCCAAGGCATTTTTGCTCTGATCTACAAGCGCAAATAAAATTTGGGCTAAGTGGGAGTCCTTAGGCCTTTGAATTTTCCACTCTGGTGCTACTCCCAATGTAGCAAGGTGTTTTGCTCCTCTTTTTAGGTGCAAGGCAGTTTCAAGCCAAGAGGGAGCACAACGAAATTTGACTTTTCCACCCCGATACGCCTCCCAAGGCTCTAAGGCAATTTTGCTTTGTTTTCCAGGTGCAATGCATTTTTGGTTCAAGCTACAACACAAGCACATTTGACCCTTCAACTCTGGCACCCCTTCCAATGCAGCAAGGTGCTTTGCCCAGTCTTCCAAGTGCAAAGCAATTTTGGGCCAAAAGAGAGAGAAATAGACTTTGACTTTTCCAAGGCATAGCCCATCAAACAGGAAAAAAATGCTAAGTGTGGATCAAGTTGTTTTGCTCTAGTTTTCGAGTGCAAATCAAATTTGGACCTGTCAAGGGCGCAATCACCTTTGACTTTTCAAACACCAACACTGCTCCTGAGGCTCCAAGGCATTTTCGCTCTAGTATTTTAGCACAAGGTGGTTTCGAGGCTAAGAAAGGGTGCAAGCGCCTTTGACTTTTCAACGTCTATGCTACTCTCAAGATGGCAAGTCATTTCACTATATTTTTTGAAGCACAAGCCCATTTTGGACTAGCATGCCTGTTTCAGTCCAACCCTCCCTACTTCATCATCATCAAAGGAAGGCACATCCTTATCCACTTAAACACAATCAAACTGAGAAACTTCCATACTTGATGTTCCTGGATTTCAAAATCTTATTTTTCATTAATGTGGTTTCAACAAGCAAGGAGATAGCGCCACCAGCTAAACTTGTCAGTGCATTGAAGAGGTGCAACTACATTTTGGTGAATCAACATTTTTAGGCCATGCCTCATTACTGTTTGATGAGTATTTATTTCTCAAATCTTTTCTTCCCACCGCAACGTTTTGTGGGTGTGCATTTATATTTCAAGCAGCAAAATTCTCTATAAAATTCAGCAATTCTAATGTCATATGATGGATGTTGTTAGTCTCACAATGACACTGAGAGGGGGGGTGAATCAGTGTAGCTCTTTTAAAACTTAAATCTTCAACTCTTAAAGCCGAAACAATGAAAACTTGAAACCAAATAAATCAAGTATAACAAGAGAACATCACACAACACAAGATGTACCGAGGTTCACCGATTTGGCTACATCCTCAAAATGACTATTTGGACTCCCATCCAAATCCAGCCTTTGCAAAGCACCAACTTTACAATCAATTTACCAACACCCACCGGAAGGAGCACCAACCCTTGATTTATCTACACCAACAGAAAGGAGCATCAACCCCTGATTTATCTGCACCAACAGAAAGGAGCACCAACCCCTCTACCAAGCACCCACTTGATTTTGATATTGATAATAAAATGACATATATGAATCTTCTCTTCTCACAGAAAAATTGACCGTTCTCTTAGCTCGTTCTGTCAATTACTAAACGCTTTTTGGGTATTGTGCAAAACTCTGTCTATGACCTCTCAAAATTTCAACCAAAAATGATATCGTATGATAAAGTTATGCCCAAAATAATAAAGTGACGTTTTTCACCTTTTTCCCAAAAACACGGATTTTCACTCTTTATTTTTCTCCACACACTCTTCTCTCCGCACAAAATAAAATCACACTCTTCAATAAAACACTTCTAACTTAAATGCACACACTTGCATTCCTTTTCACTTTTCACTTTCTCCAAAGATATTTATTTAATGAAACCGCTTAAAATAATATAACTCCCTTTTTTTATATTGAGAAGGCATTTTGTCAAACACATCACATGCAAAGAATTGACACCTTACTCGTTCTCATACTTCGGAGCCACGTGACAACTCAAAACAAAAACAAAATATGATCTATTTGATGCCTCGAAGGTGTAACAACACTAAAACTGAAACTCTGGCGACTCTTCAAGGTCGAAACGGCCAACTAAAGGATTTTGCCCGTGGCACAAATTGACATAAAAGAGACCTGTAACGTTTTTGCAAAAATCATAACTCTCACCTCGTAACTCGGTTTTCTCTAAAATTTTAAATGTAGAATCTTTGCAACACTAAATATGTCCAAACCAAAAATCAGTACCTAACTCCTTACGGTTCACCTGTACCACTTCCACAAAAACTGCTACTGACACACTTTTTCAAAAAAAAGTGTTTTTGTGACAGGCTTGCAATGCTTTTCAAATTCGCCTCGTTTCTCCATTTTCGTTGAAATTTGAAACACATGTTCTTGAATATACGACCATGTCCAGATCAAATTTTTCTGCATAACTCCTTATCGTTTGTTCGCAGTGCTTCTGACAAAACCTGCACTTTTTCAGCCTGTACAACCACTTGCCAAATCATCCGCAAAGATACCGGAAACACCACCGATCACTCCAAACACTGTGCTGACATCTCCAATGTTGTTCTGGACTATTTCCTGACATGCTGGCATGTTCCAAACTGATCCATCTTGTCCAACTATGCCCGTGGTGACTTTGGCAACTTTTTGACTATTTTGCTGCTTTGACAACTTTCTAATGATTTTTTCAACTTTTGCAAATTTGCACAAACAACCTGTAACAACTTCACCCAAACATCAAAAACATCCTCATAAGCATTTAACATCACTGTACATACTCTGAATAACCTCTGAACTCCTGTCCAATACATCAACCGATCTATCTGACTGTGTTGACAATAATGACAATACCGTCGCTGCACCTTGCTCAACAGATGCTTTTCTAGAGACTTGTTGTACATGAATTTTGCTATCAATATAGAGAATACTTGGCTCTAATTCTAAATTCTTGTTTGTGTGTATGTTTTCTATATTATATTTCTATTAAATTCTCCACTTTGTCTGTGGGTTATAATTCTATGTCTGGATTTAGCTCCCGATAGAGGGTGAACACTGGAATAACTCTAGAAATTGCACACATAAGGCATCTAGTTTTAATTTTTGTTACATTTTCTATGTTGAGTTCTATTGATTCAGTGTGCAATTAAGTTATCATGTTGCTTTTCCATCACCTCTGTTCTACTTGGCCTGAGGCCATATTTCCCATCCTTTTCTGTCATTTCAATTTCTTTCCTGTTCCTTAATCTCACCCCCCAAGTTAGAATAGCAAGGGAACCAGCCCATCTCTAGATATTGGCACGGGAGGTATTTCTTCCTCTTGGCCTTTCAATGTTGGCTAGGTCTAGGGTGCATGAATGAAACATTTCATACCTAAGGTGGATTCTTGACCAACAATACTACATGGGAACCTGGGAGCATTTTCTAGTCTTTTCCAATTTTAAGGATAAAGCTTCTATGGGAGAGCCATGTAAATACTTCAATATAGCCATGCCAGTTATCTTTATATTTATTAGCTTGAGCCCTAGGATTAGATAGTCAACCCTTGAGCATTAGGATTAGGGTAGATGATTGATTTAATCTATAAATAGGAAGAGTTTGGTGATAGTTGAGATCCTTTTGGATATTTGAATCTTAGTTGTGTCTGCTATGCATATGATACTTTGCCCTCTCAAAGTGGCAATGAGAATTTTCCCTCTCTAAGTCACTAAGGATTTGTATTGATGTGAATCTAGAATTTGATTATTGTATATTTGGTTTTTTTAATCTAAATTACTAAAGATACTTGCGTATTATAGGATTACTAATGTTATATAATTCTTAAATTTGTTTCATAACACATGCAAATTTATAGCATTCTTGCCCTACAAATTCATCCAAAATCTGATTTAAGAAGGGGAGTAGATAATGATCTTTCTTTGTGACATTATTTAACTTTCGATAGTCAACACAAACCATCAACTTCTCATTCTTCTTTCTTTTAATTATTTCCTAAAGAACGGAATGAAGGAGGTACTAAATGAAATTAGGTACTAACTGAATATAGTGATTTAGGCAATTGAGTAAAGAGAGTGAAGTAGTGCACTCCTGACTAAAGAGAGCACTACTGAAAAACATCTTATTACTCTATTCCATTTGATACCTCCTTTTGTTTGGTAGAGACACTCACTCTAAGTTGTCTACTAGAAAAATGAAGCGTGCATCTAAAAAATTCTCTTTTAGAAAACTTGGCAATACCACATTTATATTCACTCGCTTATGGCCCTAACCAATGGTCATGCACCTCTCATGCCAGTATTTATGAGCACGGATTTTTCTTAACCATGGCATTCCTAACAGCATTAGATAGGCCACCAAGCCATTTTTCATGACTTGAAAATTTACCATATAGGTGGCTTCTATGATTGAATTATGGCATCAAAGACTACTTTTAGTTTTGTGTATCCTTTATTCAAGGATCTCAACTTTTAGTTGGATTTATGACCTCTCTTGCCCTAATGTATTCAGAATAGACCATGTCATTATATTAACAATGGCTCCACCATATACCATGACATCATGAATAAAAATACATGTGCAAAAGACTTTATCTTGTGGAAAACATGGGTCAACCTCTATGTTGAATATAGTGACTTTGACCTTCCTTCATCTGGAACTGAGTCTACTACACAAATCCCTTCACTTTTTGAAATAATGCCAGCAACTGCCCATATGTGATGTTGATGGTATACTTCGAAAAATCCTTCCTGATTGAATATGGTGCCTAGCCTACTGTGATTAATAAATTTTGAACTCCCAATTTTCTTCTCCTCTTTTTCCACTCTTCTTGGTTCTTTTTTGCCTCCTTTCGTTCATTGGGATTCCTATCATGATCTCTTGTAGCTATCATGACATCAACTTCTCCAATATCATGAACAAGATCAACAATATTAACTAGATTTTTACATTTTTCATTGCTCTTTGTTCCTGGAGTACATGTATTATCAAGGTAATTTGTCATGTAATTTTGTTTCTTTTTGCATTGATAGCATACTACTTTAGATAGATTCCTCCTAATAATTTTATCTCTAAATTTGGCTCATTGTATTCTTATGTCCTCTCCTTGCAACAAATTGATTGCAAGTTCTTCCATATTTTTAATTAGATCTTCTACTTCAGTTGCGAGGTTAGAGGAATATGGACTTGTCTATACTATTGTTGTCAGGTATGTAACCTAGCCAGAAGCTACCAAAGTAATTTGTGCATTTGAAACTAGCTCCTCCTCCAAACTTTCCTCTTGTATCTTTGTAATATTGTATGCATGTTGAATAATGATGGGTTACTCATTTAATCATTGGCCTAATTATAGCCTTTACACCTGCAATAAAATGCTTACAAAGCATGTTATCCACACCATCCATTAGGTCATTAGGCAAGTTTTCCTTCCCTAACTAGGCCTATACTTTCCTTCAAATATCTTGTGCATATGCATAGTAGTCACGAACATTCTCTTCAAGTCCTTGGACCAGCTTTGTTATATCGATCATCCAATCAGATTATTTTATCATAGGTTGTACTCGATCATCTTATCGCTAATATTGTCCCATTAGTTTTTAAAATTATCCTTTTGCATCTCATACCATCTTAAAACAACATCATTCAGAATTTTTGGAAAGAACTCCGCCCATTGCTCCATTTATGTCAAGTCATTATACATGCATGATTTTATATTCATGAATGAAAGTCTTGATGTCTTCAAAATGTTGAGCTGAAAAGGTAAAATTAATTTCCACCTTTACTACAACCTTGGAATTTAAGGTACAACTCTTCCTAGTAAAAAATCCAAGGTCTTGTGAATTAAAAGTTGAATCTACCTGTAACGTACTACAAATACAAAATCTACCAACCCATCAATTCTTTATTCATATGCCTTAAGTGTAGTCACATAGATAAAAATAAGGCAAACTAGATGGTAGACTATGATGGAGCAATCACAAATTGTCTACAAGATCAGTAAGGCATACACTTGTTGACCACTCTTCACCAGACATGTATATTAGTAAGTACAACGAACAAGACCTAGAACAAAGGGATTTATTGGTGGTATCACTTGGAAATGACCTCAATAAATAGGATTTACAACACGATAAATTCTAGAGTTACACAATAAAAATGATTTGCCATTGGTAAAATTCGAATTACAATGGTACCTGTAAAAAAGAACACTGCATAATAAACTTGATAGTTACTATAGTAAAAGTAAGAAAGGATAAAACCAAATTTACTAGAGGGTAAAATATGTAACTATTGGACAATACCACCACCAAAGAGGAGTGATCCTGGTAATGAAACTAAAAATATAAATATGTAGCACATGCAATTCTCTCTAAGTCCTCCTCTCACTATGGTCTTTTATGTTGACTCAGTCTTTGTCTAGTGATGATAAACTAGCACATTATTCTTATCTACAATAACACAAAAATGGTATACGACGGTAACAATGATAGCATAATAGGGTAATACAATGGAACAAAAATAATTTTACTACAAATACAAAATAAAAGAGTACATGGGTGCTCTCATATTGTCTTAGTGAGTGAATGTGACCCTCCTATTGAGCCTCCACCTCATATGGACTCACCCAACAACCATATCCCACACTCTAATAATATTGGACACACTTTGTACAAGGGACTCTTCCTCTAGTTAACTTGGCTTGTTAGCCCTTACTCACACTAGACTCTCTTTTACATGCTGAGCAGCTCACACTTGTTCAACTTGCCTCTCATAAGGGGACTTTCCCAGATTTATAAGCTCATTAGGACTAGATATTATATGGATTGAGAACTCTATATGGAAACTTGTCAACACTTTTTAGAGATCTCTTTTTTGGACACTTCCCACAATTTCAAAATATTATAAATATTGCTCTTGAATTTTTCTTATGATGTTTACAATTATATGAGATGGGCAAAATATCACATGTTTATAAATATTTTTATTTTGTATTTCTATAATATCTCAATAATTACATAATACTTCCAAAAGGGCTTTGGACTAATCTTTCATTTCTAGAGATTCTACAAGATATTACTTACAACATATCTTGAGATATTTGACTTTATGACCAAGATACTTGACAAGGATAATTAACCATGATAATGACACTTTTATTATTTATTATTACTTCCTATCACAGTATTATTCTTGTACTCCTTATGTACAAACATTTTGTTTGTAATATCGTTATCCCTTAATGGTCGCCACAACCTTCTTAGTGAAGCTACTTTGCTATAAGCATCCCAAACAACCTATTGAGTCGTAATCTTCTCTAACAAGTCATCCAAATATATATTGTTCATGTTTTGTTTTGATTAGATATAGAAGACGTTTTGAAAGGGTCCTCAAACCTTTTACAATAGGAGAAGCCACACAAAAATTCACTTAAGACCAACAATACAAGGACAAGAATAACTATAAAGCGTAACAATTGGCCATCCATCACCAAGTGAACCAACTACAACTTGATACAAGATAAAAAATTAGAACAACACTCCTACATGATTGTGCATAAAATTTTTCTTCATAAACAGTAAAAGCTTACATAGCATTAAGAAGTATACATCACTAAATCCAATTGAAGAAGGATTTTAGGAAAATTGTCTCTCCAAACAAACAGACCATTGAGACTTATACCTAGGTTTACCATAAATTCAACATGGAAATTTTTTTCTCTAAATATATGCTTTATCTCCATATCCTCTCTAGTCTGAAGAATTTACCTGGATTCCATAATAATAACCTCAATATTCCAATCGAGGACTGAATCATCTTTGACCAAGTTTATAAAATTAAGTGAGTCTCCTTCAATGCAAACTTTTTGGTACCCCATATTCTCCACAAGCATGAAATCTTAGTAAAGGGATCTGGTCTCTACAACATGGCAAGTCTGGATATCTAAGAATTTGGCATATAGCAACAAAAGCCCATATTTATCATCCCTAAGAACCCCATCAACACCAACATTACTAGGATTACCCTTTGAAGCTCCATCGAAGTTCAATTTAACACAACCCAAAGAAGAAGATTACCACCTCACAAGGGCTCGGTGATTTGGAATAGGAAGACCAACAACTCTATTACTTTGTTGAAAGACAATTCTCCTTTCAATCTCAACCTCCTCAAATCTATCCTCCTACAAATTCAGAGAGGACACATTCTCTAGGGTGGAGGCCAAGGCTCTAGAACAAACATAAGTAGGATCTCTTTTGAAGTTTTTAAAAATTCTACCATTCCTCTCCTTCCACACCCACCAAAAAATATGTGGCAAATAGAATTTCTAAAAATAATTCAGCCTTGGAGAGTAAAAAGGAGATGATCATTGAGTGCAAACATCAACAAGCAAACTCAGCACCACTAAACTGAGTCTCAAAAAATTAAAAATAGAGTTAAGAACATCCATAGAGAATGAGCATTGAAAGAATATATGGCTTATCTATTCATCATTAGCACTATAGAGATTGACATCTTTTGGATATTTACCAACCTCTTTTTTAAAAAAATTTAATGGTCAAAATCTTATTCTGGGTAGCCAACCAAAAAAAGATATTTACCTTTGGCGCTAAACCCTTAAGCCATAATTTGAAATGTGGGACCCATAAAGGAGTCTTGATAGACAACAGGATGTAGGAAGAGTTGATTGAAAAGTATCTGTTATTTTCCCTTGCCTAGAAGATCTCATACTCTTCAATTTGTTGTTTAATGACTTAAAACTTCAACTTATTAGCAATTAGAATAAAATCTTCAATCTTAGCATTGTTGAGAATATACTGGTCTAATGAGTTCCAAACCTTCAGCCCATTGACCACCTCAATAAAGTTAGCCACCTTAGACCCAAAGACCAATTTGGTCCTAGGCTCCAAACACGCCAGATTTGGAATCTGCACAAGGGGCTGGTCCATCAGCCAAATATCTTTCCAGAAATCAATCTTGAGTCCATCACCCAACCTCCACCTGCAACCTTTGGAGACTAGCACCCTTGACTTTTGCAAACTCAACCAAAATGTTGAACCAGAAGTCGACAAAGGATAAACAAGCAAAAAGTTCTCCTGTCTCAAGTATTTCTGACACAATGTTGACCCAACTAGTTTCAATTTGATTTTCCAACTTCCATCTTTGTTTTGCAACCAGAGCCTTATTCATCTGCCTGATGTTACAGAGACCTAAGCCACCATCCTTTTTAGGTCTGTAGACTTGCTCCCAACCAAGTGAAATTTTTTCTTCTCATCAAACCCAAACCAAATAAATGACATTTGAATATGTTCAATCTTTGATAAAATCTTGTTGGAAATTCTAAACATAGATAAGGAGGTTGCAATGCATATATTGTTCATGTTTCTTATAATATAGTACACGCAAATAACATGATTTTTTTTTTATTTTAACAGACCATTATATAATATGACAATGTTCTTCGTTAGGATTTATATTTGATGGAATAAAATACAAAGTCCTCATAAATCTAATGCTATAATCATGAACATTTTCTTGAGGGTACCTTTGCATAGTATTTAATTGAAAAGTATCCATTGCCTAAATTACCAAATCTCATAAAAAGTTCTATAATCGATGCTCAATTAATAATTGAATTATCAGGTAAATCCTATATCATAAAGCAACTTTAATAATGAGAAAATAAGTAGATGTTTGATGATTTCTTCTTGAATACAATGTACAGATTTTAAGGTGGATATATCGTTAAGATGATCCATAGTCATTTTGGTTCTATTCCCATCAATGGTGAGTAACGACTTCATAGCATCAACTAGAATGGACCACTAAATTCGAAGGAGCCTAATAAGTCTAGTAAAGAAGTTGGCTCTAGGGCCTTATAGATGCGACCACTAAATTATATTAAGGGAATTGCTCATTGCATTGGTAGAGGATACATCATTTGCCTATAACGTGGAGTCACATATGCCTGCAAAGGTGGTATACATGGAGCACTTTGCTATATTGGGAAACCCTACAAATATTGGGGCAACGTAATACTATGGTGGAAATTGGAGATTTGGATTTGTATCGAGGGTTCAAATAAGTATGACTTTGATTTGATTCAGCTTGTATGTTTTCGATAGGAGGGTTTTGTAAGCCATATTGTGGGATTTGCTTCTTAGGAGGCATATATTTATGGAAATTCTGTGATAGTTAAATAGTTAGGCAACAGTTGTTTCAAGGTTATACCATGAATTTTTGGTCACCATTTGACCATCTTGTGTTTGCAAATTATGAGTTATGCCTTGGTTTGAAATAGGAACATCAATTTGACCTAAAGTTGGCATTGGGCATGATTGACCAAGGGGTGAATGTTAATTTGAAGTATTGGTTTAGTTACTTTATCCTGGTAAAGATTGGCTTGAAGTGGTACTCATCAAAGGGTTATTTTGAGGATTGAAAGGTGCTAAAGATTGGTGCATTCTGACTCGAGTACTTGATCATGTTGGGGGTTGGAAGAATTGGTTACTTGGGACAGAAGGTATACCAGCTAAAGACCCTATCCAAGTGGGGTGTTGTGATACGATCCATGATGTTTGTGACGATCGAGGCATACCACACAAGGGACTAGTAAGAGTTATAAAGGTAGGTCCCATGGAAGCCCAAGTTTGATCGACATTGGGAAAGGCATAATAAAATACAAGGAGATGATCAATGAAATTTAATTCTTCTAAAAGGGTTGAAGATGTACGATTTTGACCTTGATTAGATCGATGAGTCATTTGACCTTTTGATGGAAGTGGATTTGTAGTTACTTAAGGATCATCCTCTTCACGTGTCCACGTGATGAATTGTTCCTTTTTCCCTTTCACATTTCTCCTTTCTTTTGGGATGAATTCAACTGGATAAAGTTCTTTGGTTAATTGTTGTTTATGACCGAGTATTCTTAAGCCTAAGTAGTCTGGCACACATACATGCATGAACATAATCTCTGGGCTAGAAAATAACAACTTTAAACAGGAGAGAGAATCACTCAATGACAATGACTTCGTAAATGCTTGAGAAAAAAATTCAACAAAAAAATCTAGGTGAATCACTTCAAAAATCTGAGCGAATAACTTCCAAATTTTAGGTAATTTTTTTCGAATTTTCAAGTGAATCGTTTTCTCATATTTACTTTTAAAAATTTGTATTTCCAAGCAATTCACTATTGAGGGAGTGAAATTCTCTACATGGAACGAACGCTCATTAGATAAAGGCTTTGCAAAAATCCTTTGGCAAATTGCTTTTTATTAATGACATAATGCAATGTGGCACCAAAATCGAGGAAACTTGTATTTTATAAAATTGTGATGTCGCCTTGTGAAAATTGAAGAAATTAGTAAAGTTCAAAATGGAGTCACATTCGCAAAATGACTAGCAAAATTGCATGCAAATTTTGAAAGATATGCAAGATCAGATTTAAAAATAGGACTAGTCTTGATTTCAACATGGAAATCAAGCCCTTGGTTCCACTATACATGCCAAAAATTGTTGAATTGAGGAAAAGTCAAACTTCTATTGCACCGACAATTTCATTTCAACAATCGAAAGAAGGGAGATCATGCCCCCTTTGACCCTCAAATTTAGGCCAACTCCCCATTGTCCTTGCTAAACTAATCTAATCCAAGTACAAAACATAAAGGTGAAAAAATAAATGCTTGGAAGGTAAGAGTGCAAGAGATTAAAGCAAATTGCATGAAAATAAAATATAGTGTAGTTGTAGCAAGGAGAATGTGTGATCAATAAACAAATGGGAAAATCAAATATCAACAATGTATCCTGGCACGTATAAAATAAAAATAACAAGCAAGAACAAGAGGACAAAGGGCAATGCTATAACCCAGGTGTTGTAGGTGAGTTGGAGAGGAGAGGGCAATCCTCCAAAGGAGGTCCCAGGTTCAAATCTCCACCCTACCAAAAAGCTGAATTGGGTATCCAAAATCCAATTGATAATGTTGGTGCGAGCAGGGTCGGGTGCGACTCCCGAGTGACTTTGACGGTGTAGAACCCCCTATTCGTGGTCTCTCAGACCAAGGCGGCCCCACAAGGGGTTTTTCGCTTTAAAAAAAAAAAAAAAAACAAGGCAATGCTATAATTATCATATATTCCACAGTCCAAAAGAGCAATGCCACAATTGGAAAGCAAAATGTCTTGCACAATCTCTTATTGAAAGTCAATAAGTAAAGCAATTACAATGTGGGACAAAAGTGTAGCTTTGATTCTCTCAACGCCAAAAGATATTTATAATAGATCTCATGGTTGCTTCTATTTATAGGAATAATTCACCGTTGAGTTACCTTATGTGAGAATTTTTTATTTCTTATTTCTAGTAAAAGTAATAATTTGGGAGCACCTTTAGTAAAATGATGCACCTCCAAAAGTTGCAAGCCTTTAATTACATTTCTAAATGGCTCAAAACCCTTCTAAAATGAGTTATGACACCATTACCAAACAAAAAGTCACTTTACAAAAGATCCTCCTCAACATTTGTGCACATTTATCTCATCTTGTCTGTCAATGAGTGATTTGCTCCTATTTTGCTAGCAATTTGCTTTTGCTAAGCCAATTACACCTCTACAGCGAATCACATCTCTAGAATTGACTTTGCAAAACTAGCAAATTGTAGGTTCCAATTGCTCAATACCTTGGTTTTGCAAGTCTTTTGAATGTCAAGAACAACAAGGTAGTAATCAAATTACTATAGTCGTACAAAACTATTTAGATTCCCAAAATATTCATGTTATTGCCCTGGAATATGTCAGGTCACTCACAATATGTGCAATTGTTGAACCTGCCAATAAGAAACAATGATTGTAAACACCTTTGCTAATCCTTGACGAGTCATGAGAGTCAATCTCCATGGACACGTCCATGGGAATGAAGGTATATAAATGGCAATTGATTAGATTTTTCAAAAATGGTTATTTTGATACCCTCAATTAATATCTCATGATAAAAAAAAAAAACTGCAAAATTCAACTTCAAACATATATAGATTCACTTTGGGTTGCCAAAGGCAATTGTGTCTAACATGAATATCAAGTTTCTAGGCAATTTTAAAGCCTTTGATCTGTGATCAATGTAAAGCTAGCCTTGTTAATGACTTTTCATCCATAGTATGAGATGGTCAATTGAATGCACATTGAACAATTGTACATCATCTTAGAATGTACAACTCAAAGCATCTGATCAAAACCTACCACATATATAATATAGCAACAATAGAATAGCTCTATTGGCCACAAATCATTTTAGGTGTCTTGAGTTCCCACCATAGACACCCCCTACACCCAAAGTCGACAAGACAAGTAGGTTCATTGCACAAATTTGACAAATCCAACATCATGTTTAGAGCATACTACAACAAACCAACTTGGGTTCATAACATACTCTAGTAGACCAATGCCAAGTAGAAATAACAATTTAACCAGCACTGGGTGCCACACCAATACAACATAGATGATATTGTGGTTATATCTTCGAAAAACAATCAAGCTCCTTTGTTACGGAGCATACAACATCACCACGCAGGTGGGAGATAATGCCTTCAAGCTAATTGTTCCTCCCTACTTGGGACCCCATCAAGTCTTCAATGTGGAGATTATTTGACCATATACTTTCCACCGCTGCTAGACATGTCAGAGGTAGTAGTACAACTCCAACAAACTAAATAATTGAGACTTAGACCAAAGGCACTAGAACTCAAGAAATACCATTCTCTTGAGTTGCTAAGGCAAGTCGATACATCCAAGTAGTATACTCGCAATTGGAAAGAAATGTTCCCTCATTTGGTTCAAGAGTTGGACACAGTGGGATCCATTGCTTCTCAAGGAACGGCAATGAATCCAAGTGGAAGTTTGAGAGGGCTCCAACGCCAATAGAGGCTATGGCACTAAAGTCAACTACCAATGCAGTGCCAAGTGGTCACCAACAGTCACAACCAGTTGCTGTAAGAATGCCAAATAACAACCAACAAAGGTGACCACTTCCATAGGTCATAACTTCTTGATCATTGTCCTGATTCACACAAATAAATATTTTCAAAAACCTCAAGATGTGCTCTACAATGACAGTGGCTCCAAGTTCACTTAAAGGCCCTAAAGTTGCCAAATATTGGAAGGGCCCTTCATCTGGCCTCAAAATCACATTTTAAAATCATGACTCAACTTTTGTACCAAACTGCCAAATGGAAAAATCTGCACACCAGCACCACCTCAACACAAGCTATTGACTGGCATCAAAATTCTTACTAATTGCTGGAAGACGAACCACTTCATCTATCAATGTTTTCTTTTCATATCCCATTGTGCATGCTTGTATAAAAACACATTGATTAAATGTAAGACGCAGGTCCACATAATTCTACATCTCTTCAAAGATATATTTCATGGATTCTTCATATAAACAAAGTTTGTGTTTCTAGGTTCTAATTGTTTGTCTTTATTGCATTAATAATCTCATGCCTCTTTTTCCTCTGCAGACTAACACAATGACAATTGGATTCCGTGGATCAAACTGAAATCATGTATCTTCATTTGCTTTTAAAAATAACAAATCTTTTGTAAACACTTTGACAGTGTAAACATAAACAAAATCATATGAACAGAGAATATCGTCACTTAAATTTTGAATGAAGCTCAAAAGTAGGCCATATAATAAATCTAATCCTTTTTTTGTAATAAATACTACATACTTCAAAGACCAGTCCTAAATTATAATAATGATATCTATAGTGCCCACATCATTGCATTCCACAACAATTATTGAGATCTAATATGACAAATGGGGATCTAAGGTTCAAGTACCAAATTTATGTGCTTCAATCAATATAGAAAAGAAAAAAAGTTATTACCAAAGGAACAATAACCTCCGTAACATTTGCTAAAGTTACCTATAAAAGGAATAAAATCCTATGTTTTAACAATTAAGTATGATTGGTAGACTGTCATCTCATAACCATTTGTTAGTTCTTATGACCTATTCAACATAACTTGGCAAACTCATCCGCGTGATGTGGTCTACCGGCAAGGACGCCACTTGCATTATCGGTGATGTGACCCGGGTTCAATCCCCACGGCGGATGTGTATAAGAAGTATTTCTCAATTAAAAAAAAAAAAAACTTGGCAAACTCACTCACAAGAGCTTAATCAAATTTTGTATTTAAAAAAACGCCAGATCATGTACGTTATGGTTTAAACTGGAGAGTGTCTTTGTCATCTTACAGATTTTTGTAAGGATATTATTCTAGACTTTCCCCAGTAAAGCATGCTATGAATTTGCTGTCAGTCACTGAAAAGCAATTAGCAGCATTTCAGCATTTTAATTATGTGAGTTTGAAGCTGAAATGTTTTCTCTGCGCTTGGACCAATTAAGTTGCAAGGTCTGAAAAGTGCAATTTCCATTTGAGAAAACAAAGCAATAACACTGACATCTTCCAGCCTCCGGTCAACTAATGTGTCTTGTACCATGTTATGGATCCAGCCACTGTAGCTATATTTTCCCTGATGATAATGATCAATTAAAGGCTTCAGAATACCTATTGTACCATACGCAGAGTGGCATTCACTTGTCTTCTTGCCACAGTTGCTCTTACATGCAGACTATGCATGACTGCCTTTTGCAACCTCCTAATACAAATCTTTTTACTTTGCCAAAATTATTGTCTTTTTTTCTTAATAAATATGTCTAATACAAAATGGAAGCCAATATCTTAATCGGTTCCAAACAAGTTTGAACAAGTTTAAACTGGAGAGTGTCTTTGTCATCTTATAGATTTTTGTAAGGATATTATTCTAGACTTTCCCCAGTAAAGCATGCTATGAATTTGCTGTCAGTCACTGAAAAGCAATTAGCAGCATTTCAGCATTTTAATTATGTGAGTTTGAAGCTGAAATTTTTTCTCTGCGCTTGGACCAATTAAGTTGCAAAGTCTGAGAAGTGCAATTTCCATTTGAGAAAACAAAGCAATAACACTGACATCTTCAAGCCTTCGGTCAACTAATATGTATTGTACCATGTTATGGATCCAGCCACTGTAGCTATATTTTCCCTGATGATAATGATCAATTAAAGGCTTCAGAATACCTATTGTACTATACGCAGAGTGGCATTCACTTGTCTTCTTGCCACAGTTGCTCTTACATGCAGACTATGCATGACTGCCTTTTGCAACCTACTAATACAAATATTTTAATTTTTTACTTTGCCAAAATTATTGTCTTTTTTTCTTAATAAATATGTCTAATACAAAATGGAAGCCAATATCTTAATCGTTTCCAAACAAGTTTGAACAAATCTGTGAAGGTGAGACTGTAGACATCTCAAGAAAATTATATGCCATTGATTTCATATAAAAATTATGTTGGACACAAGATATAGTATATGAAAATATCTTGTTTCATACAAACTGCTGAAAGAGACTTAAGCAGACTGCTTACATTTGGCTTCCGAATATAAATAAATGAGCGAAAGAATGATGACACGCAGAAAATAATTATAACCCTGACAAAGTCAAAAATAGTGATCACATGGAATTGGAATCCCAGTGACCTTTTCTTTAAGACTTGTAACAAGAAACTATGAATGTCGAAGCTGTACACCCAAGCTGCAAAACAGATCTGAACTACCTATGTATAACAGAATGCTTTGCCTTTTCTTTGCCTTTTTTATTGAGCATGTTTTTGGCATCTTCTTCCTCTTCTGCCTTTTGCTCTGACTCTAACTTAGATAACTGCATAAGGAAAACAGCTGTATCAGTACATCTGGTGCTAAGCAAACAATATACTGGAAAATTATGTTTGCATTGTAGGCTTAGGGCAAGGAATAAGCTACAAACTAAAATCAAGTTGAACTTGCTAAGATGTTTTGTGCATGTCTTTATAAAATAACAAATACAAAGTATTTGCATAGATCTACTAAAAGAGAACCTCATCAAGAACAGGTTTTAGTTCTCTGTAGCGAGTTTCCGCAAGATCAAAGCCATCTTTTCTTAGTTCCTGCCACAGAACATTTGTTCAAAGACACAGCAGATAAGTTTTGATTACTTTGATATCATATTTCAAAAATCCTGTGTTTGACTTCTGTTCACAAGCTCAGCTGAAAACATGCAACAAAGTAGCATACATGATCTTTGAATATTTCACTTGATAAAATCTCAAATGACAAATTTTGAAAGAGCCAAAAAACTGAAATTACAAAGCCATCCTGTGTAAGCAAAAGATGAAGGAATAGCTGAAACAAATTCTTAATCTACTTCTTGTTTCACAAGCAATTGAAATGTGCTAACCTTTCCAGTGTGCTGAGTATGCTCATATGCAGCCATTTGCCAGTACAAGTTGGTACGTGAGAAAAAGTCTTTCAGTGACTCCCCAGGCTGAACAGAAATTTGAAAATATAACATTAGAAAATCCACAGTTACAGGGGACTGCTTGGGGTAATAAAAATTTATCTCAATGACATAGAGCAATATTTGTACAATAAAACTAGTGTTCAACTAGCAACATATTCTGATGTCAGAAATGCTATGTAAGAACAGAAAGTTAGTTGTTTTCTGAAAATAGTCTATGAATAAAATCTGAAAGACTGGTAACTGCATGCTCATAAATTAAAGCTGTCAAAAAGAATATATTAGACATAAAAACTGAAATCTGATTTTGAAAAAAAAAATCAAGGCCACATTTATAGCACATTCCCTAGGAGACTGTCTAAGACTCAGATAAATTGCAAGGTTAATAGATGTGAACAAGGACAATTGTTTGCGCAGAAACAAGGTGTAGACAATGACTTAATGTTGCTTTGAATATGCAGAAGATCTAGATGTTACTGCTCCCTTATCCTACAGTTAGCTCAAGAAGGTGCTCGAATTTAGACATACGAGCGTAGCCACTCTCTTAGTGACACGTGAAGATTATAATTTAATAGATTTGTGACATCTAGAGCATGACATAGAGAAACTTATTTTTCCTGTCTTTCCAAATTCCAAAAGAGGTCTGAATCAGCATTGAGATTCTCCCATAGTCTGTGGGTGCTAGCAAGTCCGTGAGCCAGGTGATCCCAACTGACATATTTTGACACTTATCCATAAGACTCCATTTTACCTTATAGTTGCTTCTCCCTTCAAAATTCAGTTCCCCTACCATAAGTGTTCTTTTCATGGTATCGTTTTTGGATAAGGGAATGTGAAGGGCTGGCCTACCTAATACATAGTTTTAGATTTGGAACAACCAACTCAGTGGGTTTTTCTTCATCAATATCATCCACTCCCAATGTCAATTTCTCAACTTCATCAATGAATTTCAACACCTATCTTGTTTGGTGGAGCTGAGTTATTTCCACAAAAAAAGCACTACTCTTCCCCTAGAAGCAATTAGATAGTTCCCTAGTAAATTCTTCTCACAAATTAAAAATGGCATCGTTTAAGCTCCTCTCCAACTTGATGAACAAAGTAAATGTGACCTTCCCCAAGCAATAAGAGGCAATCCTTACCTAGTCATGCTTGTGGATATTTTTACAGCAAAGCAAAAGTCCATTTGGCACACCCTATAATGCAAATGTTTCCTATTAAATTTACTCAATTCTAGTTTTGGCTGTCCTAAAATCCTTGAGAGATCATCCCCCCCTGCCAAATGACCATTATTTGGGGTTGGTGCAATTGCATTGTCTTCTTCTGTTTCAGGCAGCATATAGACCGAGACACTAAATCTTGGTTCTGTCTATGCTTCTTGGATGTTGATGGATATGAGTGTTTTATCTTTCCTCCACCTCTTGCTACAACCTATTTGGTCTAAATATTTGTTAGAGCAGAATCTCCCAACCTCTGAAATTTGTTGCATCAGGTGATGGGATCAAAATCAAGCCCTATGGGTGAATGATACCGATGGGATCATTTTGACGAGAGGAATACAATGGTTTGGATCACCTCCAACCCAAAAAAATCTTATTTCAAACTCAAATCACAAGGATGAGAAAAAACTATGATTCCTTTTGGAATTCACAAAAGCACTAGAATCCAACAAGACAGATCAAAATTGAATAACCTCCACTGAAGTGGAAAAACATTAGGGATTATGGCCTGCAAATGTAAGGCTTGGGTTACAATTCCTAGTGATCAATCTCAAGTTTATAAAATGATTTCATCCCTCTTAGGCACACGACTACTGCCCCAAGTCACCACTCTAATATAATTTGTTAGGTTGTTGATATCAAGGTGACGTTTTTAGGTGACAACCAAGCCAGGATGACTCTTCGGAGTATGAGAACCTCTGTTGTAGAGAAGTTTCCCTTTACCCTATATACAAGAGTTCAACTATGCACCAAAATAACTTAGCAGAGTAGATCCACAGTAATTATTCTATCCAAATAGCACAACATGTCCTACAAGCACATAAGTGGCAATAAATGATCCAAACATAATCATAGAACTCATCCATAGGTGTATAAGATATCAAAAGAGTGAACAAGATCCAACCAATGAACAAAAGCAAAATGTGAATGATCCACATATCCAACATAGATTGCAAGACTTGAGCCATTTTGAGCGGGCTGCCTCCCAAGTCCCAGCTACTATAACTAACCAAAGGCAGTACAAGGGAATAACAAGACTAATGCCCTAGAATGAGAAATCCACTTCCTCTTTATGGGCATAATTAGGTGGAATAAACCCTAAACCTATTTACTTGTCCTAGAAGAATGTAGAACAATACTATCATGTGCACTACATGTCAATTGCACCCTAACTCTGCTTAAGACAATTTGGCATCACTAGGGACATAACAAATTATGAAAGGGTGAATTGTTTGCCATATTTTTTTCCATGATGCTTAATTATAAATTGATAGCCTATTTCTTCTACTTCCTATTAATTTTAATGCCATAGAATGAGAAACCCGCTTCTCTTTCTGGGCATAATTAGGTGGAATGAACACTAACTTGCATTAGTTGTTATAGAAGAATGTGGAACAATACTACCATGTGCGCTATATATCAAATGCACCCTAACCCTGACTTTGATGATACTGGGTGTTACTAGAGACATAACAAATTATAAAAGGATGATTTGTCTGTCATGTTTCTTTCCCATGATATTTAATTATAAAGTTATGGCCATGTGCAATATATGTCAAATGCACCCTAACCCTGACTTTGATGATATGGGGTGCGACTAGAGACTTAACAAATTATAAAAGGATGATTTGTCTGTCATATTTCTTTCCCATGATATTTAATTATAAAGTTACGAGCTTTGTCTTCTACTTCCTCTCCATTGTGCCTTTGAATTGGTTTCATTTTCCTACAAATTTATTATAGTAACATTTGAACTTATAATTCCAAGAGCGTCCATCAATAGATTTTTATCTACTCCATCAATAGATTTTTATCTACTATTCTTTCTATTGTCTAATTTTCTGTTCTTATTGAAAAAGAGAAATTCATTAACATTGTCAACTCTATGAAATTTGCTTCTAAAGATCTGATTCTGGAAAGGAAGTAGTTTTAAGAAGTTATTAAGTTCCTTTCTAATCCAAAACACAACCAAAAGACAACAACATATATGACAAGAAGAAACAATTTTGTCACAGCATGGAATCCTACAACTTGTACAATAATTATCATCAAAACAGCATGGATTATATTATATATATTATAAACTACTGGATAATTTGCTCCAAAAGCTTTTCAAGAGTATTGCAAGTGTATGTTCAAGATGAACAACTGTGAATCTATTACACCACCTTTTCATATTACAACATGACCCTAAGACTCTCAGAGAAATACAACAGTGTTAAAGATCATAAGTACAACAATAACATGGAAATCACATCATCGCAAGATGCATTCTGAAAGCTTTACATATATCCATATATAATGCTTCTAATAAAGCTAACCATGAGGGTACATTACATCAGTAAGCAGTTACGTGACCTAGCATTGGAACTAAGACCTGAGATTGACCTGAAACCAGAGCACCAAGGAACACCTGACAAAAAAAGGTTGGCTTGAAACAACCAAGTTGTAGAATCATTACTGCGGATCTGCTCTGCGATTTATGTGTCATTAACCTGACATATAAATGTCCACCATGAGTACATTGTGTGACATGCACACATCACTTTCTCTTAAAACTCTGCACCCGATACCAAAAATGTAGAATAAATTTCTTAAGACAATTTGCTACTTTGCATTTGATGCTATGTTTCATCTTGAAATATATTACTAAACTATTGCACAAGAAACAGGCTTCTTTTTTCCTAGGAATCAAATTTTCTTGTGTTGGGTGTATCGCTTGAATCCAAATCGTAAATCGTAAGCTTATACTTGTGGATATGGGTGCATGTGCTTGAGGTACTCTTTTATTGATATAATGAAACAGTCATGTATAGGAAAGTTTCTCCATTAAGATTTCTTTAGCATTTGAATGCCAAAATTAATAATAATAACAATGGAAGCAGTGTCATGAAACCTTAACTCTTGTCCCTAGATTGGTCATTAAGTAAGATGTTGTAGGGCCTATCATATTTGTATTCGACCTTATTATGAAATATGTAAGATGGGATGATGATTATATATTTTTTGAGCATTGAGGGAATTTTTTTTTATTTTTTAAGTATGGTTTTAAAAGGGTTGCCCTTTCCCTTTTACATCAACTTAGTCACATTAAACTATATAGCCTATTTGATGCCGCCAAGATTTGAACCTTGGTATGGGCTACATCATCCATATGTCTCAACATTGAACCAAGAACTCGATGGCCATTGATGGAAAATTTTAATTTGAGAATTCTCTTATTTGATTTATTATTATTCGACACATTTTAGGTGCGAGCCTTCTTAATTGCCATTCAGTTGGGAAGGATGTGGGGACTTGGATCCACATTATGGTTTGTTATCAGAAGATATGGCTGACGAAGAGAGTTGTTTGGAGCTCAAAGGTAGTGAGGACTACTCACTACATGCAAATGGAGATAAATGTCACCAGGCACCTACTATCAAAAGGTCAATGATAGATTTGTTGATTGTCATATTGAATCTCCTAGTCTAGGGGATTCAGTAGAATAGTTAACAACCAACACTTTAATATAATCACTCACTCAGACTGCAGTGAATGATATACTCTCTACTATAATCTATTGTTTTCATGTGTATATGGAGTTCAGCGGCCACTCTCATATCCAACAGGTACAAAAATCTTGACTTGTGACGCATCTTTAGGAAAAAGAGAATTTTAATATTTCTGCCATTGACATATATCAGATGCACTCTTAGACTTGGTGTATTCTCAATTTTGAGTTATATTTTGTTTGTCCCAGGATCAATAAGGTGCAAGCAGTAAGCATGTACGATAAATCTTATTTTAAATGTCATGATGACAAGTCAGTAACATACCAGTGGTGTACGTTGTGAATCAGCAAGACCTAACTCAGCTCTTATCTGATCTATTTTTGCTCGTCTTTCCTTTCTGCGAAGCTTTTTTCCTTCACCCCTAAGTATAGAAGCAGCAGCTTCTACTCCCACAATGCTCTTATCAGATTCTTTCTTCTCTGTCTGTACCAAAAAAAAAAATCTTTCATTAATTATAAGTTGCCACCTTAAGCATTACACATGCATATGTCGTCTCTGTCTCACACACACATAGATACAAAGAGATATTGAGAATGAGAACAAACATCACATGTAGTTAAGAAATATGAAATATGCCTAATTATTACTCAGTGATCCTGAAACATGGACAAGTATGTTTCAAAATACAAGATGGCCCTATAGTATGTGCACTAGTCACAGAAAATAGAAGCATGATGGGGCCAACATCTAGAGTAGGAGAACATCTAGCTAGTTTTTTGTCATTCATTTTTATATAGAGTTTTTCTTCTCCAGACTTCTATTTGCAACTCTGTTCCCAACTCTGCTATAGGCCCAAAACATTCTCCCAATTCAGCGTGCCGGGCTCTCTTAATATAAGCTTGAATTCATGATCCATAGAAGGAAAGGTACTTTACAACTTGGCTATGTAATATGAAATATCTGATATTTGTTATGTTATCATCTGATGCCTGGCATGATTTTGAAAGTCTCCTTACATTTTCCAAATCATATCAACAAAGACTGCAAGGTTCTACGCACAAATAATGAGCTACTTCTTAGATACAGTGATACTGGATGCTCATAGTGAAAGAAAATGAGAGAGTAAGCAGAAAGCACATTGGAAATTCATCCTTTCAAGTGACGGATTGAAGGCAGCATATGGTGAATTGAATTAGAAAACTAAATGTTAAGGAGAAACTTAAGCAGGCATGTAATATGACACATTATAATGGTGTAATACCCAGACCACAGAAGTCCAAGGCATTGTGGATCAACTGTAAATGGAAGGTGATGGTATGGGCACAAACCAAGTTGAGATCCCGCATTGTGGACACTACTGCATTATGGCAGCCCATGATAATATGGTTTATTGTAATACCAAAGTAATTTCAGTTGTTGAAATGCTGTAATAACGAGGTCAGGATGTAATATGGGTGGGGACCGTTCCAACCTCATATTTATATAAAATTTAACAAACAAATACGCAGACCAAAGAAACATGTGTACCTCATCTCTATCCCCATCCTCATCCTCATCTTCATCATCATCATCATCCTCACTTCCTGTGGCATCTTCATCTTCAGCATCTTCATCTTCATCATCACTAGCTTCTATCCATTCTGTTTTTGAAGCCTGTGACAGAATAAGAAAGTGTTAAAATGAGACAAGAAGTATTGAAATACTTCCCTTCTGATCATTTCAAGTGTAATTTAATCCAGATCGAAAGGGCTCCACAAATTCAGTGAGGTTCTAAAAATGTGTATATTTTAATGGTAAATATTATATAATTAATAAAATTGATCTAATTAAAACAATGGTAAGAGAATGACAAGCAAACTTAGGGGCATCAACCACTGTGATGGTGTACCACCTCTATAATACATTTCCATTCCTCAAGTTTGTTGAGGTCAAGAATATAAAGATCATCCAAGGTCAGTTCCTGATCACCAACTTCCATCAAGCCACCATATAGATAGAGGGTATCTCTCCCAACAGCCATACAAGCATTGATTCTTCCACATGGCTTTACTGCCTGCAAAATGAAACCAGCCTTGTCAATGTTTCTTCTTGTAGTGTTTTCAGGCAACATTTACTTTAGCATCACCTCAGTTGCAATTGATGTCTGTTGCTCAGCACCCATATTTTGTTTATCATCTTTATCTTTTTCCTTGGAAGTACACTCTGTGTCATCTGCAGGATCATCAATAGAAAGCTTGCTAGTTACTTGATGAACCAATTGCTCGCACCCATCTTCATCTAGTTCTGTTGTTCCACACAGAACATCTCCACCATCTTTGATATTTGTAAGAGATTGTCCAGATTGTTGCTCAGGCTTCACGCGTCCCCGTGTCTGTTTTCATAGAGAAATATACAGCATCATTATTAATATATATATTCCATAAAAACATGAAGCTAATCTCAGCTTCATATCAATACGTGGACTGACACATCCTTTAAGGCTTTATTGTAGGTAAAATCTTTTTTTTAGGTTTATGTAATTACCAGGAACAGTTTGTAGAGGAAACTCAGTTTAGTGCCTTAAAAATATTCAATTCCATTTTAACAAGGTAAACACCAAATGTGTAATGAACCATACACCTTTACTTTTATTTCAAAAGCAGTAAGACAATACAAGGATTACTAAAAGTAGCCAAAAGAACTTTATTAGTTAGGAAAAAAAAAATTTCAATGCATAAACAATGAATTAAGATCTCTATGGAACTAAAGGATACCCAGATCCAAATGGCATCCCTATCAAATGACTTGGTAAGACCAGTTAGCCCCTTACCAAGAAAGAAGCTGTTAAAATGACTCAATAAATAAGGAACCTACACAAGATTAACAAAGAATATATTGAGAGATGAAACAAGGAATTACTTGGTACTTCTACTCAAATTGTTTTATTTTGTGGACGTATCCTGTGAAAGATTACTTTTTATGTTTGCTGTTATGAAATTGAAATGCTAATAAAGATCTTTTTAATAGCTTTCCATATACTAAGATGATTTATAAGACCTTAAAACATTACGCATATTGAACCAGTGAATAATGAAAAGTGGATCTCTTGTTATTGCTAACATATCAACCTGCCTTCTAAAAAGACTAAAAGCATGTATGTAGATAGTTAGAAAATTTATACTAGCTTGATATATAATGGAAGAGCTTGTTTTACCCAACCTTATCTTTAGCAGACTTAGCCTTCCTTAACTCCAAAGGGTACCTGCAGGATACCAACAAATTATACTCAATACTGCATATGAAGTTTACATAAAAAAGTGAAAAAACATTATAGCAAAAGGAAATCAATTGTTCCCATTTCTGAATTAGGAGTTTGTGTTCCATTAAGTTGAATAGGAATATTACACATCAACATGAAAATAATATGTGAACTTTACTTGACAGCACTATTGACAAATCATTGATTGAGTAAACATAATGAGCTGATGCTCTTTAGGCAAGGAACTCAAAAATCCAACCCAAGTTGCAGAATGGTCAATCATGCCTGTCCTTTTGTCCTCTTTCCCTCAACAACCCTCTATTCTTTGATACCCATGTCTTATCCTCCATGTTCCTCACAATGATTTGGATAGGCATGTCTACACCTCCTCCTCCTGCCACTCTAATTTTCTTTTGTCCTCTTTCCCTATTCCTTGGCTCATTTGTTGTTCCTGTGTTCTACCATACTACCAAATAAATTTGCAGTAAGAGGGTTGACCATAATAGTTTGGTAGTTAGAGGGTTTATTGGTGTTGCTGTTTCTAAATAAAGGAATACTAACCTGGTTATCCTTATTTTGGGAGGTGGGGGGAAAACATTCTGTATGCTATTGTTAAATATGTTTTTTATGTCCAGTGCCAAGGCTTCAACTCCCCATTTGAGATATTCTGCCTGCAAACCAGCCATGTCCTTGGAATTACCCCCCACCAATTTTCTAATGCCCTCTTTAGTGTGTTCTACAAAAAAGAGTTGTGCCTCTGTTTTGACCATCAAAGTATTGTCCTTAACTGCATTACCATAATTGTATTGCACATTCTAACCATTGACTAATTGTTATATTTTTTCTGTTCTTTTTTGTTTTCCTGTGATTATTTCCAGACTTAGGATTGTTCTTACCTAGAAGGATGAGTTCCTCCCTTGTTTTCCTACTGTAATTTTTCTTTTTTGTTTTTACCAGATGTTTGTACTCCTTCCTGTTTTTTTTCCACTTCGTGTCATTCTTTGAAAGATTCCTTTGTTGCCTTACATGCTTTATCATACCATGGGTTCACTGGAAAGTAAATCTTCTTCTTTCTCTTAATTTTAGAACTTTTGCATCTGTTCAATGCTTCTCCAATTATGTTCATCAGTTCACTGCTACTGACATGTCAATTACTTGAGTTGAATGGTGCTTTTGTTTGGGCTTCTTCAAGGTTTTTTCCCAAAACCTTTTTAAAAATTTCTTTGATTTTCTTGTATCATGATGTTGTCTCCTTGCTCCTATACTTCATTTTGATAGTTTGCCATCTTTTTATCTTGTTTGTGTACTTGCATAGGAATTTCTAGAATTATTGGGTTATAAGATCAGATTTCATTTCTGTTGGAGGGGCTTCTAACTTCCATCTCAAACATTATGGGCCTGAAGTCATGTGAACATGTGGCCTGTCTACCATACTTTGCCCATTCTGTGTTTTACATGTGAACTATCCAAATTTTCTCCATATGTTTATTCCATTGCAAATAATGAGGTCAAGCATGCTACATAACCCAAGTAGTTCTTTCATATAGTGCATGATGACTGATAACCCATCATCCTTCTACCATTATCCTCATCCACCATTGATTTCTTCTTCCACCAACCAGTATAGCTTATAGTCTATTCATTTGTTCTTCTCAACACACCAGTTTGTTTGCTGCTTGTCCTAGAATTGAAATCACCTACTAGCATCATTTCTCCAAAAGAATTGTAAGTTGCAATGTCCTTTAATGTTGCACATGGATCTTTTAAATCTAATTCATAATTCTTATAAGATTTTGATTTGTTGAGACTCAACGTAGGAAGCTGCTATGCTAACTATTCTTTGCTCTTCTGTCACCTTGATCCATATATCTTGTTTATGTGAGTCTTATTTTTCCACCTATTTTATTTTTGTCCAAGCCTTTTCATTAGAACTATTATCATTCCATGTCCCTTGCTATTGGTTCCTATCTCATTCCACACTGAGGCAATCTTATAGACTTCCAAATTCATGACCTTGCACCCATTATGTTCATATGTTTCAACCAAACAATTATATCTTTCCCTTGGCTATGGGCCCTAATCTGACACCTTCTTTCCAAGGATAACCTTTGCAATTTCAGCTTATGAGCAATCACCATTCATGGGGAGGCCCTACACCCTATTTGTTTTGTGTAGACTTTTCCCATTCAATAAAGCCCACTTGCCTTCATTTCTCTTCCTTTTATTTTATCCCAAACTTTCTTTTTCGCTTTCATTGAATCAGGGTTAAGTCTTCCTCTAGGTAGAACATTGAATCTCTCAACAACCCTCTATTCTTTGATACCCATGTCTTATCCTCCATGTTCCTCACAATGATTTGGATAGGCATGTCTACACCTCCTCCTCCTGCCACTCTAATTTTCTTTGCCCTCTTGCCCTATAGGTCTGTCCTTTCCATTTCAGTTGTCATCCAAGAAGACTTTGAAGGATTGTCGGTATCCTCATTTTCTTCATAATCTTTCACTACTTTTATGATTATATTTCCCTCCCCTTCCTCCCTCCCTCTCTCCTCCCTGCTTATCAGATGGGTCTGCTGCTGCTCGTGTCGATGTCTTTGTCATATTCCAATCTTTCAGCTCCCTATTACTTTGCTCATGTATGAAAAAGTTTTGCACATAGATAATTTTCATTATCAAAATATAGTTTTTGAAATAATTGCAGAAAACCTTGACGTCAGCCACAAATCAAAGAATCTCACTGCAAGCCTTTAAAGAATGTTTAAGTTCCCTATCACATCAACTAGAGCAGCCTATGCTCAGCCCAGCTCCAATTTTGCCTTTGTCCAGCCATTCCAATTACAACTAGTTTAGCTAATGACAAAGATTTATTTGGGAGTATTTCCATCTGCCCCTATACACGAAGGTGTTCAATCTTCATTTCTAGGGAATTTGAGTCAATGGTATAAACTATAAAGCCATGAACTCCACTGTATAGTTGTTAGACCGAAATATACTGACTATTACATTAAGAATTTCCCTTCGTAGTCTCAACTTAAGCCCTGGACTCCCACATTTCCTAAATAGTTTTGACCAAAGCTTAAGGTAAGTTGGACTTGGTGGATCCCATTTCTCTTTGGGAATAAATTTTATCCTATGTAGAATACCATGCATTGGAAATCTCCTGAACTTGTTATATGCAAGGTCATTCATATTAGTTACCTTAGGGGGCTGCTTAATCTCCTGTCCAGTGCAATAACAAATGCTTTATGATATGGTGCCTATAACCCATGCTCAATAGTGCTAAAATCTGCAAGAAGTGTAAAGCAAAAGGATTTGATGGATCATTTTAATACAGGTCAGTTCTGAATTAGCTAGTTGCCATTTTTCTAGCAATTTGTGTATGTCAGCTGTTTGAATATTTGTATGTCATATCCAATCCTTCACTCTTTTCAAGATACCTTAGAACAAGTTAAAAATGATGATTGTGATTTTCATTATCCAATTCACAATCTGGGTATTAGTAAGGCTCATCCTCTACAAGCCAGTGTCTTATTTGTCAAAAGTTGTCTGTGCAACGTTGTCCAGATGAAGGTCTTGAGTTGTGGCAATGATTAATTTTTCCAGAGAACTGTCCATCATTTGTTGACATTCAAGTGTGTTTCTGTGATAGCACATAGGCTGTCTTGACTGTGCAGTACCCATTCCCTCCAGATCCCCAGAATAACTTATCCCTTTCTCCAACCGAATAGAGAAGGTGATTTACAAAATGCGGATTAACATATATATATTCCTTGGGCATTGATCTGCATAGAGTTGGAAATGTGCCCAAACATATTGTCTGCAGGGTTAGATTGAAAATATCCGAGATTATGTGATCACTTGCACAACATATTACATAGATACAATAACAATATACTATTGAAGGACTATTGAGTCCTCCAAGGCGTATCCTGTCTAACTGTACAGTTGGAAAATTCCAGTAAATCAAAATAACAGTAAAACAGCTATGAGCAGGGAAATAACAAAGTTGGCTGTGCATGGTCAACAACCATGTCCATCCTCATGAACCACTATATAGTTAATATAAACCTGTTTGACAATATCATCTCATGAAATTCTCCTACACTGCTCTGGTTACTTCAAAGTTCGATGTATATAAAAAGACCTATAATGTTTCCCACCAACAAGCTGGTATTTTGAAGCTTACAGCTTTTTATACTAGCTCAAAATGAGGCTCAGGATCCTGTTATTAAGAAAAATTAGGAATGAAAGTATTGCCATGTTTCATCCTGCAATAGTTGATACTTTACTAATATGGCACAAGAACAAAGAATGAGGCTGAGAGAACAAACCAACGACGATTATCCAGTTGGAACCCATAAAGCTCATTCAGGAACACACTGCATAAAACATCACCTGCATATAAACCAAAAATTTCCATTTAACCGTGCATAAAAATATTGTAGCGTGTATATCTTGTAAAGCAAATAACACAAACAGTTTTAGTTCCCATTCTTGTTCATCACTCCCGCAATGCAAAAAAATGTCATCGCTGACAAGTGTTCATTGTTTTTTTTTTTCTTCCAAACAATATCTGTTAATTACAATGCTCTCATGTTTTCCAGGATACAAGATTAATGCCTTATAGCTCCATCAGATATCATAAGAATTATCTTATTTTCCTCATCTTTGTTTGCAATGTCAGTAAGTGAGAAGTCCATATAAACATTTTCCTGTTTCTTATCAGAGGTAGTAGTTTTATTGTTGGATTTGTTATTGCTTGATTTAACATTTACTAGTATTACTTTTATTGTTGGAGTTGTTATTGCTTAATTTAGCATTTACTAGTACTACTTGTTTCATGTAAGAGCCCAGAGGGTAGCAGTTCCTAGTTTTCAGTGGCTATTGAGTTTTGGATTGGGACTGATAATATATGGGCATTTCATTGTTCTCTTCTTATTTCAATTACTCTGATTTTGTTTAGCAACTTAAAGATAGGTTTTGGTTTGCATTCATCCATCTATATTGTCCATTACCTACTTTTTCCTTTGGAGGAAAATGCAAAAACTATCTTTAATAGTGTTTGCAAATATCAGTTACTAAAATTTCTTGTGAAAAATGGGGTGTTTGTATTGAATATTGTCTACCTTTAACTTTAATAGGATACTACTTAACATCTTAGGATAATAAAGGTCCTAAGGAATGGCTACTACTAATGTGTGTAGAGGAAATGAATCAGAAGGTTGCATTTACGTTTTAAGATGTCAAATAATTTTGTTTGCTTTTGGTCTGTTTCAAGGCAAGAAGACAACATGCTTTCAGCATGATAGGAAAAAGGTGGTCATTTTTCAAGGGTTTTGAGGAAAAATGTTGCAGAAGAGCTCAAGGAATGGCTCAAGATGGAAGGGGACACCAACGGACATCCCCTACCATCCTTTCAGGCCCGAGACGTTTTTATTTCTATTTTTTAAGTTCTGAAAATTTTACTTTAAATATTTATGTGACAGACCACAAGGAACAGGTCGGGAACAGCAATGGATGGCCCATGGATGGACGTGGAAGGCCCAAGGACATCTCCTAGCCTCCCAAGGATGGTAAAGCATCCATTAGCATCTTACACAGCCATGCAATGAGATGATTTCACCAATTTTGACTTGAGATGATTTCATTTAAGGACCTAGAGGTTCATTACTAAAAAATATGACAACTGCTATAGTTCCTAGTAGTATAGTTTTTCTCATTGTCTTATTTTGGTCATTCACAGACATTTTTGTTGAGTTTATATATTTGTATAGTCATTTTAATCTTGATCATGCTTTTCAAGTCAAAGTTTGTAGTATAAATTGTTGATTATTTTTTGTAAATGGATATTGCCAATAAAGAAGGGTCATAAAGAAATATTCCAACAATATATCAATCATGACCAAGTACTGATGAAACTCAGAACAAATGACCCAATTGGAACTCGAACTAATCAAGAAATTCAGAATCCTCAGTCCCTATGGTCTTCATTTTATTGTTTGATGGATGTTTCATTGTTTGATAGATGTTTGATGTTCATTATGTTACATATCTATAAATTCTACTTTAAAATCCAATTTTAGGCTTAAATATATTTTTTATATATATTTATATAAGTCTTCTGTAGCCATCCCAGATTTTGGGGCAAAAAGCCCCATTGTCCCATAGTCGTGTCCCATTGTCCTACCACCCTGAGGATGCTGTGGAACATAGGATATTTCATCTCATATGCAATTTTGGGAGTCCATATGAATCTGAATGGAATCTGATACACAAAAAATGTTCTCATTTTCAGCATTATTTTTTTTTACCCCATCATCCTTGCCTTGCAGCGTAAACTGCATTTAGCCAAAAAAACAAATACCATAGACTTTATCTCCCAATTTTGATGTGTAAATAATATTGCTATTCTTTTCCATAAATACAAAATCCAAATTATAAATCTTTTGAAGGGAGCCAACCCTTTTAAAACATTCATGGGGGGTTTCATTGAGCGTAAAATCTAAAAACATAATCTCCCTTAAAATTACCAAATTTTAAGCAACAAGGACCATCATGACAAAGTAACTTATTTATGCAGATGTATGTTCTTCTTTGAAGGAATGACTATGGAATACCTTTGCACTGTTATCTCCTTCCTCTATCCAATCACCCTGCACTTTTATCTCCAAAATATGTCCTCTTATTTATCGTTTGCTATTCGAGCAATCAACTATTATCCATGCCTTCCATATGTATAATATTAAGTCAAAGCTTCTTACTTGTGTCTAAATTTGTTTAAGTTTGTTTAAAACTTGTGCTCATGGTGAAAGATATCGGCCAAAACTAATTTACTCCATACTTTAAGGTTTTGTTTCAAGATGCAAAATTTTCCAACTAATTCGAACTTGTGCCTGGGATTGAGTTGTCCGCTTTCCACCACTCCAGGATGAACCTAAATATGTTATGGTGTTGAACCCAAATGTTTTCAGATTTGAAAGATGGAAGATGAGTCCATTGTCCATATAGAAAATCTAACTGATCCAGCCAATGATCACATGGCATTCAATCTTGGGTGAGCTGACTATCCTCTTCAAGCCATCTATCTAACGGGTCAAGAGAAGAAAACAGCTTGACTTTTCAGCCATGTATTTTTTTACAATCCTTTGACAGGCCCAAGTTTTATCAGTCAAATACTCTACACCTAAATTATCATTCCTCTCAATCACAAAATCTACTGATAGTGTAGCAAGGGAAAAATTTCCCAACCAAACTAAAGCAAAGAAATGTCAACTCACCAAAAGAAACACAAGTACACAACTAATTAATGAAATAAGTCATGAATCTTTGTTATATCAAAGGTCCAGTCACAATCAAGGAGAATGCAAGAGCACACTCCTCATACAATGCCATTTAAGATGCACAGTCATTGAGGGAGGCAATGGAGAAGGCAATGGCCATACACACTCCCCAACCCCATGTACTCAAATAAAATTGTAACCCACTAATAAGCATATCTAATCAAGCTTTGCATGAAGCCATTATTTTAACTTTTATTCCAAGTACAGCACATAGCGTCTGCACTAAGCTATCTAAAACTGATGATTCTATGTATGGCCTACATCAACACCCCCCTAAGACTAATTAGTGTTCCCACTATCAAACCATCCAAACCACTAGGTAGACTAGAAAGAGGCATAGCTGAGGTGCATGTCAAGCTAGTGGGAGGAGTAGTTGCCACTGTTGGAGAAATAGACAATACTGTTGCTAAGGAGCCTGGCTTCCCAAGTTCCTTCAATATTTGACAGCCCACCTATTGAGGTCTCTAGTTGTCTTGTAGCACTCTTAACTCCAATATTTGCATTGCTCGCTATCGTACATGGAAGTTTCTGAGTAGTATATTCAACAATATAATACAACACAATACAATAAAGTATTATGCAAGGAAATAATTATGCAAAGAAAGAAAGGCAACATGGTGGATGATCAAATCAATGTCACAATGCAATATACGACCAAAGATAAAATCAATACATGATTCTATTGTATTCTCCAGTAAGTTTGCAATACAATCTTGGAAAATACTTGTGGTTGAGTTACATACTCGAGACCAAGATGGCTTCGTACCTTATGCTTAGAAGGACTGGTAATACTTGTAATTTATCATAATCTTGATAAATGGGTCGAAAACCATAGAGGTACCCTATTGAACTAACAATATAAGGTAAAGTGAAAACTTTCTCTTGCTCACACAAGGAGTCTCATATGCCCAAGAGGCATGCTAGCTTGGCTTTGATGTAGAAAACCATATTTTTCATATAGTCCAGAGAAGAGGGTTGCAAAGTGTAATGATCTGACCAATCCAACTATCAGTAAATACTAGCACAACATAAGTGTACTTCCAGCGATGTATAGTTGCAGCAGTCCAAAAATATTTCCTTCCAATATAAGAGAAAAAGAATTTAAAGGGTCCCAAAACTGCAAACAAGAGACAGCCATTTGAAAGGAAAAATCAGCAATCTGCCAAGAAGAAATCATCCGCACAGCCACCTAAGGCCAATTCCAAGCCGTTTGAGGAGAATTCCAAGTCATTTATATGGTCGTCTATAAAGAGAAATCAAAGTTTGCTAAGAAGAGACCCATTCGATGACGAGTTGAACTCATATGATAAGGGCTTCAAGCTATTGAAGGAGACATCTAGGCCATCTAAGAAGGTTGTTTGTCTACCATCAAGGAAGGTTGTCCAGGATGTCCTTTTGTTTTCAAGAGAGGTTGTCTAGGCCATCTATCCATTGTTCGAGGAGGTCATTCGTCTATCATCCTAGGTCATTCAAGTCATTCATTTGTTATCTTTCAAGATCATTCGTTTGTCATTTGGGGAATTTTTCCAACTTTTGTCTAAATAAGTTGTTCGAAGGTCGTCTGATCAAGTTGTCTAGCGTACAGTGGGGCTGCCACCTAGGCCAAAAAGGAGGCTGTCTGCACCAAGGATGTTGTTTAGGCCAACAAGGTGGTCATCTAAGCCAAAAATATTGTCTGCATTCGAGAAGGGATCATAGATGCCATGTGCAGCCAAGAGTGAGAGGTTCTTCGTTAATAGTAGAGCATCTGAGCAAAAGGTTGAGTGATCCAAGTAGTTGGTCAACATTAAAATGTTTAGGATTATAAATTATGTTCACTACCATATTAAGGGCATGAAGATGTCACCAAGTTAGAGAAGGGTTTGAAGCACTAGTTGTGGAAGGATGCATTCAAAATAGTAGTGTACAAGGTGTTGCCTAGGTGACACACTATAGAGTACATGGCTAGTTGTCAACTAGTTACAACCATCATCAATCAGGTTTGTTTGATACCAACCCTTCGAAGGGTTTAGAGATATGTTACATGCAAACGAATATGATATTCAATATGGATATGATATTGGATATGGATACAGCAAATTTTAAGACCCTCTAATATGGATACGGTTGGATAGGACATTAATGCATATATATCTTATATATTAAAAAAATAACACAAACATCTACACAATTTTTCAATAGGATATTTTCATTAATTAAGAAGATGATTCTCATTGCTTTTACATTTAAAATTTATTTTTTCTAAATTGTGTATTATCCTTTCAATCTCATGACACGGATACCTAGGCCATATTCAGATGTATTAGATATGGACCAAATAGGGGCATATATTCAAATATGTCTAGATATGATACAAATGAGTTAGGATGTGCTTGGATTCAATAGCCAAGAAATATCATATACATATTTGTATGTGACACATAGATGCAAGCATCCAAGCAAGAGGATTGTCTGATACGATAACTATGGTTTAGAGCAATACAAGTCCAGAGCTTGGCATTTGAAGCAATGAGAAGAGCAAAGCTTGAAACCTCGCATTGCAAAGAGTTCCTCCAATTATGCACCATGTGATACCAAAAGCACAAAACCAAAGTAAAACTGCACATCACCAAGCACAGCGCCAAGAGACATAGGATAGACATTCAAAACAGTGCACACTATTATCGAGCCAAGACCAACGTGTTGCTCTGACTGCATGCCAATACTCCTCCACAAAGACAAAAAGGCAATCCAAGTAACTAGACTTCAAAGTTTCACTAAAGGACAAGTGGGATAACAAAAAGATACACTTCACCATAAAGTGCAAAACTCATTCCATACCACAACAGGGACACCAGGGCTTGTCTTCACAAAACAGACAAGAGGAAATGTCACCATCGACCAAAGAAAAAGAGAACACAAAGTGCAATAGGCCAAAACGTAATTTAAAAGAAATCACCTAGACTTCACCATAGGAGATACATACCAAGACAAGTGGGAGTCACATGTTGACAACCACAAGCTAAGGCTATTACTCAAGCAAACTTCAATAGATCACAATCTCCACATACCTGCTTTTGACAAATAAGCATTCAACAGATACCTAGTAGAAATGTTACAAAAATATGAGTCACGTAGCAAATGAAGTAAGCTTCACGTTGGGATAATACATTATGTGTCACATTCTAGCCTGATGATTTTGTTAAAGTGGCGTAGTCAGATAAAACACAAAAAACCTATGCAAAAAGAGATTCATGGGCAAGGTGGGTAGCAACTAAAAGCTTGAGATGAAATGGAAAAGGCATGTAGCATTAGTATAAACATACACTACATGGTGAGTAACAAAGGGTGAGCCCGAAACGAGTGCAAGGCATGAGCAAGAAGCTAGAAGCCAAGTGGAAACAAGGAGTGAGCACCACTTCTTCTTGTTCCAGATCTTAGGAGAAACTTAAAAACGAAAGGATTCACGCAAAGAAAATCTAGGTAACATGGCAAGAAAGTCATTTTTGAAAGTCCTTCTTGGAAACTAAGGATGCCCTAGTTAACAATAGGAGGAAGAACGAATATATGGCAAACCCTATCCAAGTAGTAGATACTACACTAGAAGTCAAGGATGGGATAATTAAACATGATATAACGATTCTTAAAACCAGAGGGTTAATATGTACGTTCCATGGACAATGGTTAGGTTTTTCTGATATTCAAAATTGAATCAAGTGGAAGAGAGGATTAAATTATAATTACTCCATGTCTTTTTTTCCGAAAGGATTTTTCCTCATTATCTTCTCCAATTCAGAGATAACGGATAAAATAATGGATGAAGGCCTTGATTTAGGGGCAAAAATGCATTATATTTAAGATCATTGAGTGAGAATTTTTTTGTGGAGACAGAGTCTATTAAAAGGCTTCTGATGTGGATTCGGCTTTTTGGACTTCCTTACCAACTCTTTAATAAAGGGGTTTTGAAGAATATTGGTAATACTCTAGGTGAGTTCATTTATGAGGGACCAGTTAGTAAGGAGAGAAGGCATGTTCTATACACTTGAATATATGTTGCCATGGAAATTTTAAAACCTTACCGTGGCCCATTAGGATTAAATCGAAATCTAGAAAATGGGATAGACAAATGGATAATGAAAACATTGCATTCCGATGTCGTAAATGTCTTGAATCCAGACACGTGGCAAGAAATTGCAAAGTGAAAATGATGGAGAAAGAGATAGAAACTTTGAGCATGAGGTAGACTTAAATATGAAACAAGGTGATCATATCATAGGAGAATCTACGTCAAATCAACCATTAGAAGAAAAAAATGACACAAGAGATGAAGTACAATATGCAAGTTCAAATACAAAAGCAGTTAAAGGTGCGAAGGAAGATGGGGAGGCAAATTTTAAAGAAAATGAGGTGATGGAGATCAAGGTTAATCCAAATAAATCATCTTTATTTTCCTCAAGTAGCATAAAATCTTCTCCTTGCAATAAAAATGAAAGCAATACAATGTATTCGTTGCACATTAGGGTTTCATGAGGAGCATGATAAATAAAAGCATATGGAGGATATCCAGGGAATTTAGGTTTTCCAGGGCAGCATAAGAAAGTAATGACTATGAGGATCATTTGTGCACTTTATGGTTTTCGAAGCAACATAAAGAAGAAATTGTTTATAAGGCTATTCCTTACCATTCAAACTTTTTAGGGCAACATATATCTTTAGAAGGTAAGTCTCATTATGAACAATATGGAAAAATAAAAGAGATTGATGAAGATAAAAGTGTTAATGGGAATGGAAAATGGAGAGGAAGGTCATTGATGCATAAACAAAGAGAAACAGAAACTCAAAGAGATATCGATTTGGCAAGACATAAAAAAATCACAGGTGTTAACAAGAAATGGGGCAAAGCCCACTAATAAAAATAAAAAGTGATGATAATGAAATGATATCATGGAATATTAGGGGTATGATTAAGACCCCTAAAAAAAAAATTATCAAGGAATATATTGGATGATATAGTCTTGAGTTTATTTTAATATAAGAAACAAAATTAAGTAATAGGAATGTAAGGATGTTTTTAAAAAAAAATTGGAAGAACGATGACTCTAGCATTTTTTTCTACATGAATTTTTAGGTGGTATTGCAACAATATTGGACAAATGCAAATGGGATGGGCAACTGTTGGAAGCAAAAAGTAATTGGGTTGCTGGACTATTTTGCAATAAAGAGGAAAACATCAAAGTTGGGGTTTTAGATGTATATGCTCCAACTATAGTTCCTTGTGAAAGATGTTGGAAGGATCTCAGCATATTTTTGCAAAATACAATGATGGTTCATAATTGTGATCTATAGATTCTTAGGGGTGATTTCAACACTGTTCTAGCTCCTTTGGAAAACAATGATGGTCTCAATCAATGCACAATTTTGCTTTATTTGTCAATTTAAATGGCCTTTGGGATGTTAGTCCTTCACATTTTCAATATACATGGGATAATAGACGCATTGGGCAAACTCATATAGCAGAAAGATTGGATACATTCTTGTTATCCAGCACATGGTTGCAAACAGTGTATACAATCTCTTTAGATATTTTATTGCGAGCAGGATCGGATCACAAACCCATTCTTTTGACCTGTGATTTACCCAATAATGGTCATCCAAAGCCATTTCAATTCTAGTCTATGTGGCTCCAAGACCCCGATTTCTTCCAAATGGTTATGTTACGGTGGGATGAAGCAAATTTTGAAGTATCATATATGTACTGGTTTGTTCAAAAGATGAAATACTTAAAGGAGCAAATGAATATTTGGCATGGTAACATTTTTTCAAAAAAGAAAGAAATTGAATCCAAGCTCAAAAATTTACAAGATATAGTAGAAATTAATGGAATGGATCATGTTGAACTATGCATAATTTAATCCTTTGTTAGGTCAAGGTGTGAAGAAATGCTTATGAGCACTATTAATGTAGCCTACATGCATGTGATTATGTAAGCCTACAAGCATTTATCATTCATGTAAGCCTAGCATGTTCATGTAAGCCTAGGGATGCCTTTCATATTTCACCCTTGGTAATATTCGTTATTCCACCTTTATGGATAACCTTGCTTAAAGGGTGTAATTTATTATTATTTTATTGTAAATTAACCTCAAATTCAAGTCAATCTCGGCTTGAGGTTAGCATCTCATTGGGGTTTTGTTATCACTATAAATAACCCTCAATGAGCAATCATTTGTATTATAATTGTGAATAAAATGTGATATAAGGGTTCCCGCGAGCACCCACCTTCTACTTTTTGTCATCTCTCTCTCTCTCTCTCTCTCTCTCTTTTAATATACTATTGCTATTTTCAAATTGCTCTTACATCCTTTTTGGACTTAATGGTGGTGAATGTATGTTTCAACACGTTTTTGGAAAATATTGCAAATTCAAACATGGTATCAAAGCAAAGAATGAAATTGCATCAGTCCAAAGCATGAAGGATTCTCAAAAGGTAACAAAAGGTATTTTTTTGAGGATATGTTCTTTTGAAAATTTTAAATTTTCAAAAAAGGGCACCAAGCCTTTTCCCTCCATATTCTTTTCGCGTGCGCTTGTCCTTTGTCTCCATATCACACGTGTGTTCATACATGCACCTATCCGTCATCCCTGTGTTTGTCACCTTTCTCTGCTTCGCACTACCTTCCATTTGTATGTGGAGAAGAGCGCAAGAGTTCGCACCCTCCTTTGTCTACTTGACATCAGGGGTTCAACGCCCTCTAAACAACTTTGTTCGCCTTCTTTTTTATGTTCTTCACATACCTTCTTGGTCTCTCAACCGCCCTCCCCTACATCTACGAGAGTAGTGCGGTGGTTAGGTGTTCAGATGATATACTGTTGATTGTAATTTGATTCCTAAGAGCGCTCTTTTTGGTGCAATCTTCTAAGAGAGCATCTCTCAAGGGAGATGTGGGATTTGATGTGCACGCCATCCTTGACCCCCAAAATGGAGCACCCAACATTGAAAAGACAAAGCAAAGCTATGGCACAATGGTTCGATTGTTGCTTTGATAACCAAGCGTTGCTAGTTTAATTCTTGGGAACACATCTTATGCAACCGTTTCAAAGGGTATCTATTGTTTATATGATAGTTGCTCTTCCTCAATCTCCAGACTGTGCATGTGGCGCAAGGTAGCCTTTTTTGTTGAAAGAATGATGTAGGTTTGAATCCTTCAAAGGCCTTTTTAAAAGGGATGACACCATTACTACGCGCTGATGAACTGAGGTAATTGTACATGGCATGACCCCAGTAATGTTAAAATTCTCTTTGTTTTCCTCGAACTGCCAAGCCAAGTGGCATGGCACAACGGTTGAAGTGCTCAATTGTGGTCGTAAGGTGGAGGGTTCAAAGACGACGCTCTTACTTTTTAAAAGGTAACAAGGCCTCTTTACAAGGCAACAGCAAATTCATTCAAATTGCATGCGCAACATGTTGGTGAGGTTGCCCACTTTCTTGGGCAAGGTCCCAAGTATAAGCCTCGTAATCTTTAAACCCTTCAAATTTGAAATTTATATATATATATATGAATGAGGAACTCCAGTCAATCAAAAAGATCAACTTGTCAATCTTCGATTCATCGATTGAGAGTGCAATAACCAATCTAGTGGTGGCCAAAGGCAGAATTGAATTTGGCAAAAATTTTCTCAGGTTTGGCAATTTGATTTTTTTCCAATTAAGTGTTAGTATACCAAATCTTCCGAAGGCTATAGCTTTTGCATACAAAAGCATTTGGAGCCCATTTTTTCCCAAATTGTAGGTTTTTTTGAGCTCTACACAATGGTGACATGAACCTATTACAATTATGTTTGGGGTTTTGTGTACGAAATGGATTCCTTAAGGTATGTTACTCGCCTCAATGGGAAAAATTATAGCACTTGGTCAGTTCAAATGGCAAGATTACTTAGAAGCAAGAATCTCTAGTTCATCTTTAACAATGAATCAAAAGGACTGAGTGATCATGAACTTGGTAAGAGAAAGGAGGAAGCTCCTGGACTCTTTTTCATGTTAATGGAACCAAATGTACTTTTCCACATCAAAGATAAAATGGATCCTACTGATGTATGGTCTACTTTAAAATATTTCTATGGAAAAGCAAGTGCTAGTGAAGTTAACAGAATAGAGATAGAGCTTTCCAATCTCAATTTTTCGGATTTCAATAATGTTGAAGACTATATATCTCTCACTTCAAATATCTAAAAGCTGATCTAGCTACGGTAGGAGGCAAGGTAAAGAGTGATGAAGTATATGTCAAATCTATTACTTCCAATCTTTCTCCTCCCTTTCATACAGTTGGCTTGGTTCTTTATGTGAATGCTATGACTATCAAGGATCCACAACCCATCTCTCTTGAAGGACTTTTCAAGCTTCTAATTTATTATGAAGTTGCAATGAAAATTTGTGAAGCTCTTTCTCATACACAAGCTCATCCAAAGACTTCAAATCAATGGAATCTAAGGCTCAGTTTCCCAAGGGCAAGTCTAAGGTTTCAAAGAAGTCAAATACTTGCAAGTATTGTAAAAGGGAAGGACACTCCATCAAAAATTGCATTACAAGGTTGAAGAAGATTGAGACAGAATTCTTGAGGACTGGACACAAGCTTTCTAAAGCTGAAGATGAGGATGAAGAAGGTAAAGTGGAGACGCACTAGAGCATCCATTATTGGAAAGGGAGGTGGATGTGTTATCTCTAATGCTTTCTCTTCTTGGCCCCCTTAGCTCAAATTATGAGGGGGTGTTGAAATATGTGTAATTTGATCTTGTTAGACCAAGGCCAAAGTGTGAAGAAGTGCTTATGAGCACTATCAATGTAGCCTATGGGCATTTTATCATTTATGCAAGCATACGAGCATGTTTATGTAAGCCTAAGGGCACCCTTCATATTTCACCCTTAGTAATATTGGTTAATCCACCTTTATGGATAACCTTGCTTAAAGGGTGTAATTTATTATTATTTTATTGTAAGTTAACCTCAAAGTTAAGTCAATGTCGGCTTGAGGTTAACCTCTCATTAGGGTTTTGGTATCACTATAAATACCCCTCAATGAGGAATCATTTGTATTGTTGTGAATAAAATGTGATATATTAGGGTGCCTACGGGCACCCACCTCTCTCTCTCTCTCTCTCTCTCTCTCTCTCTCTCTCTCCGTTTACTATTGCTATCTTTAAATTGCTTCTGCATTCTTTAGGACTTAATGGTGGTGAATATATGTTTCAGCCATAGTAGCAAAACTCGGACTCGGAAAAGTCGACTCAGAAGTCGGACTCAGGAGTCGGCAAAAAAGAAAAATGAAACAAAATATATATATATATATTGAAAAATAGGTTTTTCCATGCATATTACTTACTAGTATATTCTAACACACTTACTCAACATTCAACATTATACAAATAAGAAATTAACAAGAGGAAGGGGCATATTCTTTCTTGTATTTTTATTTCCAACTTAAACAAACTTATTATCAAAACATTATTAAATAATATTGATTAATAATAAAATAAAGTATATAATATAATAACATGATAAACATATTTATAAGTTTAAAGTTTAATTGATGAGAATGATTCGCTCACAAAATGCACTAAGGGTCAATTTTCACGAGTGTTGAGACAAACCTATTTTTTTTAGTTCATTAACATATCACAAGAACATTATGATGTTATAGTTCATTAAACCAAATATAAAAGCCTAGGATATGAAAATTACATATGTTTGATGTCAAATAAATTATCTTAATCTCAATACATATTTAATTTATAAAATTATATAATAAACTATATAAATAATTTAATAAACATCATAATAAACATAATATTTACTAAATTTTTAAAATAGTTTAATATAACTAATAATAAGATAAATATTAATTAAAATAATATTATAAATAATTTTTTTTCCACATACATTACCATAAACCTCTAATCGGACCCTCTCCTTTAACGTTTGCGAAGCATCTTATATCGTGTGTCCACAATAGACATTATAATTTATTTTGATTAATACTTATACACATCCGCTACGGGGATTGAACCCGTGTCACATCACCCGATAATGCAAGTGGCATCCTTGCCGGTAGACCACGCTCACACGGATCATTATAATTTATTTGACAATTTCAAGTTTAAAAACATATTAACCTCTTTTCTATCTTTCACAATCTGAGCGGTGAATCTTTGCTTCTGCCAACTAGTGGGACGAAGAGCAAGGGGCTGATGGCACAGGACAGAGGGGTCGAGAATCGAGCGTAGAACGTCCCAAATCCAAGGGCTGATGGCACAGGACAGCAGGGGTCGAGAATCGAGCGTAGAACGTCCCAAATCCAAAATGCATGGTCTAACCATCATGTCGTCTATGTAGGTAGGCAGAAGAAGCCGAGGTTGAAGCGACTGAGGTAAGCGGCTTGCCCACTTGGATGCCTTCTGTACAAACTACAAAGTATTGGACCGTTCCTTGCTCGCATTGGCATCAAAGTCCATTGCACCTGCCAGATCGCATGAAAGCGGAATAAAAATTAAAAACAAAAATACAAATCCCAGTCAGTTGTATCAAGGACATAATTTTGTCCAGCCTATCTTAGACTATCCCTACGTCTGTTGTTCTGTGTTTTTTTTAGATTGTGGTTTCTATTTCAAGTAAATTTTAGAATTTACCTTAATTGGACGTTCGATTACTCATTACTTAATTTATGTAGAACATAGCGTCTATCTAATGAACCAAATTTTGTCGAACAGTTCTCAAAACCTGCAAGTTGCTACCTCCAAGTTGCTGCAGAAAACAATGACGGTTGATTTGATTTGATGTAGACGTGTCGAATTTTTAATGCTGGGCCAGCCAAGTCCCGATGTTCGGACTCACGAGTCCGTGTTGGACTCGACCTAGTCTAGGAAAAAAAGTTAAAACGAATCCGAGTGTGCTTAGTGCAGTTGAGCCCACTCAGACTCAATCGAGTACTCGGGAGTCCAGCCGAATCTGACTACTATGGTTTCAGCACGTTTATGGAAAATATTGCAAATTCAAACATCAAGATTATTATGTGAAAGAAAAACAATTACTTTCAAATTATCATAATGCATTGAAAATTGAGGAGTCATACGACTCCCAAAAATCTAGGGTGAAATGACTCGAAGGAGATAGAAGTACAAAAAAAAAATCATGCTATACCAAAAACATTTTTTTCTTTTCATCACATCAAAAAGATTTCAACTCCAAATGGAAGAAATGCTGAGGAAGAAGAAGATACAAGGAAGGAAGCAACTAATTATTTCAAAGATATTTTGTCAGAGGCTGGGCAAGATAAGGAGGCACACAATAAGCTTTTACAAAATATTCCATCAATTATCACACAGGGACAAAATGAAAGCTTCATGAAGAAGATATCTATGGAGGAGCTACATGAAGCAGTTTTCTCTTTACATCCTAACAAGGCACCTAACCCTAATGGATTTGCTGCAATTTTCTTTCAAAAAATTAGGGATTTATTGAAGAGTGATATGTTAGTTGCGGTTGAAGAGGTCCAAATAAGGAAGGCTATAATAATTGAGATCAATATCACTTTTATTTCAGTGGTTCCCAAGAAAGCCAAGACAAAATAATTTGATAATTTTTTTTTTTTTTAGTAATACTTCTTATACACATCCGCCGTGGGGATTGAACCCCGAGTCACATCACCGATAATGCAAGTGGCATCCTTACCGGTAGACCACATCACGCGGATAATTTGATAATTTTTGTCCAATAAGCCTTTGTAATATAATTTATAAGATCAGCTCAAAATTTATGCAAACAAGTTGAAAGGTATTCTAAATTGTGTTATCTTAGAGGAACAAGGTGGTTTTGTTCATGGTCAAGAAATCCTTGATGGTATAATCATTGAACAGGAGGCCATACATTCTCTTCATTCCATGAAAATACCAAGTATGCTTATGAAATAAGATATGAACAGAACATATGGTACAGTTTCCTAGAGTTTTCTACATGATATTCTCAAAACATTTGGTGTTGATTACAGATGGTGTGAATGGATTAAATGTTGTTCCAGCACTGCAAAATATTCTATTTTGATCAATGGTTCTCCTATTGGTTACTTTAAGTCAACTTGTTGACTCCGTCAACATGATACACTATCTCCTTATCCATTCATTATTATTGCAGAGGCATTAAGAAGAGCTTTTTCAAAGGCATTAGAGTGATCCACTATCTCCAATTTGTTGATAATACTTTTCTTTTGAGCCATCCCTCAGTCACTGAGGCAATGGAGTTTCAATCAATATTATCATGCTATGAGAAGTCTATTGGATAGTTGATTAATACTACAAAATCCAGGATTTTTTCATTAACACTGCCCTAGATTTACAACGAAATATTGTGGATATTTTAGGATTTTTTCATTAACACTGCGTGAAGAACTATGTGGCGGCTTCCGAGGTGGACAGCACAAAATATTGTGGCGGCCATAAAACCATACAGGCTGCTCGGATTCGTCGCGGCTACCGATTCCACCATGTAAATTCAAAAAAAAAAAGTTAAAAAATTTCCAACAACCTATTAGGGTATTCCTTTGTCTCATAAAGGAAATAAAAAGAAGCCTTGGGTCTCTTGTTAGGATAGAATGAAAGCTTGTTAGGCAGGTTGGAAAGGTAAGCTCTTAACCATGGCAGGAAGGCTACAACTCACAAAGACTACATTGCAATCCATCCCCATTTATATGATGTCACTTTTAAGATTGCCAGTAGGTATGGCATCAGAAATTTATAAAATTCAAAAAGACTTTCTTTGGAAAGGATGCGAGATTTAGGTTTCCTCTTTGTAAGTGGGATAGGGTTTGCAAACAAAAGAATATTGGAGGAGCAAGCTTGTAGAATTGCAGAATTATGAGTTTGGCCTTAGGGGCAAAGCTTGGGTGGAGATTATTTAGAGATCAAGGAAAGAATTGGGCAAAAATATCACTTCAAAAATATATAGATTCTCTTGATGCAATGAAATTATTTAGGAAAAGAACCCTACCCAAAGCATCATCAACATAGAACTTCATATCAGATAGTTTGCAATTGGTTAAGAAACATATTAGATGGTCAATCAATGAGGGGAATTATGCAAATTTTTGGTTCGATGCTTGGTTGAAGCCTTATCCTTTTATCTCTAACTCAAAATGACAACCACTGGCTCGGGCATGCCTAGCTTGTAATTAGTAGCCTAGTTGAAGGACTGGAACTCAAATAAATTGCATATGAACTTCAAAACATGCTTCAAGAGTTTTATTTGCCAATTTTTACACGAAAGGATGAGGTTGGCTTGTAATCAACCTAAAGATGGTGGATTCTCAGTTAAGTTGGAATATGAGAATTAAGAGCAATCAAAATTTCCTACTCTCAAAGATTTCCTTTAGAATAATGTTTGGTCACTAGAGGCTCTCCCTAAGTCCTCTGCATTCCTTTGGTGAGCAATTCAAAGTAAGATTCTTACAAGAGAAAGTCTAAAAAGAAGAGGATATCATGGATCCTTCAAATGTGCCTTGTATGAGAAGGATTTCAAAACATCAAACCATTTACTTCTTTATTGTCCCCTTGCTCACACCATTTGGGGTTACTTTTTAAAAAAATATGAGAATATATCAGGTATCTCCATCAACATTGAAAGAATTCATGATTATCATCAATGCTATCAACAAAAATGGATGTGGAGATTGGATAAAAAATAATATTATTGTTGATGTTCATCATCTATTATTGGAGGCATAGTTGAGAAAATTGGAATTGGATCAGAATCAGCATGGAAAGGAACCAAGAAAAATCAAGAATTGGCAAAAAAATGAGGAAACAATTGGCCAAAAATCGGCAATTTTTCATTGAAAAAGTAAAAGAAAATACAATTTTTCATTCAAAAAAAAGTTTTCATGTATATCATAATTTTTTTGTGAAAATATCGGCAAAAAATCGGCCAAGCTGTGAATCGGAAAAAATCAGCTCAAATCGGGATTTTTGCAGATTTTCTCAACAACTATTTTTTTTTTTGGTAGGTTAAATTTAAAAGTGGGTTTTTGTCAAGGGACCCAAAACCTGATTACAACAAGTCATCAGACTTCAATAGGAAAAGCCAAAGGAAAGGCCGCAGGAAAGCCCAAGGATGGACATCAGGAAAGGCTTGAGGAAAGCCGAAAAGGAACAACTTCAGGAAGGCAAAAGGAAAACCTTCAGGAAGGAAAGCGGGAAACTTGAAATTTGAAACGCCCGCCTAGCGGGTAACAGAAAGGGCGAAAATATGAACGAACATGCCCGCCTAGAAACAAGTTTGAAAAAACCACAAGGGCAGGAAAAGGAAACAGGCGCCGGGGAAACCGGAAACCAGGAGAGTTCAACGTCCCATGCAAGGGAAAACCAACAAATGCAGAAAAACCACCCAACACCAGGGGTGGAGCAGAGAAATTGCAAATACATTAAGTCCCATCCAAGAAAGGACGGGAAACAAACCAACACTAGCATTTACAACATCCCACGCAAGGGAAAACCAGCAGTTACAAAAAACCACCCATAACAACAGGGTGGAGCAGAGAATCCGCCAAAGAGAGGACGGGAAACCATCAGGGATGCCATAAGAAATCATAGAACTGAAACAGAGCCACATCCCGCCCAGGCCTGGAAAGTGGAACAGCGAACAGAGGATCCCATCAGGCCACGAAATCCTCACGCAGCAAGGAAAACTACTTGGCAACCAAAGGAAACAGAGGAGGCAACAGATGCAAAATCACAACCACGGGAAAGAGACGGGATGGTTCCAGGGAACCCCAACAAAAGCATCCTCGAGGCACCGAATTGCAGCCATTAAGAACAGGTCCCCACCAGACCGAAAAAATGCAGTCAAAAACCCAAAGATAGCCTCCAACCCCGCCAACAAAGAGCTTCAAGGATCCAGAAAAGGAAACACAGCGGGATTTCAGCAGCATGAAAACCAGAGGCCCCTCAACAAGCCACAAAAAAACTGAAATCCCACTATGAATCCCACAACCAGAAACCCAAAGAGAAGCACCACAGGAATAAGCACGTGGCCATCCAAGCCATTAAGAAATTGTGAAGAGCTGCTCCCGAAGCCATACACCCAAGTTGCAGCAAACCACACCAGAAGGACCCCTGAACTTCAGCTCCAAGAAGAAACCTGCAAAAACCTGGGAAAGAGCTGAGAGCTCCAAGGAAAAGATTCCTGAAACAACCCAGAAATCCTAGGGAAGGTCCCAGGGAGGATCCCAAGGACGTCCTAGATCCAAGGCACACGAAGGGACCCTTCAAAAAGGCAAGGAAAGGTGCAGACAAGAGGAACGGTGATCTCCCAACCCATGGAGATCGTCTGCCCAAGGAGATCATCTGCAAAGTCATCCAGCCCAGAAGGAAAGGTCAAGGAAGTGCCATGGACCAAGGACAAGACCAGGGGGGGAAGCAGGGAAGTGGAGCAGGACTTCCCAAGGAAGTCTCCTGCAGTTCCCCCACCCTAAATCAGATTTTCTCAACTATGATTTGAGGCAATCTCTTGAAAATATCAGCATATTTATAAAGAAGGAAATCAGGTAGCAGATAATTTAGCCAATTGCAGTGTTGATCTTCATCTTGCTGAAATTTAAATTTTAAAATGCAACTGGCCATGTAAGATTTTCACTTAATCAAAATGATGTCAAGAAGTTGATTGTGGAAACATAGCACTTTGAGGAAGTTGAAGAATATATTTGACGAAAAAATAAATGAAAAATATTTACGATAAAAAGGCATGCTGGATATGGTTTAGTTGACCAAACAACAAATATAATATTTTGGTATTTCGATGGGAGTGGCCCCCAATAGAAGCCATATATAACTTTAAAAAAAAAATACACCACATGGAAACATATAAAGATATGATAAATAAGACCATAGTTGAGAAAATTGCCAAAAAAATCCTGATTTTTGCTGATTCCTGCCCTTGCCAATAAAATCTGCATCTGAAATCGCGATTTTAAAAAAATCGACAAAAAATCGGCTGTGGCAGCATGGGTAGAGGAAACAGCATAAAAAGCTTGATGTTTTCATTTTGCCCTGTTTTGCTTGTTCTAAACTGGAGAGAGAAGTCTGCCTACCTGCTACCACATCAAACAAAACATTAAAGCACATCCTAACAGCTGAATTTTTGCAGTTTGAAGGAATCCAACAGTCGCCCAAAGGATTCATCTGAGGTAGAAAAATTCTTGCAATCTGTTTTTACTTTTTGCTCTTTTTCTATTCCAAACATGTTTTTTGTTTTTTTTTAAGATTAAAACCAAATGTGACAAGCCACCCAACTGTTGCATTTGAGCTAAAAAATTGAAAAACTAGGTCAAAGTTTCAGCTTTTTTTTTTTCTTTTTCAGCTATCTTGCTTTATTCACAAGTATTGTTGCCTGAACTATGTATGCAAGTCCATATTTTCAGCTGTCAATGTTTAAACTTTAAACTAGGGTTTAAGGTTTAGTTTTTTTTAACTTGTTTCCATGTGCAGCCAAGAAAATGTCGAAAAGAGATCCAGCATGGAATTGTACAAGGGAAGGGGAAAAGAACGATGAAGTCTATTGCACTTTTTGTGGGTCTCTCATTCATGGAGGCATATACCACCTCAAATTCCATTTGGCAAAGAAATCAGGGTAAAATGTCAAGTTATGTTCAGAGGTGTCGATTGATGTTGAGAGAGAATGCATTGCCATCCTCTCTAACAAAGAGGAGAAAAAAGAACTCAAACAAAGACAAAGCGAGGCCATGTCAACCCCCCCTTCTCGACCTCATACAAACTATCCAGGCAGCACCTTTAGCCAACTTCACCACCAGAGTTCGAGTCCATCAATTGCACACCTAGGGAGTGGGATGGATGAGTCCTATTTTGCAAACCGTTTCGCACCAAAGGCACAACCCACGCTTGAGGGTATAGCCATGTGGAACCAGGAGAAACATAGGACAGCAAGGAAAACCGTTGGCAGTTTTTGGTATTTTTCCGACCTTCCCTTCAATGTGACAAGGTCTCCATACTAGCAGGGCATGGTAGATGCCATCCCAAGTTCTAGCGCAAGATTTAAGCCGACAACTTATGACAACATTAGGGGCCCTCTCCTTCATGAATGCATGCACAACATCTAAGTTGTGCTTGAAGACCAACACAGGGTGTGGAGGAAGAACGGTTGCACTATCATGTGTAATGGGAGGACCGATGGGAGCAGAAGAACCTTGACTAATTTTTTGGTTGCTTTTGCAAGAGGAATTGCATTCCTCAAGTCACTGGATGCATTGGCACAAGTTAAAAGTGTCGAAATGCTTGTAGGGTTGTTAGGGGAGGTTGTGATGGAGGTTGGGGAGGAGAATGTTGTCCAAGTCATTACGAATAATGCAACAGCGTATGTAGCAGATGGTAAGATTTTGGAGGGATTCTCTACCATTTTTTTGTCCCCATGGGCAGCCCATTATCTTGATTTGCTCATCAAAGACATTGGGAAATTACTTTGGGTGTCAAAGGTTGTATAAAATTCTAGGGCTATTACTCAACCTCATGAGGTAATTTACTGGTGAGAGGAAGCTAGTGCGGGCTAGAGTTACATGCTTCACCACAAACTTCATGACATTGCAGAGCCTCTATGATGCAAGAGGGTCATTGAACCAAATGTTTGTGAGCGATGATTGGAATTCTGAACAAGTTGCTATATACCAACTCTCCTATGAGGGGCAGAAGGTATATGACTATTTGTTTGAGGAGCCCTTCTAGATAGCCATGAATGAGGTCATCAAGATACAAGACTAAATTTTTTAATTTATTCTATTATTTAATTTTTTTATTTATTATATTTTTCCATTTGTGAATCTTCAATTGTATTTTTTTTAATGTAAAATATTTTTATTTAAATTATTTTTCTTTTTTTCCAAGTGTCAAAGCCTTTGGTGAGGGTTCTTCGTCTTGTTGATGGAGAACAATCACCAATGGCATATGTATATGAGGCTATGGATAGGGCAAAAAAGGCAATTGCCTCATTTTATGGACATGTCCACACCAAATATGGTCCCATTTGGGATATCATTGACAAACAATAGACATCTCAGCTCCATAGCCCTCATCATGCAACGAGGTACTACCTCAACCCCAATATTCTTACGATGATTCATTCTAGGCCAATTATGAGGTGATGCGGGGCCTTTGACTGTGCTTTGACCACATGTACCCTGACGAGAAATGTGCATTAAGATACAAAATGAGATGCAAACTTATAAGAAATGTGAGGGCATCCTTTTCCCATCCCTGTTGTGCATTAGATCAAGGTCAACTATGAGGCCAAGTAACCCTCATTGAATCATAATTTATTTTATCTTTTGATTTTGTTTTAAAAAATTATCTCAATTTACGATTTTACACATGAATTATTAAATATCCTGTTTTCTTGGTTGTATCTAGATTTATGGTGGGAGGACTTTGGTGCATTTATGCACAATCTACAACACTTTGCCATCGAAGTTTTATGTCAACCATGCAGCGCTTCAGGTTGTGAGCGCAATTCGAGTATGTTTGAGCACATACACTCCAAGAAGCGCAATATGCTTACACAAGAAAAGTTGAATGATCTTATGTTTGTTCATTACAACCTTTGCCTCCACCATTAAAAAATTATAGGAACAAGTACCAAGGCCATAGACCTAGATGAGATTGATCCATCATCTAAATGGATCGCAAAGCCACAACAAGACCAGAAGGAAGAGCCTCTCTTCTTCATGGATGAATTTGAAAACTTTGAGAATCTAGAAGAGGAGATAGCAGCCAAGGCACAAGAAGAAGCATGGGCACAGCGACAAATATACACTAGAGCTTCTGCTAGGGCAAAGGGAAAATGCATTCAAAGACCTCGAGGCATTGTATTTGTCATGACTCATGACACACTTTGTAATTTGTACCTTTTATATTTTAAGCAATACAAGATGTGTTTTCTCACTTTCATGTGTAGTTTAAGGCTTTAAGCTTGTATCACTTGCCACTTTCATGTGTAGTTTCAGCTTGTATAACTCATAGTATTGATATTTGATTTGCATAATGTTAATTCATTGTGATATGCATGAAAAAAACTTTTTGTCAATGAAAATTTGCATTTTCTTCGTTTTTTTTTTGCCGATTCCTGATTTTTTCCAATTCTTTTGCCTTGCCGATTTTTTGCCAATTCCAATTTTCTCAACTATGATAGGACCACCAAGGGAGGGAAAGAAAGACAAATAAGAGTAAATAATAATTGTGCTTGCAAGAGCTAGGAAAAGACATGGAAGTAATGCATTAGATGGATCAAGGGTGTGCCAACCAAGACAATCGACCACACACATATAACCCCCCTCCCCAATGATGAAAGCATGTGAATCCACTCCATCACAAGAAGCAAGGGAGGTCATTGAGAATCAAGAGGCCATGCAATTCACATTACCAAAGGAAATGTTTCCCATAGGCACTAATAGGAGTTGCCATCATTAGAATCTCTCGAAATCCTAGGATCCTCTATATCTTGCTTAAAAATCCTACGCTCATCCTTTGTCAGATCATGTGCAAGTGTCTAGTGGATCCCACTGCAACCAATGAAATCACCCATCATGATAACATCACCCAAAAAAGAATGCATAGAGATAGTAAGGAGAAGTCCAAGTATGGGTCACCATATGTTTGGATGAGAAAGGGTGACGATGTTAATGGAAGGCACATTGCAATGAAGACATCTTGGACAGGGAGATAATTTCTTTGAATCTGAAACCACATTTATCTTAAATGTTCATCCATAGCAATTAATAACAACCTTGACCAGCAGCAATCACGGATAAGACATGTTACCCCACATGAGCAATGACCCAAGCTGACCTACATGTCTCATTTCTTAAAGGTTGACATTCAATGGTAGTACACCCAATAATGGATGGAAGGGCCTGCTTGAGGCTGTCATGGGTCTCAATAATACAAACAATAATCCATGAGCAGATCATATCATGGAAGGAACCCCAAGATAGCAATATGGTGTCATTATAGTTCCAACATTATAGAGAGAATATCCCACTTTCTAGGACCTGCAAATGATGTCAATCACGAATTGCTACCTTAAGGTTTGTGGAAAGCTGCCACTTGTTGTCTCTTCTGGAAACCATAACCTATGCACAAGCATCATAGCTAGACTATAACCTTAAAAACTGCCTATCCTAGCTAGACTATAACCTTAAAAATTGCCTTTTTCTTTCTTATCTTCATATAAATAATCTTCCTTCTTCCTCTAAATCATTATATAAGGTTTAGATGGCTTAAAATCAATTACTTTCATCTTGATTCCAATGGCTTTCCTATGGTGTCAAAATGTTTTAAATGGTAACATTGTTCAAGAATATTTAAATTCACACATTTCAAATATTTTGTTTGCTACAGATTTATAACAAATCTGAGGTTTACAATCAATGAAACCAAGAACAAAACAATACCACCAACTAGTATAAAAAATAGAAGCTATCACACACCAAAAGCTATAACGCTTCAGAGTGGAACTAAAGAAATGAAGAGGAAATGTTACATTTACTATATGTAAGATGAATATTGCATTTAAATGCTTATTGAAAGCCTTAGAATGTTTCTAAGCATGTACAGAAATGTTAGGTACCCAAGATAGGTACTTAATAATTTAATATAATAGTAAGAACCATAAATGAATTATTGGCTATGTAAGAAAGGCCACATGTCAAATTAGGAATAGGTAGGAGAATAATGTCATAGAATCATATGTAACCATTACTCATTAGTAAGGAAGGCCACATGTCAAAATTAGAAATAGGTAGGAGAATAATGTCATAACCATCAGGGAATATTGTCATATTATTATGCACTTTGTAACTCATGGAAGGTGAAACACCACATGGGTGATCTTGTAACTCATGGAAGGTGAACCATCACACTCTTGTATAAAGAGATGTGTACCCCCATTGTAAAGGGGGTCATATATCAAGTTTTTTTGTAGAAGTCTTGGCTTGTGGAGCTAGAGATCTTGTGGAGTGGCTTCCTTCCAATAAAGAGCATTGTCCGGTGTTGCCCTACCTCAAGGGTATTATCTATCTCTATTTTATTGTGTGGATTGTTGCTGTGGAATTTCTTGTGGATGCATGTTGTATATTTAAGCATATTGGTCAATGATTTATGGTTATGAGAACAACAAGTGCAAATGGAGAAATCTATAGAAAGCCTTAGAATGCATCTATGCATGTACAAGAATGGACAAATGTGCAAAAGGAGAAGTTTACAAATAAGTAATAACAGTAACATAATTTCTTAAAAATGTATATCTTTTCTTATTCATTAACAGTTAATCGGATGCATTCATGACTAATTTATAGATAGAATTCTAGTGCCACATTATAGCCCAACACTGATTTATACGGAACATAATTCTTTCTTCCCATTGATATAAGCAGAAAGCTTGGATCTAGATCATTACAGAATATACAAGTACTATTTATCTATTGCAATGAATATCTAACTCTGTGAATTCTGGCACACCTGTTCAATATATGCAAAAGAAATTAGATATAATAAAATAAGCAAACATTGCTTCTAACTAACTCTCAAGTAATGCTAGTTACATCCAACGATTGGTGTGGCAAAGATCCCCAAGCTTCTCGCAAGTCCAAGATCTTTATAATATCATTTGATCTACAAGTCAAGATTATTGCCTTCAATACACTAATGGTTATGGAGTCACCTACCATAATGCACTTTGCTATGTTTATTGACTCATCTACCATAATGGAAAAGCCCTATATATAAGAACTGAAAATGTTATGAGAAACACTCCAAGCAATGAAATCCCCCATCTGGATCCAATTCTAAATGCATATTGATATTCAAGAAAATTGCCAATAAACAGAAAACTATATAGTGCTTAGCTACTATTTCAAAAATGCAATTAGTAGAAAATGCATCAAAAGGTCTAATGCTCTAAAAAAAATCCTTGGGCATTCTGACCAAAGGTGTCTAGTATTCTACCTCCAGTATGTCACCAAAGGTGTCTAACTTTATACCCTCAAGAAGCAATCACACTCGAATGTCAATCCTTAGGTGAAATTGAGCAAGCTTGGTAGACTAATAGGCACTAAACACTAACTGGATGATGCAGCCACCTCCAAAGATGGTTATATATCTGTAAGACACTACATTCCGCTTAGTATACCTATCAACAGACCCTCATACATCAAATGGGGCAAACCTTCCATCCTTCAACACAGAGGTCATGGTCCAAGAGGTCCAAAGATGTATGAATTTCCAGAGTCCTCTCTCCACCTAGAGTTTCCTCAACCTTGAATTGTAGGAGGGTATTTGGCCCTGCTCCTCTTAGTCTAGGCCACTTTCCTTCAAATATTATTGTCTCCTTCATGGTATTTGATGATGCTGTTAATCCTTCACCTATAAACATGAATTAGTGACGACTACAGATCCACCCATGGCTTCCACAAGCATTAACTATATCTATTTGGCAATGGATCTCTCTTTTGACTCTTTAAACATCATGTGTACTCTGTGTAATATACTTGTACCACACAATGTTATATGTGGAATGTGTTGACATGTTTTTTGCAATCTTGTTGGAGTACTCCTTTTGGCTCCCCCATGCTACTGTAACTAACTTCACTTTTGGAACCCCATTTACCTACTTTGGTTGCTTGCAGTCTCTGCCTCTGTCTCAAAGCCTGATTTCTTGTTTACATTCATTATCCCCTCCATCCAAGTCCCTCGATGAAAGGATCTTTCCAACTTTTCTATCTCAACAGATAAGGCTGCAATTGACAAGAGACTCATTAGAACCCAGATCCACATCACTAGAAGCACTCTGTCAGAAACTTTAACCTAAAAGAGGAATAACTAAGAGCATCCCTTACCATTATAGACCATCACCACATTTTGACACATCTAACTCCCTTGTGTGCTACGTCTTTGAGTAAGGGAGGTCCACAGTTGTGGAAAGAATACATTTTTCTTTCTAGGGAAGCTAATTCTTCATTCATGGTGAAAACGTATTTCGTTGAGAAGTGACCAAAAAAGGCTAATAAGTGTGAATTACCAACTCTGTCGCAAAGCCCACAGTATTGAAAGTAGGGTCTGTTTCCTCTTAATGGCCTTTTAGATTCAGAAGATGATATAAGAATCATAACAAACTTGTGGCAGGTAGCATTTGGAAGTTATCATAAGAACTTTCAGGTGTAAGTGATTTCCTCAATCACACTTACACCACCCTTTAAGCTGGTAAATACCTCCCATTTAATGCTAGTGTAGGAACAACTAATAAGGGAAGATATGCATTTGAGCTTACAACTCAAGACAAAGGAAAGATGCTAAGAATTAATTCCTCAGAGAATCATTAGGACTACAGACACTGTACAGGTTCTACTTTAAGATGATTAACCCATGTTCCATGAAGTTTCCGGAACAGGGATGGCACAAGATGATGGGTCATGTCCCCAGGACAAACCCCAAAGACCAGGACATGAACCCATAGAACATAGTTATTAACGGAACTCCTTTCTTCCACCATATCTGCCGCAGAGATCAAGACTACCATCAATTATTTAGCATGATAGGATTTTTTTAATCATATACTATGGCACTCAGTGCTTCCCATTTTGTGTTTTTATTCTTGTACATTACATGATACAACAATACTCCATATTGCAAGCCTTTCCTTTGTCGCGTGTAATTAACTTTGGGATGCCTCATGCACTTCTTTCACAATTTACTCGTGATGAAATTCTCAGTCCTCCTGACAACTCTATCCATCCATGGATATTAACACAATCTTTCAAGATTTTAAGCAGAAGCATACAAAACCTAAGGACGATTATATGCTTTGTTGCTTAAAAGTTTAAAACCCTTCCAAATTAACCCGACTGATGTAAAAATCCATCTTGGGGTTTCCAACTTATCACCAAATGCTCAGAAGCAGATCAAAAACTAATTAAGTTTTGATTCTGAGTTGACTATATACTTTTGAAAGATATTCTTTTCAATTCAAGTATAGCATGCAAGAGTTTGGTTAAAGCTCTCTCTATGTCAGATCAAGATCTCTTGCTTTAGTGTTTGGCACCTGTAGCCAGCTGGCTCTTCCTATGTTGAACAAAAGTAAACAAATACGCTGACCACCTCAGGAGATTAAGAGAGGATATCATAGTAGGATTCCTTGAATTTATAAACTTCCTGACGAGCTCCCTCTGGGATTCAAGTGACAGGCAGGCTCAGCTTCACAGTAAAGTGGAATTGCACAGCACAATTATCATCTGTTCTTTAACTTTATTGCAAAATGTGGTCTTGCAATATGTCACTAATTAAAAACACCCCCTCGTGGAAGTGCATATTAATATCATCCCACCTATTATATGGCCTTTCAAAAATTTGTTTGAAAGCAATTGACAAAAAGCCCAGGTTCAAATAAGCTACCTCCACAGCTTTGCCTGCAGTTGGATAGGTAAAAAATGCCTAAACCCATCTTCACTATTCATGTCCTTTCCGTGAGTATCTACAATTGCATACCAAGAATACAATTTAAACATTAAAAATCCATGTTTTATAGATAGTAAAATTATTATTGTGGATCAAGCATTAGCCACTCAATTCTTCCTGGTTCAAATGTTAAATTTTAAGATAACAATCTCTACAACTATATAAACATAGGACTGAGAATATTACTATTTCTAAAATGTTAGACCCCTCTGTTAATATTAATATAGCATATGGTGTGGTTAACAGGAACTACAACTAAAATAAACATCTAGTTCTAATACACTCAATATAAATGCAAGGTTACACGGGGACACATCCCCCACCCTGGGGAAGCGTCCCCGCCATCCCCAGAACAGGGGGACTGCATCGGGGACATTTCCCCACCGTTCCCCTTTTGGGAGGGACGGACAAGGCATCCCCGGGACATCGCCGGGCAGTAGGGGGCCTTCCCTGGTACCCCTGCTGTGAGAGGACGTCCCCGGGGACAGCTGGGATGTCCTAGGGATGGCCAAGGGACACCTAAGTGTCTCAAGCTGTAAATTACTTGAATTTTACCAATTTGCTATTGCTCGCCGGCATTCCTCAATCAAACAGGTATGTAATGATTGTAAAATCTCATGGCATTCTAGAAAAATTAACCGGAATTGATAAGGCTACCATACCTGAGAATGAATAGGGAGAAATAAGCTAAAACCATACTTGGCCATACGTATTCAATGTCCAGAGCAATGGATCAGAATCCCTTGGAAGGATGATTTCAAACCCTGGGAAAGAGGAGTTGGGACTCGAACCTCGCACATACTGTCCATCGTTTCCCCTGTTTATAATAGCAAAAGAATTTTAACGGGGAAATACGCCCAATCAATGTGTCGGAGCCTCGGCCTCATTGCAGAAAATGTTCAACGAGAATCTGTTTTTTAAAGGTGATGCCCCGTACGTTCGGACTGTTATTGAGTATACAGGGGACTTAAATCATAAGGGTAACGTTGAATATTTGAAACCCTTACTGTAGAATATAACTAACAGAGTAAACTGTAGAGTATAATTAAAAGTCTAAAAAAATTATTTTAGTAAAAAATAAATAAAGTTTTTATATATTTTTAAAAATAAATTTATTGAAATTTTATGTATTTAAGATTATAATGCAAATCAATTAAATTTTTTAAGTTTAAATAAAAATATTTATAATTAATTTGATGTTTAATTATTATATTTTATAACTTTTATATAGTTTTTATTGATTATATATTTGATCTCATTTTTAACACAATATTTAATTATATAATTTAGACATATTTCATATTTTTTATATATTTAAATTTCTAAAATTTTTAATACTATTATACTTGTCCCCTAGCCGTCCCCCAGCCGTTTCCCAAAATCGGCTTGCCGCCCACTGCCGTCCCCGAAACCCGTCTCCCCGTCCCCGATACTTCTGTAACCTTGTATAAATGTCAATAGAACAGTTTGCAGATGATCTATATAGTGTCAATGTTAATAGAAGTTGTAGCTTGTATGCATTTCACTTGATTTATGGAAAATAAAACTACCTTTATCCTCCACATCAACTACACCTCCAAATAGGAGAGCACGCTTTTTGTGAACACACATTGAGAACCCCGCTCGTGGTCCAGGAGGCATTCCCAGCTTTTTCACCTGGTATCAGCACAAAAAAAAAAATTAAGAGATCTTCAAATAATCAACACTTCATGCTGATAAAGTAACAAAACGCATTTGTCAGTACAGTGAACCACATTCGGTTTTTGAAATCATAGAATATTGTCAATCCTAGCAAGCTAACTTCACTTTCTTGTAGACTTACCCATTAGAATTGTGACATCAGATTAAAAAATATATATATAGGAATTAGCCAATTAGTTTAACATGATGGACAAACCATAGTCTGGAGAAGATGGAATATAAAACTACTACCAAGCTCAATAAAAGAGATCAAACACTGTTTACCTTATTCCACTCGCCAGTCCTTGGATCAAGAACCCACATGTCTGCAAGAACAATCCCTTTCTCAGAGCCATCTTTATCAGATGCATAATCTTTGAAGTATCCTCCATACAAGAATATCTGCAGAATAAATAGCATCCATCTAAACCATCAAAACTGCAATATGCAAGAACATAAATAGAATCCTCATTTCATTGCTCTGTTGTGAATACTACCAAGCTATACATACACAGAAAAAATTTAGCTCTGATACCAATCTGAGAATTTTAAAAGGAGAGGATAATTGTCAATGGGGTTGACTGTTTTATTATTTGATAAGAAATTAATTATATAGCATAGTACTTAATGTGTACCTCCGGGCCAGAGGCAGTGTCTTCATTGGGAATTGGATGCAGTTTTTCCATATCCAAACCAGATCGTTGTTTTTTTTTTATTTACTTTCTTTCAAGTCCATTGATTAATGGCCATAGGGTTTGGAGCAAAAGGTGAGGAGTGAAGAGTTTCATACTATAAGTCAAGGTTTAAATATCATGTGTGAACCTTAACATTTGTATTAACATGGTCATAATGTATTATAGGTAGCGCCCATTTCAATCCCATTTAAACAATTACAAAGGTATTTATGGTAGGAAAGACCCAAGTTCAAATCTTATCAGGCAATATATGCATAATTACAAAATGTCCTTATGTAGTTTATTGCAATATCGTGATAACATGGTCATGATGTAAAACAGGTGGTACCCATTTCAATCCCATGTGTGTGTGTGTGTATATATATAGAGCAACTCTTGGGAGACGGTGTAATAAATACAAAAGAATCTTCAGATAAGGAGAATATAAAAAAAAAACAAAGCTTTTCAACAAGAGTGAAAAAACAAATATTCCTAGTTCAAAAGTTTTACTATGGAGGGAAAATTTGGAGGAAGTGTGAATAGTTTAAGACATATAGCACCTATTATGTGGTGACCTGGCAGTGACTGTGTCACATTATTCCATGACGCAATTATTACAAATGAGAGATCTCATATTGCTATCAAAACAGAGTAGAAAAATTTAGTAAATATGCTTATGTAGTATGAAGCCTATTAAAAACATATAAAATGAAGTTTGCTGAGCTATGGTCCACTGGCAAAGTTTAGCACTTGTTGCACAAAATAGCAACCCATGTTCAAATTCCAATGTGCAGGCTCCATAATTTTATTAAACAACTAAGACAATTTGCACGTTCCAATGATCTTGATGGATCCAGGCTGGGGTAATCCTTAATCCAAGGGCAACAAATTCAAGTCATCAGTTATTTTCATGAAATTGATTCCCCTTAATTGTGGTATCCACACTGAAATAGAGCCCACTTATAAAAGGGACCATTCACCATTTAAAAGGAAATAACATTATACCATAGCAAAATCCAATGGAAAGATGCCATTTTGAGACAAAGCAAGATACACTAAGCATACAACAAAAAAGTGAATTAAAAATAAGAAAGCATAGGTAGGTGCTACTATCCAAAATTTATATTTACACCTAAGTAACCAATAAGCACTAAAACAATGCTACTCCACCTTGGAGCTTGTAACAGAACTAGTTTGTGGATAAATGAAGAAGCAGTTTTACAAGTTGTTTATATACAGAAATATAGCTAATTTTGTACATGATACAACTGTTACAATTGGAACAACTCAATCATAACATTGATATGTAAGAAAAGGATCAATAGAATCACATTTTAAAGACAAAAAATGGTTTAGAATTGTCCATAAGAATGCAATTAATAAATCGTCTTGGAATCTAACCAAAAAAAGGGTCGTGTAAACCACCACATGTTCTTGTGTGGTGTGAAATTCCTTGTTCCCCATGGCTTGCCCCAAAACCCTTGGGCAAATGTTATGTTTTACCCATGGAATCTTAAATTTTAAAAATATATTTATTTTTTGCACAAGAACTTGGGGCAACCATTTAGAAGTGACAAGTTTCACGACGTAAACCAAGGTTCAAATTCCATGGGTAAAACATAACATTTGCCCAAGGGTTTTGGGGTAAGCCGTGGGGAACAAGGAATTTCACACCATAAACCAAGGTTCCAATGCCATGGGTAAACCTTAACATTTACTCTAAGGCATTAAAAAGCAATGATAAATGGAATGCAATCATATGAGCACTATCCAAGTTCAAATCCCTGCATTGTGATTGACACTTACATGATAAGGCAGCCCATGATAATAGGATTTGTTATAATACCACAAAAAGATGGTTCGTTAAAATTCTTCTATAATGCAGTCATGATGTATTACAGGTGGGACCAATTTCAACCCCATATAACCAATTTGAATTGTGTGTGTGTCTAGAGAGAGAGATTTTTTCATGTCAAAAGTTACATTCATCAAAGTAAATTATTATTGTTACACATGCAATCCAAATGAAAAATACAACTAAAAAGGAAGAAGGTAATTTACAATTAGTAATCCCATCTGAATGAGAAGTAAAGTTGAAATGGAAAAGATCATGACAATAAAACTATATTTACGTATTATCTTTAAGAGTTTATAAAACAGAAATTTTGATCTCCAATTAATAAAATGGAAATGTTGCTCTCGAATTCAGTATGCATCATTTCATTGATATAACGTTGTAACAAAACTTACAAAGGTGATACAATTAAAAAAAAATCAACTACTAACCTCATCTTGGTAAACAAGAAGTTGGAAACCACTTCTTGGACTAGGCCATAAGTTTCCAAGTTTGGGTTTGATTTCTTGCCACTGAAAAATCAAAAAAAAAAATGTGAAGAACAGAAATATATGAATAAGCATTATCCTGGATTAAAAGCTAAACTGCGAACCAAAACATGAATGTTCCATCTACCTTAAATTCATCAAGATCAAAAACATGCAAATCATTATAGTACCTGCACAAAAGAAAAAGCCAATAAAATTAACCAGCTGACGAGCTTTTCCAAACCTAAGTTTTCTTTTTGTTACTCCTGAAACAATTTAAAAAAAGAAAAAAGAAACACTAAAAAATGACACAATTTCAATTTTTCACACTCAAGAAAATAATCCCCAAATAGAATTTTACGGAAAAGAAAAAATATTAATAAGCATATAATATCCAAAACCAGCAAGAAATTCATGACCAAAGATGTCATCTCGGCATTATTCCTTGTTGTCTATTTCATATGAAAATCATTTCGTCTTGACAATGTACACAAAGGACCAGTTGCTTGGGCTGACTTCCATTTATCTTACTTCCAGAGCCCTTTAGCAACTTTGATAAACCAATACTAATGCGAAAAAAAACAAACTACAGAACTCATGATTTAAAGCATCTTGCGTATGTTCACTCCTAATTAGCTTACTTCCATTGCCCTTAACAACTTTAAAAGGCCAATTCTAATGCAACAAAAATCAAAAGCCCAAATATACTCATATGAAAACTATATATAGCAACTGATAAACTCATCTTAACAGAAGGTGTTGTATCCAAAACATCTCTTACTAAATAAGCATAGGAAAGAAGAGGAAATAGAGGCTTCTAATTTTAATAACAATTTGGATAGAAATAATGTCTACAATATTTTTTTTTCAAGCCATAATTTCTATACTAGAATAGTTCTTAGAAAGTTAGAATTAAATATTGAAGATTGTCGCACTTGGGTCAATTGTGAACATTGAAGGTCACTATAAGATATACACACTGAATATGGTTAGTTAGAAAAAAAAATAATAATATTAATTATCATAGGTCAATGAAGGAAACCACAAAGAAGTGCTCCAAACTCAAAATTATAAAATGTGAAATCCAAACCAAAATAAATGTAGCATATCACCCTATGTAAATACTGTATCACAAAGTACAAGTACATCATAAATAGTGTAAAAAGATGCCGCAAATATAGCATGAGTGAGGGTCAAATAGTCTTTTTGAAATTTTAGTTACTGGTGGTCTGATTCAATATGTCAAGAATCTATGTTATCAGCAATCACTATGAAGAGACAAAAAAGTGAAAACATCCAAAAAGTAAGTTGTTGAAGACTCACAGGGGCAGACATGACCATGGGAGGGTGTAGTCCAAATTGCCTCCTACCATCCAACGGTAAGAATCTTACATGTGGAGGGAGGAATTTTGAAATGCATGCTGGTCTTGACCTCCTAGATTGTAGGCAAGGGCGACATGAAGGGATGGATCTGCCTAATCTAATTAATCAAGGTCCCTTAGTACGCGCTCCATAGGGAAGGCATTGTATCATAGATCTATTACCCCATTGGTGGGGTATCATATCATCCAGCACATGTCCAGTGCATCCTACTTTTGGAAAAGAATGGAAGGATGTAATCATCCTAGTATCTACCAATGCCCTTTTTAAGGCATGACATCTAAAGGTGATTGCTTCTCTTAGGTATAGAGTTAAATACTTTAAGCAAAGTAATGGAAAAAGATAGAAAGTGACCTTAAATCTTTGTAAAAAAAAAATAGCCCCTTCTAACCTCTTAGCATGGAAAGTACCTAAAGATAAAATGTGCCTCTATCTCAACGTCCTAAAGGAGGAAAAGATAGCAAATCCTAATCCCCCCTCAAATACACTAGTCAACCCCAATCCATGACTAGTGGGAGCACACCCTCATCCAAGCAAGAGATATCCTGAGGCCATGTGAGTGGTGACGGATGCATTTGGGAGAAGTGATGATGCCATCAAGGTTCTCTATAAAGTGCTCAGCATTGAAGGCTATGTTAGGGCCAATGAAGGAGAGATCCAATTAAGTCAGGTATATTGCTAATTGATGTCTTCCCTAACTGATCTATCAATTAATCATTTTGTCATGAAGGAGATTAGTGGGTGCATCTTATGGTAATCCCAGGACATTAGACAAGGAAACTAATCTCCATGAAACAACTACACCTTTGACCAAGGAAATTCATAGAAGCAACTCTTTATATGAATAGAATACAATAGAATAGGTCTCAACAACCATGAGGCCAAAAGCAGCCTATGGGACAGAAACTTTACAAAGAATCGTGGTTGCCAACCCCAAAAATTGACTCAATTATTTTTCTTTCTACAACGCTGATCTTTTGCTACTGATTTTGATAATGATTTTTCCTTCTTTCTCTACATTCTCCTCTTCAAACAATTCTTGCAATGATTAGCCTGCTAGAATATCAACATAGCTAGCTCGAATATCACTATATGCCTCGCACTCCAAAATAAAATACTTCTTTGTCTCAAATGCCCCTCCCATTCCTCTTTTAATCTTTTTCATCTTCCTGTTTCACATCTAAGTTGGTGTGAGATGCTCCTCAATTCAACCATGAGCATCTTTGCTCTCCAATTGATGTTTGTCGTTGTATAGACCTTTTGGTGGTGAACGTATGTAGGGTTAAATTCAGCAATGTAATGTTCTTTCTTTCTTTCTAACTTTTTTTCCACATAGCTGCTTTGAATTTTTCCTTAACAAATGCCTTTATGTCTTTGTTATTATTTGGGCATTCATCCAAGTTGATATTCCATTTGTTCATCCACTTTTTGTTTTGCTTCATCCATGTTTTCTTTCTTTTGTTCAGATCTTCTTCTATTACAGCTTTAGGCCATCTATTTGCATCCATTTGTTCGGTTTTTTTCAGATATCCTAGTGTAATGTCCCTAATTTTTAATTACTAAGATTATACATAAAATGTGGTGTGTTGATGTTTATGCGGCTGGATAAGGAAAAAATAATAAATAAAATAAAAGAAAAGGGGTTATAAGGGTTAATGCCACATTAGGGAGTTATAAGGTTAATTTAGCTATTTTATTAAAATAAAATAAAAAATAATTCTCAATGGAGAATTAGGGTTTCGGCTAATAAAATGAGGCTTGGGCTTCATTCTACACATCCATTGTTATTGTAATTGATCTCTTTCTCTTGTATTTGGCTGCAAAATCATTTGCAATTCTTCTGTGGACGAAACCCTGCAGAAGTGAACTCTTGTGGACGAAAACCTGCAAGAGTAAAGCCTTGAGGACAAAAACCCTCTTGGTTTAGAGGCAAAGGACGAAAACACTTTGTCTCAGAGGAGCAAACTCATCCAAGGTTTGCATATGAGCTTGTATTGATCAACATTTGTGGGCAGAGTTTCAGCATTTCAGCCATTGAGGGCTTTATATCATAAATTGATATCCAAATTAGCATTCAGGATTTTTTGGCATTTGTTTGGAGGGATTCCGTTTTCCACAGGCCAGATATTGTTGATTCGACTTCAGAATTGGATAGAGAATTTCATGCCATTCGTTTTTACAGGTTACACGACATGGTTTCGTTACGAAACAAAATAGTTATGGCATTTTGAAGTTCGTCTGCCAGTCCAGATTTCTAATATCGCGCACGCAGGAATTTCAAGCTGTAGCAAATTTTGCACCTGTTCTTCATCAGTTATTATTTCTTGCATTTCAGAGACTTATGCAGTTCCCCATTGATCAAATTTACCTAGCGTGGATTTTGAAGTTGGTTTCAAGGGTTTTCAGGCAGATTTGAGTATCATCTTTGCTGTTGTACTTTTCCGGTACCTGTCCGTACAGTTTTAGCAGTTAATGTGAAAGTTTTGGGGCTGAAAAAACACCATTTTGCATGTGGGTATTGACAGAGTTGGAACAGCAACAAATGGGTATGTTTAATTTGATATTTTGAAGACATTTACCCATCTGAGTATTCTAAATAATTGCTGTAAACTTGCAGATTTGAAATTATAAGATTCTTGATTGAGGGTTTCCTCAAGAAAGCTAAATATTCAGTGTTTATGCTATTAAACCTATTGCATGTTTATGGGTATTGCATAAAATTGATTATTCAGTGCTTAAATCATCTGGGTATTAATGCATGTAGCAAATTAAGTCATAGTGTTGCAAGACATATCGAGACACCATAAAAAAAAATTTATCCAGATTTGGGGTGGAATATTGGTTGTAATTGCCCTCTTTTCAGATTCAATACAAGCAGTGTTTTAATGATTAACTATGGTGTTTTTCCATGATTATTGTGTTAGACAAATAGATCTGAGTGTGATTTAATTGACCCCTAAATTTTTGCAAGAAAATTGATATTTCATTAGCTAGGGTTTTCCAAATTCAAGTTAGGCACATTACAATGGTATCAGAGCTAAGATCTTGCCAGCTTGTGTGGAGATTTAGCCAGAAATAAATTGAGTCATGATTTGTGGAGAGAATTTTTTGGGTATTACAAATTTTGTGATTTCAGCTTCTGGGTATCTCAAATTCATAAATTTCAGCTCTTGGGTATTGCGAAAATTAGGGTTTTCAGATCTTCAAGTTTTCAAATTTTGGGTGTGGCAGATTTTCAGTAGATTTGGTTTTCAGAAGAGGCTTTTGTAGCAATGGGTGACAGGAGAAGTAAAGTGGAAAGAACATTTGGTGAAATGCTCGAATTACTAAGAGAGGTAGCAGCAAACACCTCTCCCCAAAATCGCAAAATTTCATCTTACAAGGGAACTACACATGATCATGGGTATGCAAATTCACCAGCAAAACAGAATGAAAAGTCTTCACTACAAACACATCAGAAAGGAAACTCAATTTCTCAAACATTCCAAAATGAAAACCAAAGGCCAGAGGAGCAATTTCAGCCCTTGAATAGTGGGATTCCAGAAATTGATGCCTTGTATGACAAGTACCAAAGAAAATATATGGAATTCAAAAAGGCTCTCTCTTTCAGAAGCTATTTGGAATTACATGGCAAAGTAAGTAAAGGAGGCTCCCCACCAAAATCTAGATCTCCACGAAAGTCTAGATCTGATGAAGTCACAAGAAATGAAGGTAATAAAGGTGCAAATAAAAATGAGATTGTGAAAGAAACACCTATTGTTCAGAGGAAGGATAAAAGGAACACACAACAAAAAGTTACTAAAGAATTACAGATTTCAAAACATCAACACAAGAGCAAGAACCAGTTGAGAAAGGAGCAATGTTGTTTCAAGTGTGAAGAATCTTGGAGTATGGAGCATGTCTGTAGGAATAATAAGGAAGGTAAGAAATTTGAGGATTATGATGATATTATAGTTACATAAATGATAGGTAATGGAAATTGCTTATTCAGGGCCATTGCTTTTGGACTTTGTTTGCAAAGAAATGAACCATATCCAAATAACAGTACTTTGAGGGATCTTGCTCAAGATTTAAGAGAAAGGGTTGCAGATGAGTTCTTAAAAAGAAAAGCAGTCATGAAATGGTTTGTAGAGGGCAATTTTGACATTTATGTACAAAATATTAGACAGCCAGGTGTGGGGAGAACCTAAGATACTCATGGCCACTCATGTGATTCAAATGCCCATAGCAATTTATTTAAAAGATGACAAAAATGATACACTTTCAGTCGTTACAGATTATGGGAAAGAGTATGGACAGGAAAACATTGTGAGAATTTTGTATGATGGAAGTAAACATTATGATGTCGTGTCTATACTCCATGAATTTGAATCATTTGCAAACCCTTCAGAGGAGAATGTGCTACCAAACAAAGGGGACAAAATAGAAATTGATAAAGATAAATTGGTATCTAACGATCATGATCAAAGGCATTGCATTGAGGATGAGGTGAGTTTTGGAAGTGAAGCTGAAATAAATGAGGTAAACTTTGACTTACATGGTAATCATGAACCAACACCATCTAGTTTTAGCATTCATATGGAAAGTGAAAGTAGTGACATCACATATGACAAAGAAGTTGAGAGGAAAGATGATAACACTTTGCTACCTGAGTGCCTTGATGAAGAAACTTCCTTGCCTAAAGAAGAAGAATTCCAATCAGCAATTGTTGACTTGTCTCATAAAAAGGTATGCAATGATTTGTATCGTGTTGTGGAAAATCCTTTATTTGAAATGGATGTCACATTGAATATTGATAATCCTGTCTTTGAATTGGACACCATTGAAGATAGTGAAGATAAAGGTTTATCATTATGTGAGTTGGTAAATAATGTTGTTGATCCCCAAAATAATCAAGGACAACAGTATGAAATAATTAAACAGCAGTATTTGAGTTCATGGATCAGCTGTGAGATATTTTTCATGGAGTATATGTTTTATGACAGCAGTTTGGTTTTTGGCATTGCTAACTTCTTCATTTTGAAATGTATGGTTCATATTCACCCTAGTGTTGTGAATTTAGCAAGTAAATTTTTAGTTTTGGGTGAGTTTAGCAATGCATTTTCAGCCATTGAGAATTTAAGCATTATATGTTCTAAGCATGAACATAGGAATAAACTTCAGCCCTTGATGATTGTATTTAGTTCAGTCACTGGACAGCAGTATAAGAAGGCTTGTGAATTGGCATTATGTGAGGAAATTGCACTTGATGAGAATCTTGGATTCCCCACTTACTTGATAGAATTACCTGGGATAGTAGACCTCACATGTGGCTCTAGAAAGATGGATAGTACACTTGCTGTATATTATAATTTCCATCTTGATTTTGTTGATGCACCCACTGCTATTATCTCCTTAATCGCATTGATGCTTGATGTGATAAAAAAGGGATGAGGAGGAGACATGCTTGATTGATTTTCTCACTGTTGTATTGAAAACATCAGACCTGTTGCACTTTTCCATGAACTCATCCATCTCCTTTGCTGATTTATTCAATCACATGCATAGCACAGCAGTAGGAAAGGTAGAAGCACTCAGTTTTGATGATCTTTGGAAGATTGGGAAGGATATTACACTTTCAGTCTTGAATGACTTTGGGGATGCTCTTTCAGCCCATGGAAATTTGAGTGCTAGTTAGTCTTGAAATTGAACATGGCAAGATAAATAGGTTTCAGCCCTTGATGCATACACTCAGTTCAACCATAGAACAGCAGTATAAAAGGATATATAAAAAGGCATTAATGGGAGGAAGTACACTTGATGAAGCTTTTGATTTCCTTCCTTACTTGGGTAAGATACATGGACTAATGGATTTCATCTATAGCATTGGAAATGAGAGTAAGACAATTGCTGTGCATTCGATTTCCAGTCTTGATTTTTTGGATGCATTCGCCATTATTGATGAGTTGGTTATATTTATGCTTGAGATGGCTAAAGGAATTTATGAGGGCACAAGATTAGATGATTTTCTCACTGTTTTATTGAAGGAATCAGACTTGACGTACTCACATTTCAGTCACTTTTTTATGGATTCATTCATCACCCTTGATAATTCAATTCAACCCTTGTATAGTGCAGCCATTGGAGAAAAGATAGCACTCGGTTTTTACACTCTTGGGCAGTTTGGACGGACCTTTTTCATTGCTGTTTTGGGTAGATCAGATTTATTCTACACTCAGTTGGAATTGAGCAACAAAGAATCAGTTGGTTTCTCACTTGACTTGGATGAATGTTCACATTTGGGAAAGTTTCTATACAGGCCTGGTAAAGAATTATTGGAGCAGCATCACCAGGTGATCAAGAAGGTATGCAGATGGATTGGTGAAACTCTTGGTATCCTTCTTGACTTGATAGAAACACATGGGTTAATAGATTTCACTTATGGCCATAAAAATAATGATAGTTTAATTGTTGTACTTCCATTTCTCAGTCCATGTTTCGTGGATGCACTCACCACTATTATTGGTTTGGCCACATTTATGCATAATATGACTAATAGAGATGGTGAGGGAAAAAGTTTAGATATCTTTCTCACTACTGTATTGAAGAAATCAGACCTGTTGAACTCACTTTTCAGTCACTCATCCATCATCATTGTTGGTTTATTAATACTCATACATGGTACAGCCGTAAGGAATGATAGAGCACTTAGTTTGGATGCATTTTGGGAATATGAACAGACCTTTTTTGCTGCTGTAATCAGAAAATCAGAGTTATTACATGTTTAGGATTGGTTGGGCAGCAAAGAATTAGCTGGGTTTTCACTTGGCTTGGATGTATGGGTACATTTGAGACAATTTCTATACAGCCTTGGTGAAGTATTATTTGGGCAGCGTACAGGTTTTGCATGTTGATGTTGTCCTTTGCATTCACCCTTGGATCAACACTATGGCAGTATGGTAAGATTTTCTTGAAGTTAATTTGGGACCCTGGAATCATTCTTGGTTATGACTCTGAATTGATTTGATGGAGTTTGTGTTCGATTGCTTGAGGACAAGCAATCTCAGGGGGGGATGTATTGTAATGTCCCTAATTTTTAATTATTAATATTATACATAAAATGTGGTGTGTTGATGTTTATGTGGCTAGGATAAGGAAAAAATAATAAATAAAATAAAAGAAAAGGGGTTAAAAGGGTTAACGCCACATTAGGGAGTTATAAAGTTAATTTAGCTATTTTATTATAATAAAATAAAATATAATCCTCAATGGAGAATTAGGGTTTTGGCTAATAAAAGGAGGCTTGGGCTTCATTCTACACATCCATTATTATTGTAATTGATCTCTTTCTCTTGTATTTGGCTGCAAAGTCATTTGCAATTCTTATGTGGACAAAACCCTGCAGAAGTGAAATCTTGTGGACGAAAACCTGCAAGAGTAAAGCCTTGAGGACAGAAACCCTCTTGGTTTAGAGGCAGAGGACGAAAACCCTTTTTGTCTCACAGGGGCAAACTCATCCAGGGTTTGCATATGAGCTTGTATTGATCAGAATTTGTGGGCAGAGTTTCAGCATTTCAGCCATTGAGGGCTTTATATCAGAAATTGATATCCAAATTAGCATTTAGGGTTTTTTGGCATTTGTTTGGAGGGATTCCGTTTTCCACAGGCCAGATATTGTTGATTCGACTTCAAAATTGGATAGAGAATTTCATGCCATTCGTTTTTACAGGTTACACGACATGGTTTCGTTACGAAACGAAATAGTTATGGCACTTTGAAGTTCGCCTGCCAATCCAGATTTCTAATATCGCGCGCGCAAGAATTTCAAGCTGCAGCAAATTTTGGACCTGTTCTTCATCAGTTATTATTTCTTGCATTTCAGAGACTTATGCAGTTCCCCATTGATCAAATTTACCTAGCGTGGATTTTGAAGTTGGTTTCAAGGGTTTTCAGGCAGATTTGAGTATCATCTTTGTTGTTGTACTTTTCCGGTACCTGTCCGTACAGTGTTAGCAGTTAATGTGAAAGTTTTGGGGCTGAAAAAACACCATTTTGCATGTGATTGACAGAGTTGGAACAGCAACAAATGGGTATGTTCAATTTGATATTTTGAAGACATTTACCCATCTGAGTATTCTAAATAATTGTTGTAAACTTGCAGATTTGAAATTATAAGATTCTTGATTGAGGGTTTCCTCAAAAAAGCTAAATATTCAGTGTTTATGCTATTAAACCTATTGCATGTTTATGGGTATTGCATAAAATTGATTATTCAGTGCTTAAATCATCTGGGTATTAATGCATGTAGCAAATTAAGTCATAGTGTTGCAAGACAAATCGAAACACAAAAAAAAATATTATCCAGATTTGGGGTGGAATATTGGTTGTAATTGCCCTCTTTTCAAATTCAATACAAGCAGTGTTTTAATGAAAACTTATGGTGTTTTTCAATGATTATTGTGTTAGACACATAGATCTGAGTGTGATTTAATTGACCCCTAAATTATTGCAAGAAAATTGATATTTCATTAGCTAGGGTTTTCCAAATTCTAGTTAGGCACATTACAAATTCTTTCTTTCTAACTTTTTTTTCCACATAGCTGCTTTGAATTTTTCCTTAACAAATGACTTTATGTCTTTGTTATCATTTGGGCATTCATCCAAGTTGATATTCCATTTGTTCATCCACTTTTTGTTTTGCTTCATTCATGTTTTCTTTCTTTTGTTCAGATCTTCTTCTATTACAGCTTTAGGCCATCTATTTGCATCCATTTGTTCGTTTTTTTTCAGATATCCTAGAAGACGGAACATAGCAGCTGCCTCTATAGGGAAGGTATTTGTTTCTGCTAGAAGAATCTCATATGAAATTGACACTTTTATTTTGAATTTGTTTGTAATCAAACATTTCTTAATCTCCTCTATTTGCCTCCATTTTAAGTTTGATCTACTGCTAACCCACATTTCACAACCCTACAACATCACTAGCACCGCTAGTAGCTCAAACAAAACCCATAGTCTTACAATCCCATAATTCAGCCTCTCCACATCTATTTTGTAATGCAAAAGTGCTCTGCATCCTCCCAATATTCTCTTCATTTTACATGTTTCTCAACTAAGCTTATTATTGAGGTCTATCCCAAGATATTTGTACTTCTTCTAGAAGATCCCCTTTAAAAAAAGATGTAATCCCTATTAGGACACCGAAATGGTAAAGGCGTTGGACTCTCCTTGCAGATACCCATGTTCGATTCACTGGGAGGGTGGCCCCCGATGTGCCCCTAGCTATATGCTTCGGTTGAAAAGGAATTTCGAAAAGAGAAAATCTCGCCCAAATCTCTGCAAAACAGATTTAATCTCAACAATATTGAGATCCAGCGCTTCCAACAGCCTAAAAAAAAGTTAAATTCAACATTACAATGCACATTTCTGCCCAAGCCAGGAAACGTAGAGTTGTACACAAAAAATTCAAACAAATTCGAAAAAAACAAATTCCCGCCCATAAATGCCATGGGGAGGAGCACCCAAACGAGCCAAGGAATTTTGAAAAAATTCCCGCCCAAATCTTTGTAACGTTGATCCACTCTTCGAGATCTAGCTCTCCCAAAACACAACCAATCTAAGCTTGAGAAAACATCCAACAATGTAAGGTTTGCTTTGCAAGAACTGGAAAAGCTCTAGATCTACAAAAGGACCCCTGAGGTTGATCACAACAAAGCATAGGCCAGTAGAACAAAATATATCTAAGCCTCAAAAAGAGGAGCCTCCAACCCTCCCCAGCTAGATAAAAAATCCAACGACTGCAAATTCCTGACCAACCCATAAACCATGTTTCTAGAACCAATATGGATTTTGCCTTCCAACAGCAAACACACAGGATAAAACCTGAAAAAGATCTGGCCAATAATTTCTTGAAGAAGAGGCTCACTCCCACTACAAAAGAAGGAGCGAGAAACACTCCAATCCCTATGGGTTCTGTTGCCACATTTTGCACGGGGTGCAATGTTTTCAGTTTTGTAGCAGTGCTGCTCTTTCTTTCCCCTCTTCCTCTCTTTCCCTTTCTTCCTCTCTCCTTTTCTCTCTTTTTCCTACATTCTCTCTTTCCCCCCCTTTCTTGGAGCCCCTCAGTTGAATTTCAGAGTTGACAGCAGTTGCCCTGGAAAATGGCTAAGTGTTGGTGCGAAGTTCGCACTTCGCCCAGTTTTGGTGCGAAGTCCGCACTTCGCCCAGTTTTGGTGCGAAGTCCGACTTCGCCCCTCTTCTCGGGCGCACCTTGTGGCAGGCTGGCAGGCTGGCAGAAAAATGACTAAGTGCTGGAGCGAAGTCCGTACGGCGGCAGAGATCAGCTTTCACCTGTGCGCAGTCCGACTTCGCAGCTGAAGTCGGAGTGCGCCCTTGACAGGTGCGCAGTAGGGAAACAAACTCGGAAATGCACCCAAGGCATGAAGGCCTTCCCGACTGCGCTGTTTTCTGCCCGCGCAACCCGATGGCGCTCCGATCCCGTGCGAAGTTGGATAAACCGCCTTTCAAGGCAGTACACGTGTCAAACAAACATCATCCATCATCTGACAAGTGTCCAGCTTCGGGATTTGAGCCAAGACGTGCCGAGCAAAAGGACGAGCATGGGTTGCATTACCTATGCCAGTGACCTCATTTAAAGCTGATTGGAGGTTCTACCCGCTCCAGCTACCCGCATTCCTGCCGAGAAGAAGTTCTGCCCAACACACCGCCACCTAGCCGTCCAGCTTCCAGGAAGACCATGCTGCGGGTACAGTCCGGTCCGACAAAAGGTCAGCATTTGCAGCTCTTTCGCCGCTTTTGTCAGCTATTGTTTGATTGGGACCTTGTGCCCATTAATGTAACGGGAGGGACTCGGGCTATATAAACCCACCATGATTTCATTGTAAAGGGTGGAAGGGGAATGTCTGTTAGGGAACCATTGTAACCGTGCTTCTGCTTATAAATATAATTTGTATGCCTGGTTCTGGTTCTCGCTGCTTTTATTTCTTTATGCTTATGCTTTACGCTTCCCCGTGTCACGGCTCGTTGATTCGTTTCAGCATTTGGTGATCAGGCGCCTTTAGCATTGCTTGTGTCATGGCTTGTTGATTTATTTCGGCATTTGGTGGCCAAGCACTTTTGAACTTCATAATAGATGTGGTAGCAGTTCCATCAGTTGTGTGTTACGTTGCTGTCCGTAGTGGTGATTGATGCGTTGTCGTGCTGTTAGTTCTCCTTGTAGGGAGAATGTTTGCTAGGGGACCATTGTAGCTGTGCGTATAAATTCTCTGCATAACACATATACCGGGCTCTGACATCTCTAGGTTGCTTTCTCGCTTATGTTATTGTCCGTAGTGGTGATTGATGCATTGTCGTGTTGTTAGTTCTCCTTGTAGGGAGAATGTTTGCTAGGGGGACCATTGTAGCCGTGCGTACACCGCTTAAGTACGGAAAGTATACTTAGGTTTTGCAATTCTCAGTCATGCTTTGTATTTATGATGCAGTAAGCAATGGTGATTGATGTGTTGCCGTACTGTTAGTTCCCCCCACCAAACTCCAATTCATTTGTAAATTCTTTCCGTTCCTTTATCTCTTTCCTGCACTCTTAGCTTAAACCCCCCAAAGGAGCCGGCCTTCTCCGGAGATTGGCACGGAAGGCATCTCTTCCTTCCGGCCTTTCATGCTGGTGGGCGAACTGGGCGCATTAACCCAAAATCCTTTCCTCATGGCAGATTCGTAACCAACATCTCTGGCACGCCCGGTGGGACCAGGGTCCCACACTTGAAGAGAGATTTTCTGATCGGTCTCCACCTGGCGCTGACAATGGTTTCTAAGCACTTGGTGAGACAAGGAAGTTTCTCACCCCCAACAGAATCGAAGCACCGGTGTTCGCTTCATTGCTGTTCGAAATCTGAACACCTGGCGACTCTGCACGAACAAATCCTCTGAGTCCGAAAGACCGGTCCCAAGGACCTTCATGCAAACAAGAAGGTGGCGAGCAAGGGATCCGAGAAGCCCGCCTGACTTGTACGAACTGGACATCAACGCCGAGGCGAAATTCCCAGGCTGGCTGATCCGCAAGCTCGTGTCGACGAAGCCGAGGCTGAAATTCAAGAAGAAGCCGAAGCCGAGGTCGGCGGAGCTGAGTACGAAATAGAAGAGGCCGAGGAAGAAGAAGCACCTGCATCCTCGGAAAGTACCGACACCGAGTACACAACCGACGGAGGAGAAGAAGAAGAAATGGCTGCCCAGCAGCAAAATGATGATGATCTCTTCCCGGCGGTGGACTCTACAGGGCCCTTGGCCCTGGTCGGACAGCAAGCTGTGCCCCCTGCCGCTTTAAAGTCTATCCCTACATACGACGGCTACGGCAAGACGGCGTACGAGCACATCCAGGACATCCTTGCCCTGGCCGCATTGCATACCATTACCGATGAGAGTGTGAAGACCCGTCTGCTGGCCCTTTCCCTGAGGGGAAAGCTTCTCTACCGGTGGAGATCGCTGCCGTAGGGATCCATCACAGGGTGGCCCCACCTTGCCGTAAGGCTCGTGAAAGGATGCAACGAGTCCGCTGACCCTACTTCTCGCCGCATCGGCTCCAAGCTATCCAGAGACATCCTCAAGAGGAGGTGTCCGACTTTAACATCAGGTTTGCGAGATCCCGGAAACGGGTACCTCGCGAACTTCGGCCTTCACCCGGCATGGCTGCTCACTACTATCTGAGATCCTTCAACTCAGACATATGCCTGCTGCTGAAGATTGCCCGAATAGACGAGTTCCCTGCTCTGTACGAGGCTGCCCAGCAAGCTGAAGCTGACATTATCTCTATCGGCAGACTCCCGTCCAGAGTGCAGGAACCCATTCATCCCGACTTCCCCAGATCGCAGTATCCTCCAGCTTCTGGTGGTGCGCCGTCCACATCAGGACAGCAACCCCAACAGCAATGGAATCCGGCGCCGGTCGTAACCCCTTACGGCCCGCCTCAATTGCATTATCCTCACCCGCCTCCTCCTGCTCCGCATTTTCCAAGCACTTCCTGCTCCCGCACAGTACGCACCTTATTCTAACCCTCCTCCATTAGCCGCATTGCCTCCACCGGCACAGTTGCCGCCTCCTGACAGTAGCATTCATAATACAATCCTCCAGGAGGTGCGGGCTTTGGCCTCAGGATATCATGCCATGTCCAATGACATGACCGCTTTGAAGAAGAAGCAGGCCCAGATGGACCTCGCCTCCTAGGAGGCCATATGCGCCCCGGCGCCAACAAAAGACAAGCCCCCGGAGCACCGGCTGCAGCAGGCGTCCGCCTCCGAGAAATGCCGCTATAGAAGACCCGCCTGGTCCTTCCGACCAATGTTAACTGGTGCACTACGTGCAATGACCCGCATTCGGAGGAAGACTGCACTTTGCACCAAAGACTACATCCAGACCTTGGCCGGCAGCGCCATAGAGGACGATGAGCTCTACATGATCCTGGACGGCGAAGCCAACTTTGCCCTCCCGCAGGAGAATCTAGTGCCGCCCGCCAAGGAAGAAAAGAAAACCGCAGATGCGGCCAAGCCTTTGCAAGTTTACGCCGTAAGAGAAAAACCGCAGCCCGGCGGGCCGCCACCGTACAAACGGCCGTGGCCCTACACACCCAGGAGAAGGCATCCAAAGATAAAGCTCCACCCAAGCCTTCTCCCGCAAAGGCTGCCCCCTGCTCCACCCAAGCCTCCTATAGCAAACCCCCTCCCGTACTTCGGCCTCCAGCTGAAACCAAAGAACAAGCCCAGGAGAAGCTGAAGTACCCGTCTCTGACCAAGAGACAGCGAGTTGAGGCTACCCAGCAATACCGGACGAAGTATGAGCCGGCAAAAGAAGCAGAAGGAGCTAGTACCTCGAGCTACAGCATAGTAGACGAGTTGAAAAGAACACCTGCTAGAATCAGCATGTATGATGCTCTTCTGCTCCCAGGCCAAGTGGATCTGCTGCAAGAATCCCTGAAGAACATGAAGAGCGGCAAGCAACATGCGCCCGCTGTCCCGGTTCAACCTCCGACAGTCTCAGCCACTGGGAAGAACAGACCGCCTCCCTTTTATCTGTCTTTGCGGATGCAAGGGCACATAGTACACAACTGCATGGTGGACTCTGGCGCTTCCACGACTGTGATGCCGAAGGCCGTTTGTGACGAGATCGGGATGGAATACACACGTAGCAGCCAAGGCGTGCCGCAATTAGACGGCACCCCTGTCAAGACAGCTTGGTGTCATAAAAGACATCCCTATCCAGCTGCACAAGGCTCTCGACATCGTGGTCATCCAAGAGGTCGTGGTTGTTGACCTGGCTCCCTACTTCGGCATGTGTCTCTCTCGGGAGTTCACTGCGAAGTTGGGCGGGTACCTGCCTCTAGACTACTCACACATGGAAGTGCCCTTCAAAGGAAGGAGACTGAAAATTTTCAATGAGAAGCCTTCCACCTTCCTAGTAGAGAAGATACCCGGAGGAGAGTTGGACTGCATGGTTCAGTTGTCGGATGAAGAACTGGTGACAGTAGAGCTGACTGAGCAAGCCTTCGAAGTGCTACAGCTTGAAGACGAGTTCTCTTTGCGGGACTTCAATGCCGTAATTGAGACAGAGCAGGGCTGTTACTCCATTGTACAGCCCGAGAGGCTTGACATGTCAGCTGCAAAAGAAGTGGGACCTGCACCGGAGAAGCTGTGGAAGCTTTTCTTTGACGGCGCGCGATGCAAAAATGGCGCCGGTGCAGGGGTGCTTCTGGTTTCTCCGACCGGAATCCGTAAGGACTATACCTACAAAGTTGGCCTCGGAGCCGCACTAACAACTCGGCGGAGTACGAAGCCCCGTGCTTGGGTTTGCGAAAGGCGGAGAGGTCGGGGATTAAACACCCGCAGATCTTTGGAGATTCGTAGCCGGTGTGTCACCATGTTACGAACAAGTGCGCCTCCAAACAAGCACTATCTTAGAGCGTACCGCAACCGGGTGTGGGACCCGATGGAGTCGTTCGACTCGTTGAATGTCAAGGCGATATCGCGTGAGAAAAACAAACACGCCGACATTCTCGCGTCTCGTTGGAGCCATGCACGTTCCGGCCGATGACGTTGTCCGTAAACCGAAGCCGGTTCGCACTATTTATGTGCCTTCTGTGCTCGATAAGGACACCCACCGGGCAGTGTTCGGGCCGTGACGAGGAGATCGTCACATTTTTGGTTAACGAAGTTGGCTTAATCGAAGGTAGAGACCCTGATGACGAGCAATATGAGGGGTTGATACAGTCCCAAAAGGACTGATTACGTTGGAGAGTCTGTTTGATCAGAATGACAGAGCAATATCTCACAGGATCAAAGTAGACCCGAGGCAGTATGCCGACCTGGAACTCGAACCTGGTAAAACTATCAAGGTCGGAACAGACTGCACGTCGGAGGAACTTGAGCAGATCAGATCACTGTGCCAGGAGTTCCCCGACATCGTGGCCTGGTGCTACGAGGATTTGAGGGGGTATGACAGAAATGTCATCCAGCATACCATTGAGCTAGAGGATGGCGCCAAGCCATTCCGACAGAAGCAGAGGGCCGTGAATCCGAAGATTGAGGCCATGATGAAAGCCGAGCTCTTGAAGATGCTGGAAGCCAAGATCATCTACCCCATCAAACATTCATCCTGGGTCGCGAATTTGGTGCCCGTGAGGAAAAAGAATGGCGACATTCGTCTCTCTGTCGACTTCAGAAACCTAAATCAAGCTTCCCTCAGGGACCACTATCCGCTTCCCCAAATCGACCAGATTCTACACATCGTTGCTGGAGCCCAGAGATTCTCACTTTTAGATGGATTTTCCGGCTACAACCAGATTTGGGTCAAAGATGAGGACCAAGGATAAGACGGCGTTCACCACCAAGTGGGGGACGTTCGCCTATCGCCGCATGCCTTTTGGCTTATCCAATGCCGGTGCCACATTCCAAAGGGCCATGGACCTCGGCCTTCCGAGAGCCGCTCAATAAGATCATTGTTATCTACCTTGATGACATGACCGTTTTCTCTCACCAAAGAGGGGATCATGTTTCGCACCTACGGCAAATATTTGAGAGGTGTCGAGAATTCGGCATTTCTATAAACCCGAAGAAGTCTCTCTTCGCGGTAAAAGAAGGAAAGCTGCTGGGACATGTCATCTCCGAGGAAGGCCTCGCCATTGACCCTGACAGAGCATAAGCCCTCCTTCGCTTGCCAGCCCCCATCGATAAAAGAGGGCTGCAGTCCTTCTTCGGTCAGATTAACTTCGTGCGGAAGTTCATTCCGGACTTCGCACAGGTGATCAAGCCTATGGCCGAACTCGCTGAAAAAAGATACAATTTACGAATGGACTGATGAGAGAGAGCAAGCCTTCGAGGAAATCAAGGCTCGAATTGCGCAAGCTCCGGTGTTGACAAACCCGGACTACTCCAAGGACTTCATCCTGTATGCAATGGGAGAACCCGAAAGTTACGCCGCAGTCCTAACTCAGAAGGGAGACGATGGCGAGGAGCGCCCCATAGCGTTCCCTGACCCAAGTGATTCAGCCGCATGAAGAAAAGTACAACTTTATAGAGCGGCAAGTTCACGCTGTTATGAAATCCCTCCGAAAGTTCGTGCACTTTGTCTCCCAGAGCAAAACGACCGTCTTTGTGATTCACCCGGACGTTCGAAGCTTCATCATACAAGGAGAACCGGGTCACAAGAGAGCAGGATGGATTGCAAAAATCCAGGAGTTCGACATCGAAGTGCGGCCCACCAAGCTTATCAGGGGCCGAGCCTTGTGTCGTGAATTGGCCCGAAGCGCTGTAGCCGGCATCTCAGCCTGTAAGTTGGAGGACACAGCGATACGCATCTACCTAGCCAACTCCTTATCGGAGGGGGAGTGATTGGACAGATGAACCGGTGAGATATTTCGCACCGGAAGATGTCCAGATCACCTGAACGCCTCACAACGAAGGAGATTTCGGCTAGGTGCACTTAAGTACACTCTTCGCCCCGAGGGGCTTTACTTCAAAAACATCGACGGCATCCCGTTGCGGTGCGTCGTAAAATCAGACCAGCCCAGTGGTCCTCGGAGATTTTCATTCCGGGATGCCTCGGGGGTCATCATTCCTCAAGGCCTACGGCCTTAAAAATAATTAGAGCCGGGTACTATTGGCCCACTCTATTTGCGTACGCTCATGCGGTCTGCTCCAAGTGTGATCAATGCCGAGGTTTGTCGGCAGAAACGTAAAAGCACCCCCGCCCCTTCAACCGATTCAAAGCCGAGACTCCGTTCCAAAGAATGGGGTCTAGACTTCATTGGGGTGATTTCGCCTAATTCCTCTCGCTCGGACACAAGTTTATTCTTACAGACCACCGATTACTTCACACGGTGGGCAGAGGCAATCCCGACCAAGAACGCAGACCAAGAAACGGTCATCGTGTTCATTGAGAGCCTGATTACCCGCTTCGGGGTTCCAGAGTCAATTGTGACAGACAATGGTCCGGGATTCGTAGGCGCTGTACTCACGGAGTACACTGGCAAACTTGGCATCTATCACAAGATGTCTTCTAATTACTACCCGCAGGGGAATGGCCTTGCCGAGTCTACTAACAAGAACCTCCTGAAAATCATCCGGAGGACCATTGACAGAAACAAGCGGACTTGGCACTTACTCCTGAACCGGGCGCTGTGGGCGGACAGAGTTTCATTCAAGAAGTCCATCAGAACGTCCCCCTATGCGCTCGTCTATGGCAAAGAGGCCGTCATGCCATCCCACATTGAAATCCCTGCCCTATGGATGTTGGACGAAGACAGGAGCAAGTGGAGACCCGGTGGACGACAGACCGTGCCAACTCCTGCAGTTGGAAGAAGACAGAGAAAAAGCATACCAGGCCTTCACTGATCATATTGCAGCCACTCAAGGCTGGTTTGCAAAAGGCACCACTGCCCGAGTTTTTAAAATCGGGGACCTGGTGCTGAAGTGGGACTCATATAAGGCAAAGCCGGGCAATCACGGGAAGTTTGATGCTCTCTGGGAGGGCCCATATCAGATTGCCCGGGTGAACCAGTTCAATGCCTATGTACTTCGGGATATGGAGGGTCAGCTCCTACCTATCCCTGTTAACGGGTTCCACTTAAAAATTTACCGCTGTCGAAGGTGCCCGAGTGGCCCTTCTTTGTAAAAATTTCCCTTATGCATTTTTGTTTTCCAGCATGTACAGTTTCCAGCTTTCAGTTTTTTATTATTTTTTGAGCTAAACTGCGGCATGGGAGAGAATACAGACTTCGCAACGAAGTCTGTTGTCGCCCTTCAGAAGGGGCGAAGTTCGTGAAGGGGCTGCTCGAACGAATAAAGCAAAGCAAAAACGGCTAAGTGTTGCGCTGCCCGACTTCGCAGCGAGTCGGGCCGCGCGCCCCCCACCAAAGAGCGAAGCTCGAAGGGAGAAAAACCGCAAAGGCACGAAGAGATCGGACCGCGCCGCTTTGAGCGAAGTCCGACTCGCGCGCGAAGTCCGACTTCGCCGGCTTGCGCGCGAAGTGCGAACTGCGCGCAGCTCGCGCGCGAAGTGCAAACTTCGCACGAAGTTCGAACTTCGCCCGAATTTCGGGCGAAGTCCGAACGCGCTTCATTGTTTAAGCGCAGCTCGTGCGCCCGGTCCAAAGAGGCAACAAAACTCTAAACTCTCGCCTCTCTTCCGAAGTTTGCAAGGGGCCGGACTGCGCTCAACCCTCGGGCGCGGTAAAGAAAAAAGAAAAGAAACAGTCTCAATGCAAGTCGCAGCTCGCGCGCGAAGTGCAAACTTCGCCCGAATTTTGGGCGAAGTCCGACTGCGCTGGCGAAGTCGGATCGCGCCCAACTTTGGGCGAAGTCCGATCGCGCCTTGTTTTCTGGGCCAGCTTGGACAATTGTTTAAAAAAATGAATAAAATATTCTAAAAGCTCCAAGCTGGGCCCAAGGCGCATTGCGACCGTTTTGAGACGGGTTTCCGCGCCAAGGGTTTTTTCTTGAGCAGTGTGCCCAGATTGCGGCAGTGACGTCAGCCATGGCCCAGCATTCAAGATAAATTTAATGATTGCACGGTTCTCAATAAAAAGTGCAATCAAAAGAGCATGGCACGGCAGCCGGAGTACCTTTTTGGAAACATTCTCCTGCGCAGCCACCCAAGAAACTTAACTCCTTCACTTGCCAGCCGACCTACCCCCTCCTGCGCGACATTAATGACGCTGTCGTTATCTAGAAAAGGGGGTCAGACGCATTCAAACATGCCAAACTGCGCAGATTATTCCTGTGACTGCGAAATCTTCTGCAGACGCCCTGAATTTGTAATTATTGTTGTTTCGGAGAGATGGACAGAGGAAAGATGCCAATGCCAGCGCAATCCAGCGAAGGGTGCGAACCCGAAGATTTACCGCGACCAAGTGTTTTCAGAAGTGAAACACCGCCGGAGCGAAAGTCAAAGTCCCGGCCAAAGAAAGTACAGCGTGGGCAAGCCCCACCACCTCCGGTAAATTACCTGGCGGGATACAAGGACGGCTCGTTTTCTATGAGCCTGACTAAGCTGCGGACAAATGTGGAGAGTTGGGCTGACAAGGTTTCGCCCTCTCACCATTTCGGAGCGGCGTACAAGTCCAACCTTTTTCGGTTCTTATGCCCTCCCGTCCATCAATGCCCGGAGCTGGTAGACCTGATTGTCAGACACTACAGACCAGCTACCCTGCAGATTTGCAGCTCCAGCGGTAAACCCTTGTTCGCGCTGCGCAGGGAGACTGTCCAGCCAGCTTTCGCCCCAGGGTTGGAGTATGACTCCAAAGACAATCGTCGTAAAGATAAATCGGGCGAGCAAGCGGGACGCTTCACGCATACAAAACGGATGAGGGAATTCCTCAATTCGTAGCCGAACGCCCCGCTTGCACTGGACAAAGGCCAACCGGCCCCATGCCCTTGGCGAGGTTTCGGAGCAAATATTTATACACCATTCCGGCATGGATCCTCGGCTGCGACTCGATGAGCCGGTACAGCCGTACCAGCCTAGCGCCGCGCAATGTCTCCCGTGTGGAGAATCCTACGAACCAACAGCAGCAGAGAAGTGGAAAGCGCCCCATCTTTTTTCGACTGGGCAGATTGGCTGGCATACGCCATCCACTCCACTCGGTGAAGCTCCGTAAGAAGCAGCCCACCGAATTTCGGTTCAGTTTCGTCCTAGCTTGGCTATGTTTGTACCATTTGCACTCCCGGATGCCGATCCCGAACCTGAAGAAGGTCAACGAGAAGGGAGAGCCACAGCCCGTCTATGACTGGACGGATGACCTATACCGGAAAGGGTCTTACTACAAGTTTAACTTCAACTTTCTGGGATTGGTCATGTCAGTCTTCGGCGAAGGCGAGATCCCTCGCCCCCCGCGGGAAATGACGAACTCTTTGCTGAGTCAGAAGCTCGGGGACGTCTTTAGACTGACGCAGGGGATTGTGGTCAGAATCTACGGATTCAAGGGCAAACCTCATCTGCTGCCCTACTGGTGCACGGATCATCGGTTTGGGATGGAGGTTGCCCGTCAGATGGATTATGTTGAGGAGGAGTTCGGCCTGGGAAAGAAAAGAGGCCAGATTTTTCAATATCCTCTTTCCTGGGCGAACGTTGAGATTTCTGAGGTAGGACAGCATGTCTACCTCGAGCGGGAGCTTTTTGACATTGGGCTGATTCTGCTGCCGCAGCGCTGGAAGTACGACCCTTACGGGATAAGGGGAAAGTTCACGCATCTCTGCCCCCGGGCAGATATAACCGAAGATAGATGCGATGTGGTCCATGTTGACCTTGACTGGGAAATTGACTTGATGGAAGCTTCGCCTCCATGGCAGGATTTTTACTGCGAGGAGGTGACATATGACCCCAAGCGAAACCCGGACCACAAGTTTTCTTCTCCTGGGTTTAAAAAATTCATCTCCAAGATAGCAGGCCTTAACTGGCCAAAAGAAAAGATTATTGAATGCTGGAAGATGAGGTGCCGCACGCAGCACGACAAATCCACTAGGAGAAATCTGGCCGTTGATGACGACTTTTCGACTCTATATGACCAGCATCATGACAGCTGGCGGCCGTTCGCATATCAAGATTACGTTCCCCGAGGCCCCTTTGAGGGTTATAAAGGAGGGTCTTCCTCCCAACAGTTGTACACTTCGGCAACTGCCAGCGCGGGCCCAAGCAGACATCCAAGTGGACCCAATGCAGCCCGTGGCTTCCAAGGTGGTGCCTGAAAAGGCGCAGAAGCTCGGTCAAGTCAACGCCTGAGGTGACCCTTCAGGCACAAAAGGCGCCAGCACCACCAGAGAGCAGACCGGTTGCGGCAGACCTTCTGCAAGTCAAACCCCGGTACAAGTTCACCGTGGGAACATCAGCGCCTGCTGCACCTGCTTCATCTCCTTCCCCCGATCCGGCCATTGTTCCGTAAGAGAAGAAGAGGAAGAGAGTTGAAAAGATCAAGCGACCTAGTCTGACAGTGCAGCAGCCAGTCGCAGAGCCGCAGCCGCGTTCAGCCGCTCCAGAGCGTGTTTCTCGGGCAGTCCCGAGCCAGCCGCCGGAACCGTAATCGCAGACATCCATCCAAAGATCGGCTCAAAGCGGAGCTCGCAGTACGTTTGCTGCCCCACTCTCTCTCGGGTCTCATCTAGCCCTACTCCTACTCCATCTCCCGCTCAATCCGAGCAAGCCATGGCCGCATCTTCCTCCCCGTCTCCACACCCTTCTAGCGGCCCCCATTCTTTTGACCAGTTTGCTCAGAACCCCAACGTTTCCCTATCTCTGAGTCAAACCCCAAACCCTTCACCTGTGGTTAGTGCTGAAGCCACGCATTCACCGTTACATCCACCGCCTCAGCCGCTTGAAACCCTTTCAGCGTCAGCCGCTCCCATTTCCACTCCCGGTCGCCCTCAGAAGCGGCCGATCCTTCCAAGGTCCGTCCGGTTCCTCCTGATCCCATTCCCGCAGGAGAGACGTCTCAGCAGAACCCTAGGCTGGGGGAACCAGACTTCATGGACGACCTCCGTAATACGGACGACTTGCCTCTGGCAACGAGAGCTGTAGAGTACCCTATCTCTTTCCTCCAAAACCTGAAGCGGAGGAGACCTGAAGAGATAGCCGCCCCGGTAAAGCGCACCAAGTTCAACTTCGAGAGGAGAGTGCTTACAACAGAGAAGATAATCCCGAAAGTGAAGAAGCCTCTCCGGGAAATGACCAGGGCGGACTACGAGCTCCAGACAAAGGAGAAGAGCTTTGACGATATTGACAAGCAATACGAGATTCAGGGAATCATTCGTAAAGCTGACAATCTCCTTGTCAAGAGTCTGGAGGAACAGGAAGAGCTTTTCGGGTTGCAGGATAAGACAAGACAGCTTGAAGAGGACCTGTCCAGGTCCACTGAGCACTGGAAGCGGCGCAGCGAGAAATAGATGAACTAAAAGCCCAGCTGGCCGCTTCTCAGCAACAAGCCGCAACAGAAAAGCAAGCAGCCTTGGAGCAGATTTCTCAGCTCCAGGAGTCTTTGAAACAGGCGCAGTCGCAATCTGCAGAGAAAGCATCTCAAGCGACGGTCTTTTCAAAGAGCAAGGTTAAGGGGATGCGGGCTGATCTGCTGCGGGGATGCAAGCCCCACACGTATAAGGCAATGTCAGTTCTGGATTTCGCATCCAGAATTCAAGAAGTTTCGCCCGTGGAAAGCCCGTGGTAGAGGAGGCCGAACGCCAGGCGAAGCAATGGCTCGGCCTGGCAATAAATCTTCAGGAGCGCGAGCGCGATGGCCTCCAATTTTCCCCCATGTCCTCATTCGCTGCAGAATGGGCAGATGCAAGGGTAACCTTGCATAAATATTTTAAAAAAGTAGAAGAGGTGAGGGTTGCCAGACGAATGCTAGACGCATTCGAACATGAAAGAGACATTTGTATGGCTCCCTTTCACGCTCTTTCGGAACTTGGCTGCCCGGGCTTTGTTGAGAATGGTGAATTTCTCACCCATGAGCAGGTGAAAAAGAATTGGCGGTCCTTTGAAGCAGATACAGCTGAAATTGATAGCTGGACTGAGCCAATTCAAGAAAGTCAGGTCACCCAGATGGTGTCCAAATGCTGCAAGATCAGCTCCTACTTCCAGGAGCTAGGAAAAAGATACCTCACCATCGACCTGCACGCGGTCGCTGCTTTCCACGCAGCATTAGAAGAAGTTGCTGACCGCCGGCCATTCGAAGCAGAAGCCTGGGGCCAAGCCCAGGCCGCATACAAGCGCATCTGTGAGGCAGAAGCAAAAGCTGGAGAGCCTTCGGAAGATGGTTCTGAGGAGGCAACTGATGAAGGTGAATCTGAAGAACAGTTGCCGCGAGGAGAACAGCTAGAGCAAGCAAAAGGCGGGGGAAGCAAGTTCCTCTGCACCCAATGGATGAAGGCATGGATTCTTTGCGCCGAGGCGAGCTCGACACCCCGCGAGCCGCCAGAAATGTTGCCACATTTTGCACGGGGTGCAATGTTTTCAGTTTTGTAGCAGTGCTGCTCTTTCTTTCCCCTCTTCCTCTCTTTCCCTTTCTTCCTCTCTCCTTTTCTCTCTTTTTCCTACATTCTCTCTTTCCCCCCTTTCTTGGAGCCCCTCAGTTGAATTTCAGAGTTGACAGCAGTTGCCCTGGAAAATGGCTAAGTGTTGGTGCGAAGTCCGCACTTCGCCCAGTTTTGGTGCGAAGTCCGACTTCGCCCTCTCTTCTCGGGCGCACCTTGTGGCAGCCGGGCAAGGTCGCTAAAAACGACTAAGTGCTGGAGCGAAGTCCGTACGGCGGCAGAGATCAGCTTTCACCTATGCGCAGTCCGACTTCGCAACGAAGTCGGAGTGCGCCCTTGACAGGTGCGCAGTAGGGAAACAAACCCGGAAATACACCCAAGGCATGAAGGCCTTCCCGACTGCGCTGTTTCTGCCTGCGCAACCCGATGGCGCTCTGATCCCTGTGCGAAGTTGGATAAACCGCCTTTCAAGGCAGTACACGTGTCAAACAAAGATCATCCATCATCCGACAAGTGTCCAGCCTTCGGGATTTGAGCCAAGACGTGCCGAGCAAAAGGACGAGCATGGGTTGCATTACCTATGCCGTTGGCCTCATTTAAAGCCGATTGGAGGTTCTACCTGCTCCAGCCTACCCGCATTCCTGCCGAGAAGAAGTTCTGCCCAACACACCGCCACCTAGCCGTCCAGCTTCCAGGAAGACCATGCTGCGGGTACAGTCCGGTCCGACAAAAGGTCAGCATTTGCAGCTCTTTCGCCGCTTTTGTCAGCTATTGTTTGACTGGGACCTTGTGCCCATTAATGTAACGGGAGGGACTCGGGCTATATAAACCCACCATGATTTCATTGTAAAGGGTGGAAGGGGAATGTCTGTTAGGGAACCATTGTAACCGTGCTTCTGCTTATAAATATAATTTGTATGCCTGGTTCTCGTTCTCATCGCTTTTATTTCTTTATGCTTATGCTTTACGCTTCCCTGTGTCACGGCTCGTTGATTCGTTTCAGCATTTGGTGATCAAGCGCCTTTAGCATTGCTTGTGTCATGGCTTGTTGATTCATTTCAGCATTTGGTGGCCAAGCACTTTTGAACTTCATAATAGATGTGGTAGCAGTTCCATCAGTTGTGTGTTACGTTGCTGTCCGTAGTGGTGATTGATGCGTTGTCGTGCTGTTAGTTCTCCTTGTAGGGAGAATGTTTGCTAGGGGACCATTGTAGCTGTGCGTATAAATTCTCTGCATAACACATATACCTGGCTCTGACATCTCTAGGTTGCTTTCTGCTTATGTTAGTGTCCGTAGTGGTGATTGATGCATTGTCGTGCTGTTAGTTCTCCTTGTAGGGAGAATGTTTGCTAGGGGACCATTGTAGCTGTGCGTACACTGCTTAAGTACAGAAAGTATACTTAGGTTTTGCAGTTCCTGGTCATGCTTTGTATTTATGATGCAGTAAGCAATGGTGATTGATGTGTTGCCGTACTGTTAGTTCCCCCCACCAAACTCCAATTCATTTGTAAATTCTTTCCGTTCCTTTATCTCTTTCCTGCACTCTTAGCTTAAACCCCCCAAAGGAGCCGGCCTTCTCCGGAGATTGGCACGGAAGGCATCTCTTCCTTCCGGCCTTTCATGCTGGTGGGCGAATCTGGGCGCATTAACCCAAAATCCTTTCCTCATGGCAGATTCGTAACCAATAGGTTCTAAACCCGTTGGCACACCAAAGACAAAAATAGGGCCAAAGCACCACACCAGCCTTCCGCCCAACATCCCAGCCTTTCGTTGCAGTTCCTTCAGCCGATCTTCCACCCAGCATCCCAACCTTCTGTGCGGTTTCTTCAGTCATTCCATCTTTCTACCCAGCATCCCAACCTTCCATTGCGGATTAGCATCCTAGCCTTCCGTTGCAGTTGAAACCACAACAGAAGGCTAGGATGTTGGGTGGAAAGTTGGATGATGTTGGTTGGAACGACTGAAGAAACTGCAACAAAAGGTTGGGATGTTGGGTGGAAGGCTGGAACGACTAAAGGAACTGCAGCGGAAGGTTGGGATGTTGGGTGGAAGGCTAGAATGGCTGAAGGAACCGCAGCGGAAGGTTGTGATGCTGGGTGGAAGGTTGGATCGGCTGAAGGAACCGCAGCGGAAGGTTGGGATGCTGGGTGGAAGGTTGGATCGGCTAAAGGAACCGCAACGGAAGGTTGGGATGCTGGGTGGAAGGCTGGAACGACTAAAGGAGCCGCAGCGGAAGGCTGGGATGCTAGGTGAAAGGTTGGATCGGCTGAAGGAACTGCAACAGAAGGCTGGGATGCTAAGCAGAAGGCTAGAGTAGAGCTTTTGCCCTATTTTTGTCTTTGATGTGCCAGTGGGTTTAGAACCCAAAGAGATTGGGGTGTTTCTCCCCCCTCCTTTTGCAGTGGGAGCGAGCCTCTTCTTCAGGAAATTATTGGCCAGATCTTTTTCAAGTTCGATCTTGTGTGTTTGTTGTTGGAAGGCAAAATCCATATTGGTTCTAGAAACATGGTTTTTGGGTTGGTTAGGAATTTGCAGTTGTTGGATTTTTTATCTTGAGCTGGGGAGGGTTGGAGGCTCCTTCTCTTTTTTAGGCTCAAATTTTTTTTTGTTCTATTGGCCCATGCTTTGTTGTGATCAACTTTAGGGGTCCTTTTGTAGATCCAGAGCTTTTCCAATTCTTGCAGAGCAGACCTTACTTTTTTGGATGTTTTCTCAGGCTCAAATTGGTTGTGTTTTGGGAGAGCTCGATCTCGGAGAGTGGATCCGTGTTGCAAAGATTTGGGCGGGAATTTTTTCAAAATCCCTTGGCTCGTTTGGGTGCTCCTCCCATGGCCTTTATGGGAGGGAATTTGTTTTTTTGAATTTGTTTGAATTTTCTGGGTACAACTCTACGTTTCTTGGCTTGGGTGGGAATGTGAATTGTAATGTTGAATTTAAATTTTTTTCAGGCCGCTAGAAGAGCTGGATCTCAATATTGTTGAGATTGGATCCATTTTTCAGAGATTTGGGTGAGATTTTCTCTTTTCAAAATTCCTTGGCTCGTTTATGGGTCCCCCCCATGGAAGTGTTTTTCTTTATGGACGGGAAGTTGTATTTTGGAATTTGTTTGAATTTCCTGGGTGCAGATCTGCATTTCCTATCTCCGGTGGGAAACTGTATTGTAATGTTGATTTTAATATTTTCCACGCTGGTGCAAGAAAATTATGGGGGTCGGATTTGATGGTTTTTTGGATTCCGAGATTTCCAAAGCACTCCCGGTTTGTTTAACCCTCAAATTATGTTTGGTCGTGTCGAATCTTTGGGATCCAACACTGTTTTTTTTTTCCTAGATCCTGGTTTGTCGGATCGTGGTTCAGCTTCGCTTTTTAGTTGCTCTGGTAGCCATCTTCTCGGGGCTTTGTCTTGTTGTAAGTGGCTTGGGGTTTCTCTAGTCACCTTTCCTGCTTTGTAAAAGGCTCGGGGAGCCTTTCAAAACCCCTTCTTATACCTTATCAAAAAAAAACAAGAGACTTTAGAGGACCTAATTGAAGCCTCCTCAATAATTGCACAAAGAGTTAAACACATTGTCAATGATTAACTTAACAAAGAATTTCGGCAAAGGTCCACAAACTAGATACCTTTTATTGACATTTTACATCTAAAATCAGAAGTAAAAAAGGTTGAGTATGTCAAAGTATTTCATAACAAAACTTATTGGTAAAAGCATGTTACAACTACTTCGAAAATAAATCATGTGATTTCAGTGCTCTCAGAGTCTTAGGGAAATGAGACAATCTCACAATATCAAGCCAACAATCACTTCTCAATTTGAATCCATCTCCATTCAAATTTCTTTCACAAGGCCAAAATGATAGTGCAAATTAATTTATGAATAGTAATACAAATAACGCACCTATCTAGCTTTATATAATTAATGCGGATTCTAAAACTACCTTATAATCTACTATCTGAATACATTGTTGCAAGGATAAATACAGGCATTAGTGTTCTTAGTAAGAATGCATACAAACGGAATAGGATAGACATACATTCAGGAAGGGTAGGGAAGGGTAGGTAGAAAGGAAAAGAGACTCCATTATACTCTTGCTTTCTTGAACTGATCACTTTATAGTCTTGCTTTCGAAGGTCAACAATCACTGAAATTTTCCTTTCCACTTAGAAAAATATTGACTTGCAAAATGGTTTTCCTCAAAGTTTAAGGGGATGGAATAACAAGTTAAAATCCAAAAGTCGTTTCATGTTCAAAGGTAAAAGAAGAGAATGGTGTAAGCTGCATTACTATACCACAGCCAAAACATCTGAAACTGCACCTTTCTTATAAAATCCCAAGATCCCAATAAAAATGAGTTTTGACAAATCTCACAAGATTCTGCACTCTTCCTGCTCACGTGGTAAGCAATCGAGACATGCATGTTTTACCCATTTCTTGACTTCACCAGCTATGAATGGTATGACAGTATAAAAGTCATTCTCTATGCCCTTCCAAGTTTAGCCAGTCAAGCTATCCCAGTCCTCGATGCTCCCTTGGGGACATCTTCAAAGCTTGTATCAGCTCTTCCAAGGTGGTCAATGATGGTAATGGCCATACTGTAATGTCCCCTTTTTCTAGGCAGTCAGTGTCCAGAACAGTTTAGCCTGCTCACGGGTTCCCGTAGGCTAGGGCAGATTGCAGGGGAGCCTAACTGGAGTTTTGGGAGCAGATAATTGAGCGAAATGGGTATTCGAATCCACTCTCAGATGTGAATCGGATGGACAGAGCCTTGACTTACTATTTTTAGTAAGTTATTTTTTAGGGTTTAGGGCAAAACGGACCGGTGCAGTGATATTCTTCACCGAAATGGGTGTCCGTATCTATCCTCAGTTTGCGGATCGGATAATCAGAAGGCCAAGTTTTTAATGTGAGAAGGTTTAATTATATAAAGTAAAATTATTTAAATACTTTATATAGTTTAAAACTTTATTTTATAAAAGGGGGATGTGGGACTTAAAAAAGAGTTATGTTTCATGATTTATCCCACATTGAGCGTGCAAAAGGAGTTTGTTGTGGAGGAGTCTATTTATTCGATGGCTTGGTCTCATTTCATTATATTCTGGATTTTAGTTATTTCCTCTAGAGTTTGAGGCCAGTGGCTGAGACTTCTTCTCCGAAGGGACGGAAACCCCAACGGTGTGGCTGAGGACGAAACCCCTCAAATTTTTGGAGTTGGACGAAACCCCAGTTCTTGTTGGTGAATTCACACAGGATTCACACTTGGAGCTTCATCAATCTTCAGAGGTATCTTTCCATGTTTGCTGATTTAGTATATTTCAAAGGTTTGCAGACATATTGTGGAAAGATTATATTTTTAAAATATTGTAATCTGAACCCTATTTTGAAAGAAATTTGAAAAATAAAATTGTTAGTTATTTCCTGTTTCCTGGAGTTGTATTTTCTGATTTTAAGAAACAATATAGTGTCCCAAATATTAAAAATATCATAACAGGGGGGGACATTACAGTGGTATCAGAGCTGGTTTTTCCTGCTAGCCTGTTCAGGGTTTCATTGCGAATTTTGTGAAGTCTTCTATCGAAGACAAAATTCTCAGGTTTGATTTGGTGGAAATAATTCTTTGTCTGAAATTATATTGCTTGAAAATTTGCGGAGTATAGAAGATTAGCAGAAGTTAGGGTTTGGTTGCCGTTTTCAAATCTAGGGTTTTCAATTTTTGGGTATTGGTGATTTGAATACCCATTTGGTTGATTTGGGCTTTAAGAGTTCTGGGTATTGTTAATTCAGAGCTCAGGCTATTATGCCAGCCTGTGGAAGCCTAATTAAATTTCAGATTCATGGAGTCTTATAATGATTGGTCTAGGAGACAGGGTGATTGGGATAGGACTCGAGTGAAATACAAAAATCCATCGAGTCAATTAACTGCAATGATGCAAATTTCTCTACCTTCAGTTTTTCCTCAGGATAAGGTTGATTTTTCATTCATAAAGTTGTCGAAGAAAGAAGTTGAACAAAATACTTTACAAGATCCTAAAACTGCAGCTAATATTGCGGCTAATAAAGTTGAGTTTGTTGTCCCAAAGAAGATTGACAAGGGTAAACAGCAGTTAACAGGAAAGGAAAGGAAACCGAGTGATCTCGCAGGTTACGGGACTTCCTCACGAAGCAAAAACATTGAGGAGAGAGGTCCCCAAAAGAACAAAAAAAAACCAAATCAAGTTGAGGACAGCAGTAAAGTTGAGACCTTAGAGTTTGGAGAAGATGCTTCATTTCAGGTATCATGCATAACCGAGAATCAGGATGATTTTAGTGATGATGAGAAAGACAAAATAACCGCTGTGGAAATGCATTCAGAACAATCCAGTGAGGATTGTGAGATTTTTTATATGAGGTATGATGAATCTCCTAGCATCGGTTCATTAATGCATGTTGATGTTTTTCATGATGAGTTCTATAAACCCCAAATTTGATGAAGAAATCAACGTTGTTGAGGATGAGTCTCAGCTGAAATCTGAAGTAGACAAAATCAATAGGTTTTTGGAAGGAGATTTTTCCAATGTGATGGAAACTATTACAGATTTAAAAGATGAAGCTGCAATTGATGATGTTTTTCCTCTTGAGCAAAGTGCTGGCCTAGAAAATGAACCTGAGACTATTATAGTTTTGGGAAGTGGAGATGAATTTCCTTTTGAAATAGTTGCTGCCCAAACTTCAAAACATGAAATATGCAAAGTGGATAACATAGAAGAAGCTGATTTTATGAGTCAAGATTTAGAAGGTAAAATAGAAAATTTATTACATGAAGCTGATTTTTATCAAATGCTTAGTGAAGATAAGATTGTTGTTGCCTTAACACATTTTGATAACACCTACAAGCTCATTGAAAAACTTTGTTGGAAGGCTCAAATTGAGAAGAGACAGAAGGGTGTTGAAGGAGTAACCTCTATTGTTGAGTTGCAGACAGTCATAGAAGCTTTAGAAAATTTGAAATCAGGTTTCTTGGAGTTACTTACAGACAGAGATCATTCCATCAAGCTTGCAGAAAGGACTCTTATTGCATTGAAGGAAAAAGAAGACGAAGTTGATAAGCTCACCTTTGAGCTTAAGTCTACTAAGGATTCATTGGAGAATACTCAAATGGCTCTACAAGAAGTAGAAAATCACCTTGCTATTGCTGAACAATTTAGGGAGTATGAAAATGAGGAAAGAGCTAAGGAAATCCAGCAGGTGATTGATGAGCTAGATAGACTCCATACAAATTTTGATTTAGATCAGTTTCCAAAGACTACAGGTGAACATCAAGAAAATGGAGGTAATTTTCAGTTTGTTGATAATCCTCTTTTTGAGTGGGATGTAGAGGTTACTTTTGACAATCCACTCTTTGAGTTGGATGGTGGAGCGCTTCCTGATTCCAGTAGCATGTTTGGTGACAGTCACAAGGTATGGGATCCCGGTGAGCCTCACAAGGGTATGAATGCAGCTAATACAATATCATCTATGCATGACAAGGATCACCAACCAATCATACAGGTGTTTAGCAGTGAACCTTGGAGGATTAGGAGATATCAGATTAGTGATGGTGATGTTATCACTTGGCATGATGTTCATCTTTCAGAGCTGACTAATGGTGATTGGTTGAGCATATTGAATTTTTTGTTGCCCAGGATCGTGATTGACAGAGAGATTACATATATGTACCACATAGAGGTGCCATGGCAGGGGGTCCTTCATGTTTCAGATTCCGGCTCTCATAGGTATGGCAGTTTGGATGGTTATAATGGATTCATTACTGAGTTGTTGATGAGGAGAGTTCAGTTGTGGCACATGGACTTTATAGTTATGATCAGAGTGGCACAGCGTCAGCGTGGTAGTATTGTTTTGATTCTGGTTTGGGACCCTAGGATTCTATTTAGTTTCAGTGATGGATCACTCTTCAGTTTGATGACTGGGATGGTCAGGATTACAGGGTTCCGGCATATCAGTTTGGTAATAAAGCTTGACAGTGTTGCCAGTTTTTGGGATGGCAGTTCATGGCAGTGTCTCCGTCATGGGATATTTTTTAGATTCTTGTGGGATCCTGGCATACAGATCGAATTGCTTGAGGACAAGCAATCTTTGGGAAGGGCGGACTGTAATGTCCCTTTCACGCTTCTAATTTGCTTGTCAGTTTTAGGGGTTCCCAACGACTATGTCAGATGGGTGGGAGCTCATTGGAGGTTGTTCAGTCCTCATCAGAATGCAGTATGTTTTCAGTTGCCTGCTTTCCGGAGTCATTCTGAGCATGGATCATTGGACTTACTATTTATAGTAAGTTTTTTTAGGGTTTCTGGCGGAATGGACGGTGCAGTGATATCCTTCGCCGAAATGGGTGTCCATTTCTATCTTCAGTTTGCAGATTGGTTAATCAGAAGGCTGAGTTTTTAATGCGCAAGGGTTTAATTATATAAAGTGGAATTATTTAATTACTTTATATAGTTTTAACCTTATATTATAAAAGCAGGATGTGGGACTTAAAATAAGTTATGTTTTATGTTTTATCCCACATTGCGTGTGCAAAAGGAGTTTGCGGTGGAGGAGTCTATTTATTCGGTGGCTTGGTCTCATTTCAGACATTCTGGTTTATGTTATTTCTTCTCTTGGAGATTAAGGCCGACGACTGATATTTCTTCATCGAAAGGGACGGAAACCCCAATCGATAACCCGACGAACGAAACCCCGAAGGGCAAATCGGTTCCATTTCAGGGATCGACAGTGTGCAGATTGTTGAAGTTTTGAGGACGGAAACCCTCAGTATTGGAGAAGGGAGCTGGACGAAAACCCAGTTCTTGGCTGGTGAATTCACTCAGGATTCACGCTTATGTGATTCAATCAAAGATTTAGAGGTTTATAGTCCATCAGTTTGAGATAATAGCAAATTGGTATGTTTATAATGATATTCTGAAGACATTTATCCATCTGGAATTTCTAAACATTGTTGTTAATTTGCTTATATGAATTAATAAGCTATTTTGATTATGGGTTCTGCATAAAAATCGATTATTCAGTGTTAAATCCATCTGGGTATCATTGCATGTTGTTGTTATTGGCTTCTTTCATTTGGGTATTATTGCATGTTCAAATTAATCCATAGTTATTGCAACAACACCAAACACAGAACAGGGCAGCTCATTACAGGTGGTATCAGGGATTTGATGGACCTTATCCAGGATGCAGACACTTGACTGGAGTATGTATGCATATTGCTTGAGGACAAGCAATCTGTGGGAAGAGCGGACTGTAATGTCCCCTTTTTCTAGGCAGTCATTGTGCAGAACAGTTTAGCCTACTCACGAGTTCCCGTAGGCTAGGGCAGATTGCAGGGGAGCCTAACTATAGTTTTGGAAGCGGATAATTGAGCGAAATGGGTATTCGAATCCACTCTCAGATGTTGAATCGGATGGACAGAGCCTTGACTTACTATTTTTAGTAAGTTAGTTTTTAGCAGTGTTCCACGGGGACGCGTCCCCCGTTTCCCACGTCCCCCAGGACGGCAAGGGGACGGCAAGGGGGACGTTTCCCCGTCCCCCTTTTGGGGGACGGCTGGGAAACGTCCCCGGGACGGCTGAGGCCTGTGGCCTCCCGTCCCCGGGACGTCCCCCTTTTTGGGGCGTCCCCGGGGACGGCTGGGCCCCATGGGGGACGCTCGGGCCATCCCCGAGGACGCCCAGCCGTCCCTAGGGACAGTCTGGGCATCCCCCATGGGGCCCAGCCGTCCCCCACGGCTGGGCGTCCCCACCAAAGGGGAAAATAAAAAATAAAATAAAATTTAAGTTTTTAAGTTTTTAAAAAGGTTGGGCGTCCCCCACGGCTGGACTATTTCAAATTTCTTATTGCTGTCATATTTGAACAGTTAGTGACTGAAAATTGTTAAACATGACAGTCTTTGTTTGAACATTGGTGGCTGAAAAAATGATGACTGTTATTACTTAAAATGATGACTGTTTGAACATTGTTTGCACTTGATATCCTTGGCTGAACCTTCAAGTTATAGTTGTTGAACTTGAAACAATTAAATGGCTGCAAATTAGTAACTAATATGAACATGAAAATGTTAAATGACTCAATTATGGCTGCACTTATGTGTTAGTAACTAATCTAAATATGAATGGCTGAACTTACATAATTGATTAATAATATGAAATATCATTTTTGTTGGGTGTAGAATTTTGAATGTGTAGATTATTCTAAATTTCTAAAAAATTTCATTTTTTATAGTATTATACCAGTCGTCCCCCCAGCCGTCCCCTAAAATCAACCTGCCGTCCCCCGCCGTCCCCGGAAACCCGTCCCCCTGTATCCCCGTCCCCCAGGCTCGTGGAACCTTGGTTTTTAGGGTTTCGGGCAAAATGGACGGTGCAGTGATATTCTTCACTGAAATGGGTGTCCGTATCTATCCTCAGTTTGCGGATCGGATAATCAGAAGGCCAAGTTTTTAATGTGCGAAGGTTTAATTATATAAAGTAAAATTATTTAAATACTTTATATAGTTTAAAACCTTATTTTATAAAAAAGGGACGTGGGACTTAAAAAAGAGTTATGTTTCATGATTTATCCCACATTGAGCGTGCAAAAGGAGTTTGTTGTGGAGGAGTCTATTTATTCGGTGGCTTGGTCTCATTTCATTATATTCTGGATTTTAGTTATTTCCTCTAGATTTTGAGGCTAGTGGCTGAGACTTCTTCTCCGAAGGGACGGAAACCCCAACGGTGTGGCTGAGGACGAAACCCCTCAGATTTTTGGAGCTGGACAAAACCCCAGTTCTCTGTTGGTGAATTCACACAGGATTCACACTTGGAGCTTCATCAATCTTCAGAGGTATCTTTCCATGTTTGCTGATTTAGTATATTTCAAGGGTTTGCAGACATATTGTGGAAAGATTATATTTTTAAAATATTGTAATCTGAACCCTATTTTGAAAGAAATTTGAAAAATAAAATTGTTAGTTATTTCCTGTTTCCTGGAGTTGTATTTTTTGATTTTAAGAAACAATATAGTGTCCCAAATATTAAAAATATCAGAACAGGGGGGGACATTACACATACTCAACATTCACAGCAAACTATAGTTGGAACCTACCTCCAGAAATGCTTCTATCGCATCCCCTTGCCTTCCTTGGCTGTAGACTATATTGCTCCAATGGCTCATCCGATGCAAGAGAACAGTTCCAAAGCGTATTGTTCAGGCTGAGTTTGGTTCTCATCCTCTTCGCCTTGACAGCATATACAGAATTATTTTTCATCTACATCACCTTAGATCCATGGGTAACCACACTTCAGGCCACGAGAGATATCACTTTTAGTCATCATTGGGGCTAGAATTTTGAAGCTAGATCATTCCTTCAATCAGTTGGCATCTCTATAGATCAGCTGCCTCCTTTCAAATACTCATTCAATGCTCCTTCCCATCTTCTTCTTGGTAAGAAGATGATTAACCAAGCAATAAGGTATTATGTATATCGGCAATATATTCAGGTCACTAGGATTGCCCCACCCCAGCCTCTTAGCCTTACGTTAGCCTTCTACACTAAGAATTTCATGATGATTGAGGATGGCATCATTGATTGCCCATATTATCTCCAATGACATTGGACACATGGACTTAGGATCCCTCTTGGTCAGCTCAGAGTCTGCTTCCATCAATTGCAGATAGAGATAGATCACCATATTTCTTGAAAGGATAAGGTACATCAACTTTGCTTTATTTGATAGGGGTAAGATACAGCATTTTATATTCAAATGCCTTACTTATTATGAGATTTGAGGAAGGTGGCACTGCTTGTTTGAGACTTAAGTAGATTGCTTACCACCTTTTTTGCTATCATGACTACAAATGCTTGGCTTTGTCTTTGGGAATCTATCACTCTTCAGCATAACATAAAACAAGAGAGACCCACTACCATTTAACTAATCATCTCATTTCACCCTATCTTCATTGTCAAGAGTAATAAGCGTTCTTTTCATGTCACAACTCTCCAAAATTGTAATGATATATTTGTACATCCTTGCCAGCATTCAACCACTTGGGATTTGATGCCTTCCTTCTCTTGAATGTGGTAGGACAGAAACATCGTTCTCGAATGTAGGAGGTGCCACCAAACGCAGCACCAACTTCTTGCCTTCTACTAGTTCCTTGGCCATTATTGCTAGGAGAGTTTCAAGAAGTCGAACTTTATGCCCTTCCAAGATTTTCCAACAAAGCCCCTTTAGACCTACTTATTCTCCTAGAAGCATCATTAGATCCTGTGTGGACAATTTTTGGGATACATGATGATGATGATGGCTTAGTTTTTGCTTTTACTTGGCATTCAACCACAGGTTAGTTGGTGTTTAGATCCTCTTGTGCTCTTCTCTATTTCTTTCTTTTCCCTTGACTATTGGTTCTTTTACCTCTTCAACATTACTTGCAACATGTTAGGGTTTACTCATTTTGAGGTCCACCCATCAAGGATCTAATTAGATGCTATACTATAGTTTAACTTTAGTGAAATATGTTGTAGTCTCTAGTTTAGTTTATCAATACTTTCTTTATAACCATAGTGCTTACTGGTTTGCAACATATTTTTACCTCAAGCCCCATTGACCTACTTTCATCATCACTAGACATTAATAAAGTTATCTTATCTAACATGTATAGGGTTTATCCTTACAGCTGGAATCTTTACTATGTTTTTGAATAGTTAATTTAGCTATTATTTCCATTTCTTTATTTCTAGTGCCCTTTTAGGCCCCTAGAAAGTATGGATGTTTTATTCCCAGTCCTACTGACCTACTTTTGGTCAAATGCAGACATTAATAGAATTTTTTATTTTTTTCATTCTCACTAGCGAGACATCAAAAAACCGAAAAAAAAACAATGCAAAGAGAGAACTGAAAATATTAAATTAGCGCACAAAGTGAACACCATAGACACAACATTGAACACACTTTATATAAACAAAGCAAAATGTTTTTAGCCATACCAACCTCACTTCTCTTAAGGTATCATAGAAACCTCCAAAGATAATAATCTTGTGCTTGTAGAGTACCTGAAATACAATCAAATAAATATCATGAACAGAACTATCAGTCTTAGATGAATATTTAATAACAAATGCCTGGATTTTGATTCTCTACACATGAGGTATATTTTCATGGTTGACAACAAACAATGCAACAAAATATAGACCAATTTTTTGGCACCCCAAACAAAGAGCTTGGTGTTTTTCCTAACTATAGAATCGGAAAACACTATCCAAAGTTCTATTAACATTATGTGTTCCAAGAAGATGATAGGATTAGGAAGAGCAAGAACAAAAATTTAAAATGTTGAGGTCAGACAGCATGATTAACCTTGGTACTGCCCAATTCAAAAGTTTTAATGTGAATTTCTTTTCTTTTTTTTCCGTACAAAGAGTGGAAGTTGATAACATGTTGGAAACTGTGATACTGAATGAGACAGAAAACAGAACAGGACAAGAATAAGACAAAAACCAGAACAGGACAGAATTGGAATTACAAGTGAAAATTAAAATATATATATATATATATATATTCTCACCCAGATTTGGAGAGAATGTGAAGCACCTAGAAACTCTTGAGACAATCAAAAGACACCCTATTGTACATATATAAGTATAGGTCATTATACTGAAGTAGAATGTACATATTTAAAGATTGATGAAGTGTTTACTGGAGGGTTTTTCTGAAATTTCATTTTCTGTTCATTTTCTTCTTTCTATGCTGTGTAAATCTTTATTTTATAATACCATCAAATCTCACATACTGGTATCAGAGCTTGGAAATTGGAAACAGAAAAATGAAAATCTTGTGGATTTGGGTCTCTTTAAACAGAGAATTCAGAATTCAAGTTTGTGAAGGAAAACTTCATATGTTATTGTTGTAACTGTCATGGCTCACAGTAATGCTTCACTACCCATCACAGAATTTTAAGGAGAAAATTATCACAATTGGTGCATAAAGATGAGGATTTTGTTGATTGTCAAGCAAGTGTGGACTGTAGTGGAAAATGGATATGACGAACCTACAAATTGGAGTACTTTATCTGCCACAAAAACAAAGAATATGGAGGAAGCACAAAGAAAAATGCCTCAGCTTTGTATCACATAAAAGCAGCTCTTGATACAAGCATTTTCCAAGAATTGCAAGTGTCAAGACTGCCAAAGAAGCTTGGAACACATTGAAGACAGCCTATCAGGGGTCTACTCACCTGAAATTAGTCAACTTACAGATATTGAAGAGGGAATACGAAAATCTAAGAATGAAGGATGATGAGAATATGGGAGATTATTGTGTAAAGGTGCATGACATTATGCACAAAATGGGTATCTATGGTGAAGAACCAGCAAAAAAGATTTTGTCAAAAAGGTGCTGACAACATTGACACCAAAGCAGAACAATTGTGCAATGTTTATTGAAAAATGTATAGATTTGAAGAAGTTGGAGCTTGATGAATTGGTGGGATCACTTATATCCCATGATGAAAGAACTAAAAAATAGTGAAGAAGAAAACTTGAAGCAAGATTGTGCTTCCAAGGCAAGAGTGTTAAAAAATAGCGGGGCTAGCTCAAGCTCCAATTACCAATGTCAAAGAGGGGAGCAGCGAAATCAGTATTGTACAAGAGGAAGAGGCCATAGAAGAGGAGGCTATAATAGAATATGTAGAGGCATATTTGTGAATAACAGGAATGTTCAATGTCACTCTTGCAAAAGGTAGGGCCACCATGAAAGAAAATGTAGAACAAAAGCAAGCAACGGAGGAGGAAACAAGGCAAACTTTTCACATGAAGAAGGTGAAAGCTCAAAAAAAATGTAATGTTGTAAACATTTCAACTAGAAAATCTTGGTACTTAGATTCTAATTTTACAAATCATACAACCCGTTATACAAAGTTGTTTGTATAAATGGAATACACACAACAATATAATTCCATTACCACTTAAATAAACAAAATATACAATGGAAATACTTACAATTACAAAGGATAACCTACGCACACAACATGTATCCTGCTCAGTAATTATGTGCAATACACCATACTCAAAGGAACCATCAACAGCACACTTTACACAACAACATGCACACACTCTCTCTCAAATACAGACAAACAAAAGGATGTATTGATTCTGGATTTAGAAAATGCAAGGGATCTACTTATACTACTCCTGCGAAAGGGGAGATAGTTGCCAACTTCCTCTTACCTAACCCTAACTACCCTTACAATACACCTCAAATTACATGACATCCAAAATACCTCACATCTGAATTATATGACATCCAAATTACATAATATCTGAATTACATGACATTCTAATTAAACACACTAGTAATGTTTGATAATCATTTCGTCAAACACTTAGCATATGAACTACAAAATGACAAAACTTCATTCATTGATTATGTAGACATGTCAATTCCCCTCCTCTAGACTTGTTGGCGTCCTCGACGACACATGAGTTGAACACTAGGATAGAAGCATTGAACACTGTACACTCCTTCCACTTCCTGTTGTTCCAAACATCGTTTGCATCTAGCTTCACTTCAAATTGCTGCTAACAACACATTGTCCTCCAATTGCTCACCCCACTTCCTACAATTAAACGCATTACCAACATGACTACCAACACCCATCGCCAATTTTTTTTGGGGTTAAGGGGGTGGGAGCCCCCTTGTAGGGTCAAGAGGTAGTGCCCCTTGGTCGAGAGGCAACACCCTTCACATGTACCCTCAATGATGGAATCACTGAAACCTTCACTGTCTAAATTTCACGTCTTTATTTTGTTGGCCTTCTCTCTACCATCTCAAACAACTTTTCCTCAACTCCGAATGGCCTCTTCCTAGATCCAAACAACCTCTCCCTGTTGCTTGACAACCTCTTCTAGGCCTCATATGATCTTGTCTTGGTCTTTGATGGACATCCCTTGGCCTCAAACGGCCCATCTCCTATGCCAAAAGGTCGTGGACATGACAGTTGTGGGCCAAATGGCCCACTTTCTAGCCCGGACGGCCCAACTCCTAGGCTAGACAACCCACCTCCTCAATCAAATGGCCTTAGGCCTAACGCCCACTTCCTAGCCCAAATGGACCACCTACTTTGCTTCCTGAATAGGGTTGTGAATCTTCTTCGATTCTTCGAATCCTCTACACATCACTGGTTCGTCTTGACTAGCAATACTTTCACATTCACGTGCAAAGTGCCCCCACAAATGGCATCACCAACATTGCATAATGGGTATGCCCTCAATATCATACTCAATTTGGTGTCTTCTAGTTCTCTGACGATTGACACAAACTACCATGTCAATGACATTCTTCTTTGGAACAATCTTCCTTTGTGTTGCATATGTTCTGGCAACGATCTTGCACTCTCTAAGTCACACTTGTCCTTAGAGTCATCGTTCTTCTCCTAAAAGTCACTTCCTTCAGTGACTTCTTGACCCCAACACTTTGACAATGCACTACTTTTATTTTCAGAATTGTCACCTTTGTTGCAAGAGTCGCTCTCATCATCAAAATCACTTTCAATTTTAGAATCACTTCCATATTCAGTGTGAATCACTTCCAAGATTTTAATGACATCTTCACATCACTTTCCAAGTTCAAAGTTCGCTCAAAGGCCTCTTGATATGATATTGGAGAGACCACCCTGATCTTCTTCCCATGTGTAGGAAGAAGTCCCTCCATGAACCACCTCTTCAATGCATTTGATGCCTCTTCCTCTAGATGGATAAACAACGCACTCAATCTCTAGTTGTAGGACTAAACAGACTCTTTCTCACCCTGTTCCATTCTATAAATTTCAGCAATGATCTCATTGTCATTGTGGAACAACCAAAATTCCTTCACAAATGTTTCGCACAACTCTTCCCAAGTCTGGTACTCATCCTTTGGCAATCTCATGTTCCAGTCCATTGCGATTCCACGAAATGTCGCAAGGAATAACCTCCAATATGGGTCATTCTTCTACCCATTTCCTTGCCAAATCATGAGACAAATTTTCCAATGCCTGACTGGGTCCTCAGTTTCACCATCATGAAACATGAGACACACACACGTAATGCCAAACATGGTCTTTGTCAGGACAAGTTGATTCAACATTGCCAGTGGTTCGCATGTCTCACTATCTTCATGCACATCATCAGGCACACCCCACCTAAATTGCTCTCATGTCAATCTGCAGTTGTTTCTATGTTAGACTCTTGTCTCGCTTACCATTAAGCACACCAACCTTTAGTTGCTTTAGCGTCAGACTCTTGTACCACGCTAACCAACAGACACACTAACTTGAAATTGCAATAGTGCCAAACATTTTTTATGCATTCTTTCTATCGCACAAGTTGCTCCAAAAACTCCTAGCCTTTCGTACCAAACCAAGTTTTCTCCTCAATCAAACTTGTTGTCACCTTCATTATGCCCAAATCCATCAATGTGAACATGAATTGCCATACCTATGTACATGTCTTCGCTTCCGTGAGCTCGTTTGTCTCCACGCACATCTCCGCTTGCACAAACTTGTCTGTTTGTGAACATGTCTTTGTCGCCTTCACATATGTAACCAAACACTTGTTTGCATTTGTCAATGCGCACTTCCATGTTGGCATATACAACTTCACTTGTGCAAACTTCCTTGTCTACACACGCATATGCTTCATGCTCAAACACTTGCACATCATTGTCCTGAGAAAACACTTACATCACCAACTTCACCATCATGGACGTTGTCACGAATTTCTCCATCAAGTATTTCTTTGTCATCACAAATTTCTATTTTTTCACGTGTTTCTTTGCCAACAAGTTCTCTCAACACGTCAGTAGTTTGTACATCACCAAATTTGTCATCATGTAACTCCTCGTCATCACGTAACTCTTTATTGTCACATGACTCTCCATCGTCACGTATCTCTTTACGCACAAACCCTTGTGTGCCTCCTCTGTGCATGTTCACTTGCACATCCAATCACACTTGTTTCATGCGTCGGCCCGTTATCAATGTCAACAAACAAGCCTATGTCTTCTTCTATTGCGACCTCCAATCTTCCCTCCTCCAAAGGAAAAGTACATTATTTGTCAATTGCATTGTAATCATTCCATTATTGTTGTTGCATACCTTCCCTAGTAATTTGCTCATCACAACTCTATGTTACCAAACTTGATCCAACTTCGAACAAGCAATGGCGCCAAAATGTAGAAATGGAATACAATACAACTCATTACCACTTAGATAAACAAAATATATAATGGGAATACTTACAATGATAAATGGATACACTGTGCACCTAGCATGTATCCTGCACAACAATTATTCGAAATACACCATACTTTGACCAACCATCAATAACATACACACTCTCAAATACATACAAATAGATGGTTGGATGGATTCTAGGTTTGAAAAATGTAAGGGTTGTACTTAAACTACTTCTGGGAAAGGGAAGGTAGCTATTAACTTTTGCAACTTCCTCGTACCTAACCCTAAGTACCCTTACATGACACCTCAAATTATAAGACATGCAAATTAGTTGACATCTGAATTACCTGACATCCGAATTACCTGATATCCAAATTACATGACATTCTAATTACATGTACACTAATAATGTCTGATAATCATTTCGTCAAACACTTAGTATACAAACTACAAAATGACAAAACTTCATTCATTGATTATGCAAACATGTCAATTCGCCTATCTAAATTGTTTACGGAGTTGGATGACTCGTACAACCGCAAGGTGAAATTTGGAAACAATAAAGCATTGAATGTTGAAGAAAAAAGAACCTTACAAATGACACAAAATATGGAAAGAAAAATATTCAAAATACTTACTTCACACCAAATTTGAAGCACAATTTGGGGCAGCTTGTAGAGAAAAACTACACAGTGGTGTTTATGAATTAAAAGTGCATCTATCTATGACAAAGCAAATGGAAACCAAGCAGTGGTCGTTGCACCTATGACAACGAATAGAACATTTCCTTTGAAGCTTGGAAGAGAAGAGAGCAATTTGTGTCATACAGCCATTGAGGACAACTACTGGTTATGGCACCAAAGGTATGGTCACCTGAATCTTCGAAGCTTTTATTTGTTGAACGCTTAATCAATGATCCATGGACTGCCTTGTTTAGAAGTAAGAAGCAAAGTGTGTGAAGGTTGCAAATTGAGAAAACATCATAGAGAAATATTTTTAAAAGAAAGAACATGGAGAGCATCATATCCATTGTAGTTGATTCATTCAGATATTTGTAGTCCAATGTACACACCAAGTGTTGGCAAATCCTTCTACTTTATCACTTTCATTGATGATCATACTAGTTAAAGAATAAAAGTGATGCTTTTGAAGTATTTGAGAGCTTAAAAGCCATAGTTGAGAATGAAAGCATATATAGAATCAAAACAATAAAGACTAATCATGGTGGTGAGTATTGTTCCAAGAAATTCAATTGATTTTGTGATGAGCATGGGATAAAAAGAAAATCAACAGCAACCTATACACCTCAGCAAAATGGAGTGGCAGAAAGAAAGAATAGGAGAATCATGGAGATGGCAAGAAGCATGGTACTAACAAAAGGTTTAGGTTATCATTTGTGGGCAGAAGCAGTTGCAATAGTAGAGTACATCCTCAATAGAATTTCCACAATTGCAGTAAATATTATGACTTCTCATGAGGCATAGTATTGAAAGAATCCTTCATAAGTCACTTGATAGTGTTTGGTTGTTCAGATTATGTTCATGTTGAAAATAAGCAAAGGAAGCAGTTAGATCCAAAGAGTCAATCATGCATTTTTGTTGGTTATTCTGAAGAAAGCAAGGCATATAAATGTTATGACCCCAAATCTAGACAATGCATTGTGTCTAGAGATGTGATTTTTAATGAAGGGGGAGTACATGGACAGCAAGCAGAAAAGAATGAGAAGACAACCATAATTGAAGATTTTGGTGCATCACAAACATCAAGTGGGGGCACAAGCATTGTCTTTCCAAAGACAAGGATTAAAGGGAAGAGAACATTACAAGCAACATCGAAGCTGCCAAATGTTGGATCAAAATTTTGATAAGAGATTCACAGGAAGCCAAGTACAAGACTAAGAACAAAGGCAAAAGGAACGAGAAGATATTATGGTGACCTATGCACTATTGTCCAGGATTGAAGTGGAGACCTCAAGTTTTAAAGCAGCAGCCCAAGGCAAGGTATGGAACAAACCCATGAAAGAAGAATTGAATGCAATTGACAGATATAATATATGGAAGTTGTGTGAACTTCCAAAGAACAAGATGGTGATTTGAGTGAAATGGGTGTTCAAGTATAATAGTGATGGATCAATTGAGAAGCACAGAGCAAGGCTAGTAGCAAAGGGATATGCACAACAAATTGGCATAGATTATGATGAGACATATGCACCTGTTGCAAGGCAAGACACAATAAAAATGGTCTTAGCCTTGGCAGCCCAAAAAAGATGGACAGTACATAAACTTGATGTGAAGAGTGCATTCTTGAATGGGAAGATTGAAGAAAAAGTGTAGATGGAACAGCCAAAAGGATTTGAAGTGGAACGTAGAGAACGACATGCCTACAGGTTAAAAAAAGCATTATATGGACTCAAACAAGCACCAAGGGAATTGTATTCAAGAATTGATGCATGCTTCTTTAAGTGTGGATTTGTGAGTAGTATGAGTGGGCCTGCATTGTACTACAAAAGGGAAGGTGATGATACTTTGATTGTTTCCTTGTATGTTGATGATCTAATTTTCACAAAAAGTTAATCAAGAGTGAAGAAAGAGTTCAAGCAAGCCGTGGGTGTGATGCAAGAATTTGAAATGAGTGATTTGGGTTTGATGTATTATTTTCTTGGCATGGAGGTACATCAAACACATGATGGGATCTTCATTTGCCAATCTAAATTTGCACATCATATGATGAAGTATTTTGGCATGGAAAGTTGCAAACATGTTGCTACCCCACTTGTACAAGGCAAAAAGAATGTGCAAGGATGATCGAAGTGGAAGAATGGATGAGATGAAGTATAGAATTTTGATTGACAGCCTTATGTAATTGACAATAATAAGACCAGATATTGCATATGCAGTCTTTGTGGTTTCAAGGTATCAGTAAGTCATCAAAAGATCATATGAAAGCAACTAAGAGAATTTTGAGGCTAGAAGAGTCTTGAGGGGTCGAACTCCATGTTCTCTCAAGATTATCCAACCAGACCCTCTTACTCTTGGCCATTCTCCTGGGAGCATCATTAGATCCTATGTTGGCCCTTTTGGGGTAGTTGGTGATGACGACGATTGTGCTTCTACTTTACATTGCACTATAGATTAATGTTGGCGCTTGGACCCTTGGCACTTGGACCCACTGGAGCTCCTTTCTATCTCTGTTGTGCCTTGACTTCCAGCTCTCTTAATCATTACTTTTAGCATGTTAGGGTTTTACCTATTTGGGTAACCCTTGACGCTGTAATTTTATGCCACACAATTGTTCTGCTTTAGAGTAGTTTGCACTAGATTCTTTACCTTAGCTTATTTTCTTAGTACTTTGTGGTTACCATAATTGATTGTAATTTGTAACAGCTCTTTCCAATGAGTCCCACTGGCCTACTTTGGCCATCTGTAGACATTAATAGAATTATCAGCCAATAAGATTGAGTTGGTTGGATACAGTGATTCAGATTGGGAAGGCTCAATTGATGATAGAAAATCTACATCAGGAAATTGATTTTCATTAGGAAATGGTTTGGTAACTTAAAGTTCAAAGAAACAAGCAACGGTTGCACTCTCAAAACCAGAGGCAGAGTATATAGCACCTACATCAGCAAGCACACAAGTTGAGGCAGATCCTAAAAAACCTCGGTGAAAGCAAGAAGGACCAACCACCATTTTTTGTGACAACATGAGCGCAATTCAAATGCCTAAAAATCCTGTTTTTCATACAAATCAAAGCACACTGATTTAAAGTATCATTTTATTAGAGACTTAGTTCAGGAAAAGGAAGTTCAATTGAAACATTGCAATTTGAACGATCAATATGCAGATATTTTAGAATAAGGTCATTTCACTCACAGATAAAATGAAGATTTCTCTATTCAGATTAAGGGGAAGATTATTGGAAATTGTGATGCTGAATGAGACAAAAAACAGAACAGAACAAGAATAAGACAAAAATCAGAACAGGACAAGAATAAGACAAAAACCAGAATAATACAGAATTGGAATTGCAAGTGAAAATTATAAAAAGGAAAAAGAAATATTCTCACCCATATTTGGAGAGAATGTGAAACACCAAGAAATATTCTCACCCACTCTTGAGACAACCAAGGGACATCCTATTGTATAAATGTCAATATAGGGCATTTTATTGAAGTAGAATGTACAAATTTGAAAATTGACGAAATGTTTATTGGAGTGTTTTTGTGCAATTTCAGTTTCTGTCCATTTTCTTCCTTCTATGCTGTGTTGATCTCTGCTTTAGAATACAACCATATCTCACAACAACTTTCTACTGTCATTATCATTGATCTGCCTCAATACTTCTTAGGCCTACCTTCAAAAATCAACAATAATTGAAAGCAATTGTATTAAGCGGATTGACAGCAACAATGATTGCCAAGCAGCAATCTTATGGTTGATAAAATTGTTTTTCACCTCCAGAACCAAAATAAATTTCCCCTTCAACTCTAAAACCCAGCAACAAAAAACGCAATTTGGTGTGGTTATCTAAAGTACAGACTAAAATAAGAATATCTCATGAACTTATTTATTTTGTGTGGTTCAAGCCATTCCTCAAACAGTAAACATCAACAATGGCAAATCCTACTTCATGAACCACTATTTGCTTGTATTCACAATGTGCCCTTATCCAACAGTTCAATCTTCTAGGACATACAGCTTGCAACTACACAAACCCAAATGCACATAAGAAGATGCATAAAATTGCAAGCATATAAATTTCAAGCAGAAACAGTTTAAGTAACCCTGGAAAATGTCACAGTCAAATCCAGATCTTGACCATGGAGACAACAAGCCACTAAGGATTAACCACTGTACAATTAAAGTGCATCAAATCTAAAAGAGGACAAAAGAACTCAAACAAGAATGCATAAGATGCAACCTGACATAGAATTTTCTCATGAATACTAAGAAATGTATGACTATGAATGTATATATATTTTAAGGGGGGGAAAAAATCGGGTCCTTGCATGTATAATCAAAAGGAATTTTCTAAATTCAAAACTGACAGTTAAGTGTTGCAATTACACAATGAGAAGTAACAGAAAATGCCAAAAGAGAATGTTGATACTTCGTAAATATTTTAAGCACATACTAACATTAATATTAACACAATGCTGAAGCCATTTTATTCTAATTGAATATTTTAATTTTTAAAGCAAGCAAGAGGAGGGGCCAGGGAATTAACCTTGGCTTTGACCTTTGACCTTTGACCTTTAGACTTCTACTCTATATCTTCTAAGAAATTCAAAAAATGGGGAACCCTCATAAGGACAAGCAGGGCATCAGTAAATGAAAAACATTTAAGGAAGTCCTAGCTAAAAATAAGGATGCCCTAATGGGGGAAAACACTCTTTTTCTGGTAAAGGACCAAGGGAAGGAGGAACCTATGCCAAACTACATCAAGGCAACAGGTGATTCATTAGAACTGATTGTCAAGAATTTGATGATCAAGGTCAAATAAATAAACAGAGGGAGTTTGATTTGGGAATCCAAAAACAAATATCACAAATATTAACAAGAAGTGGGGTTAAGCCCATAAATAAGAATAAAAAAATGATGATAAAAATGGTATCATGGAAATACCTGGGAGATGAATATGGTACTGAATTTGTTTCAATACGAGAGACAAGGATATGTAGTAAGGAATGTAGGGAGGTGTTTAAAAGGTGTTTAAAAGGACCTGAAAAATATTAAAAAATGCAGTATCTTGAAAATGTCAATGTCTATAGGGAAGTAAATGAGGCGGTGCATAAATCAGCTAATCATAATGTCAATCTTTGGCTTGGTGAATTCAGATATTAAAAGGAAACTGAACACAAGAGATTCTATCTCTCAATAAAAATGATATCAAGGAATTGACAAAGGAAAAGTGACAGCCTTAGAAGAAGTAGGAAGAACGGGGAGATGGAAAAATTCTTCTATGCAAAGATAAGCCTATGGTCTGGTTGACCTAAAAAAATAAAGCAGATGTAATTTTTTGATATTTTAATGGAAGTGGCCCCATATAGAAGCCACATATAACACCCACATATGAACACCAATTGTAGAACTAACACTAGCACGTACATCATAAGTTAGGGGTTGTTAAATGCAATTTTGTTTTTACTTTTTTCATGCAATTTTCATCACACACAAATCTTGAATAATATCAATCGAGGAGGGAGTTATATTAAAATTTATATATAACGTGAAAAATAAACAGGAAATAAAATTAGAAAAAAGATGTTAATCAAGAAACAAAAGAAGCAAATCACAAGACAAGTAAATAACTAATAAGTTTATGCATATAATGTCAGTTAATAAATATTCCATAGCTTCAAGCAAAACGAAAATATTCCCTTGCCCATGGGAATGAAATCTGACTGGTGAGAACGTTTGGCTCACAAAGAGCCAACTAAGGTTCAATTCACATGGATGCCTTGATAATAAATTTTGTTACAATATCATCATGCGTTTTGTTGAAACACCACATTGATGTGATCATATGTAATACGAGGGGGGCCTATTGCAAAACCCATATAACCAATTCAATAAAAACAGCAAAAAGAAAATTTTTCCTTGAGCAAGATGTATTCATCTAAGTTAAACAATGACAGAGAAATACTGAAAGCAATTGACATCAATCTCTAATTCTCAACCTTGAACTTAAATTGTTTTGTGTTATGCTAACATAATGTGCATATGTAATCTAAAACAATGAGATTAAAAATTTAGCCACGCATTTGGAGACCTACCATACGATGCCCTGATCGTGCACTAGGAGATCCTTTCAACTGCAACTGTTCCCATTGATTTGTATTCAGATCAAGATGCCAAAAGTCCTGTAGACAAGATCTTTTTAAAAAATGAAATTTGAAAGATAAAAAAAACATGCATCTAAAAGAAACAGCCCTAAACCATCATATGTTGTATCAATGCTTGAATCAAGTACAAGACATACGGAGATCTGTTATAGAAACTGAAAGAAATTGCAAGTCAACCAACTCCAAAAGCAATATTAATGGCTAAATTTGAAAAAAAACATTAAAATTAATAACTTGTTACCATGTGAGGTAGTTAGCTTTCTAAAGCAATATATAAACAGAAATGAAATGAAATATTATTAATGTCCGCGGTGGGCCAAAATAAGACCATTAAGGAAAGTTGTCTTCACATCCATTTGATGAATCCGCCATCCCATATATGAAGCTAAAGACATAACTGCTCTAATGGAAGAGTATTTGGCTACTAGAGCAAAAATCTCCTCATGGTCCACTTCCTCTTTCTGGAAGAACCCTCTCGCCACAAACCTTGCCTTGAACTTCTTGATGTTGCCATCTGCAGCATGCTTAATATTGTAGAGCCACCTGGAACTCACAACTGACTTCCCCACCCATCTTGGCACTAAGTCCCAAACATCATTCTTCATGATGGAGGTGTACTCCATGGCATCCCGCCAAACCTGTTGGTCTGCAACCTCCTGAAAACTGAAAGGCTCAGAATTTATGATGTTGCTCATCAATGCCATGTAATTTTGAAACTTCCTCGGAGGTCTGCTCTCCCTAATCATGTTGCTAGGAGCCTCAACATACTCCTGAGCATCCCTCAATGTCTATGTAAGCCATCGATGTCTCCTGATAGAACTGGAAGGGGTTAATGTCTCCTCCTCCTCACCTGAAGGTTGTTGTCCTGAACTGGAAACCACTGGTGTCTTTGGTGACCCTGGCTCAACCTTCGAAGCATCCTACTCCTCATTCTCTATCACTGGAATAGGCTCATAGGACTTCCTGGATGCAACGTCCTCCTCAAAGTTTACATCCCTGCTCACTACTGTCTTCCTCTGCTCTGGAATATAGACTCTATAAGCTTTTGAAGTCACACTTCCTCCTGGAGGGCTCCAACTTGGTCCTCTTCTCTACCGGAACATGGATATAAACTGGACATCCAAAGATACGGAAATGACTCGCCTTTGGCTTCACACTAGTGAATGCCTCCTCTGGTGTCTTCTCCTCCAAGATCCTGTGAGGACACCTATTCTGTATGTAGATTGTTGTGTTGCATGCTTCTGCCCAAAGAAACATCGGCAGGCCCTGGTCATGAATCATGGCCTTAGCAACCCCTATGATGGATCGATTCTTTCGCCCTGCAACCCCATTATGTTGTGGGTTGTATGGAACAGTCAGCTCCCTCTTGATTCTTGTCTGCTTGCAGAAACCATCGAACTCCTTGGAGGTATATTCACCCCCATTGTCTAATCTCAAGACCTTGATCTTCTTCTTTGTCTGGTTTTCAACTAGAGCTTTGAACTCCTAAAACCTGGTAAAGACTTCATCCTTGGTCTTTAAGATGTAGATCCATGTCTTGCAAGAGAAATCATCAATAAAGGAAACATAATACATGCTACCTGAAATTTATGCTACTGACATTGGTCCACAAACATTCAAATGTACTAGATCTAGTATCTCCTTAGACCTATGCTCGTTGTTTGGGAAAACAGCCTTGGCATGCTTGCCAAGCGTGCACCCTCTGCATACTACCTACTGCTCAATGCTGAAATCTGGAAGACCTATGACTATCTCCCTCAAAATAGGCAATGCTCTATGATGCAGGTACCCCATCCTCTTGTGCCACAACTCACACAAGTTATTGCTATGAACTAGGGCTCAAACAGGTTCACCCTACAACCTGTATAGACTGCCTTCCCTAACCCCTACCACTTGTGCTATTTCTGGGCTAGATTCTTTCAGTCTAATAAGAACATGTTGGTTCTTGAACTCTATTGCATAACCCTTATCCTCCATAACTGAAACTAAAAGCAAGTTCTTCCTGAGACATGGAACAAACAAAACATCATCAAAGTCTAAAGAGTTCCCTAACTGGAGCCAAAAAGGAATGGTACCAATTCCTTCAACTGGATATTTGGCATCATCACCAAGCTCAACCTAAATTCTTGAGTCCTGCTCTTGTAGACTGGTAAAACACTATCGGGTTGATATCATGTGTCGAGATGCCCCACTGTCCACATACCAAGCATCCCTTGGAACCGTGCTAGTAAAAAGGCAAGACACCAACGAGAAATCCTTCTTGAATTTGGCAGCAAACTCGCTCATCTGAGTTTCCGCAGAGGCTGCTACCTACATTTGTTACTGCTTCCCTTTACCCTTATTGTCTGGACACTTGATGCATAATGGTCGTGCTTATGACAAATGAAGCACTTGATCTTTCTCAAGTCCTTCTTCCCTGACTGTGAGGTTGACTCCTCACTCTTTACCTTACCCTTGCTGGGTCCTTTACCTCTACCCTTCTTGGATTGCCCAAAGAGGGCTAGGTTATCGTCACCACCATTCTTGTTGGCCTTTGACTCCATCCGAGTCTCCTAGATGAAATCATCCCACAGTTTCTCATAGGTGGGAAGGTGCTCACGAGCAGACATGCCTTTGACAAATGGTTCCCGTGAAGCTGAGAAACCATTCAGTGCCATGTTCACCAACTTTATGTCTTCAACCTTCTTCCCAACTGCTGCCAATTGATCACAAATCTGCGTGATCTTCATCAAGTAATTTGTAACGGTGTTAGATCTGGTCATCTCCATAGATCTGAGTTTGTTCCGCAATATCATCTTTTTGTTTATGTTCTCGCTTTGGTAGAGGCTAACCAAGGCATCGAACATCTCTTTTGTCATAGTCTTCTCAAATATGTGAGAAATCAAGTGATCCTTCACTGTCATAGTCTTCTTTACCTTACCCTTGTTGGGTCCTTTACCTCTGCCCTTCTTGGTTTGCCCAAAGAGGGCTAGGTTATCGTCACCACCCTTCTTGTTGGCCTTTGACTCCATCCGAGTCTCCTCCTGGATGAAATCATCCCACAGTTTCTCATAGGTGGGAAGGTGCTCATGAGCAGATATGCCTTTGACAAATGGTTCCCATGAAGCTAAGAAACCATTCAGTGCCATGTTCACCAACTCTATGTCTTCAACCTTCTCCCCAACTACTGCCAGTTGATCACAAATCTGCGTGATCTTCATCGTAATGCGGTAACAGTATTGGTTCTGGTCATCTCCATAGATCTGAGTTTGTTCCGCAATATCATCTTTTTGTTTATGTTCTCGCTTTGGTAGAGGCTAACCAGGGCATCGAACATCTCCTTTGTCATAGTCTTCTTGGATATGTGAGAAATCAGGTGATCATTCAGTGCTTCCAAGATCATCCGCTTGGCCTTCACTTCCTTCTTTCTGTGAGCTGCCAATTGTTGCAGATCTGTAGGTGGAGTCACGACATCATTGACAATATCCCAAAGATCATTTTCTTCCAATAAGAACATTACCCTAACTTTCTAGGGCAAGAAATTGGAGGCACCTTCCAATATATCCTCAAATCTAAGGCTAGTCATTGCCATCTATGAGATCTACTGCACAAAATTTCAGATCTGATGAATGACTCAAAAAAATTGTCCTGCAAATAAGCTTAGTCCTTCAAGCAAAAGCATGAAACCCTCAACTGCTGGTTTTTAATATCCAGTAGTGATCTACGGTTGTAAACCTTTCAAGATCTCAATCACAGAACCTAGCTCTGATACCATGTAAATTTTCCTAACCCTAGATAACTGGCGTCCTATGTTTCTAAATAAATCATATCTGAAATGAATTTATTCTAAACATGCAACAGTCACACAAATGGCTGAAAAATGAATAGCGAAAGCAAAATACACCACTGAACCTGCATATATTATACAATAGAGGAGGCTACAGCTACAGCAAGACAGCCTGCTCTCTTGCTACCTTTTTGGCCAGCAATTCACTCTTCCTCTCCTCTTTGCCTTGCAGTTCTCCTTCAACAATCAACTCTTCTTCTTTTTTCTGTTCTTTTTGTTATGTAAAACACTCTTGCCCTTCTCCTTTTATGCTTGAAAAGAAACCCTAATCTCTTCAGATGTATGGTCAATAATAGATCTCATCTCATCTTGAGATGTATGGTCAAGATTAAATCCTAGTCTAAGTCACTTAAGTGAATTACAAAATAGAATCACTTAAGTGAATTACAAAATAGAATTCGAAATGTCTCGAACCACTTCTAGCACGTTCATACTGAAGCCTGTGCAAGAAGTTCCTGTCCGAGCTACATTTCTCAACAATTTTGAAGAGTGACCTTGAGTTTATTTGAAGCATCTACATTTGTTACTCCAATTTTCACAATTTCCTCTTTCTTACGAAAAAGACCAGCAACCCAATTATTGTGGCTAATAATTGTTCATCCCATTTGAAAATGTCCTATATCATTTCAATACCTCTTGAAGCTTCCATAGCAAAAACTGCTAGACAACTTCCCATCTTCTAAATCTTCTTCAATGCATCCTTACATTACTCTACCTAATTTTGTCTCAGATATTAAGATGAATTTAGGACTATAACAATTTTTTAATTCCTTAATATCTAGTTTTTGGGGGCATATTTATATCCCAAATATTTCAAGATAGCATCTTCATCATTTTTTTCTCTTTTTTGTGAGTTTAGCCCCACTTCTTTTAAGCCTTGTGATATCTAGCTTCCTATATCAACCTCTCTTTGGGTTTCCTTTTCTCTTTGTTCCTACTTTAAGGGTCTTCCACTCTTCTTTTTATCATTCCCAATAATGCTTTCATCCTCATCAATCTCTTCCATTTTCCATATTGTTCACAATTTAACTTATCATTTATACTAGCGATAACATGAAGTTCAAGGTATAAGCTCAAAGGTACTTTCTTTTTTTATGTTGCCCTAGAAACCCTAAAAAGCAATGGATATTTTCCATACCACTTGCTTTATTATTCTGCCATGGGAACCCTAAAGTGCAATGGACAACCTCAAGAATACTTTCATTTTTACTGCAAGGAGATGATTTTCTATAATTTGAAGAAATTAGAGATGATTTAACTATCTTAAACTTAATTTCTTCCACTTTGCCTTGAAAATTGACTTTGCATCTTCCTTCACAGCTTTATTTCCCTTTGAATTTAAACTTGCACATTGCACTCCTCATCCTATGCATCCTTCTTAGTTTCTTCTAATGTTCACCATCTGATGATATAGAGGGGTTGTCTGTTTTGTATTCCACTTTTGTGGGAGTTGTAAATCCTTGATCTAAACTAGCTTCATCTTTGAGTTTGTTTCATAAACAAAACTTGTCATCTCTTTTTTGAATGGTTTTTCTTTAAAATCTCTTGCTATGTACCCAATCTCATAACATTTGCCACAATGGGATGCAATGTTTTCATAATCCACCTGTCAATACCATTCTCTTGATTCAAATTTAATCTTAATGGATTTTGGTAAAGGTTTTGAAATATCCATGGCAACAGATATCCAGGTAATATATAACATGCTTTCACTCCTTACTAGTCGGCAGCTCCGAGATGAACTCCCATAGAGAGTTACCAATATTCTTCAAAACGTCCTTATTGATAAGCTGATATATAAGTTCAAAAAGCTTAAACCACATTGGAATCCTTCCAACAGTTTCTACCTACACAAAAATTCTCACTCTATGGTCTTAGATACAAGGCAGCTCTCCCCATAAACTATGGTCTACCACCCATTATTTTATCCCTAGCTTCTGTACTAGAGATGATAAGAGATAAGATCCTTTCTAAAAGAATATCACTGAATAATGTGAACTCAATTCCCACTTACATTCAATCCACTTTTTAATCTCCAAAAAACCTGGCCAATATCTGTTGAACTTGCACATTAACCCTTTGCTTTTCATCTCATCCTTGATAGTCGTGATTGATCATTTACTGCCTGGATGAGGATTACCATAGATTCGTGCTTCCTTTTATTCTTGGTCAGCAAAAAAATATCTCACCTAATTAGGGCATCCCTACTTCCAATTAAAGCTTCCTTGAATAACATTTTTTTCTTTCTGCTTTGGTGCCTAGGTTTTCCTCATGAGAATCCTTCATTCTTTGAATTTTTCTGAAGAACCAAAGCAAGAAATTTGCAAGCAAGGCTCTCTCCCTACTTGCATTCACGTTTATAACAATAATTCATTTACATCCAAATTATAAAAGTAGAAACAACGGAAATATTGAAGCTTAATATAAAAGGACAAGAATACAAATGTACATGTTCCTGCATAAATGAAATATGGAGAAATGAATATTAGATTGGATAGAAATTCCAATCATAGGGATATGGAAAGCTGTCTATGTAAAACTGGGAATTGTCAGATTAGATAAATAGCTGAAATCTAGAAACTTAATCCCCATAAACCAATACCAAAGATTTTTCGGTGAGTAAAGAATACAAACATATGGATGCAAGCACAACTTTTGTTAAAAGTTAAAGCACACAACTCAATTGTCTCTAAATAAGTTGTGCACTTTATTTATGTACATGCAATGAATGCATGACATCACCACAGAATATTTTTGGATGTTTCAGGAAAGCCACAAATAATTGATAAAGGAGTTATCAGAAAACAAAAGTCCAGCAGAATATTTTGAAGAGCATCCTTGGCATTCCAATGGCCCAATCATATTGAACCAGTCCCTATACTTGACTTTCTTCAAATAACGTATCAGTGCTTTTTTATTTTTTCTATGATTAATAATAAAAAAACCAATGACTAACTTAAATTTATGAATTTAAAAATGTTTTAATTCGTAATTTAACATTTTTAGTATCTTTATATTGTTGTTACTTATTTTGCCAAAATTTGGGAATGCCTTCTAGCCATATCCTTTTCATGTCCCCATGTTTCCCCATCCCCAACAAAAAGTACTTAATGGAATATAGGATGATAGTAACAAGAGACAACTCACTGTTGACTCGGTAGGCGACTAGAAGTGATTTACCAAGTTGACTCGAACTCATTTAAAACACTATACCAAGACTCAACTTGAGAGAACTGATTCATAATCCTATCCTTTCATTGCATAAGGTATTTAAAATCATCCAAACTGAGACAACTCCATCCTAGCATATCTACTAGATCTCAAATTGTACTTTGATTATGTGATTGCAGATGAAGTAGAAAATAGTTGTTTTGTACAGAGTGTTTCATATCAATGTAATCTTTAATGGAAAAGCTCAAAAAAAAGTAAAAAAAGAGATATCTGAAACAATCACTGTAAAGTACGTATCCTGTAAAATTCTAACGGCAAAAACCAGAGCATAAGAATAGTCATTATTCCCTGGAGAAAATGTTCCTTTCATGAATCTCATGATGGCAGCACATTTTTATTTTTTTGACAAACAGATGATATATATGACTCAATAAATCAACACATCCTTTCAGATCGACAACTTTTGAAAATCATAGGAATACTATAGAATTCCAAAGAGCATTTCTTAAATTCCATACAAAGACCTCAATGGATGTTATCATGAAAGAGCTAAAAAGCTATGTTTTATATTGATATGATGCCAATTAGTTGGAAAGGTAATTGATTACTTATTAAGACTGTAGCTTAAAACATGCATACTCAGAAGGAAATCATGATATTCTCATAATGGAATACCGTCATTCAATAATATAAAGTCAAAAAAGAAAAAATACCTTGTAATGATGGAACCTTTCTTGATTTGGAGAAGTGAACTCGCCACCTGCAAAAAGAAACATTCAAGTAATAGTTTTGGATAGTTCTGGCATAAAACCACAAGAATCACTAATATGATTGTGTTTTGTTGTACAGACTCATATTTGATGCAACTTTCTTGACACTGATCGTTACCAAATATAAACAAGGAATTTTTCCATGCAACCGCCTGATGAGCACTGCGTGGAGGTGGACTATTGGGACTCGTTATTAGCTTCCATTCCCTTTTTTCAGCACTATATCTATACAAATCACCATATACAAAAGTCTGCCAATGACCACAGCAATACCAATTGTACATCACTTTTCTCTCACGTAAGTTCAATAAGAAACCAATCAAAAAAATTCTGGTCTTTTGTTTGAGAAGATTACCTTTACTCCATTATAATATTCACCCCCATACACAATCAACTCAGTCTCCTTTAAAGGATTCACAGTTACCTGCATTTCACACAGTACTAATTACTACATTTATATATGTATACATACATACCCATATGTATGTGTGTGTGTATATATGTGCGTACATGCATGTGTGTACATACATATACATGTTCAAGAAATATGACAAACAAATTGAGAGAGTATCTAATGACAAATATCACAAGCAAATCTTACATTCTCTTCCTTCAGGAGTGTCCCCCCAAAGAGAGAACCATCATTTAAGATTTAAGTTTTAAATAGACCAGAAAAGATACTAGAAATTTAGACCGGAGAATTATTCTCCAGGAGGAGGATTCCAAATACGATTAGAAGTAATTCTCCGTATGTAAAGAAATATAAGAGAAGGTCCAAAGTTCTAAAAACAAGAATATTTCTCACATTTATTAATCATTACATTGCGTATAAACAACAATGCTAACATTTTAGTTAAATAATTATCCAAACAATACATCTGACTTTGGCAACTTCATTCATTACATTCTACCTTTCTTACAGTGCTCTGTCTCCTTCAATCACAGCTAAACAAGGCTTACTTTTACAGCAAGTATCTTGCTGTACTATAGGAATTTTGTGGTGGTATGTATGATGTTCCCTTGATTAGGGTGCAGCTATTATGCAGTGTGCCTTATTTTCCATGTACTTCTATTCCTTTGTAAATATTTTCTGTATACTTTTATTCCTCTGGACATAATGGCAAACATCAGTCAGGAGACGTAGGAAGGTTTTGCATAATCGACAGAAAAAAAGGGGAAAAAAAACAGAAAAAGCAACTTGGTGTCCTAGTGGCATAATTTTGTTATTCTTATTTATTGGTAAGATACAGGCAGCTTGGAGCCAACAGGCTTGGGGCTAGTAATGGGAAGCAATGAGTTTTACACCATAAGCCCAAGTTCCAATCCTATAGGTGGGCACCATGTACAGCCATAAAGACACTTGGAGGGAGGGGGTCAAACTTATGGCTATGCATGGACCCAAGTCGAGTGTACCCATATTCTAGATCCATGCCTACCCCATGTTCCTTATGAGCTCTGCCCAAAAATTTACACATAACATTTAGGTCCAGATAGTTTGGGACAAGTGGTGGGAAGCAAGGAGTTTCACGTTATAGACTAAGGTTCCAATCTCATGAACGAACCTTAACATTTAAGCTCAATGGGCTTGGGGCAAGCGGTGGGAAGTGAGAAGTTTCACACCGTAAGCTTAGGTTCCAATCACATGGGCAAGCACCTTCTAGAGCCATTAGGACACATAGATGTAGGGGTTGAACTTTTGGCTGTGCATAGACCCAAGTCGAGTGTACTCATATTATGGATCCAAGCCCACCATCACATTCTTTATGAACCCTACCCAAAAAAATTATACTTACACATTTTATCACATGGTATGAGCTCATGTGGTTAAAAATCTCAACTTTGAAAAAACCCTCGGTTCAAATCTTGCTAAGCAATATATGCATAATTTCCAAAATGTTGTAATACCACTATGCGGTTTGTTGAAATGTCATCGTAACATGGCCATGATTTAATATGGGTGGGGCCTATTTCACTCTAATATAACCAATTAAAAAAGAAAGAGGCAGAAGTTTGGAAGCATTGCAGGGTTGAGGCCATCTTTCAATCATTGTCAACCAATGGGTTAATTACAAATTAAATGGACCCAACCTTACAAGGGTTCCTTTGGAAGGCCTGTGACAGTCACAACTCTTTACCTATTAAATTGCTTTAGCAGGCATGTTAGCTAACATGTATCCCTAGAAATGCCTAGGATTACATTGGCTTGCACAGCAACATTCTTTCTTTTATCTGTAGAAAAAAAATGTATTTACTATTTTGCTCAATAATAGGTATTTCATAATGACATCATCATCTGTACAAATGAATGATTACATTTAGGATGTGGACTCCCGATTTCAGAAGCTTACCACATTGTAAAGCAAATTATCGTATAGCATTTGACAATCAAAAAACTGGAAACGTTTCATTTGAATTGCTTTATTGTATGCTACAACATAAAAGTGAGAGAAACATTAGCATATAATAGTTTGCATCTAGGTCGGTAGGATTTAAAATTTTATTATTCTGATTTTTGCATTGAACTTTTGCATAGTAGAACAGTAGAATGCCTTAGCCATGACCAAACCCTAGATCTTGCTTTTCTTCCTTCCATTTTTTGAAACCTTAGGCTATCTTAAACTCAGTTGGCTTGACCTTAGCAACCCCTCCTTTCACTGCTAGCCATGTTCCTAAATATAGACTAAATCCAAGCACTCCTCCTACGTCCCATCCTTCGGTGCTTTGTTGTCCCCACTCTACCCAACGCATCTAGCAAAAAACACAAGGAAGAAGGTTAAGACAATGGGAATTTAAGGACCACTAGTCTGCAATGTTGACAATTCTTTATTCTGTTACTACACAACTATGAATCCTACTATCAAATTTAGGGGAAAACCCTCGACTAAAAAAATTGTTTGGTTTATATAAAATTTGAATTATCAACTATTGGCTTTCTAGTATAACCAAATCCACTCCTATCTATGATTGCCTTTATTTCTTCACTAAGGTGAAATTCACCAAAAAACAAATCATTTTACTCCGTCTCAAAAAATCCCAAATAACTAAATTATTTTGGTTCATATTAATTTGAATTATGAACCAATGGATTTCTATTGTAACCAAGACACTCTTATGTATGTTTGACTTTATTTCTTGCCTATTGACGTAAAACCTCATCAAAAGATAATTCCTTCCACTCCATCTCAAAAAATTCAAATGACTTAAAAACAAGACACTATATGAAAGACCAGTAGAAGATGCCTTAAGATCAAAGTCCATGTCAAAAAGCTCACTAAAATCTCACATTTCATGAATGACTATAAAATGTTCCCATAATGTCTCTGTTTGAAGTTAATGATTTTGTAGACAATTTTGTTTGTCTGCAAAATTGTCTTCAATTCCAATTTTAATTTCCTCTATGTGTTCATATGAAACTTCATTCTAATGCATGAAGCTTTTAATGTCTGAATGTCTATTTTGAAATCTTCTCTTTTGAATTCAATTTTGTTATTTTTCTTGTTATTTTCTGCTTTAACTTCTCTGTAGCTATCTATGATTGTGATTGTGTATTTCTTCACTGCAGAAGTTCTTCTCATGTGCTTCTGAGTGTCTCATCTAGAATCAGCATCTTGGTTACTAGAAGATAAACCAGATGTATTCTTGCAGATAATAAGAATACTTCCATTCAGCCATTGTTGTGCAGACTTATGTGAGCATTGTGCATGTTTCTATGAATGATTGTTATTGTTGTAGTTGACCATCTAGACTATTTCCACCTTTGTATGTTTGTTGTAGATGAACAGACAAGGCCGTCTGACTCTAGACTAGGTCGTCTGACTGTGATACTGGGCCATCTGGACTGCTGAACCAGGTTGTCCAATGTTGAACAAGGTCGTCTAAGCTCTTGGCAAGGCCGTCTAACTTGTTTGTGTGTGCAGGGCCATCAAGGCATGATATGACTATGTTGTGTAGGCCGTTTGAGGGAAAGTACAAAACTATTCGGTTGTTTCCTAGCTACATGTTGATGTTATGTGTTGCTGATTACCCATGCCATCCTTTCTCCATTCCTTCAATAGAGTGCTACATTTGGTGTCGCTGTTGTCTGAAGTTTGAACCAGTGACCATGTGGACATTGAAGACAGAAGTGGTGGATGACATATAACCTAATGCAAGGACGTGGGAGACATGAAAGCAAAAGGACGAGCGAGCAGCCGACAAGAAAAAGCTTGAGGATCACGCAACAGCAAGTGTGAGGAGAGCCTACACATGCAACGTTGGAGGAAGACTTGCATGTTGGAGGTGAAAAGTTGCATGTCACTAAGGAAGATTTGCATGTTGATAGCGAAGTTCTGATGGAGTTTGCTGGCGAGGAGATATGCGCACCACAAGTGGAGTGAGTATGGAAACCTTAGGAGGAGGGAATTTCGGATGAAGGACGCGAAGAAAGGTGGCAAACATTGTTTTTGATGACAAAGGACGACGTGCAAGTGGAGGCGCAACATGCAAACGAAGATCGGGCCAAGGGAAATGTTCGTGCAAGTGGTGAAGGAAGAGCCAATGTGGATCATTCGCGAGGCAAGGCGGAGCAACTGGTGACTCCAACACAAGTGTAGGAGAGAGTGCCTAGAGGTGCGGAGGACGGGAGTCAAGCACGAGGGCAACCATGGGAGAGTGTGCTTGAAAGACCAGAGCTGACACTTGTATATTTGTGAAGGAGATCGTGGAGCATAAGTGCACCAAGAAGTGGCCGAAGATTGTTTGCAGATGATCAATCGTCAACAAAAGGTTCTTTGAGCGAAGAAGAGACCAATGAACAGCCCCTAAAAATGGCAAACATTGTTGCAATTGGAGGCAAGCAGAAGTGCCCAAAATTTGCAGGAGACAGGAGAGAGCATCCTGAATGCCATATAAGAATGTGCGAAACAATATGGAAGATTAATGGAGTAACTGATCAAGACACAGGGTTGAGACTGTTTCTAACAACGTCATGAGGAGTAGCAATCGTTTGGCATTTAAAGAGAGAAGAACCCTTCACGGATTGGGCTGAGTTAAAAACCGAATTCAACAAGGAGTTTCGATTGCTTCAAGATGATATAGAGATTATTGGAGATATATATTCGATAAAGCAAAAAAGGACAAAAATATTAAATCTTATAATCATCGTCTAAAAGAACTCATCAGGAAGATGGAGGCAAAGTGGGTTGACGGGCTATAAAAGTGATGGTTCTTAGACGGACTATCGCCAAGGTATAAGAAGATGAAAGTGGTTCCACCAACCACTTACCAAGAAGCATTTGACCATGCATTAAACTTGGAAAGCGAGATGAAGAAAGCAGAAACCGAAGGAGGAAGTACAAGTCATGAGCATGACGACGATTCTAATAGATGATCAAGATGATCTCAGTGCAACCATCCAGGCCATGCGAAAAGACCTAGAAAGAATGATAAATGACATGAAGGTTGAAAAGAAGAAAGAAAAGATCATTTGGTGTTTTGATTGCAAACCAAAAGGGCACACCAATGAGAATTCCTAAAGAAAGCATATTGCAATATTTGTGCAATTAGAGGACATGCTTTTGTGGATTGCTTGTTCGATCTAAGAAGTGCTCAACACCAAACAACGAAGGTGTAGGAGGAGAAAGAGGAGAAACCTAGCACTTCAAAGAGCGGATAAGGAGCTATAAGTTGCGGATACTTAAAGCATCGCCCAAGAAGAAGGCAACTAGAATCGAGAAATCAAACAATAGGAGAGGAGGTGAAGGACGATTGCAATATGACAAACAAAAGGCCAATCATACAATGCAAAATATGTCAAGAGTGGGGAAACTTGGCACAAAATTCTACAAATGCCTTGACGAGAGGATTTAAGAGTAGTACTCCGATGATGTGTAGATGGTGTGGACCTGGCAACCATAAGGGGGCGAATTGTCCGAAGAAGGCAGGCACAAGTAACTCACAAAGTGTCAACTTTATTTACATAAAGGAGCCTCAAGTGGACCAACAAGAAGTAAATAAGGAAAAACAAATGCTGGCAGTGACTTGGCCACAAGTGTGAAAGATGGAGCAATTCCCAAACCCTACCAAGGAGAAGAAGAAATGGCAATAAGCACATGTACAAATAGAGGAGGAAATGCAGGAGGAAATGAAGACCAATCATAAGAAGTTAAAAGAACCATCGTCATTGAAGATGAAGAGACATCAACAAAGTAGTTGGAGGCACAAGTACTACATAAAAATGTTGTCGTGAAAATGTCCACTTTACAGTGTGCGGTACCGAAGCATTATGTGACGGTTGGAGAGAGAGTGTGGACAAGAAGAGTAGAAGAGTCACAGCACCAACTAGAGGTCAGGGAAGTAGCTAAGGATCAATACATTGACCTAACAAGTATTGATGATCAATGATAAGAAGAAACCAGCACTGATCCATATCGAGTTGTTGAATCATAAACTGACACAAGTGATATTTGACAAGGGTTCAAGTGTGAACATATTGCCCAAAAAGATGTGGAAGGATTTGGGGGCACCATTCTTGTGGTCTCCCAATTTTTGACTATTCCCAGACCAGTATGGCATTGAGATGAAAGAAGTATTGACCATGCAAAAGGTAAAGATTGTTGATCAAATGTTCATTCTAGACTTCGTGGTAATTGTTATGCAAAAACCAGCCTACGATGCATTGAGACATGGGTGCTTACACACGGCAAAGTAAAACCACAATTGGGAGAAGGATCGCTTGACTTTCAAGAAAGGCCAACACAAATATGTAATAAACTTGAAGAATCAATCTATCAATGAAGAGTTGGCAACATACGATGAATCCGACAACTCATTGTCAAAGGAAGAAGATCAGGCGGACAAACGAGAACCAAATAAAGGAGTGTTGGAGTTGGAGGAGTGCACAAAGGATGAAGGGCACTCAAATAGCGGACTTCTACATTGGCAAATGGAAGACTATGAAGTTTTCTAGCCTAGCTGCATGTGCATAAATGCAGAAGAAGATATCCAGGATGAAGGACCTCGAAGTGTGTATGAGGTCGGAGAATGCAATCAAAGCACCAAGCCAGCCATAAAAGTCGAAGAAGAGGAAAAGATGACCTTTCCACCAAATTTTGCAGAGTATAGTGTTGGCAATGCCCAGATTGATGAGAAGCCAACACATCCCTTTGATGTGGCAAAAGTGGCAAAGGAACCTGACACCATAAAGTACAAAGGGCCAAAGATGGTGCAGGTGAACCTCAAAAAGGTGAAGAAGAGAAGATAATCCATTGCGAGGACGAGTGGGACCCAGTTTTAAAAGTAGCAGCTTTTAAAATTTTCATGCAATACAAAGAAGTCTTCACATGGACATATAAATATTTACAAGGGATTCCACCCGAGTTGTGCATGCATCGGATTCCGTTGATTCTAGGCATGCAACTTGTAAGAAGAAGGCCGTACAAAATGAATCCAAAGTATGCAGCCTTGGTCAATGCAGAAATAGAGAAGATGTTGGATGCTAGAATAATCTTCAAGGTCACAATGAGCGAATGGGTGTCACCCATCATCATCAGCTTGAAGAAGGAAAGTAACCAAATCCGCATTTGTGTGGATTTTCAAAGTCTGAATGCGGTGACCATAAAGGATCCCTTTCCAATACCTTTTACTGATTCGATCCTAGAGGAGGTAGCAGGCCACAAGATCTATTCATTTTTGGATGGATTCTCGGGTTATAACCAAATCAGTATTGCCGAGGAGGATCAATTGAAGACCACGTTTGTTGTAGAGACTGGTATTTATGCATACAATTGAATGCCCTTCGATTTGTGCAATGCCCCAACCACATTTCAAAGGATCATTTTGTACATTTTTGAACAGATGTCAATGGGCAAATTCAAAGTATTCCTAGATGATTGGTCATTGTATGGGAGAAAGGACAAGCATTTGAAGGCATTGGAGGAATGCATGTGGTTGTGCATGAATGCTTGGTTGTCCTTAAACCCAAAGAAATGTAAGTTGTTGGTACCGTATGGGAAGTTGCTAGGGCACATGGTGTGCAAAGAGGGGTTGAAGACTAATCCTATCAAGATTCGCTTCGTGATGAGCATGGAGGAGCCATACGATATGAGCTCATTAAAGTCATTTTTGGGGCATGTCAGGTACTATCAATGCTTCATAAAGAATTTTGCACAAGTATCACACCCTCTTGATGTGTTGACAAGCAAAGGTGTTCCTTTAGGTGGACGGACAAAAGGCCTTGAGGAGTTGAAGGCATTATTGGTTTCCGCGCCCATTCTAGTGTTCCCAAATTGGGATAAGGAGTTCCATGTCCACATAGATGCGTCCAACTTTGCAATTGGATGTGGACTTGCCCAAGAGGGGCAGTATGGGTCGGATCAGCCCATATATTTTTCAATTGGTTTTTCTCACAAACGAAGAAAAATTATAGCACAAATGAGAGGAAAGCATTAGGAATGGTATATGCAGTACAAAATTCAAACATTACTTGCTTGCCAACCATTTTGCCTTGTACGTAGAACATCAAGCATTGTTGTACCTGATCAACATGTCGACCATTCACGAACGAGTTAGCAAGTGACTCGTGACATTGCAAGAGTTCATGTTTCAAGTGGGGGTGAGACCTAGTAAGAAACATATAAAAGTGAATCAGCTATCAAGGATTTGCTCAAGAGAACCTACAAAGGGAGTGTCAGATGAATTTTTGGATGCTCATTTGTTTGCAATCAATGCACTACTGTCGTGGTAAAAGTACATGGGAGAATACTTGTTGATGGGGGTGCTGCCAAAGGAGTTGACAACAGCAGAAAATAAGAAAATCATCAGCAAATCAACACCATTCCAATTAATAGCTGGTTTGTTAAACAAAAATGAACCTGATGGGATTCTGCAAAGATGTGTGTGGGACAAGGAAGTGAACACAACATTCAAGGAGGCTCATGAGGGATTCACAGGAGGGCATATGGGGCTAGATGCAACCGCAAGGAAGGTGCTTTTGGCAAGGCTAGGGTGGCCTACCCTACATCATAATGCAAAGAAGTTGGTGATAACATGCCATACATGCCAAAGAGTTGAGAAGCCACTACGAAGGGACTTCATGCCTTTGCATCCATCTCAATCGTAGGAGTCGTTTGAGAGATGGGTCTTGTTTTTGTTGGTCCATTGAAAACCACCCGTAGGAGATGCAAGAACATTGTGCTAGCAATAGAATATTTGACAAAGTGAGTGGAGGCAAGCGCATTGCCAGATGATTATGCAAAGAGCATTGCACAAGTCCTTTATGAACAAATCATTACGAGATTTAGAGTTCCTCTTTAGTTGGCGAGTGATCATGAAGGACACTTTGTCAATGAGATTATTCATAAACTAACAATGAAGTTAAAATCTTGCGTAGTCTGTAATACCCTAGGCAAATGGGCAGGTGGAAGCAACAAACAAGATTTTAGTATCCATAACGTACAAGACATGTGGAATTGAAGATAGTCACTCACCAAGACCAAATGATTGCAGAACGTGATGAGCAGATGGTCGAAGCCCTTTGATGTTTCATCATTTTCCGTGAGCCCTTAAACTGGTTGTCTTCTGACCATGGGTTTCTTTTGAACGCCGAGTGGGTAGACCACATAGCTACCACATACACAGTTAGCAAGGGTTCCATCAAATGTGAAAGGAATGGTCCATGAGCCAAAAAAACATGGGAGATATGTCCTACAGTTGTTGACTTTGTTGCTCTTCGACCAATGTTGAGGGTTGCCCTTTAGTTATCATCAAAAGGGCTATCAGGGATAGCGCGGACCATTAATATCAAGATTGAACGGTCTGCGTAACCTAGTGATCTAAGTGCTCCAATCCCTCTCCCGCTTTTCTCTGGGCTGCTCTTGTTAATGTTGAAGAGCGACGCAGGTTGTCGATCATAAAAAATCAAACGGATCACGAGACCCTATAGTTCAGATGTCTCACCATTTGCTTCAAGTCTCCATGCATCGTTGGATCTTGTTCCAACCTAGGACCAACAGTGGACGGTCTACGGAGGTATGCCTTGATGGGATGGCTGCTTACTCCTTTTGCGAGTCATTGATGCGTCTTCCACATGTACAGCCACAGGCTTTAGTTAATGGTGGGGATTCCCTTCAACAACTCCTTCGACTGCAGCATGAAATGGTGCAAGCCGTTGGATGAGCAATCAACGGATTGGGAAGCTCCGAGGCTTCTTCTTTGCCCACTTTCCCTTGGATCCGCTCTCACCATAGATCTAGGAAATCAACAATGGGCACTAATTTTGTCTCTTCTAACGATTACTTTTCCTAGAAATTAGTGCTAGTTATTGATTTTAGAATTAACGATGGGCACAACCTCCCTCTTTTTACTTTTCTTTCAAATGGCCAACTAGCCTCCCGACAAGGCCAACTTGTAAAGGTGGCCAAAGCAAGCCTCCTTTGGGTGTAGTGAATTTTCACTAAACCTCCAAAATAAAATGTTAGCCAGGGGTTATTGGATGGGACACAAAGGTGACCTAGGCCATAGAGAAGTCCATCATTAAGCAATGGTCTAGGATTGGCTTGCCTTGTACACGTTGACAGTGTAACTCAACAAATTCATAGTCAATGGCATAAAGCAAACTCCAATAGTTGAAGTTGTGGTTGCTAGTGTTCCAATAATATGATAAGAGTCTAGACTAGTGGGTGCTTGAGACAATAGGTGACTAGATTCTCCTTGCCCTTGGGATGCTTGATCACAAGGTGGAACTATAGCAAGCAAGTCATCCATTTCATGCGGCACACATCATCCAACTTGCTCTGCACAAACTGAAATTGCAAAGGTTTTGATCATAATAGAATACTCCCCTTACCCATGATGTAATGGGGAAAATAGTTGGCATATAGGTGGAGTAACATTGCATAGTGTTGTCAAAAGCCTCTAAATGATAAGCAATAGGGGCCCATGCCAAAGGAGGATAGCGCCAAGGACATAGATGCATCGATCTCAATCTCAAAAGGCTGAATAATGTTTTGCATGACTAACATTGGCATTGTACAGAGGTGCTTCTTCAATTCGTCAAACACCTAATGTTGACTCATGGTCCACTTGTACAAACCTCTATCACACATAAATGGTTGAGATGCCAAGAAATATACTAGAACCCAAGGACGAAATTATAGTAGAAATTGGCAAGGCTCATACAGCTTCTAAGCTCAATCAAAATGGTTGGAAAAAGTCATTCCTGGATGAGTTCAATTTTCTCTGACCTATATGAATGACATGGCAATCGATGTTATTGCCCAGGTACTAGATTTTTGTGGTATACTTGGCCATGTTGGCTTGGAAATTCTATTGGCACAAGGTATCCACAGCTTCGTACACATATTCAATATGTTCTTTCCATGTCTTAATATAGATGAGAAGGTCATCCAAATAGACAATGACCAAAGAGTTTGTGAATGGTGTTAGAATGTTATTCATTAGATAGTTGAACATGGTTGGCACACCAGTTAAACCAAAAGATATAGGGAACCACTCAAACATCCCCTCCTTTGTCTTGAAAGTTATCTTCTAGGTATCTTCAAAGTTGATGAGAACCTAATGATCACTTGACTTGCGATTGATCTTGATGAAGTAGAATGGCCTCTAGAGTTGGTCCAATGGATCATCTATGCAAGGATCGATGACCTGTTCTTCACAAAGAACTTGTTAAAAGCATGGTATTCTATGCAAAGGCGCCAACTAACATTTTTCTTTTGTGCTAGCACAATACGAATGCGACAAGGAGATGAGTTAGAGCAAATATTCCCTTGGTTGATCAGCTTTATTATCTGACGTTGAACCTTGTGCTTCTTGCAAACAAAGCATTGATATGGAGGTTTGTTAGGCAAAGGTGAACCAAGGACCATGTCAATCTAGTGTTTCACAAAATAATGTAGAGGGAATCCCCATGGTTCCTAGAAGACACCAGAATACGTCGAAAGCAACGTGTCCGTCTAACGAGACTGTTCAAAAGTGATTGAACTTCATGTTGCAAGGGAAACTTCTTGGTGCAAGGTTTTTGACAGTGGACCATGAGTAGAACAAGCTTCTAAGCATGAGAAATCAATTTCTTACATTGCTTAGCTAAGACAAGAGTTACTTTTTCCTAGGGCATGAACTCTAGAATGTCTTACGTCATATCCTTAACGCTCACAATCCATTGTTGAGGACAAGCCAGGTAATTACTTCCAAGCAGGATATCACAAATCTCTAATGGTGCCACATTCCAGGTGAGAGTGTCAGGCATCAATTTGATCCCATACTCAAAAGTGCATGGGTGCTTGACCTCAATTATCTTTCCATGGACAAATCCATCCAAGGGCACTACAATCTAAAATGTAGACAATCAAAAGTATCTTGGGTGATAATGCTTTTTTTTCTTACTTCCAGAGTCGATGATGATATAAGTAGCCTGCCATTAACCCAACAATGGATGTGGAACGTTCATGTTTTTCAAAGGCATCTAAGGTTGAGACATAGTTAGACCTCTAAGCATTGTTGCAAACCACTAGCATATGATTCACTTTTGTTCTCTGGAATGAGTGCAATTAGAGGCATGGGGTTGTACCACCAAAGGCTTTTATCGGGCTCTACAATATGAGTCTTGTGATGGTTACACCTTTGCCATCATAAAGACAATGATTGTTGTTGACTATTAAACTTGGAAGACTGGGACGTGATATTAATCTACACATTCAAAAGAATGTGGCTCTAGAATGGGGCAAGAGTGTCAACAGTTGGCTCTCCCATCTAGAGCATGAGCCCATGAAACTGCCCAAACAAAGTGATTCTCTATTCTTCTCACACATCCCAAATAAGCTTTTAGATGTTTGGATTGATCTTGGAATTGCTGGCAGATTGCTTTGCAACTTCAACCATCTCTGCATGCAATGGATGTTCTTCTGGATGCTACAAGTATGATGCTTAAAATACAAAACAATGTCTGATCCCTTCCTTCCAATACTACAAGCATGAGGGAGAGGACATTTAGCAATGAAGCATAGTAAAGGGATCTCACTTCGATGAAGAAGTGACAAGTGTCAAGAACAAAGGCTATTGACTGCAAAAGCAAAAGCAATGAGACTGCTTTCATACCATTGATCTATGGCGTACGCCCAGGATGGTGGCGTAGGGTACAACTCCCAACTCAACTGGTGACGTTTCAAAGTTGTGTAGCAGAATGAGACACAACAAGTACTTCCTCAAATCACAAGGTGTTAGCCAGAGAAGAGAAATAACAAAGATTGAGATCGATTAGGAAAACCAAAAAGCATGTAAATAACAAGAAGCTTTAAATGCAAACAATGCAAATGTAAATGAAGGCAAAATAAAAGGTTCTTGTTTAGCAAAATTGGCAACAACATCAAAAATTGGGTTACAGGTTGCAAGCAATGAATTGCACTGGGAATACTAGGTTGCTTAGAGATTTGGCACCTTATTTGCTAACCATTTAGATCTAATAAACTCCTTGCCTGAAAATGAGAAGGGCTAGAAAAATTCCAAGAGAGAGCCATCTATAATAAATACTATCCTATATACAAGAATGTACAATATTGTTACAAAATCCCTGCAGAAGTGAAGCCAATTCCACCTACAGAGGTTACAAAAACAGAACTACAACATATTGCATTACAGGTTGTTGCATGTCTTCTTCTGGCAGCAGGTTGCAGATTGGGCTGACAACATTCTCCAGCAAATTGGTGCAGTTCCTCTAGCGCTAGACACATGAAGATTCTTTGGTTGAAACATAAGCATCTACTTTTGGCACTTGGCACTTGTTTGTGTGCAGTGGTTGGCACCTAGCAAAAGGGCAATTCTGACATCAGTGATTAGCCATGGTGCTTAGCATCAGGGTTGCGCTAGACTGCCAATGGCTGAAAAGGAGTGTTGGCATTACATGGCACCATGTTATGGTGCTGATAAGCAAGGTGGTGCCAAGTTGCAAAGGCTTGTCTTTGCACTAACATCTGTTGGAGCTCAGTATCAGTGCCGATGAGTACCTGAATGAACCCTACTCTGCTTGGATCAACAAGACAATGTCTTGAGAAATATTAGCTTTTCATCCATTGTGGGTGTCAAATTGTCTGGTTGCAATTTGAATTCTCCGTTTGGAATAGCAGTGATAACAAATTTCTGATTTCTGACAGATAGAGGACATGCAAACTTTTCTTCAAGAATATGAACATGTCAAAAGAATCGGAATTAGAGTTTCCTCTAATGTATAAGATTCCTTATGTATTCAGGATTTTAGCAAGCAAATCAAATTTTTGTATCAAATCCATACATCAAGTTTTCTGTCTAGAACACATCTCATTATGACAGTGACTAGGACCATATTCAGTCAAAGAGGAGCATTTGGTCCATAAATGATGATCAAAACTACATTTGGGCATAAAGGAATACAAAACAGCAGCAACTCTTCGGCTTTGGCCGGTAGTGCAGAATTCACCAATGTCTCAATGGTTTTCATGCAGAATTTCTGTGTTTACATCCAGATTATAAGTATCTGGCATCCTTTCCTTTTGCTGAATGATTTCTTCAAACAAATCCTAACATCATTTTCATATAAATTTCTTGGAATCAGAGAAGTTCAAAATCACAGTTTGACATGAATTTTTGAAATCTTTTTTGGGTGTAGAGACTTTCTTCTTAATCTAACTGATTCATCTTGAATAATAAGATATAAAACCTTTCAACTCTTTAAAAGGTTCTAAATATAAATGCTTCCCTTGAGAGTTTTAAACAACTTCAACAGTAAATAGCTCTCCCACACCATCCAATGACTTTAGAGCAGACAAGATATATGACATATAACATGAGAACATATATTTTGGGTAAACAAGGCAAACATCACTAATAATACCATATGCATCTCACCACATCAAATGATGAATACATGAAGAGACCTATATAAATAGGAAAAAATTGGTAAGTGTGGAAAGTGTACGCATCACCACCTAATCCACTACAATAATCTTAGGTTATATGCACTTAGGTTATATGCAGGAGATGTTATAATGCCTCCAGTGCTTGCTTTGTTGAGGGTATAGTAGCAACTTGACTTTGTCAAAATGCCAATTTCTAGTTTGACTTTGAAGGTTCAATAGCCGGACATTTTCCCATAATAAGCCAAAAAAACACATTTGTAGGTGAATATTATAGGGGATTTAATCGAGTTTTTGATAGAATAGAGGAAGGGTTAAGCAATAAGAAAAAGAATTTTGCAAGTTTGATGAAGCATTAAAATGCCTCGTACTTACCGTCATATGTCTTCTCTGTCCTCTTTTTTCTCTATTTTCTGGTATGAAAGTATGGAATCATTTAGAAATAATGTTCAACAAATATCTTAAATATGTAGTTTTTCTAAAGATCAAATTTCTTACTAGGAATGAAGGAGGAGGGACTCTGCAGGTGACTTCCTATGGAATTCCTGTTCCACTTTCCTGCATCCCTTCCTCTGCCTTGTCCCAGGTCCCTGATCATTTCCCAGCTTCCCTAGCACCTCCTTTTCCCATCCTCTTCGGCTGGAAGGTGTTGTAGACGATCTCCTTTGGGGGGGAGATCATTGTTCCATTTTTCTGCCCTTTCCTTGCCCTATGGTGGGAAATCCTGTGTTCCACTTTTGCTCCACTGTTCTGCCTTTTCCTTTGGTGTCTGGGTTCTGGGATGTGTTCAGGTTCTTCCCTGGGACTTTTCCTAGGTTTTTTGGATCTTTTAGGGTTTTTCCTTGAAATTTCCTTTTTTCTCAGGTTGTTTCGGGAAGTCTTCTTGACATCTGCTCGTTGAGGATTTTCAGTTGCAAATGGCTGGGTCTGAGGAATTTTGGCTTCTTGAGCAGTTTTGCACAACATCCTTTTGGTCTGGGGAGGGACCACGTGCTTTATACTGTGACTCTGCTCTTTGGATTCGAGGTGGTGGGTCTTGCAGGATTTCAGTTCCTTTCGTGGCTTTGCAACCTCTGGTCTTGTTGCTGCTGAATCCTTGCAGGTTTTCCTCCTTGTTTCCTTGAAGCTATTTGTTGGCAGGTCTGAGGAATTCTGGCTTCATGAGCAGTTTTGCACAACATCCTTTTGGGCTTAGGGGTTGCCCATGTGCTTTCTACTGTGACTCTGCTCTTTGGGTTTGAGGTGGTGGTTCCTGCAGGTTCTCAGTTCCTTTCGTGGCTTCCGGGGGCCTTTGTTTTTCTTGTTGTTGATTCCTTGCGGGACTTCCTCTTCTGTGACCTTGAAGCTACTGGTGAAGGCTATCTGGGATGAATGGTTGTTGTTGTCTGCAGCCATGCATCCTCGTGACTCCTTCCTTTTGAATTCCTGTGGCACTTTCCCGTCCTTTCCTTCAAAAGTGTTGTTCTGCTGCTGCTATTTCCTCTGTTGGGTAGGTGTTTTCGAAGGCTTCCTTTTCTGCATAAGGACCCTGTGGCCTGGGGTGTTCCTTTTGCTGCTGAACCACTTCAGTTCCATCTTTCAGGCTTTTGTTCCATTTCTGCTTCTTTTCGGGCTCCCCTGCGTGGGATGCTGGTTTTCCTTCAGATCTTTGTTTCCCAAGGGTGGTTTCTGGTTTTCCCACCCTTGGGATGTTTCAAATTTAAATTTCTGGCTTTGTTTCCTTTTCCCGCCTTTGGGAAAGTTTCAAAATGTTTTTAGTGGTTGGGGCGGTTTGGCGCTTTCTTCCGCCCTTTGTTTGCTTCAAATTCTTGTTTGGCGCCTTTTGATTCAAATTTGGTTTTCTGGCGGGCTTTCCCTTCCTGCCCATTTTTCCTTTGGCGCAAAGGAAGATGTCTTCCTCTGGTGCAAAGGATGGCACCTTCCTTTTCCTGTTTCTGTTCCTCTAGTGTGTTCCTTATTTTGTTATTCCTTGTGTTTCATTCTGATCTAATGTGTTGTAAACTGATCCTTTGTAATCAGGTTTTGGGATCCTTGACAAAAACCCACTTTTAATATAACCTACCAAAAAAAAAAAATTCTTACTAGGAATCAACATAGCAGCCATTCTCAAAGACATTAGAAGCTACAATATCCAGCATAGAAAAATTAGCAACAAGTTAACAACATATCCCCTAGTCATTAATTATATGATTGCTTTTTAGATTTCCCTGCACACCCCCTCCCCCATTTTGCAAATTTATAATATTATTGTGGTACCCAATTTGTTTTGGACCAAAGAGGAAAAACAAAATATCCCTAGAATGTCCCCAAATACCAGAGACTTGAAGGGGTCATCCACAAAACATCCCAGGACCTCCCGGTGGAGAGAAAAATGAGGTCATCCTGGGATGTCAGTTCCTCAATTCAAGAGTCCCAAACTAAAGTTATTCAGTTATGACAAAAACATATGACTTGTTTCATTTGGACATTCATGCTGCATCTGTTATGCTGCAGTATTTTTCTCCTAACAAGTATTACAAAGTAAATTACGTTCCATTTTGCCTCAAAGCATGAATTTGAATCAACTTGTACAACAAGGACAGGGTTAACTAAAACCTTTGACATTGCAGATGACCTCAAGGACAATTGAAGACTTTCACATTTTAGAGTTTTTGGTTTCACTGTTTCTCCCCTGGTTTTAAATTCAAGATTTTTATTTTGTTTTGGCATTTTGCTTATGTAGTTGGCACTTGAACTATAGCTGAAATTCCAAAGTTCTAATGTTTTATGTTTCAAAGTTTCAACTCTAATGAATTAAGAATTCCTAATTTCCCATGGATTTTAAATATTGTTACATGGATGATGGATGTTTGACATTTGGCTCTTCGAGGATATAATTTTGTTTTTGCTTTCACCTCATGTTATATTGCTTATCCATGCCTAAAAAGTCCAAGCTGGGGCTTAAATTTATTTCTAAATATTTTTTATATATATTTATATACATCATCCCCCAATCGTCCTAGACTTTTGGGCTAAACCTCTACTATCCCAAAGAAGCTTCTTGTTGTAACGCACCATCCCCATCCCGGAAACTCAATGGAGCAAAGCAAAAAATGCAATCCTGGTAAGCCCACAAACAATGCAGAAGATGAAAAAGACCAATAATCATACCGAACAATTGCATCGAGGAGAAGGCAGTGGCACGTTTTCTTCAACATGGACTTCTTTCTTTTTTGCTTCTTCCTTTTTTATATTAGCCTGTACATGCAAAAACAAACAAGAGAGAGAGTCACAAGGCATGTCCACTAAGGTATCAGGAAGCATAGAGTGCCCAGCAAAGACATCTCATACAACAAGGAAACAACAGCTGCACATCTCAAAAAGCATATTAGTCACCAAAATGTAGGCCCTGACCAAGATAATTCTCTCTGTGACTGTGACTAAAAGTAAATCTACCTAGCACTCTAATTTTCCAAAAGTCTATTTTTGCTAGTTTATGGCCCACTTCCCCTTCTCCTTAAAGTGTCCTTGAAGAAAGTAACTAGATTTCATTCAAATGAATGCTAGTGAAGTTCTGCAAAGAATAGATAAGATAAGCTTATGAATGTTGAATCCTTCCCAGGACATAAATCTTAGAAAATTTTAAGTTCTTCCATGTATTTGTCACCTGCCCGGCCCTGTTTAAAGGATCCAATCAACAAGAATTTAAATTTATGCTATGGAATCCTATTGGAATTATATGGACAAATTAGCCCACAAACACAACTTCCCAAATAACTGAAATGAAATATGACTAACAAACCTAAGCCATCATAAAATGCATATGGTGCATATTTGTCCATTGACAATGGAAACTTTAGAACAGTTAACACAGAGATGGGACTTTGCAAGCATGAAAAATTAAGCTTAAAGGGGGTTTATCAGATTAAACTTAAATGCACTAGATAACCTCATCCTATTCCGTTTAAGCTTAATATTGGAATATGATCTACCATTTTGATCTAAAATATTGGCCAAAAACAAGATCTATAATGTGCTGCAATTTGATAGTTAAACAGAAGCTCTTCCCACTTTAAGAGAAAGGCTCTATCTGGTTTTTTTAATTGTCATTTTGTGCTCAAACTTGCATGACTAAACAATATTTTATGAAAAGTAACGATCCCATGCCCACTGGGATCATTAAAAACTAAGTTGACTTTCATGTAGTACCAAGCATGTCATTCTCAACATTTCACTTATCAAGTAAACCACTTTCTATGCCCTTAGAATATTCAATCAAGTTGAAATCATCACATGATACCCAGGTAGCTCCTTAGAATCCATTTCCCATCCACTTTCACACAACTTTCTCCAAAGGAAGATTATAACATACAAGTTTGTGATACCTGCCATTTTCCTTCAACACTATGTTAACACTTCTCTTCAGTGTGTTTGAATCTCTTACATAACCATATCACATTTTGCTTAATGTTAAACTCTAACACCTTCATGTCGAAGATATAAATAGTCCTAATTAAAGAAAGTTTTTATTAGAAACTTCCAACCGTTGATCATAAATATGTGGCTTTCATCCACTAAAACCCTGTCCCAAAGGTTTGTTATCAAGTATTTTTCTAAAATAAGTATTTAGTATCTCATTTCATTGCTATTTCAATCTATAAAGAGGAGAGGATGATAACAAGGAATGCTAAAGTCTAGGACCTAAGACCTTTTTTCAATCAGTTTAGGCAGCAAATTTGGATTTCCCAGATATTAGGGTTCATTTGGTAGTTTTGAACTAAGAAGTAGCATCAAAGCCTTTGCCATCTTATGATTCAAAGCATGAGGTTCACTTAGTTGTTCCTGGCTTTCTCATTAGAGTTGGCAAGTCTACGTTGTGGATTTTAATTAAAAAAGCTACTCTAACTAACTTTTAGTTTTCTCTAATCAAACAGAATGAGCTCAAGTCGTTAAAAATGTAAGCTTTCGGGGTAGAGACCCAAGTTAAATGTTGCCAGGTGACGTATGCATAACTGTCAACATGTGCATAATTGCCAAACACCAATACGTGGTTTGTTAAATTACCATGATAACAAGCTCATGATGTAATACAGATGGGACTCGTTTCTTTTACCTTGTAGTTCATGGCTTGGGACCAAAAGCACACCTTCATAATGCTGATATGCATAAAATTTTACTAATAGCTATTTTTGGTAATCTTAACGGCCTCAAAGGAAATCTATAGATAGATGAAAAGGGTAAGGAAAGCATCCTTATCCAACCATAAACAAATGTCATAACTGGAGAAAATCACCCAAAAGCTTAAAAAAATAAAATTTAAAAAGAAACAAAATCTAGAGATTCCACAAGGCAAACAAATGCTACAAAGATTAAAGCACGACGTAATGAAATGCAACAAAAATGTTAATAAAATATTATGAAAGAGCCCACAAGATGCAACGTGATGATGGCAACACATCCAAGGACCTGTGAGCCATGATCTTATCAGCAAATGGTGAGTGACAAACTGTAACAGAAAATACCGTTTGGTGAGATTTCTTACGGAGGCCACTTTCAAATTATAAAATCTACATTTTATTGTAAACATAAATGCATTGGACTTTTGAGGAAAGCATGTCTAAAGGTGCATTCTATCAAGATATAATTCTCAATCTCCTTGCAAGCATCAACATATAACCTTAGATCAGCAAAAATTTGAGAACTTCATTCAGAAATAGTACCCCTGTTACATCTACACAAACTTCACAGACTTTGCTTCTTGCCCAAGTGCCATTTTTTCAGTCATCTTACTTGCACAAAGGAAATGGGCTTGTGGTGGCCGCTTAACTACCACCCTAATGGAAAGTGTAAAAGTTTCAGTAGGTTTAAGAAGGGTAAAATTTTGCCACTGTTTAGAGTTTGAGAAAGTGATAAGGCTTGAAACTCTATCACATACAAATTCTTTCAAATACAAATAAATAAAATGCTAAAACAATGATATGGAGGTACTATTTCAAAGTCTGGTATACATAGCAAATAATAATTTGATATATTATACTTTCATAAGATATTGAGAATCAGTGCTAACTATGAAATATCCATAGTATAGACCTACAACTGTTAGACTCTAAGACAAAAATCCAAGCATCTTTGAAATCAAAACCTCCTATATCGTCCAACACATGGTCATCAATACAATGAGTACCACCATCCTCATCCTGATCCCATGCATGAGCACTACCTCTATCACAATTTATATTCTAAATTTATATGTGAATCGTATTTATAAAGTGGGCTTATAAAAAGCCGGAAATGAGCGATGTCAAGGCCTGCAGACACAATTTATGTGACAAAAATGAGGGTGAGCATAATAATCGATGTATTGAGTAGTATTGACAATATTTTTCAGGCTTGGAAAAAATCATGAAATTTGGCTGAACCTTGAGTTGTGACTAGGGCTACAAACTCAATCCTAAAGGTTGGTAATGACAACAGACCCCTAATGCACCTGCCAAAAGTCAAAGATTGTGCTGCATGCATATTGGGTAGAATAACCCCAGTGCTACTAGATTTGGCAAATTTTATGAAAATGGGCAATATTTTACCTTACACAAACAAATTTGATGAACATGATTGAGTAACAGTACAAAAGGAAGGAAAACCGAAAGGAAAAAACTTAGAGACTTGTCTATTTTTGCCTTTTATAATCACATCTACTTGACTCCATTCTACATTTACAAAAACTAAAGGTTTAGACCAAACACAAAGTTAAGATGACTTACACAGCTCAAGTGGTCCTACGACAACTCGTTTATATACGCATCTACAAGTCAATCTCATTTCTTTAATGTAATATGAACAGTTTATATATTTATATCTATTTTTTTTATATTTACTTTATCAAAAATATTTATTTATCTCTTTGAACTTCATTACTAATTTTATAGCTAATTTTTTAAATGGCTATCTTTAATCATTGTCGAACACAAACATGAAACCTAGCAACTTAGAATATCACCATGCCAAAATGACTTCTCAAAGTTATCTCAATCAGAGTGAAATGAAACAAAATGATTTTAATTATGTCCAGAGTCCATGAAACTGAGGCTTTAAAATCCATAGCAAATACTACATTAAAAATAAATAATAACAAAGCACCTTAATCACTACTCCCCTCTTTTGCAGGGAAGTTCTTTTACTGACAATTCTGATCAAAGTGATAAGTAGAGTAGCATTAACCTTAGCGGAGCCCCAGCTCTGCAATACTATATTCCTTTGATTTCCTACATCTTAGCACTTTATATTTTTTAACATTCTTTTGGTTTTTCTTTACAACAGTCCACACTACCTTTCACTTATAAATACAAGCCCGTTACTCACGTTCTAAAATTTCCAGTCCAATTCATTCTTGTTAAATAAGTTCTTACGAGGAGCATTCATCTAAGGTCATCATGGACTTTGCAGAACTCGGATTAGGCAACATAGTTAAGTCTTAGAATTTATAGTATCAAAGTATACCTTTCTTCCTCCCTCTCTTCGTATGCTACTAACTACTTTGAAAAAATTCCCAATCACATAGTTCAATGCTTATTAAAAACCTACAATATATCCGTGCCTGATCTATACAAATAAAATGGAAGAGAGCAGAAGTATGAACCAGAATGGTATCAATATCGTCCTCAAGTGAAATTTTTTTGTCCTCCCTGCGAGCTCTCTTCTCTTCGGCTTTGGCAGTCTTTTTTTCGGTCTTCTGTTTGCCCATGCCGGCCTTCTTCTGTTTCTTTCCCATTGTATTCTTCCCTCGCTCTGATCTCTATACTCTAAGATGTAAAACCTCTGTAAAACCTGAAAGAAAGGTTTTTGAAGCTTATATCCCGTCACCGTGCCTCATGTTACAAACTCTAGGGGTAGCTTGCAGATTTATTACTATTGAAAAGGCATGCCTAATTTTCGTCCAGGACAGATTTCCATTCCCTCCTTTCCTTTAAGGAACTTGGACCATTAAGGTGGCAAATGGCCAAATTGGTTTTTAGCATTCCTCTGTAAGGAGGAAAATGTTCATTTTTTATATGGATATAAATAAATTATTATATGAAATCTTTTATTTTAAAAAAATTAATATCATTCGCTATTATAGTATCGATATTTTAATATTTTATTTATTTTCATTAATGTATACATTTTTTAAATAAAATTAATTTTTTTTTATTTGGTTATTGTGAGAAACTTCTATTAACTACCCACAAGGCTGAGCAGTCTAATATCATTCGCTATTATTTTCTAAGTATCGATATTTTAATATTTTATTTATTTTCATTAATGTATTAATGTATACATATTATATTTTTTTTTTTTTTTTTTTTTTTTTGGGTTATTGTGAGAAACCTCAGTTACTTTATTTTCATTAATGTATACATTTTTTTTTTTTAATATTGTGAGAAACCTCTGTTACGGACGCATAAGGCTGAGCAGTTTCTAGGTATCGATATTTTAATATTTTATTTATTTTTATTAATGTATACATATTTTTTTTAAATAAAATTTAATTTTTTTTTTTTTTTTTTTTTTTTGGTTATTGTGAGAAACCTCTATTACCAACGCGGAGGGCTAAGCAGTCTCCTCCCAACCATGATCCTTGTAAAGCCGAGAACTATACTTATCAATAGATAATTTAACACAAAGCCACCACACACCCACCCGGCTAAGCAATCTCCTCCCAACCATGACCCTTGTAAAGCCGAGAACTATACTTATCAATAGATAATTTAACACAAAGCCACCACACACCCACCCCCTCACACACTTGCCCATGATGCGGTTTGAACCTTGGATCTCCTGAAGAAGAGCCAAAACCCCAAATCGTTGCACTGCACCCCCACCCCAGATGCTAATTGTTTTATTTTTAATAAATTTTATGGATTTATTTTAATTATTTTATTTTTAATAAAGTATATGCACCGTTGCGTTGCACTCCCGCGTGCTAATTGTTTTATTTTTTAATAAATTATATGGGTTTATTTTAATTATTTTATTTTTAATAAAGTATATGCAGGTTTGTAACGACGCTTTACTATGAATATGGTGAAAATTGTTTTCAAAAAATTATCAAACTTTTACTATGAATGTGGTGAAAATTATTTTCAAAAAATTATCAAAACAAAAAAATATCAAGATAAAGAAGAGACAAGAGCGAGTGTGAACCAAGAGAGAGTACAAGCCGAGAGCGAGTACAAGTCAAGAGGGAGTGTGAGCCAATCTTGAGATCTTCAAATATGGTGAAAGAGCAACGAATTCGTACGAAGAGTATCAATGTTTCAAACCCTTATCATAAATGCGGTAAATATTGTTTCCAAAATATGTTGGAGCAAAGGAATGTTGGAAGAAAGAAGAGACAGGAGCAAGTGTGAGCCAAGAGGAAGTGCAAGTTGGAAGGAAGTGCGAGCTAGGAGGAAGTGCAAGCTAGGAGCAAGCGCGAGCTAAGAGGGAGTGCAAGCCGAGAGTGATCCCCAACCCAACCCCACTAGTTAGTTTGGAAGGAAAGTCATATTTGAAAGCCCTAATGGGAAGTGAGGATGCCCTAGCTAGAAGTATGGATGCCCAAGTTGAAGATAAGTGGAAGATAAAATATATGGAAAGTTCGATCCATGTAGCAAATGTTGCACTATAAGTGACCATCAAGGATGAGATGATTGAGCATGATATAATGGTTTTGAAAAGTAGAGTGTTAATATGCAAATTTCATAGATCTTGATCAGAGTTTTTGGAGATTCAAGATTGGATCAAATGGAAGTCCATTGGGGATTGAATTCAAATTACTCTAAGTTTTCTTCCTAAAGGTTTTTTCTTTGTTATCTTTTCTAATTCAAAACCAGGGATAAAATATTGAGTGATGGCCCATGGTTTAGAGGGAGAGATACCCTTTATTTAAGACCGTGGAATGAAAAACTTTCTATTGAGACATAAACTATTAAGAAGTTTCTGATTTGGGCTAGGCTTTTTGTACTCTCATATCATCTTATCAATAAGGATGTTTTGAAGAATATTGGAAATAGCCTAGGAGAACTCATCAAGGAAGGGCTAACTATTAAGGAGCGAAAGCATTTTATATATACCAGAATATGTGTTGTTATGGATATTTCAAAATCTTTGTCACAATCAATTAAGATTAAATCTGAATCAAGAGAATGGGATTAACAGATAGATTATGAAAACATCGCATTTTGTTGTCGCAATTGTAATGAGATTGGTCACTTGGCAAGACTTTGCAAAGTGAAAAATATGAAGAAAGAGACAAAACAATTGGTCATGAAAAAACTTCAAAGCAAAGCAAGGAAATCATACATTAATAGAAGGTAGATCAAATCAAGGATATTCCACTCCTAAATAAGGGGCAAAGAAAGTCTATCTACAACATCTTATGGAAAAGGCCACCATAACTCACTTGGATCAACAATTAGAAGAAACAAAGAAGGATATAAGGGATGAGAAAGTACAATATGTAAGTTTAAGTTCATAAGGAATTAAAGGTGAAAAGGTAAATGATCTATCTACAACATCTTATGGAAAAGCCCACCATAACTCACTTGGATCAACAGTTAGAAGAAACAAATAAGGATATAAGGGATGAGAAAGTACAATATGTAAGTTCAAGTTCAGAAGGAATTAAAGGTGCAAAGGTAAATGGCCTATCTACAACATCTTATGGAAAAGGCCATCATAACTTACTTGGATCAACAATTAGAAAAAACAAAGAAGGATATAAGGGATGAGAAAGTTCAAGATCAAAAGGAATTAAAGATACAAAGGTAAATGTGGAGGAAAATCCAAACACAAAGACGATAGAAGAGGTCAAGATCTTTCCAGGTAAATCATCTTCATTTTCCTCAAGTAATATAGAATCCTCTCTTGGTAATAAAAGTGAAAGTGGTATAGAGGTTATCCCTTGCACTTTAGGGTTTCAAGAGCAAGCATAATAAATAAATAAGGATGGAGAAAGTCTATGATGATTTAGGGTTTTTAGGGCACAATAAGAATACAAATGCTTTGGAAGAACGTCCTTGCACTAATGAGGGATTTATGGACAAGGCTTGAGGAGCTAAAGAGTCCATAAATTGAGAGAATTATGGGATTATCTTAGTAAACTTGAATCGAATATGTTTTACCTTGCATGGTTGCATGTGTCTTCTTGCATAGTGCATGTTAAGCTTGCATATGCATTTTAAGAGTTGTCCTAATCCCTAAATTTACTTCAAGTTCATTGAAGGAGACTCAACAAGTGGAGACCTTGAGGAAGATGAAAGATTATTTATGTTCTTAAAGATTGAAATGTAATAATTTTGGGATGAGGATTATTATGAGTTTCATGATCATAAAGGAGGAATACATGTTTTGTGAATAACATTCTTATTATATTTGAGACTTGATCAAATATTGGAAGATTAAATGTTATTATCCTTTATGTAAAGTGCTTGGAATGTTTAGTTATGTGCAAATAAAAAGAAGGTGTTAGAATCTAATTCATGGATTATGGTTATAATTCCTTTAGATAATATTTCATTATTTTCATTGAGGATATAAAGGAAATGTTAAATGCTAGTATTATGTTTTGAAAAGTAATTAAATTTGTAGTTAAGCAAAGTGTTATCTTGAATATATTTATAGTATAGCACTTTTATCCTTTTGGAAGAGATGTTCATTTATTTTAAATGTTTGACTCTTGGGTTGGATGGGATTTTTGGGCATGAACTAGATCCATATTAGTAAACCCTTGAGTCAAGATGTATCCAATCCTGAGAAGAGTTGCAATGGGAAGTTGGCCACTCTTGTCCATTTGAGTGTCGTCTACAATGACAATGAACTCAAAATATGGTTATGCCTTATATTGCTAAAAAATATTTGGAGTTCTTTGTGAGTTTTTCCTTATGATAATGAAAAAATATCTCTCTCCCTTGGGTTGATTTGGTGGGTTGTTATAGGTGAGCAATAGCATTGTCGATGCTTTTACCAATTGATAACACTTTTGCTTTATATCACTATAACTAAAATGGAGAGTAACATCATCAAACCTATTTTGATAATGCTTTGTCCTATGTAGCATAATGATATTTAGATATAAGATTTATGATTTTTGTAAGACATGCAATAAATATCCCTAACCAGAAGGTGTAGGGGCCTTGATTATGACAATATTATAGTTATATAACTTATATAAAAGGTAATATAATGATGTAAAAGACAAGGTGACAACTAGATACAATGTAGCAGTGTTCAAAGCAAAGTTAATAAGCTATGAAATCAAGGATTAGAGAGATACAAATTAAATATAATAATAAAAGCTAAGAAGAGGAGAGAGCATAACCCAAGCAAACTTATAGCTCCAATATGCCAAGGTTGAAATACCCTTGTGTTGAGGAAGCTTAATGGGCTTGCTTGTTGCTTGAGGATACCTAAGAACTTGAGTGCTTGAGAACTTGAGAGCTTAAGTTCTTGAGAGATTGAGATATTTGTGATATTTTTACAAGATCATGACATGATTTTGACATAATATTTCCATGTTTGAAGATTGACTCCTATATATTTTGATAGATTTATAATACTTTTAAAATGCCATATGAATTGAGATCCACAAGTGTTCATTTTATAGGAATTCATGGATCCTTGGGAGATGGTTATATTGAAGATGATAGGATTGGAATAGGTAAGATTTTGAAATGGGTTTAATATACTATTAATGGATTGAAGATTGAAAAATGGTAAATTTTGGTCTTTGTATTTCTACTTAGATTATAAATCAGTCTAATATGATTAGATCCATTTGTGTTAAGGGTGGATTGAAAGGTACCAATTATCAACTCTTTCCTTTTTTATGTTTGACAATCAGTAGCACTAGAGACAACATCACTATTAATGCTAATGCTCAAGTGTTTTTTCCAAGACAACTATTGCTAGTGAAATTGGATAGGAAAAGTTAAAAGATTCAAATATGTGCAAAAGCACTACTATGGAGCCAAAACATCATTTGTGCTTTCACTTGTGTTTTGTTGCTTTTAATTTTAGAGTAATAAATGCTCTTAATTTTACATTGAAGATGAATGATTTAGTTTGGATGCTTGATTAATTGATTGATGAATATAGTAACAAGTTTAGATATTTAATTATGCATTCAAAATTGGGTGTCTATAAATGTCACCCAAAGCACCATGTATTGTATTGTACCACTATGTATGAAAATTATTTAAATATATATGAGATTCCTATTTATTTGGCATTACTTGTGCTCTGGGAACTTTTTTTATTCTCATGAATTCATGGAATATAATTATGATTTTTGTAACCTTCAATGACATACTAATTTATTTGACACATACTTAGGATTTGTGTAGCATCTAATGACACAACATTTCTAACTTACTAATTGTGTGTGTAATTTGAGTAGCATTTGATAATGTGTTTCATTAGTTTGATTTATGTAGTCCATAATATATTTGGGTACCATTTAACAACATGTTCATCAACTACATTTTTTAGTATTAGTCGTGCATGAGGTGATATTCCAATCATACTTGACATTATATTAGGCAAGTCGCATTGATAAGTGCTAGATACTTATGAACACACTCATCACTATAATAGGGAAAATTAGGAGAATCCAACCAGTTCCATGTATATATGTAATTGTATATCCCTTAATCCTAATAGAAACTACTAAATACATGTAGATGGACACTATGATAGTCAATCATGTCCATCCACTATTGCAGGATGACTCGAAGGATGCCAACTTATGCCACAATTAATATGTAAATATATGTACCCAAGTCCAAATCATGCCTTGTCATTGATAATAGATGCATTGTTCAATAAGGCATGCCCACTATAATAAGGGGGAGAATAAATAGAAAGTAAAGAAAAGTGGGCTAGGTACACATTAGAGTGCATCCTAGGAGAGGGGGATCTTGTGGAAGGGAAAGTTACCATACCCCTACTACAACAAAGGTCATACACTGTAGTATCCAACTAAGCATATTGTTCAACAAGAAATGCTTGCCACTTCATTGATTGAATAGATTAAAATATTATTTATTATATAAATACTAGAAGGAATGTTGCCTTGGTGTTCTAACCACATACCATATAGGAGATGGCCTAGATTGACTAAGGTAATTGTTTTTATGGTACTCAAAGTAGGTTATTGACATAAATGATAGGTAATACTTGGAGGACATCATGTTGCCCTTTAATAAAAAGAGTGACACCATGGTGAAGGAAGAAAAACAAAGTGTAGGTAAGGTTAGCAACAATAAATGCAGTAAAAGTAGACAAAAAAATACCAAGCAACTAGAAAAAATACAAAAAATATAAAATCTGACCCAAACTATGTAGAAGAGATATAGAAATACAAGATGACCAAAATTACCACTAAAATTCTAGAGAGATAATACACACAAAAATACAAAATACCAAGCCAAAAACTAGAAAATACAATAAACAATTAAGATGATTTGGATCACCACTTACTACGGTGATCACAATCACAAAAGGAAGAGACACTATAAAACATGAATATGTGCCAAAATTAAGAATATATAGGTTTGACACTTACAAATAGACAATCAAAGTATTCAAAATGAAAAAACAAGGTATCAAACTCAACAGGTAAACCACAAAAACATACAAACTATACAAATGGTTCAGAAGAAAGCTACACATATAAGTATTTTACATGCATGGGATGGGTGGCCTTCTTAACTCCCTCTAATTTTTGTAATTTTATTTCCCTAAACCCAAAAAACTAATTGATAGTAAATGGACCAAGCCATTTCTATATAAAAGTTCCCTTACTCTTCTTGTATATATTATCAAGCTTGAGGATAAGTTCCCTCACTTTGAAATCACGATGATATATTTTATTCTTGTATTTTTTGACAACATGAATCTTATAGGATCTATTATGCTCAATAGAACATAGATACCTCTAATCTAGAGTATTCATTTCAACAATATGGACTTCTCGATACTCTTGATGGTTCTCATCATGACTCATCAAATTTTTCAAAGAAACACTCAAATAAGGCAATACAATTTCAAGCAACAAAATAACATCAATACCATTGACCAAGGAAAAAGGGGATGCCCCTATAGACATCCACATACTAGTGTAGTATGCCCATAATGCAATATATAACTTTAAGTGCCAATATTTATTTGATTCTTTAACTATATTTTTCAAAATATTTACCAAAATCTTATTGCTAGATTTAACTTGACCATTCCCTTGTGGATAGTAAGGCATGAAAAAATCCCTTGCTAAGAATTTGGCTCTTACTTTTCCTTATTATCGAAAGGATTATAGTCATTTAAAATGAAAGTAGATGGGACACCAAAGAGACATATAATCTAATTAAAGATAAATTTAGATATAGTGAGGGTTATTTAATTTATCAATGGCTTAGCTTCCACCTATTTGGTAAAATATTTTATAGTTGGACATAGGACAAATAGATCCAAAAAGGTCAAGTAACCAAGTGGAAAAGGGTTAAGAAGACTCAATTATATGAATAACCTAAACAAGGGCACGCGCTTCATCTTTGTGTAACTGGTATTTATCATAGGATTTGACATACTTATTAGCATCATCTTCCATTGTTGGAAAAAAGTAACCCATTCTTAGAAATTTATGAGCTATGGAATAACCACTAAAGTGTCCTCCATAGCTTCCACTATGAACATCAAATAGATATTTGGACACCTTCGTTTCTGTAAGGCATTGTAAGAGAACACCATCGAGATTGCAATAATATAATACTCTATTGAGGATAAGGTATTGAGGTGCTCCCTTATGAATGTGAGCATGTTGTTTAGCAATAGTATTAGATGGATAAGATTTATTATCAAGGATGCATAAAATGTTGTCATACCAAGGAACATCGTTAGGGATTTGGAAATCAATAATATTGATCTTGATTGTATGCACATCCACTAGGCCATCAGTGATAAATATCACAAGTTCATCATGAGCTTTTACCATAAAATTAGTTTTAGTAATGTTTTCATGTGGTATGAATTTTATAGTTGAAGTAGCTAGGGAATCTACCTCAATATTTTCCCCACTTGGGAATGACTAATGGAAAATGAATCAAAAACATTGATTAAAGTTATAGCCACTGGTGGCAAGGGATCAAATGGGGAGCTTTGACAACATAGTCAAAAAATATTTGATAGACCACAACTTTGATGGCTTTTTAACCCTTAATACTAATATAAAACTCTCAAGATAAGTTTCACAAGATCAAATATAATATAGCCACAATATAGTAAGATTAAGATAACGATGTAAGTAGAATAATACAAGTAAACTAATATGTATATCAAGGCTTATAATATATCAAATAACATTCACTAATAAACAATAATATGAATGTAAATAGCCTGAATCATACATGTACAAATAATGTAGCACAACTTACAATATTAATTGCTCAATATATGCAATCTTTATTACTCTACTTTCTCTTACAAACATGATACTTGAATCTATGATTGTTCTATTGTTGTTCTCATTCTCTATGGAGTATCATATAGTCATAGTAGAATGACTATTTGGATACTTGACTATTCCTTTCCATATGCCAAGTCTCATGACTCTTGGATTCTCTATATGATACTTGCATACACATGACTCTATATTGTATGCACACCTAGACATGACTCTTGACCTTCACTTTGCACACTCTAACCTAAGACACTTGTGCACATATTTACATTACATATTTGCACTCTTACATATAAGATACTTGTGCACATAGACTCAACTTACATTTGCACACTCACTCACATGGTACTTGTGCATTTCCTGCACATTACAACATTACATAAAATATTACTCACACTCTAAACTAAGACTCAAGCCTAATCTAATATTTACAAGATGTATCAAGAAGGTACCATGGGGGTACATTAGCGTGCACCAATATTGTAATACACTACAGTAAAATTGAGAGTCTCCTTAAACTCTAATGTGCTTAGTATTCATACACTAGGTGGCTAGGATCCCTAAAATTAAATCCTCATAACCTCCAATGTTATTAATATTGCCCAAAAAAAATAAGCAAAAAGCCATAGGAATATCTAGGCCAGTAAGAGACTTGAGAAAAACACTAGCTCCTACCCCAAAATCATTTCTCGCTCCATCAAAGTGAAGGATCCAAGTGTTAGGGTAGAGGATTTTCTTTGAAATCTAGGAAGTAGAAGGTGTGTTAGATTTGTATTTAGCCTTTGTTTCATAACATCTCTTTACAACCTGATGAGACTTCAAGACAATATTTTCTTGCTTAATATGTTTATAAGGGACATGCTCTTGGATAAGACTAGGGGAAATGAATGAAGGAAATATGACAAATTTATGAGGAGCACAAAATATGACCATTATGTCCTCATCATACAATGCTTCCTTTAAGTATTGTTGTGTAGAGTCATGAGCCACCACTAATTGATCAACAATCACCCAAGATTTTACAAATTTTTATGTTACAATATAAAGATCACATTATTACATTGTGGTGATCCATGTTTTGTATCATGTGCCACTAGGGATGTAATGTTTTTGTAGCAAGTACCTCAAGGTATATATTTTAATAACCACATAAGTTTTCTGATATGACACATAATGCCTTAACTTCTCACATGCAAAGTAGATGGCCATGTAGTCTTTCTTGATAGGAGTGTATCAAGTTTCTACTAAAATAATTCTACGAATAATGTAATACATTAAATACTCATTGTTATCATACTGTTGAGTGAGGACCACTACCAAAGAAACCTAACTAGCTGAGGTATACAAAATAAATGGTTATACAATTTGGGAGGAAAAAGAGTTGGGGGAAACAAGAGAAATATCTTGAATTTAAGAAAGACCTTGTTCTAGATTTCATGTCGTTTGAATTCAACATATTTCTTAAGAAAATGGTTTAATGAATAAGCTTTAAAATCTAAATCAGGGGTGAACTGTTGAATGGCTTTGAGCTTACTCAAAAAAGATTTGATATTTAATAGTTTAAGGAGAAATGACATCAATGACATTAATCTTATATTGATCAATATTTATACCCCTATGAGACACCATAAATCCCAGTAGCTTCCCACTAGTAACACCAAACACACATTTCTTGGGGCTAATTCTAACCTTGTAGTGACATTGCTGCTAAAAAATTATATGTAGGTCAAATGGGTGGTCAAGCCACTTTTTAGACTTACCCAAAAGGTCATCCACATAAGACTCCACTATATTTCCTATCAAGTCATGAAATACCATTATCATAGCCCATTTCTAAGTAGCACAAATATTTTTCAATCTAAAATGTATGATAATGTAATAGAATGTGTCCCAAGAAACTGAAAGGAATGATAATCAGATCATTCCAAGCTAAAAGGATCTCAAGTGTTAACAAAACACCACATTCAGCCAAAATAAGAATCTGAAAGCAAATTGATAGCATAAGCTTACAAATGGATATGCAAAACAATGAGAAATAATATCGTATATTATACATGAATAATGAACTTCCTTTCTTGAGTACAATGAGGGTGCCTTGCTTATATAGGCAAGGATGATCAACCATAGCGGTAAGATCAAGCTAAGGACAAATATCCACCGTACAAAAGGAATAAGTGATATGGTCCATAGATCTGTAACCATTATGGGGAGAAAGAATATCAACCCTCTAAATATACCTAAAAATATCCCCATAACTCCTAGGAATAGTCAAACCTAAAAATATCCCCATAATATCTAAGAAATAAATATATAACATCTCATAATATCTAAATAAGATAAATGAAATATCCACACATAAGTGGGTGGGGAAAATACATTGAATAACTAAATAAAAGTAAAATAAATTACCTAGGTGAACGTGAGCTAAGGTAAAAAACCTACTATAACTCCCTCCCTCAAGTGAAGCTAGGTGCCAAAAAATAAAGTGGTATATCCACAATATGAGTCCTGGAAACAAGGTTTGATTAGGTACTCATGTACAATGTGTATCTAGAAGCTCTTGAAGTAGAAGGTGGAAAACCATGTGGAAAAAAACCATCCAACTAGAAAGAGAGAAGAAAAAGTAGGAATGGAGCCAAGGAGTGCTCCCAACACCCCCCTAGGACGACGAGCTCCATGAATAAGTCCTATGAAGAAGTGGATGCCTCTGCGATGAACAATGTGTCTCCCATGAGGAAGAAAGTAGCCATGAAGCATCTGTCGAATGTCTTCCCACTCCAAGTGAGTGTGAGAAGATGAGAACAAAATGTAGAATGATGACGTAGAATCCTTCAAACTGAGCTGAAGTGAAGAAGATGTCACCAATGAATTATGAAATGAATCTCCAAGAATGTAGAAGCCCAAACCAACACCAAAATAGGGTAGAATGCAATCCCAAAAAATACCCAAAAGATCAATGTGTACAAAACCATGAGTGTGCAAAAGTGGAAGAGATGTGTGAAGAGCATCCAACAAGGAAGAATCACCAATGTCACTGCATAAGTGATGATGAGCCCATGGAAGTACCAAGAGAAAGAAGTGGAGGCTTAGAAGCCTCAAAAGAATCAACATGGTCTTCGGGATCTCCTAGTGAGAGTCCAACCAAAGACAAAATTTTTGTATCCAACTCATTTAGGAGTACATCATCCAATGTGAAAGAAATAGGAGAATAAAATGGTGGACAAGGTGGCTCACTCAAAGAAGGAGGGCTCACCCAAAAAGGGTCCACAAAGGAAGAAGTACATGGAGGAGATACAATGTAAACATCATCATAAAATAAATGAGTGAGCTCCTCATACATGTCAAGAAAATCACATGTGTGACTCTTAATGAAGATGTTGTATATATGCCTCATATGTGTAACCTCAAAGAAGTCATCTATATGTAAGGATATAACATGCAATGAAATCTCTGTTGTATATGCTACAACATCAACATGATCATCCACAAAAAATAAGTGTGGAGATGTATCCTGTAAAATATCTGAAGCAAGTACTGTAGCATCAACTTCATCATCCAAAACATCATGAGATAGTGACTCCAAAAACAAAGATGCAATATCACAAATGATGTCCTCCATGCAAGAAATTGTAAGAGAAGGTGCCTTGGGTAAAAAAATTATTTTCAACATATGATAAGCAATGTGAGGTGTGTTCTTGTAAACTCCAATAAAATTTTGAAGCTCCCCACAAACTGAATAATAAAGCATACTAGAGATCCAAAAATTGTTCATGAACCATGTCCTATACTCCTTATCTATTAGGATCCTCCATCCTAACATTATTAGTTAGTATTATTTATCATTTAATTATTATATTATTAACTCATAAAGTGAACCATCACATCTCTTCATAACGTGAACCATCACGTCTCTTCATAACGTGAATCATCATGTCTCTTCACCAACGTAGCTTTAGGATATATATATGTTAGGTTTTTCATTCACACAAATCAACCATGAAGAAGAATATCTATTTGTTTATTGAATGCATTGGAGGGACCTTCCTACCAGTGAAACAGTGATTCTTTATAAAATTGATTCTTTTAATTATTTCTTTATTAAAATTGTGCTAGAAACTTCAAGGTTCTACCATTTGGTATCAGAGCCATGTGGGACCCAACCATGTGGGATTTGCTCAAGGATCTTCATCAAAACACTTGGGACCTTCATCAAAACACTTTCGTGCATGAGTATGAAATTCGATTTAAGGATATCACCAAACAATACACAGGGTTGGATGAAATTTTTTTCATATATTGCTTCATCAATGGATTAAAGGAGGAAATTAAAATGGAGGTGATAAAATTCAAACCCTACACCATGAGGCTAGCCATCGGATTGGCCCTTGTTGTGGCTGCTCCACAACGTACCCCAAAATTGGGGACCCACCTTTTTATTTTTGGTATTTGGGTGTTTGTAGTTTGTTTTAAGTGTCTAATGCTTTCGTTGTGTTTTGGGTTTGTAGTTTTTGTCAAATTGTTGTCATTGATTTTTGTTGTCAATTTCTTGTCGACGATTTTTATCATCAAATTGTTGTCAATTTCTTGTCGATGATTTTTTATTGTCAAATTGTTGTCAATTTCTTGTCGATGATTTTTATCGTCAAATTGTTGTCGAAGATTTTTAATGTCATTTTTTTATCGACGATTTTTATCATCAATGTTGTGTTAGCAATGTTATTGCTAATATTTTGTTGTTAGCATTGTAATGGTTAAATTTCTTGTTTTTGTCATTCATGTATAATGAGCTTGTGTGCTATATATAAAGCAGGTTTTATGTTAAAGCTTCATTCCACCTTAATACCTCTTTAATATACATCTACACAAAGTAAAGCAAAACATGTTGGTAATGTGACCCGGGTTCAATCTCCATGGTGGATGTGTATAAGAAGTATTTACCCAATAAAAAAAATAATAATAAAAAAAAATAAAAAAATAAAAATAATAAAAAGGGTTTTATAAAGCTAATTCTAATAGGTGTGATTTATTTTATGCAGGCTATGGCAGGTCCGAAGGCAAAGACGTAGGACGAAGGAAATAGCCGGATGTATAACGTCTAGGTGGAGGTGTCCTCAATGACAATAGGCACATAGCCTTGGAGCTTCACGTCGAGCGAATAGACATCGATTTCGGTGGCCCCCACACCCATAATCGCCATCGAGGACGTAAACATAGCTCGGTCAGAATGACATTGAAGACGTGGATGATTTGGAAGGCATTAACAATGTGACGGATGGTGGTTTAGCTAGAAGTCCCACGTCGATGACATCATATACGATTTGATGACGCGAATGGAATGTTCAGAGGACCCACCAAGCGATGTGGCACACTACAAAACAAGCAGATATTCGACGACGATTACAGGGGAGGTGCATTGGCAGTTCTAAGGTGACTTGGCAAAATGAATGGCATAATGCAACAGTCATGACGACCATGTGATTTACCCATTTTACATAGAAGGAAAGCGTCGAACACAGGTTTAATGTAGAGTTGGTAAACCTAGCATAGACAAGGTGAATGGACACGCAGCGAATCGCGACAGACTGCCAACGTGGCAGGCAACAACACCCTGACGAATCAGAGTTTTGTAAACGCCCGAGCAACAGTGGTTTGATGTAGAAGATATGGACCAGGCTAACGCTAGTCTTACTATGGGCAATTGTCGGAGCAGTGGAGGACTCCTTTCATGATGCGAACAGCTACGGCGGTAGCCAGACTCGATGCAGGTCAGTCATGTGCAGATTGCAGACGGGCCCAGCTAGGATATCGCCAATGGTGCAACAGTGGAGTCATAGCCAGAAGCTCTGAGCGAGGGATATATTCGATGAAGGATTTCATCAAAAAGACATTGAATATGGGCGTAAAAAGCATGGATTCCATGTACGACGACGATCACGGGGGGGGGCTGCTCGATGGCAACGACAGCGCCAGGATTAATGGCGATGCCCAAGCGGTCGATGGGATACATTGTGATTATGTGGCAGTATAGCCTACTCGACCAAGAGCAGTGGTTGGTGTCACAAAATCCAAACAAACAACCAGATAAAAACTTGAATTAGAGATACGTAGGCGAAAGATGGAGGATTTAGGCGGAACGAAGCTGGCGGTGTTTTCTATAAGACTCAGTTATGTTTCAAGTTCATGCAGGGTAGGTGTGCATTTAAGACGTGTGTATTCACCCATGGAGTGGAGAAGCTCAGAGATCATCCTCCAGATTGTTAAAGAATGCAAGCCGACGATGACCAGGAGCTTTGTAGAGCCAAGAATGGTAGAAGGGCTTGTGGGGAGGATTCTTGTGTTACCAAGGAGACCCTAAATGTGAAACAGGGGGCTTACATGAAGAGACATCACGTTTGTTACCAATGGGAGGTGATCGAAACTTGCTCTTTCGGTGATACATGTCGCTATCCCCATGATCCTTAGCAACACAAGGAAGAAGGCCTTGAGAGTTTCAACAATGACAATCCATGTGACTGGAGAATGTCTTTCAAATCTAGATCAGATTGGAAGCCTCAGACCCCAAATGGGGATGTTGGCTCATTCACTGTTCATAAATTTGATATTGTCAAGCTGACCAATGCGACATTAAATGAAAATCCCAACATAGGCAATGTGACATCGATTGGAAAACCTATGGAAATGAACAACAGTAGCGTGTAAGATTTATGGGCCTTAGGGTGTTATGAGGAAGTCACGAACATCCTGGATGTAGTTGTTTAAAATATCAACGACCCCTAAATGATGAAATTTTTAGGTGATGATCAGTCTCGAGCAACAATGCAAGGTGAAACCAGGATACCAGGCTGAAAGAAATATAAACCGACACCCATAGACATAGTCGGTAGAGCTCTAAAAGTATACACGCCAAACGTCGATGTGAAGCGTTACATGGAAGTTGAGGATGTTAAATCATAGTGACATACATGTGGCAGCACAAAGCGTTACATATAGCGTTCGAAAAGGAATCCTATTATCATGTGGGCAGATTCATGATTATACATGGGTGTATAGGGAAGGAGTCCCATGTTCTTTCCTATAGAGGAATGAAGGTTCGAGGTGTCGAATGGTATTAGGACCTAAGTTTCATAAAAGACAAAGGAATGAGCCATTTTAATTCAAGTTTTAAGATGTTTATTTAAAGTAAAAGTGGCTAGGAAGGGTTATTATGTGGATGGGTTCAAAGGGAACCACCACTAAATCCAAATTAAGGTAAAACAAAGTGTTTTACTTATGAAAAGGATAAGGCTCACCTTTATTACGAAGGAAACCATACGAAGCCATGCCTATGGAAAAAAGAATGAAAACCAAAAGGCATCAAACAAAGGAAAAGGAAATGAACAGTTTTCCATCCAAGGAGAGGAAGTGAATAGACCTTTTCAAGGAAAGCTTTAAAACGAGGAAGAATAACGATGCAAAGGGTTGGAAACTGCTGCAAGGAAAGTTGCAGATTTGAAGGCAAGAGGGCTATTCTGGGCTTGTTTGGGCTGTTTTTCTTCCATGGACTGGTTTGGGAAAACCAAAAATTTTTGTTATTGTAAAATGACAAATTTTTAATACAGAAAATTTCATAAAGTTGCATTTTATGGGCAAGAAAGGAGGAGTCATTTTTTGCATGCAATATTAAATGTTTATTTTTTTCCCTTTTCAGATTTTAGGCCTGTAAATGGAGTTTATGCAAGTTTCTTGGTTGCTTCATGTGAATGTTTAAATCTAAAAACCTCATTTAAAACCCTAGGAGCCAGCACTTAGCTTATCCGGATTGTGCTTGTTTTGCAAGTCCAATAGGTTAGGTTGCATGCATGAAAACCTCACATCTTTGGTTTTTTCGGAATAGGATAGCATCAAACTGAATGTATCATGTGTTTCATTTTCTGCATTTTATTTTTCCAGAAATTTTAATTTTTTTTTAATTTTCAGGCATTAAAATAAACATTAAAAAACTCCAAAATCCAAAAATAATTTCACCATTGTGTAGGTTATACTTCAGAATTCCAATACGCACTTTGAAATTTCATTTTTGAAGTTGGTTAGTATTTTTAAAAATTCATCAAAGTTGTTGTTTTATTACAGATTTTAAAAATCCGAAAATAGAAAATTTCCATTTTAAGCTCAAATTTCATTTTTTCAGTTTTGTTTTACACTCATGAGCCTATGATGACATTCCCTTCATGAAAATTCCAATTTCATTGAAGGAGATATGTTTTATGGCACTTCACAAATTTTCGTATTTTGAGCCTAAAATTGCCCTCTCTTCATAAAAAATTCTAATTTTACGAAAGAGGGGTAATTTGAGTATTACATTGAAGGTTATTTCTTCAAAGCACTTAATTGTTCATCTTAATGAAAATTTGATTTCATTTAAGAGGGATAAGTTAAAGTGAAATTTACCCAGGTGTTGTAGGTGAGTTGGAGAGAAGAGGGCAATCCTCCAAGGGAGGTCCTAGGTTCAAATCTCCACCCTACCAAAAAGCTTAATTGGGTACCCAAAATCCAATTGATAATGTTGGTGCAGACAGGGCTGGGTGCGACTCCCGGGTGACTTTGACGGTGTAGAACCCCCTATTCGTGGTCTCTCAGACAAAGGCGGCCCCACAAGGGGTTTTTCGCTAAAAAAGAAGAAGTTAAAGTGACATTTAAAGTCCTTAATTCAAGGCCATAAATTATTGCCTCTTTGTGAAAAACCTATTTCACCAAAGAGGGATAGTTTATCGATTACATTGAAAGCTATCTTCATCTTCATGATAAGAAGCCATATTTGGACTTAATAAAGAAGATAAAATCTATTTTAAAATCCTCAAGATAAAAGGAATTAAGGCACTACATCGTGGTCATATGAGGGCCAACTCACATTTGATTTATTTTGGCTCAATGAACAATCACTAAAGTTTCATGGTAAAATAAACCAACATTGCCCCTTGTTTACAGTTACTTGCAATCACTGAGGTGTTCCAAGCATTTAAATTGAATATCTTTATTTGAGATTACTAATACACATATGCAAATGCTAATATAGCGGAGACCTTGGAGAAGTTATTTGTTTGACTTCTTTGCAAGAGGGAATTTGGAACCCAAATCCCAAGGGAGAGTGTACTTTCACAATTGGGTGAAAATACCAATCAACAAATTTGGTGCTAGAAGGAGGGCCTGAATTGGTTTATTTCAGTGTGATTTAGATGCTATAGAGATTTAAATTTTGAATATTTCATGCCCTATTGATTATTATCTTTAGCCCTCTTTTAACAATACAACCTTGTAGTGTTAAAAGGAGGACATGAATTGCTATGCATTGTTCTAACGCTTTTGATTGTTCATACAGGAATAATGTGTTTTGATTTTATTTTGAAAATTTTTGGTCTTGACTAACGAGGTTGTCTCCATGCAATTACTTTCATTTGATTTTAATGGATACATCTCTTGGTTGATGCTAACATGATTATTCATACATTACATGTTTGATATTTGCTAGTCATTTCATGCTTATTTGTAAGGAATTATTTTGTCTAAAATGTATTTGTTGTTGGTATTATGCTCTTCACTAGCGTGTAATGATTTCTTGTGAATAAAAAATCCTACAACACTAGGAGTATGCTCTTCACTTGCGCATATGCGATCTGGTGAATCAGAAACTAATTTACATTTTTAGAATATTGCTTTGTCATGGTTACTTCTTTTATTCATGACTAACAAATTGGTTTTGAAGTTATTCTTTGAGTTTCATTAATGGCTACAACTGCAGGATTTTTTTTGTGTTGCAGGTTTTATTTGAGGTGTTGAGAGTTTTGTCAGGTTTCGTAGGGTAGTTTCATTTACAAGCTGGACCCACCACATCGCATCGCAACTAGGTCCAAAACAACCGAGGAAACCATCTTCCAAAGCCTCTCACCTACTCATAGGAATCCAAGGAATAAAACCCAGCAAATTGTGATCCCATCGGATACCCTTGTTACAGAAGATCCTTTTGTTTCAGGTGCATCTAGCGGACTTGCATCGGTGGTGTCAATTGCCACTAGTGTACCAATTATCAGTACCATTTCCACGGTTATTGTAGGGTTATCATCATCGATTTTGAATCAAATGGCCCAACCTCCACCAACTCCTTGGTACGGAGCCCATAACATTCCTTTGAATACCGTAGGGGATATTCATGATATCCCTAAGAATATAGAGATATTTTTGCCCAAATACAAACCGGATGGTCCAAGGACCGTAGAAGAACATAATCAGGCCTATAGGGATGTTTTGATAAGATTGCAAGTTCAACATGAAGATGTGGCTTGTAGACTCTTCCCCATGAGCCTAGACCAAGTGGCCTACGAATGCTATATTTTCTTACCTAATGGTTTCATTACGTCATGGACGTAAATGAAGAATACCTTTGTCAACCAATTCAGGTCACCATTAGATCCCACAATCATCTACAATCAGTTCATTACATGCAAAAGAGGCTAGGGTGAGCCAATTCGAACTTTTAATCAGAGATTTCAGAAGTGCTATAATAGAGCAATTCAACATTTTGCCATTGATCCCGCAGTAGCTTTGCAAATATGTTTTGGGGCATTGGATCCTATGACGACAATATTTTCAAGGCAAAATCCTCAAGTTACCACGCTTGCTCTAGCCTACAATGAAGCTATGACCATTGAACAACAAATGACACCACAGGGTTATGGGTTTCCCCAAATGCCTATGGTAGGACAATATGGTCCATACGGTCAAGCTCCTATGATGAATAAGATCATGGCACCACAAATTCCAGGCATGAATGCTTTGCCTTATCAATAACCATATTCATCAACACCCGCTTACACACCCATTCCAATTCAACCAATCACATCCATTCCCCTCATTCCTTTATTTTTGCAAAATAGTCAATAGACTATGCAAGGAGCTAGTCTGGGTAATTCTCAGGCTATAGTTCCTTTCCCCAATCCAATTCCAATTCAAAGTGTGAATCCCTACGCAAATCAAGTTGCTCAAAATCCAACTCAAATGTTAAGTCAAGATCTCACCAATTATGCAAACCCTACTGGAACTAGCAATAACATAGCTCAACCAAAAGAGATTTATTCAGAGGTTGAAGAGCTCAAAAATATGGTCCACAAATTGAGTAATGATTTGGTTCAAAAGAAGAAGTATGAATCCCATGCCCCTCACCCAAATCAAAATTTCAACAATAGAGGGAGACAGTGGAATACGAAGCCAAACAATGGGGGTGTGCCTTCCCCTATCGCTAATCAGATAGATACTTCTGCAAGACCAAGTCACTCTAGTTCCATTCTTAATATTTCTGATTTTGTGTGGGAAAAGGGGTGTAGATTGCATAATACAAAGGAGCATAATGAAAGGAATTTTCCCGAAATCGCTAGGTATACCCATTGTCTCCAAGCTCAAGTGGATGATTTGGAACTTGTGCCAAATGAGGGTCCACCCCAACATCAACAAGGGGATGACAACATTTTGGTGGTGGAAACTCTATATCATCAAGAAAGTGAGAATGAGGAAGAAGAGGATGAAATCTTGGAACAGGAAGTGCAAGCTTTTAGAGAATTTAGAAAGGGGAACCATGGATACCATTTGAGGAGTAAGTCCAAAACCCCTAAAACATCCTCAACTCCACCAAACAACTCTATCCTTCCTCCCGATACTAGGGCTGATAATAACCCCCTCCTCCATCCGGAAGTGAAACATCTAAGGCCATGCAAAAAACGTTGAAGCTTGAGAAGTCAACTTATGACATAGTGGAGGATTTAAGGAAGTCCAAGTCTAGCCTTTCATTTTTAGAGGCGGCTAGGTTGCCTGGCCAAAAGGAAGCATTGATAAAGGCTTTGGACTCGCCTAGTCAAATACAGGAAGGAAAGGAAGTTGAATCTCACATGGTTTTACGAAAGGAAAGACGAGATGTCCCTCATTTTTTATTGATTGTGAGGATTGTTGGAAAAAATTTGCACAATTGTTTGGTGGACACAGGTGCCACAAGTAACCTCATGCCTTCAAAAATTTATCAAATGTTAGGCCTAGAGCCTGTTTCTTCTAAATGCAAGGTTTTGCAATTGGATCGATCTGAGGTAAATGTGGTAGGGACCTTCTACGATGTTAAGATCCAACTCAATTCTGAACCTAGGGTCCAATAGGTGGTTGATATTTTGGTTGTCAATATCCCAAGTCGATATGGAATGCTACTTGCTAGGGATTGGATGAGAAGTTTGAATGGTTATTTCTCCACTGATTGCTCACACATGTGGCTACCCTGGAAGGGAATTGCTAATAAAATTAGAGTGGAAAATGAGCCAAGGCTTAAGGAAATCATCACAGAATTCAACAAGCCAAATGAAGTTCAATTTTTTGAACCTGAGTTAGGAGTCTATGCTTTTGATGTCAAAAGAGCTACCGAAGAACCTCAAAAAGAAACATTTTCTTGTAGCTCTTTTGAAGAAGATAATCTCGTGTGGTTACTCAAGTTTGATGGATCTAATTCAAAACAAGGGGCAGGAGCTAGAGTTGAACTCACTTGTCCAGGAAGTAAACCATTGTTTTCTGCCTATAGATTGCAATTTCCTTGCACTAACAACGTGGTAGAATATGAAGCTCTTATCTTTGGATTACAATTGGCTTTGAGCAAGAAGGTTAAGTGTTTGAAAGTATTGGGAGATTCGGAGTTGGTGGTCAAACAAGTTAAAGGACAATATACCTGTCGTGACAAGAGATTGAGCCTTTATAGAACTAGGGTGAGGGACCTCATTGAGGAATTTGACGCTTTTAATATATCCCTTATTTCTAGGAAAGGAAATCGTATAGCTGATTCTCTTGTAGTCGCTGCAGGCATGCTAAATCTGGTTGATATAAAAAAATGCAAGAAGTTTTCCATTGAGTTAGTCCCTTGCCCATCGATACCTGATAACGTCAAAAACTTGCAAGTTTTTGAGAATGATAGACACATTTTCAAATTTGTCACCAATTCGGGTATTTTTGAGGACCAAGTGATTGATGAAGATCAAAGGTGGCAAGAAGAAACAGAAGAAGAAAGCGAAGCTACATTTCAATCCAACAAGATACCTAAGAACATTGTTTCATTGGAGAAGATGTTTGATATGGGATATAAAGCTAGAAAAGGAAAAAGGGTTCCACTTCCTAAAGATGCTTGTGACCTGATCAATATAGGGAGTGTAGATAATCCGCATGAAGTGTACATTGCAAAGGCATGTACAACTTATGAGAGAGAAAATATAATACGTGCATTAAAGTATTACATGGATTGCATTGCTTGGAATTACAATGAGTTGAAAATGTATGATCAAAACGTTATTATGCACACCATCCCTTTAAAACCGGATTCCAAACCCTTCAGACAAAGACAACGACCTGTTAACCCATTACTTGAGCCCTTGATAGAGAAAGAGGTCAAGCGATTGTTGGACGCAAAGATAATATTTCCCGTTAGGCACTCAACTTGGGTCGCTAATCTTGTTTCGGTGAGAAAGAAGAATGGAGAGATAAGGCTATGCATAGATTTTAGAAATCTCAACAAAGCCTCACAAAAGGATAATTACCCACTGCCATCAATTGATGAAATCTTGCAAACGGTGAATGGGTCTAAAATGATGTCTTTTCTCAATGGGTATTCTGGGTACAATCAGATTCTTATTCATCCCAATGACAAGATGAAGACGGCCTTCACAACCAAATGGGGAACATTTGCCTATATAAGAATGCCTTTCGGATTATTAAATGCAGGTGCAACATTTCAATGTGCCATGGATTATGCGTTTAAAGGGCTCATAGGTAAATGTATCATTGTGTATGTGGATGACATTCTTGTGTTTTCAAAGGAAAGAGAAGACCATGTGAAAGATTTGAGGAAAGTTCTCCAAAGGTGTAGAGAACACGAAATTTCTTTAAATCCCAAAAAATGCATCTTTGGAGTGACAGAAGGAAGATTGCTTGGCCATATCATTTCAAAAGAAGGTATCTCCATTGATCCGGAAAGGATAGAAGCTATCCAAAACCTGCCTCTCCCAGGTAGCAAAAAGGAATTGAGATCTTTCTTTGGGAAAATCAATTTTGTGAGGAAGTTTATTTCTGGCTTCGTTGAGATAGCTAAACCACTGAATGAGATGCTTAAAAAGGATGTGAATGTCAGATGGAATGAAGAAAGTAGGGTTGCCTTTCAAAGCATCAAGGATGCTATTTCTAGAGCCCCTGTCCTTATAAGTCCAGATTATTCTAAGCCTTTCTTTATTTATGCTTTTGCATCTGAACACTCTTTTGCGAGTGTCTTGACCCAGAAAGGTGAAGATAACACATAAAATCCCATAGATTTTCTAAGTGCTCCTTTGAAGGATGCTCAATTGAGGTATTCCATTCTCGATAAGCAAATGTATGCACTTTTCAAAACAGTAAAAAAATTCAGACATTACATTGTGCATAGTAGGGTCTTTGCCATCGTGCTTGAACCTGTTGTCAAAACCATGTTTGTGCAAAACGAGCTAGGTGAGAGAAGAGGTAAATGGATTTCTACCATTCAAGAATTTGATCTTGAAATTCAACCCATGAAACTAGTTCGTGGACAAGGACTTGTGAAAACAATTGCTGAGAACAATCCCCAAATCACGTGCCAATATTTAAATGTAGAGCACATTTCCAAAGATGATTGGTATGTTGATATTGTGTATTTTTTGATAAATGGTAAGTGTCCATCACATCTTAATTCTACTCAAAGAAGAGCCTTGAGACTTAAATTTGCCAATTATCTTATTAGGTCTGGTGCTCTTTATAGGAAAAATCATGAGGGAATTTACCTACGATGCTTAAATCAAGAAGAAGCTACCAATGTTTTGCAAGAGTTTCATGGTAAATACGGAACTAGCCATGGTTCGGCAAATTCAATAGCACATCAAATCTTAAGAGTGGGATATTATTGGCCCCACATTTTTAAAGATGCACATGCACACGTGCGATCTTGCCATATTTGTCAAGTGGCTGCCAATAGAGAAAGGAATGCAGCTATGCCATTGCAACTTGTAGTTGAGATGAGACCATTTGCACAATGGGGATTAGACTTCATTGGGGTTATTAACCCAAATTCTTTAGATTCCCATAAATTCATACTCACAGCTATAGATTATTGCACTAGGTGGGCAGAAGCAATTCCTACGAAGCATTCCACTATGGATGTGGTAATAAAGTTCCTCGAAGATCACATCGTAACAAGGTTTGGAATGCCCGATTCTATTGTAAGTGATAATGGTAAGGCTTTTGTTTCCACTCAATTTGCAAATTGGGCATATGATAATAAGGTGAGTTTAAATTTTTCGTCTAACTATTACCCTCAAGGCAATGGTTTGGCAGAATCTTCAAATAAAAATTTGTTAACCATCATTAAGAAGTTATTGGAAAAAAATCCTTGGGATTGGCACAACCAATTAAAATTTTCTCTTTGGGCAGATAGGACTAGAGAAAAAGAATCAATAGGGAATACACCTTATCATCTAGTTTATGGGCAAGATCCAATTTTTCCTGCAAATTTGAAGCTTCAAACCCTCTGTTTCACACAAGAGTACCTTGGAACTGATAATCACATTGAGGCTAGATTAAGTCATCTATTGCACCTTGATGAAAAAAGAGAAGAAGCCATGCTCCACATGAGCAAACATCAAGATGTGGTTAAAATATGGTTTGATAAAAGAGCCAAAATTAAGTCTTTTAGGATTTCTGACTTGGTTTTATTGTGGGATAAAAAACATGAGGAGAAAGGGGATCACAAAAAGTTTGATTGTCTTTGGTTAGGCCCTTATCAAATTTCCGAAATCCTAGGGGAAAATACTTTCAGACTAAGAACTTTGGATGGGAAATATTTGATGTTACCGGTTAATGGGCAAGTTCTAAAGCATTATTTTAGCCCTTAAGTCATGTGAGATGTGTATTATATTGTACATTTGTAAATACTTTTGGTTTTCGTGTTTTGGTTTTGGATTGGATCTCATTTTGGTTTTAAGTTTTGTGTGTTGGTCCTTTGGACACTTTTGGTTTGTCTTGAAAAAAAAAAAGAAAAGAAAAGCGAGATGTCAACTTATGTCCTTATGAATGTTGACTAAGACTAAGAGAATATGAAACATCGGAATTGTATTGCAGAAAGCTCCACGAGTATCGCAAACACATTAAAGAATATCGTTTGGAACTTGTGATGCATGAAGTTGTCAGTTTTACAAATTATGGCAAAGTAGGTGGTATACTCCATCCGCATTTCAAAAAGAGCAATGCATTCATCCATATCTCATGTTACATTCCACATTGCATATACATTTCATCTCGATTGCATCTACATTTCAAATACAATCATTGAAAATGTGTCGAATCCTCTTAGGGTTATTACATAACATATATTAAAAGGATCCTAAGGTTGGGAACTGATGCCCGAACTATCTTGAACCAAGCACGTTCTACACATATTAAAGAGGATCTTGAGCAAAATGGTCAAAACCATACTTGGAAGAAAAGGTGAGGCGAAAGGAGTATTTCGTGTCTGTCCTATCATGCAACATAATCCTTAAAACAATGGTTTTTACCACTCCCATAGTGCTTAAAGCCTAAAATCGGAGTAGTAAGGATAGGGTTAAATCCCCATCGAACTTAGGTTGAGGATCCAACTCCCCAAAGCTCTGATTTGACCTTCATGGAGTAGTAAGGATAGGGTCTAATTCTCATCTCGCTTAGGTTGAGAATCTGATTCCCCAAAGCTTCTATTTTACCTCCATCACGCTTTAAGAAATTAAAAGCGCGATCTACACTCAAGAACTTGAAATTCCAAAGCAAATATTTTTCATTCTATTTTCATTTCATCATTAATATTGGATTGGAAGGATCGTACTACATGTCCCTTGCAAGGATGGGTAGTCATCCCCAAGGTTCAAGAAATCAAAAGTAAAGTCAAATCCTGGATTATGGGGTTGATCTCCACCGGGGCTATAGATGCCTGATCGGCGGTGGAGTATGCTCATGCATGGCAACATGTCTTGTCTAAAAGCAAGACCACTGATTGCTCAAACGGACAGGCTAGCCTAACAGTTTCATCCATAACAGGTTAAATCATTTTGTTCAAGATGAGGTAATGAACTCCAGATCAGAGTAGTAAGGATAGGGTTAAATTCCCATCTCGCTTAGGTTGGGAATCCTATTCCCCAAAGCTCTGATTTCACTTACACTTGCACATGGGTTCAAGATGGTAGTGACACATAACCAACTTTGGGATCTAGTAAATTAATTCAGTATACACATATTTGGTCCTAAGAGGGTTTGACAATTTTAATATGTTTGTTCATGGTACTAGAAAGTTTGAGCCTTTGCAAAGCAGGTTGTTATATCTCTAGTATCTTCACCATACATTAAATCCTACAGGAATCATCCATAACTTCTCATATGCATGAATCATAAGTGAAACAGATGATGGAATGTTGATCAATTTCAAACGATAAGGAATGAATCAGACCGCACACATTGAGCTGATGTTGAATAATTCTAATGCTTCATGTATTCCTCATCTAGTTTCATTCTTTGGATATTTGCTGACGCTTGTGTTTGAGTTTTATAGGTTTTTAGGTTGGGTTCTCATTGAAATGCTCAGGAGCATTTCCCAAAATAGTCGCCATTTGTTGTGGCTGCTCCACAACGTACCCCAAAATTGGGGACCCACCTTTTTATTTTTGGTATTTGGGTGTTTGCAGTTTGTTTTAAGTGTCTAATGCTTTCGTTGTGTTTTGGGTTTGTAGTTTTTGCCAAATTGTTGTCATTGATTTTTGTTGTCAATTTCTTGTCGATGATTTTTATCATCAAATTGTTGTCAATTTCTTGTCGACGATTTTTTATCATCAAATTGTTGTCAATTTCTTGTCGATGATTTTTATCGTCAAATTGTTGTCGACGATTTTTAATGTCATTTTGTTGTCGATGATTTTTATCGTCAATGTTGTGTTAGCAATGTTATTGCTAATATTTTGTTGTTAGCATTGTAATGGTTAAATTTCTTGTTTTTGTCATTCATGTATAATGAGCTTGTGTGCTATATATAAAGCAGGTTTTATGTTAAAGCTTCATTCCACCTTAATACCTCTTTAATATACATCTACACAAAGTAAAGCAAAACATGTCGGTAATGTGACCCGGGTTCAATCTCCATGGTGGATGTGTATAAGAAGTATTTACCCAATAAAAAAATAAAAAATAAAAATAAATAAATAAATGAAAATAAAAAAAATAATAATAAAAAGGGTTTTATAAAGCTAATTCTAATAGGTGTGATTTATTTTATGCAGGCTATGGCAGGTCCGAAGGCAAAGACGTAGGATGAAGGAAATAGCCGGATGTATAACGTCTAGGTGGAGGTGTCCTCAATGACAATAGGCACATAGCCTTGGAGCTTCACGTCGAGAAAATAGACATTGATTTCGGTGGCCCCCACACCCATAATCGCCATCGAGGACGTAAACATAGCTCGGTCAGAATGACATTGAAGACATGGATGATTTGGAAGGCATTAACAATGTGACGGATGGTGGTTTAGCTAGAAGTCCCACGTCGACGACATCATATACGATTTGATGACGTGGATGGAATGTTCGGAGGACCCACCAAGCGACGTGGCACACTACGAAACAAGCAGAGATTCGACGACGATTACAGGGGAGGTGCATTGGCAGTTCTAAGGTGACTTGGCAGAACGAACGACGTAATACAATAGTCATAACGTCCATGTGGTTTACCCATTTTACATAGAAGGAAAGCATCAAACATGGGTTTAATGTAGAGTTGGTAAACCTAGCATAGACAAGGTGAATGGACACGCAGTGAATCATGGCAGACTGCCAACGTGGCAGGCAACAACACCTTGACGAATCAAAGTTTTGTAAACGCCCGAGCAGCAACGGTTTGATGTAGAAGATATGGACCAGGCTAACGCCAGTCTTACTATGGGCAATTTTCGGAGCAGTGGAGGACTCCTTTCATGATGCGAATAACTATGACGGTAGCCAGACTCGGTGCAGGTCAGTAATGTGCAGATTGCAGATGGGTCCAGCTAGGATCTCGCCAATGGTGCAACAATGGAGTCATAGCCAGAAGCTCCGAGCGAGGGATATATTCGATGAAGGATTTCATCAAAAAGACATTGAAGATGGGCATAAAAAGCATGGATTCCATGTATGACGATGATCGCGGGGGGGGCTCGATGGCAGCGACAGCGCTAGGATTGATGGCGACGCCCAGGCGATCGATGGGATGCATTGTGATTATGTGGTAGTATGGCCTACTCGACCAAGAGCAGTGGTTGGTGTCGCAAACTCCAAACAAACAACCAGATAAAAACTTGAATTGGAGATACGTAGGTGGAAGATGGAGGATTGAGGCGTAACAGAGCTGGCGAAGTTTTCTATAAGACTCAGCTGTGTTTCAAGTTCATGCAGGGTAGGTGCACCTTTAAGACATGTGAATTCACCCATGGAGTGGAGGAGCTCAGAGATCGTCCTCCAGATTGTCAAAGAATGCAAGTCGACGATGACTAGGAGCTTTGCAGAGCCAAGAATGGCAGAAGGGCTCGCGGGGAGGATTCTTGTGTTACCAAGGAGACCCTAAATGTGAAACAGGGGGCTTACATGAAGAGACGTCATGTTTGTTACCAATGGGAGGTGACCGATACTTGCTCTTTCGGTGATACATGCCGCTATCCCCACGATCCTCAGCAACACAAGGAAGAAGGCCTTGAGAGTTTCAACAATGACAATTCATGTGACTGGAGAATGTATTTCAAATCCAGATCAGATTGGAAGCCTCAGACCCCAAATGGGGATGCTGGCTCATTCACTGTTCATAAAGTTGATATTGTCAAGCTGACCAATGCGACATTAAATGAAAATCCCAACATAGGCAATGTGACATCGATTGGAAAACCTATGGAAATGAACAACAACAGCGTGTAAGATTTATGGGCCTTAGGGTGTTATGAGGAAGTCACGAACATCCTGGATGTAGTTGTTTAAAATATCAACGACCCCTGAATGATGAAATTTTTAGGTGATGGTCAGTCTTGAGCAACAATGCAAGGTGAAACAAGGATACCAGGCTAAAAGAAATATAAATTGACACCCATAAACATAGTTGGTAGAGCTCTAAAAGTATACACACCAAACGTCGATGTGAAGCGTTACATGGAAGTTGAGGATGTTAAATCATAGTGACATACATGTGGCAGCACAAAGTGTTACATATAGCGTTCGAAAGGGAATCCTATTATCATGTGGGTAGATTCATGATTATACATGGGTGTATAGGGAAGGAGTCCCATGTTCTTTCCTATAGAGGAATGAAGGTTCGAGGTGTCGAATGGTATTAGGCCCTAAGTTTCGTAAAAGACAAAGGAATGGGCCATTTTAATTCAAGTTTTAAGATGTTTATTTAAAGTAAAAGTGGCTAGGAAGGGTTATTATGTGGATGGGTTCAAAGGGAACCACCACTAAATCCAAATTAAGGTAAAACAAAGTGTTTTACTTATGAAAAGGATAACGCTCACCTTTATTGCGAAGGAAACCATACGAAGCCATGCCTGTGGAAAGAAGAATGAAAACCAAAAGGCATCAAACAAAGGAAAAGGAAATGAACAGTTTTCCATCCAAGGAGAGGAAGTGAATAGACCTTTTCAGGGAAAGCTTTAAAACGAGGAAGAATAACGATGCAAAGGGTTGGAAACTGTTGTAAGCAAAGTTGCAGATTTGAAGGCAAGAGGGCTATTCTGGGCTTGTTTGGGCTGTTTTTCTTCCATGGACTGGTTTGGGAAAACCAAAAATTTTTGTTATTGTAAAATGACAAATTTTTAATACAAAATTTTTTAGAAAGTTGCATTTTATGGGCAAGAAAGGAGGAGTCATTTTTTGCATGCAAGATTAAATGTTTATTTTTTTCCCTTTTCAGATTTTGTTGGGAGTAGAAACTAAAGGGGATTATTTTATTGATAAAACCGAGTTACAATATATAAGCATAAGCCTATATTCAACACATGACACTTGTCAAGAGAAACTGACAAGTGTCAAGGTGAAGGCATAGTGCACTTTAACTCTAACATTCCCCCTTAAAGTGCACTATCCTAACTAAAGAAAAAAACAAGTCAACATTAGGTAACATTCCCCCTTAATGTTGACTTCTGTAAAACAACCTATCATCCTCTCTTATTGATGATTTGGTCTAGGCTTGTGCTCTCTGCGCTTGGCTCTCCAACTGTGAATAATGCTAGATTCACTATGTATACATCTTGGTCTGTTGCCTTAGGGTCAGCCACTTCCATGGGCCCGTTGCCACTGGGTCAGCCGTCTAAGTGCCTCGGGGTCATCATGGGTGCCTCAGGGTCAGCCACTTCTGGGTCTATTGCCTCTACAGGTCATCCTCAGAGGATGTTGCCTCTCGTAGGTCACTGACTAGATTTACCATGAGTATGAAATCCCTCCTCATGGTGAACTAAATCTAGAAGGTGTCGGTCTTTACCGAAAATGCACCTAATGAAAAGAAAAACGAGCCATATAAGAGTGTCGGTCTCTACCGAAAATGCACTCAATACAATAAAATGAGCCATAGATCAAAATAGGAGGAGAGAAGAAGAAAAGAAGAGAATCTTCTGAAGTGTCTTCATCTGTAGTCTTTAGAAGTAGATCCGAAAACAACCTCGGATAGAGTCTAGGGTGTCTTTGTCTGTAGTCCCTAGTATAAGTGTCCTTATGGTGACCATGTCATCCCACCGAAATGCATGGGTAACCAACTGCTGCATTCACCAAGTGTATAGAAAAGATCACTAGGTACAAGGATCACATATGAAATTACCTTGGGAGTGTCGGGTACAACCGAGAGTGCACTCCAAGGTAAAAAATTTGAGGCTAAAAAAACTGAATTGAAATAGCCTCAAAATTACAATTTGACACCACCATTGTGTCCGTCGTGGAAAACCGTTTCCAACGACTATAAATACCCCTATAGTTGTTGGGAGTAGAACTAAAGGGGATTATTTTATTGATAAAATCGAGTTACAATATATAGGCATAAGCCTATATTCAACACATGACACTTGTCAAGAGAAACTGACAAGTGTCAAGGTGAAGGCATAGTGCACTTTAACTCTAACTGATTTTAGGCCTGTAAATGGAGTTTATGCAAGTTTCTTGGTTGCTTCATGTGAATGTTTAAATCTGAAAACCTCATTTAAAACCCTAGGAGCCAGCACTTCGCTTATCCGGATTGTGCTTGTTTTGCAAGTCCAATAGGTTAGGTTGCATGCATGAAAACCTCACATCTTTGGTTTTTCTAGAATAGGATAGCATCAAACTAAATGTATCATGTGTTTCATTTTCTGCATTTCAATTTTCATTTTTCTAGAAATTTTTTTTTTTTTTAATTTTCAGGCATTAACATAAACATTAAAAAACTCCAAAATCCAAAAATAATTTCACCATTGTGTAGGTTATACTTAAGACTTCCAATATGCACTTTGAAATTTCATTTTCGGAGTTGGTTAGTATTTTTAAAAATTCATCGAAGTTGCTGTTTTATTACAGATTTTAAAAATCCGAAAATAGAAAATTTCCATTTTAAGGTCAAATTTCATTTTTTCAGTTTTGTTTTACACTCATGAGCCTATGATGACATTCCCTTCATGAAAATTCCAATTTCATTGAAGGAGATATGTTTTATGGCACTTCACAAATTTCCGTATTTTGAGCCTAAAATTGCCCTCTCTTCATAAAAAATTCTAATTTTACGAAAGAGGGGTAATTTGAGTAAGTTAAAGTGACATTTAAAGTCCTTAATTCAATGGCATACATTATTGCTTCTTTGTGAAAAACCTATTTCACCAAAGAGGGATAGTTTATCGATTACATTGAAAGCTATCTTCATCTTCATGATAAGAAGCCATATTTGGACTTAATAAAGAAGATAAAATCTATTTTAAAATCCTCAAGATAAAAGGAATTAAGGCACTACATTGTGGATATGAGGGCCAACTCACATTTGCTTTATTTTGGTTCAATGAACAATCACTAAAGTTTCATGGTAAAATAAACCAACATTGCCCCTTGTTTACAGTTACTTGCAATCATTGAGGTGTTCCAAGCATTTAAATTGAATATCTTTATTTGAGATTACTAATACACATATGCAAATGCTAATATAGCGGAGACCTTGGAGAAGTTGTTTGTTTGAATTCTTTGCAAGAGGGGATTTGGAACCCAAATCCCAAGGGAGAGTGTACTTTCACAATTGGGTGAAAATACCACTCAACAACCCTATTAGACGAAAGCAAATTAAATGCTCAACTTGGAATAAGATTGAAGGATAAAATTACAAAACCACCTATATGGGAATAACAAAATACATACACAACCCAAAAACTTACCCAACACTTATCCATTAAATGTATTAACCCCACAAAAATGGAAGCATGACAAGGGCATTTGCTTTCATTGTGATGAGAAATTTGTTCACAATAATCAATGTATTACACCTGCACTATATATTTCGGATGCAACTATTTCTTGTAGTTCTCCCAACGATGAAAATTCAATTGAGGTAGTCATAGTGATGGATACACCTGAAGATGACACTAAATATGGGGATGATGAGGAAGGTAAGGAAGATGAGGAAGCCACAAAAGATAAGAAAGAGGAAGAAGATGTGGAAAACAAGGACAATGAGCAAGAAATATCCCAAACACCTGATCACAACGATAAAGGCAATACGATTGATATACCATAAGTGATCGATGCATCAGGCAAGGATGAGGTAGATATTCTCGAAATGACCCATTATGGCCAAAATTACACTCTACAAGAACTATGCTCAAATTTCCCCCCAATTATGAGTTCTTGCCACATAACCAAACCTATTCGAAAACAACGTAGAAAGGTGATTATACACTCATTCTTGGTTGGCTCTCCTAGGGAACAACAAATGGATATGAAAGCATTACCACCACTTTTGATGCATCCTTATAAAGTATTTGAGGAACCCCAAGGGTTTTTCTTCCATCATCATCACGATTATCCTAAGGAAGATTCTCCTGTTGTTCTTGGAAACCCCCCACTAACACTCCGACCTTCAAGATATCTTTGGCTTCGAAAAAGTGACATTAAAATAATACAAGAACTTGTAAAAGTTTTGCTTGGAAAACAAAAGATAAAGCTCCTCACTTTGAGCTTTGAGGACAAAGCTCTTTTTAAGGAGGGTGGCATGTTAAAATCCTCCATCCTAACATTATTAGTTAGTATTATTAATCATTTATTATTATATTATTAACTCATAAAGTGAACCATCACATCTCTTCATAACGTGAACCATCACATCTCTTCATAATGTGAACCATCATGTCTCTTCACCAACGTAGCTTTAGGGTAGATATATATATTAGGTTGGCCATTCACACAAATCAGCCATGAAAAAGAATATCTATTTGTTTATTGAATACATTGGAGGGACCTTCCTACCAGTGAAACAATAATTCTTTATAAAAGTGATTCTTTTAATTTAGATGCTATTTTTATTACTTCTTTATTAAAATTGTGCTAGAACCTTCAGGGTTCTACCATTATCCTTCACCATTGATTTGGGTTTTGGAGTTATGAACAAAGGATCCAAACCTTCACTTTGGCATAATGAAAAAAGTACCTTAAACCATGCTTCAAAAGTTTCAACATTTGCCTCTATGGTAAGTTTAAAAAAAGAAGTTTCCAAGATGTCCTCAAAAGTAGAAGAGCCCCCCCAAAATCAAAGGGTATTATAATTTAAGAGGTCTAGTGTGATGTCACAAGGTGGTTCAAAATACCACAAAATCACATCAATGAACAAATGAAGCTTCTGAACTTTGAAAAAATCTCCAAAGAAATTCCTAAAAGAATCCCCTCCTTTAAACTAAGTGTCTCAATGAGGAAGATTGACACAAGAGGATGCACCACAACAAAGCAAGGGAATTCAAAGACAAAGGGCTCCTCAAGCACACCAATGTGTAGGCTCCATCAATACTGAACACCAAGTAAGTTGATCACAAAGTTCCAAACTAAGTGGAAAAACAAAAAATGAAGGAAAATAGAACTTTATAACAATAGTCCGTATACTAGTTCAAGTGCAAAAAACCTTTTTCATAATGCTATATTGAGAGTGCAGTCATAAAATAATTCTAAATGTCTAAATACAGATCCAAAAAATCTGAAATTTTACAGACATATCAGAAACATGATTTTATAGGCCTAGAAATAAATTCGCTGAGCAACTCTTAATATTTCTCCTGAAAGGACAAGTTTACTAAAAATAGTAAAATCATTGTAACAGTCATAATACAGCTCCAAATGCTCTAAAATTTTATGGGATGATCTGTAATATAATTTTACACATTTATTAAAAAATCTACAAACAAATTGAAGTTTTTATGAAGATATACGCAGATTACTAAAAAAGTGCAGGTTTTCGTAAAATCAAGATATATTGAAGAATACTTATCCAAATGAGCTGAAATTTTGGGCACAACTCATATGAATACATCTACAAACCTCTAAAAATTTTTATAGAAAATTTCCATTTCTATCAGGAGATATATATAAAATATAAAAACGGGTTGGGTTGGTGACCCTCCCAAAAAGGAAATGCTCAAGAAAAAAAATGCTTAGGACAGATCCAAGGGAATGAGGCTATTTTAGTATGGGTAGAAGAGATTTTAGAAGGCTTGTGATGATCTGAAAATAGAAGAAGAGACACAAAATAGCCAAAAAATCCACCAAGGGCCCGATCACAAAAACTGAAGCTTCCACACCAATCCTCGAACCTGCAAGAGAAACAACTACACAACACTCACAAATGGATGATTGCAACACCTATTAATCTGATGCCATGAAAGTAATAATAATCTAATCATTCCAAGATGAAAGGATTTCAAGTGTTAACATAATACCATATTCAACCAAAACAAGAATCTGAAAGCAAATTGATAGCATAAGCTTACAAATGGATATGCAAAACAATGAGCAACAATATCATATATTATACATGAATAATGAACTTTCTTTATTGAGTAAAATGAGGGTGTCTTGCTTATATAGGCAAGGATGATCAACCATAATGGTAGGATCAAGCTAAGGACAAATATCCACCGTATAAAAGGAATAAGTGATATGGTCCATAGATCTGTAACCGCTATGGGGAGAAAGAATATCAACCCTCTAAATATACCTAAAAATATCTCCATAACTCCTAGGAATAGTCAAACCTAAAAATATCCCCATAATATCTAAGAAATAAATATATAACATCTCATAATATCTAAATAAGATAAATTAAATATCCACACATAAGTGGGTGGGAAAAATACATGGAATAACCAAATAAAAGGAAAATAAATTACCTAGGAGAACATGAGCTAAGGTCAACAACCTAATCTAACTGGAACAACAAAATTTGTTTTAGTTTGATCCTTAGGGGTAATCCAAAATTAGTTTTGACTAGAATATCCATTCATAAGGGATAATATTTCATACCCTACAATAGTATCAATGATAACATTAGTGGATGGAAAAAAATTATATTTAGGAAAATCTAAGTAGATGCTTCTAAAATCATAGTAAATCCAAATAACATCCTTTTCTTTCTTTTTCATAGGCACAATTTTAGATACCTATTTGAAATAGTCAATAGTTCTTATAAAATTGGCATCTAACAAATTCTAGATTTTAATGTTGCAAAGGTCTTTATAGATACCCAATTTTGCACACTTCCCAAACACCAATTATGTCATTAATCATATATTTTCAATGAATTAAGAAAAATCAACCCTTTTATACCCAAATTCACGAGAAAATGCAACATATTTGATGATTACAAAACCTTGTCAAATATTTATAAAATTTCTAAAAAGTGGTATTGTTGTAAAGGGATAAAAAAGGTATCTCTAATGAGTATAAACATGGCTATATTTTTTAAGTTTGGGTACCTCAAAAAGGCCAAAAATAATAGTACCATATCCTTGCAATAACACCATATGGTCCATATAATGATTTTGTCACTACACGACTATTTTATTCATACAACACTTTTATCATTGAATAGTGATTTTACCATAAAATAGTGCTTTTATTTTACCATTGTCAGAACTAAATTTTGGGTAGTCTAACTACCTATGATCACCAATTTTGCTTCGTTGACCAAATTTGTGCATGACTTGATTGAATCTTATTCTCACTCTAGGTAGTTAAGTACATGTAAAACTCCAATCAGGATCAATCAATTGATGCAACTCTCAATCAAGAATTTTAACTCCTCTATTAAATCCATGCAACTAGAGGAATATACTTGGTCATCCCTTGCAACTCATAAGAACTTGCCACTTCATGCTCCTTGTTGTCACCTCCCAAATCCTCCTATGAATTCTTCCAAGGTTTTGATTTGCTTATAAAACCATCAATAGAGTAAGTTAAAGGGGAGGGATGTTTTTTGTAGGTACATGAATCTACAATTCATATTGATGCTCATGCTTGAAGGCTCACCAAAACTCTTGTAGATCCAAAATTGTTCTTCCATTATCGTCAATCATCTAAGAGATAAAACAAAGGGAATATCCATGAGGACTTGGGCAAGCATTTTGAGCAAGATAAAAGGGACAATATAAAATATTGATTTTGATCTCTTTTTCATTCAATATTTCAATTCCTCTCTTTTATTGTCTTTAAACATTTGTATTGTCATTTCGATTATTACCATAAAAGGAAATAGAGGTTTCATCCCTCAACAAAATACAAGACTTTTCATTTCATATTTTGTAGGTATAAATCAAAAGCACCACACCTACAAAAGCACTATTTGGCAAAAATGCCATCGTATGGAACTTCTATCAAAAGTAGAAAACTATCACAATATAAAGCTTTTGTAAAAAATGAATAAATATCACCGTATGACACTTCTATCAAAAGCGAGAAAATATCACTATATGACGCTTCTATCCAACTATAAAAACTAGGTATTTTGTTACCTATTCCTAATTACTATTAGATCAAGTTGTCAGATCAAGGCTTTTACATTGTTTTTGTGGTCGTTTAGTCAATTTTTATGAAACTTTTTACAAAAAGGAAATAAAATGTACTTTTAGGTTACAAAATTAGCATAGGGATAAGTGTAAGGTATAATTATAGCATTAGATATAATATTTGAAAGGTTAATAATCAAATCCTTAAAGTACTTTTGTTAATTTAGTCATTTTGCAATCATATACTTTGTTTTGTAACAATTTTGGTAAAGGAGATTATTGAATTATAGGTATTTTAAAAAGTTGTTTCCCTAATTTTTTAGGCATTAAAGTTAAAAGCATATAGTAGCATTTTAGGATAATTTATTTTCTTCATTTCTCTTGCATCTTAGGCATCAAAAGCTATAAACATCTAGAAACATCTTAGGATAAATTGTTTTGCTTTGTATGTCCTCTTAATCTTTGTTTGAAATAAGAAAAATATTATTACAAGGAATTCAAACAAGAAAATCATATAGTCTAGGATTGTATGTTGCACTTTGTCTTCATTTGTACTTTGTGTTATATCATCCCATTTTTTTTTTAGGATAAGAAAAGTAGTGTTTTCAAAACCATAGGTGTATTCTAATAAACCCATCAAATATAGATTGGTAGGATACACTAATGCATCCACAACATTGAGTGTTCTCATGCATTTTTGCATGTCCACATCTTTGGTGAATTCGATGTGAACACCACATAGGTCCAAAAACTTCCTATACTATCCAAAATCCCCTAATCAAGATAAAAATAAGTTAAACACTTAAACAAGACCATTAAAATTGCTTATGTAGTTGGAAACAATTAATAAAAATTAATAAGAATCTAACCAAAGGTTAGTCCTACTAGGGATCGTATATGACCTGTTGAGTAGCCACCCTATGAACCTTGAGGCTATATTGGATATATAGCAAGCCCGAGATCCCAACCTCCCATATAAGGTCTTGTACATACTTTAAGTCTTTTAGGGAGTATTTTAATGCAAACTTATAGGAGTGATAAGGAGGAATATTTATCACCTCTCATGTATCATCCTAGTTCATGTGTCTAGGTGTGGTCATTCTCACATATCGTTATGTTCCATGTATTGATATGTATATCAAGAGGTTTAGGCATATCGAGAATCCCACTAAGGTATATCAACTAGAATGGTATCTTGAGATAAGGTGATATAAGAACATATAAAAATCTTCTTATTCTTCTTCTAAATAACTCTTGAAACAAAGCTTTAATAATATTAATACTTTCTTCCTAACAACCATGGTCAAACATCATTATCTTATTGAAAATATTGCTCATCAATTAGCCTATAATCCTAATCCCTTTCCTTACTTGCTTTAGATCCAAGAGGATTAAGTCACATTTAAAACCCTACATTTGATCAAGAAGAAGAGGAAGCTCTTCCCTATTTATAATAACTAAGGGGAAGTGATCTTTAAGTTTATGGATAATATGGTTACCTTGTTGCAAAATAACAAGGCAATCGTAGAAACTATTATAAGAGTAGTTGCAGAGACCTTAACTACTACTATACAAGAGTTCCTTTTGAATTCCTCGACAACTTAGGTCCACTCCCCCAATTTCAAATCAAATGGACTTATCTCATGGATCCTTGAATGCAGAATTTAATGCATCTAATCTAATTCAAACAAGTTCAAATCCCCCTATTGTTACAATTGTTGTAGGAGGTGGGGCTCCAAATACCCCATACTCTTTAGGGAACCAATAATATTTACTCTATGTGGTAAGGTTACCTTGGGTAAACACTATTTACCCTATATCATAACCAATAAGTACTAACCAAGTATAATACCTAGATATCCTCCCTAACACCCTGATTTCTCATTCTTTTACCAATAATATCCCTCCTATTCCAAGTTTGAGTACAATATTTTCTCAATACATTACTTCCATGGTCTCCAATACCACATATTCAAATACCCTTATCCTAAATACTCTAGAAGAGAGTCACATAATGCCTACATCACATGTATTAGTCCCTCAACCTTATCCCTTATTTTACCATCAAAATCCTTCAATTCCTCAATAAATAATCTATGTCCCTTAAAAACCTATCTATTTGAAGCTCCAATCCCTCTACTCGTTAATAGACCAACTAACCTAATGTGTATACTGTATCAAAGGCCCATCCTCCATTCACAAGTACTCTTATGCAAACTTGCATAACCAACCCCTTAACCTTATCATAGCTAGTCATGCATTTCCTCCAAACTTTGAGACATCTAAACTTTATATGTAGAAAGGAAAAGAGGATCCTGTAAGTCATATAAGGTTATTTTTTTTCCATTTGTAAGAACATTGCATATGATGAAACATTACTTCTTATAATATTTCTCCTAAGACTTAGTAGTCTAACATTAGAGTGGTACTATTAGATACTGTGACATAGCCTCAAGACCTTCAATGATCTGATCAATATGCTTGTCCAAAACTTCTCAATATATATTAAATAAAATTTTATCCTTAGTGACCTATAAGCACAATAAAAACCCAAAGGTGAGAGTTAATCAAACTTTCTAATGAAAGGGTAAGCTCTACTAGCAAGACTCAAGTATACACCCATAGAAAAGAAAGTTTTATGCATCTTCACATGTCATCTATATGAGAAACTAGCCTACCCCCTAGAGATGAATAATATATCATATTTAAAATAGGTAGTAGATCTAGGTAAATGTGTAGAGGTTGCCCTCTTGAGGAGAGACCAACTTAAAATAAAAAAGGATGAAGAAAATCCATCTTCATCACAAATGGGAAAATATAAAAATAAACATGTTGTGGTTGATGGGGTAACTGACTCACACCTAACTAATAATGTAAATACCACTATAGCCTTAGAAAAATTGATTATAGAAAAATCCCAACAATAGAATCCCAAGAGAAAATTTAATAGGCTTGATCAATTTCCTAAAGTCATCCTTGATCAATTGTTGGAGACTATAATGATAGAACTTCCACTATCAGACAAGTAGACTCTGAGAGAGAAAAATTCATTGGTTAAAATCTGATGCACTTTCTATCATACAAATGAATATTATACCAATAAATGTAAGACCCTTAGGAATCTTATACAAGACCTAATTGATGATATGCATATTATCATCAACAAATCTAAACAAGAACCTTCCTCTAACCAATAATTGAGAATATTTCAAGGTTTATTATCTAGTTATTGCCAAAAAAAGTCTAATTATATTTAGTATAAAACTATTCCACTTCCAAATTAGTATATGGTAGGAATGGTTCATTCTTCCTTTAATGCTATTACAAAATAAGAATATAAAAATCAATGAGTTGACCAACCATCTAATCCTCCTTTGGTCCTTTGGTCGAAACATTCTTCTTCCTTTAGAGGGAAACCTTTAATCATACATTCCCAAAGCCAAGATAAATGTACTTTCAATCTTAGACAACTTGAAAGTACTGTTGCAAAAATATCTCTCTTAGACATTTTAAAAACTTCTTAGACCCATAGAAACCCTTTTCAAGATTCTAAGTGAGTAAATTATTCCTTAGGATCTAAACACAAGGGTCCTCACCAATATCATGGTATCCCTTTGTGTAAACCATAATATGACATCATTTTATGAAGATGATCTCCCTTCTGTAGCCATGGATGAAGATCCCCACAATATGTCACATCTTAAATTGACAAACTCTTTATAAAATGTATTCTTGTTAACAATCACTCTATCATCAACATTTGTGTTGAGGTATATTACATTATTTGTTACATGCTAATGTACCCCTAGGGTACCTTCATGGTACATTTGTAAATATGTAATAGATTAGTGTCGAGTCTATAGTTTAGAGTGTGATTTATATTTCTCCTTTTATGTAATTGTCAATGTGAAAGAAATGAACAAGTGTCATATAAGAGATATGTGCACAAGTATCTTGTATGAAGAGTGCAAATATGTAATATGAGGATGTGCACAAGTATCCTAGATTAGTAATGCATGTAGAAGTGCAAGAGTCATGCGTGCAAGTGTCTAGAGTTAAGTGGTCATCTAGTATGCAAGTGGCAAGTTGCTAAGCCAAGAGTCATGAGACTTAGCATATGGATAACAATAGTCAAGTATGTGAAGAGTCACGTTACTATGGCTATATTATGGAGATAATGTTCCATAAGAAAGCAATAAAATCAAGAATAAAGGATTGATATTCAAAGTTATAACACAAAGAGGAGCAATAAAGCTTGTATACATTTTGAGCAATTAATATTGTAAGTTTTTTTCATGCATAGTTCATGAATTATTCAAGCTATTTACATTCATATTTCAATATATAAATGAATGTTATTTGATTTATATAAGCCTTGATATACATATTAATTTGCTTATATTATTCTACTCATATTATTATTATATTGACCTTTAATATTGTGGCTATTTTATATTAGGACCTATGTGAGATAAATTACGATATTTTGCGGTTGTAATGCTTAAAAATCCAACAATGGTATTAGAGATACCACCAAAATTTATCCATTTCTATAGAGTTATTTAGCCACCATTATTAATTAGCTTTTTCCATTTTGATAAAGTTAATCTAGAGTTTGTATACTTTAAAGATAGCGAAGACTTGGACTCTATTTTTTAAAAGGTCTTATTGTAGAGTAGGCTTGGGTCTTTCCACTAGGTTGAAGGAAAACCAGTGAAGACTAGGATTCAACTATATTGAAAAGAAAAAGGGTTAACTTAGAAGAAAATTTGGATATTTGATATTGGAAACCAACTCAAAGAAAAGTTGGATATTGAAGTTTAAAGGATTTTTATATTGAAGTTTGAAGGTAAACCAAGTCAAGAATAGTTGGTCATTTAGGGATAAAGCCACCCTGATATTGGTATTCTCTAAAAAATGAAGAATAATTATTGATAGATTGAGGTAGAATAAACTCTAAATATAGTTGATCATTCAAGAACATTTAGTTCCACTCTAATATTGATATTGGGTTCTCTAGTAAGGAGGAGAATCATATTGAGTTATTAGGTGCAACCTAAGACATTGAAGATTTAAAAAAAAGAAAATAGCAAGAGTTGCAGAATAGAAGTTTGAAAAGATTCCTACATAAGATAGATAATAATTTTAGCTTCTGATGAAAAAAAAAGAAAGAGTAGTAGAATAGAGAATAAATAAGAGAGAAGAAAGAAAAGAGAAGGAAAGAGAAGAAGAAGAAAAGAAAGAAGAAGAAGAAGAAAAGAAAGAAGAAGAAGAATAATAGTAGAGTGGTGTCATCATCCATATAGGAATAAAATCATAGCAAAAAAGATAGATATATCAATCTTGAAGAAGGATAAAGAAGCATATATCCCTTACTTCATATAGCTTCAAGCATTGTATTACAAGCTACAAAGAATTGAGAGCTGAGAGCAGTTAAGAACTACAAGCAGAGGATTAAAAGAAGGAACAAAAAACTTTAAGAGGAACATCAAGTTTTATTTATTTATTTGTTCCCAAAAGGGATGCCACTTTCGGGTAATACCCAAGGAGACAGGGGTATCCATTCCGCCAAAAATGCCTAGGACTCGGACTTGGCCTACCACCTTTGACATACTCAAGCAACAAACAAACACACAAAACCAATTTAAAAATAAGTAAATAACAACAAAAATAATAAAATAAAATAAAAACATGCTCCTTGAGTGTGTCAAAAACAAAAGCACAACCAAACACACACAATAAGATAAAATAAAACACAACACGAACCACATAGAAAAACACAAGAACCACATAACAAAACACAAACAAGACAAAAATAATAGAACACTACAAAGACATAACCCAAAAAAAACATGAAAAATAAACACAACCAAAACCTAAAAAAAATAAAAAATAAAAATAAAAACAACCAACAACAGACAATAAACAAAAACAAAAAACATAGAAAACACTCACACATAAAAATACGAATTAACACAAACAAAGAGAAACACAAAAACAAGAACGAAAAAAACACAAGAACAATAACAAAAAACATAAAAAAACACAAAACAACAAAAACACAAGAACAACAAAAAACAACACAAAGAACACAAAAACAAAACAAAAGAACACACCCACCTTAAAAAACTAAACAAAAAAGAAAAAAGAAAAAAGAAAAAAATGAACATAACAATGACCTATCTAGACAAGAAGACTAATAAGGCAAGAATCAATAGAGGAAACAAAAGAAAGAATAGTTTGAGCTAGGGAACTCAAAAAATTTGAATGAACTAAAGAGAAGCAAAAAAAAAAAAACAAGAAGAAACTAGGTACCTTCAGAACTGGAGCCATCCAAAGAAATGATAGAAAGAAGAGCTTCCCTAATTTGTGAAGCCCACCATCTAGGAGGGTGGCCATAACAAGTAAGATCACCTTTGTTCAAAGCCCAATTATCTAAAGCATCAACACTCTTGTTTTGATCTCTGACCACATGATTGTAATAAACTTTCAAAAATCCCATCTGGATTAATTGAATCTTCTCAATAATTCTTTTTATTCTCCAATCAACCTTATGATTCTTAGAAGGAGTCTTCAAGAGATTAATCATAAGTTGAGAGTCAGACTCAATTAACACCTTTTCCCAACTGACCTTAGTAGCCTCCTGAAGGCTTCTAAGGATACCATACCCCTCGGCAAGGTTATTGGAAAGAATACCCAAATTCTCAGCAAAATTAAAAACCAGGGAGCCATATGAAAGTCTACCAATTCCTCCCACACTGGCTTTTCTAGGGTTCCCTCTAGAGGCTCCATCGGTATCGACTTTTCCAAAATCCTTAGGAGGATGTTGCCAATTTCTTATCCTATCCATCTTACTAATACTCACATTCCCTTTAAGTTGGTTTCCCTTAGAAGATTTAATCTTCAATCTTTGCATCACTTGATCCCATATTTGGTGGGATTTTTGGGGGTGATTAAGGAGTTGATGGATTGATTCAACTAAGTTGGCTATGGTCTTTTTCCAAATATAGTGAATATCCTTCCTATCTTGATTAAAAATTTGGTTGTTCCTTTCATTTCAAATATTCCAAAGAAGAATGGTAGAACCCATCCAAACTAACTGCCTAATAAAATGATCAACACCCTCTTGATTAGGCCAATCCCTCCAAAGATGTTCAAAAGTAAAAAAAATTGGACCACTGTAAGACAAGTAAAGTGGCCATTCTCCTCCATAGATTAGAGGCTAAAGTACACTCAATAAAAATATGGTTGAGATTTTCTACATTCTCTTCACACATTTCACATCTAAAAGGGCCATGAAAACCACGCTTCATAAGTTGCTCACCAGTAAGCACCCTACGATGCAATAAAAGCCAATTAAAGAACCTCACCTTAGGCCAGAGCTTTTGATCCCGTAATTGAGAAAAGATGTCAGAAGAATGGTTTAGATTATTATGGCATAAGGTTAAATAACCTTTAGCAACTAAATACTCACCCTTAGTAGTGTTGTTCCATCCAAAACAAAATTTTTCATGGGACCAAGAGAGATCTCATATGAAGGATGCCTTGGATATCTTGTCTTTACCATTATGGGATTTGAATAGGCTAGTCCTCAATAGGGATCCAATATCTACCAACCTTTGAATTACCAGTATGGTACTAATAGTAATTAGCCACCTTTATCCAGTTAGCTTGGTGAAGCTCCTCCATCCAAGGCCTCCAATCGAGAAATTGAGTTATCAAAGGCTTGTGACCATCCCAAGAATCTATCAAAAAATTTACCTGTTGACCATTATGAATGATCCAAAATAATTTTTTTTTTATCAAATCCTCACTAGTCTTAAGAACTGCTAAAATGGGAGAACCTTTGGTAGGAAGTTGATAGCGAACAAGGTCTTCAGGACTTTTGTTCTCAACATATTTAGCATGAAGATTATTGGCCCAAAGAGCATTGGGGTTATGCAACATCCTCCAATATAATTTAGCAGCTAAAGCTTTGTTGTTATTAATAGAAGATCAAAAACCTAACCCCTCTTCATTCTTAGGAAGACATAAAGTATCCCATTTCACCAAGGCCCATTTTATTTTCTCCTTAGTACCACTCCAAAGGAAACGATGATTGATTTGATCCAATTCTCGAAGAACAAACTTTGGGATATTCAAAATGGAAGAAACATAAATAGGAATAGCTTGAAGGACTGATTTTACCAAGGTGATTCTACCCCCAGAAGAAAGCCACTTGTTGGTCCACTTTCCAATTTTCTTCTTGATTTTGTCCAACAACCAATTCCAATATTTATTTTTTTGCCTTTGAATATTTATGGGAATACATAAATAAGTGATTGGTAGGGAGGCCTTCTTATATCTTAATTTATCCAAGACCATGGATTCATGTCTAGCAGAGCAGTGAAAGAAAATAAATTTAGATTTGTCTTCATTGATCAATTGCCCGATAGCCTTAGAAAAATAACTAATGATTTGCTTAATATTAGAAGCTTCCTTAACTATAGTTTTACCTAAAAGAGTAGAGTCATCCACAAATTGAAGATGAGAGATAGGTCTAGCTCCATGAGCAATGGTAACTCCCTCAAGGGTTTTGTTTTCCCTCTTTTTGATTATAGTCCTACCCAAGAATTGAATAGGAATGATGAATAAATAAGGGGATAGTGGGTCACCTTGCCTAATACCTCTGGAAGCTGGGAATGACTGAGAAGGCCTGCCATTGATAAGAACTAAGTAGGAAACTAAAGAGATACATCCCATAATCCAATCCATCCAATCCTTAGAAAAACCAAATTGCCTCAAAACTTTGATAAGGAAGTTCCAATCCACTCTGTCATAAGCTTTGGATAAGTCTAACTGAATGAACATGGAAGGAGATTTTTGCATATCCATGGAATGGATGGCTTTCTGAGCAAGAACTATCTCATCTACTATTTGATGCCATTTCACATAACCCCCTTACTCTAAGGAAATAATCTTATACAAAAGAGGCTTCAACCTTTCTGCCATGATTTTAGTAATGATTTTGAGAAGAACATTACATAAAGCAATAGGTCTAAAAGTTGAGATATTATCAACCTCTTGAGCTTTTGGAACAAGAGTAATATAAGTTTTATTGATAAACTTTAAAATTTCTTTGGCTTTCCTGGATTCTTCCACCACCTCTAATAAATCAACATGAAGGATATACCAGAACTCTTGGTAAAACTTAATGGGAAAACCTTCAGGACCTGGGGTTTTCCCTTTTTGCATTTTAAAAACTACTTGTTGAAGCTCATTGATAGTAACAAGAGCAGTCAAAATAGAGTTCTCCTCAAAAGTGATAAGAGAAGGGATTTCTTGAAGGACATTTTTTTGAGAAGCTGAGTCAAGAGGAGTAGCAGCAAAAATATTGGAAAAGTAATAAACAACAATAGAGTTCATGCCATCCCAAGTATAAACAACATCTCTAGAATACGATTTTAAGGAAGAAATAAAGTTGTGAGATATACGAGCTAGAAGAGATTTCTGGAATAAATTTGTGTTTCGATCTCCTTCTTTGAGCCATTGAATTCTAGATTTTTGCTTCCATAAGATTTCTTCTCTTTTTTCCCATTCCTCTAACTGAGTTGTGAGTTTAATTTCATCTGCACTTCTCTTCTCTGTGAGGCCATCTAAATAGATTTTCTTATTCAAATTTTCAAGATGAGCAATAACTTCATATTTTTTTTATGAACATCCCCAAACTCTTTCCAGTTCTAAGTCTTGATTTTGGATTTAATGTATTGCAGTATTTGGGCAAAATAGAACATCTTAGTCCTATGCCTAGGTTTACCTTCCTTCCACCATTGTTGCACACGAGGTCTAAAGGAAATGTCTCTAAGCCACATTAATTGAAAATGAAAAGGAGAGAAACTCACATTGGTTTTCCACATTTCCACCATGACTGGCCAATGATCCGAACCAACATTATTAAGAGTCTTCACTTTAGGAATGTGACCATGGATTAAGAAAATTTTAGAGAGCAAAAACCTATCCAATCTCTCCATTATACAAGCTAAGCCTTACCTTCTATTAGACCTAGTCATAAGGTCATTATCTGGTTGGATGTCCACAAGATGAAGGTTTGCAATATATTCGCTCATGAGGTCAGTGCTTTTGTCCAAATTTCTATTTCACCCCTTTTCTCATCCAAAGAGAGGATGGTATTGAAATCTCCTCCGATCAAGATCCAAGCTTCAGGAAAATGAGAGATAATATGAGTTATATCCTTCCACTATCTTCTTTTTTCCTCCAAAGTAGTCGGATCATAAACAGTAATGCAGAGCATAATTTGGTTGGAATGTCTACTTTGAATAGCTATATCCAACAAAATCCAACTGCCAACCATATGGTGAATAACTACTTCTTTTGGGTCCCAAAGACAAGCAATGCCACCAAAAGTCCCCTGGGAACTGAGGGAAACCACTTTTCCAACTGGACAAATTTTACTGGCAATTGAGTCCATACCCTCCATTGACATCTTTGTTTCTTGAAGAAAAACAAGATGTGGATGATTTATCTGAATCATTCTTCTAATTTCATTTTGTTTTGAAAGACTCCCTTTGAGTCCTCTAATATTCCAAGCAATGATATTCATTAATACCAGGGCTAAAAAGTTGGGAAGGACATTAATATTACCTTCCTCTACAAGCTTTTCACCTTCTTTTACCATATGATATTGATTGGTCTTGCGACCTGCTTTTTGATTAGAATCCATCTTCAGTTTTTTTTCCCTGTTTCTTGACTTATTCCAATTGAATCTGAGATGGCTTCTAACCTTGAAGAATGCTCGTACATAGCCAAAATTTTACTAGATGGTACAACAAAGTCTATATTGGGACCTGCATTATTTAAAGTTTTGACATTTAAAAGATTGTTTTTCTTGTGTAAATTTTCTCCATTTTTTTTTTGTTGAAAACCTTTGATTTGTTGGTTTGTCTCTAAGTTCTTCCCTTCATATTTAAATTGTGTTTCTAAGATTTTTGTTTCCATTATTTCCTCTTCCTCACTTGGAACATCATTTATGGAAAGGATTTCAAACATATTAGCAGATGAATTTGATTGATCCTTCATAATTGGTTTTTTTTTAGTGTTCTTCTTCTTAGGTATTTGGAAACCTGCTAAGTTGATATCTTCTCTCTTTTGATCAGGAATTTTATTTGGGCAAGCACTAGCCAAATGACCATATTCATGGTAAATTATACAACAAAAAAGAATGTTCTCATAGTCCAATACTTGCTCCCAAGTGTCTTTCCCAAATTGTAATGTGATTTTTTTAGGTAGGGGTTTGTCAAAATACATTAAAACACAAATCCGAGCATAAATAATATGTTCAAAATTTTGAGTACAATCAGCAGTCATCTTAAAAGTTCCTAAAGAGTTTACAATTGAAGAAAAAATAGTAGGATTCCAAAATTCAATAGGGAGGCCAAAGAGTCTAACCCACACAGGAGCTATAGAAGGCATCTCTTCTTCGAATTTAAATTTAGTATGCCAGGGCTTCATGAAAAGCCCTACCCTTCCAAAAAACCAGGGACCCCCTTGAAAAGTTTTCTCTCTATCTTCATTATTAGCAAATAAAAAAAGAAAATAACCATTTGGATAAATAGAGATTTGTAACTCATATTTAGTTTTCCAACTTTTGCAGCCCATACTTTGAAAGCAGATAGGCTCGAACGAAAACCCACGAACCAACAAATTAGTCCTTTTTTTCCAAATCTTCAATGCCAGTCTGGATTTTATCCATATCAAGCTTAACAATAGGAGTTCCATCAGCTGCTTTAACACATCCTGACTTCATTTTACTAGGATCAATCTTAGGCATTCTTAGAGGTTTATGGGAAGCCCTAAGATTGATATTAACATTGGGATGAGGCTATCCACCATGGAGGGCATCCCTAAAATTAATTTTTGGGGCTGAGTCTTCGAAATTATTACCCTTGATAGGGGTTTTAACAATAGAATTTTTTTGTGGGTGCACCTTAGCACCAAATTCACTTGATATATGAGCCATTTTTTGATCTACTTCTTGAAACTTGTTTCGTGATATCTTTAATCCTTGTCCTAGACGCCGTAGAAAGGTATGGTTTTCACTTTTCTTTTGTGCAATAAATTGGAAGCCGTTGTCACTCAAGTTCACAGTATGATCTGTTGAAAGATAAATTTCTAACCCATATTGGATCCCCTACAACATTTATTGCTAAAATATTGAGCATAAACCACAAAAATATTGGCCACTAGGGCTCGAAGGCCCTAAAAACCAACCTATAGAGCTGCTTGCACTCAACCCAGATGAAACCCTCGCATAGTTGCTTGCCAAATATCTCATTCAAAAATAGGGATGTGCTAGGATTTGTGTTGTTCCAAATGATATATAAATTTGTGGAGATGTTCTAGGGTTTTTTAGGCATCTACCCTTAAAATTTTAGCTCTATCTAAGTCCAGATGAGTGAGATATGGTCGAAACAAGTTCGATAGTTTGGGTAGTCCTGCAAAAAAAGAGGAACATCAAGTTTAATAGAAGAACATCGATAACTAATAATAAAAACAAGATTAAGAGAAAATAACAAGATTAGTATTGAAAATGAATAAGCTTAACATTGAGAGTAGAACAATAATTAGTTGAGAGTAGAACAACGTTAAAGAAAGAGCATTAGAAAGTATTTGAAAGGTATAAGTGTAGTGGCCAATAGAGGCCACTATTGAAGATATTATTTAAAGGAAGCCAAGGTTGTAGTCTAGTGTGGTCATTGTAACATAACAAATTGAGAAGCCTACACATAGAAGAAAAGATAAGGATGAGAAATATTAAAAAGAATAGAAGACATCTAAATCTTCTTCTAAGAAAAGAGAAGGTGACTTTATACCAATAAGAAGTCTTAGCCTTCTCATAGCATAGTCAAGAAGGAATTGGCCTTCTCCAAGTGTACAGATAATAAGTATTATTCAAGTACGGCTTGACCTCCTCCAAGCTAAGCTATCAAGGGAGATGTCCAGTCTCCTCCATCAGCTCAAGAAAAATAGAAGATGTTTGGTCTCCTTCATAAACCTAGCCAAAATATGAGATGTTTGGTCTCCTCCATCAAATCAACCTAGAACAAGAGACATTTGATCTTCATTAGTTTAATGGCAAAGAGAAATGCTTAGTCTCCTTCACTAGTTCAACAACAAAGAGAAATTCTTGTCATCAACCTAGCTAGAATAGAAGATGTTTGATCTCCTCCATTAGCTCAGCCTAGAATAGGAGATGTTAGATCTCCTTCATCAGTTCAATTGCAAAGAGAGATGCTTAGTATCCTTCATAATTTAAATAGCAAAGAGAGACATTCAATCTTCTTCATCGATTCAACAAAAAAAGAGATGCTCGATTTTCAATCATAAAAAAATGAAAACAAATCTGTGGGGCTACACATACAATAACACATACTGAGGTCCAATAATTGAGAACCTACAACAACACATACAACAAGTGTACATCTAGTTCCAACCTTTAAGAACCTATAGCAAGTAGTTAAAACATTCAGGAGCCATAATAACCCTAGGATTTACGAGTGCAATCATTCAATTAGGAGTTTGCAACATGCAACATTAGGAACAATGAAGACATTGCTAGTGGTAGGTAACATTATCTAATTTATATTACATATTTTTTGCAATGCTAATTATAGTTTTTGGAAGGAAATAAAAGGATAAGTGATTTTTTGAAGGATAAGTGGGATGGGTTGATATTGTCAAATCCAAATACCTAAATTATGAAAAATAGTTTATTAGAGACCCATTACCCCTTCAAGGTTCAACTTTCTATTCTAGCCTGATTTGGTGTAGATCGAATATCTGTAGAGGGGGTAGGTGGTGTTTGGGATATGGTAGATCTGTCGTCTTATGGAGTAATGTGTGGGCGATTGAGGTTCCACTGGAGTCAAGATCAGAGCTGGATTTTTTTTTTAAAGCAAAAAACCCCTTGCAAGGCCGCCTTGGTCTGAGAGACGACGAACAAGGGGTTCTACATCGTCAAAGTCACCCGGGAGTCACACCCGACCCTGCCCGCACCAACATTATCAATTGGATTTTGGATACCCAATTCAACTTTTTGGTAGGGTGGAGATTTGAACCTGGGACCTCCCTTGGAGGAGTGCCCTCTCCTCTCCAACTCACCTACAACACCTGGGTAGATTAGAGCTGGCTTTGGTCAAACCAATTACAAATCATTTATGGGGGAATAACATTGTGATTTCATTGAAAGTATTGAAGATCGCCCCCGATGGAAACCATTTGACTTCCCAGGACTTTTGGTGGAGGAAAGGAGGGCATTTGATGAAATTTATAATATCATTAAATGAGTTATAATTCCTAGAAGAGAAATTATAGATAGATTCATCTAGGGATTACAGAAGGATGGGAAATTCTTTGTTAAATCAACTTATTTTGTAGTAGATGGTCCTTATGATCCTTGGTTTTTGATAGATAAAATTTTGCTGTAAGGACTGACTCTGAAAATCAACATTTTCTTCTCGCTAGCCATATAAGGAAAATTTCCAAATTTAAACAATCTCAAAAAAAGAGGTACGATTTTACCTTATGCTTATTTCTTGTGCAAAAATACAGAGGAATCCTTGCTCCATCTTCTTTTCAACTATCCTTTCTCCCAAGAGGTTTTCAGCTACTTCTTCAAATATTTGAACATCCAATGGATGTTTTCAAACAACCTAGAGGATGTGCTGACCCAATGGGGTTCTCCCTTCCTGTATCTCCACCTTCGTTGGTTTTTGAAATTCAAACTTCCTCATATCTGGTGGTAGATTTGGAAGGAAATAAACTCAAGGGCATTTAAGGATGTTGCTCATTCGACTAAAGTTGTGGCTTTGCAGGTGATTTATTTTTCTATGGAGAAAATTAGAACCCTAAATATGAATGTTGTGAGTGTAGAGTAGGAATGATCAGTGGAGAGATCTCTTGGATTCAATGCCAATCCTCAACTAGTAAGACTTGCTATACCTCTGAACATAGCCAAGGTTAAGTGGGAGCCACCTCCAATTGGTTGGCTGAAGTTGAATTTCAATGGTGCATCTAAAGGGAATCCAAGTCTTGCAGGTATTGGAGGGATTGTAAGAAACGAAGATGACTTGATAATTTTAGCCTTTGCTGATAATTTGGGCCATCAAACCAGTCACTTCACCGAATCTAGGACCCTGTTCCAAGGTGTTTCTCTATTATATTTTGTAAGTTATAGGAAACTAATAATTGAAGGGAACTCCCTTAATATTATAAATATGGCAAGAGGGACTCAATATCCTACTTGGACTATTTTGGTTCAGAGATACATCAAAATCTGGAAGAGGTTTAGTTTAAGCATACATATAGGAAAGGTAATCGAGCGACTGATATATTGGCTAACAAAGGAGTTATTCAGAATGGTTTAGTGGTGTGGCAAGATAATTTCCCAATGGATATTGCTTCTATTGATAATGACCTCATACACAATTAGCCGCTCTGGTTGAGTTGTTGTTGATGACTTGGCTGCAAAACTTGGGGGCGCTTGTTGATTTTGGGTTTTTGCACCAAATTTCATATCTCCAAGCTATTGTTTCCTCCCTTCAAGCCACAATCTCCAATGCAGAATAAATTCTTGCCTTGATGGGTTGGCAGGCCTGGGAAAGCAACCACCTCATGGGGGAGAATGGGACTAGTGCATGGCTCAATTTGTGGTTTAGGTTCTGCTACTGATTTGTGTTCGATTGGTTATCTCTGACATCCTGATTTGATTTCAATTTGTTTTAAGTTTTAAATTATGTATGGTCTTACCTATGTATTGGTTTGGCTTTGGAAGGGGTAACTCCTCTGATTGGTCATTCCTCGATTATTATCGGATGTAAGTAATTTTGGCTCCCTCTTTTTGGGTGGGGTTTAGTCTCTTTTATACAAGGTTCAGAGATCCTTTCAAAACTTCTTCATCCATCTAATAAAAAAAAGAAATATTAGAGGGAATAATAAGGATTAAAAGGATTAATTAGTTTTTTTCAAAAAATCAAGTATGATTTAAATTTGGATGAAGAGATAAGGTTAGAAGGAATTAAAGTTATGATTAGAAATTTGATTAGTTGGATTTAAAAGGGTTATTATAGTTTTTAAAGTAAATTAATTTGATTTTTAAAGTTTTTTTGAATATTGTTGAAGTTTAATAGAGTGAAGTGTTTTTGGTAAAGCTAGTTTTTTATTTACAAGTTTTTTGAAGGAATTAAAATTTTGCAAATTTAATATTTTTGGAGTTACAAGGTTTTCTACATCAAAGGATTAGAAAATTTGCAAATTTTATATTTAATTTTTTAATTTTTAATTTGGTATTTATAAAATGCAAAAATTGAATTGCATAGCATGGAATAAATTATCAGGAATGCATTCAATAAAGATAGTGAAGAAATAGTGAATAAGTTAAAACTTTATTTTCAAAATTTGATAGATGATCTTGATAAAAAGAAGAAAATAACAAGATCACTAAATACTCTTGAGAACTCAAAATTAATTCTTGTTGCTACTAAATCTCAATTTGATAGAACATAAAAAATATATTCTATCACAAAATCTATATCTACTCAAAAGGTCATAGACTATCAAAACTTGCAACTTATTTATAAGGAAAATAAAGAAAGAGTAGCCTTGGTTGTGCATAGATGGTTACATTGTTTTCTTAAGGAAACAAAATATCTTGAAGCACTAACAAGAAAGCATAAAATGAAGAAAAGATAATACCTTCAAGTGTAGTGTAGTAATTGTAATAGAATCGGTTATGAAAAAGCTAATTGCTAGAATCTTCATCCATGTAATATTGTAGAAAAAGGTCGCATTCTCCAACATTCTATTGGTACAAAGAAAAATATTGTAGAAGATTTGAAAGGGCACTATTGTTCATATTAGGCAATCTTTTTCAAAAACTTATTTTTGAAGCATCTTCTAACAATAGAGCAAAGTGTTCAATTTTTGAAATATAGGAAGGAAAAATATTTTATAATAAAATGTTTAGAAAAAAAGGAAAAGAAAAATGGATCAATTATGGTCCAAATTTATCCTACAGAGTAATAAAAAATGAATCAAATATACTTGAGGTCAAAGGAAAAGATATTTGTGATCCAGATCAAGAAAATTAAAAGTTTGAAGAATCAAAGAATGAAGACAAAGAAGAACTTAAAGCAGAACTCAAGCAAGAGGATGCACTTAAAAGTCAAGAAGAACATGAAGTTATATTTAAAGAAGCTAAATATGAATCTCAATTAAAGGTTTAGGAACAATGCAAGGTTGTTTGAAGATTGAAGATAAATACAAAGACCAATATTGAAGACTAAAGTCTTCAATAATAAAATAGTGTAATACTGGGGTGTGTTGAGGTATATTACATTATTTGGCACATGCTAATATACCCCCATGGTACCTTCATGGTATATTTTTAAATATGTAATAGATTAGGTTTGAGTCTATAGTTTAGAGTGTGATTTATATTTTCCCTTTTATGTAAGTGTCAATGTGCAAGAAATGCACAAGTGTCATGTAAGAGAGAATGTGCACAAGTGTCTTGTATGTAAGAGTGCAAATATGTAATGTGAGGATGTGCACAAGCTGTCATGGATTAGGAATACATGTAGAAGTGCAAGATTCATGTGTGCAAGTATCTAGAGTTAAATGTCCATCTAGTATGCAAGTGTCAAGTTGATAAGCCAATAGTCATGAGACTTGGCATATGGAGAGAAATAGTCAAGTATGTGAAGAGTCACATTACTATGGTTATATTATGGAGATAATTCTCCATAGGAAAGTAATCAAATCAAGAATAAAGGATTGATATTCAAAGTTATAATAGGAAGAGGATCAATAAATCTTGTATACATTTTGAGCAATTAATATTGTAAGTTTTCTTCATGCATAGTTCATGAATGATTAGGCTATTTAAATTCATATTTTAGTATATAAATAAATATTATTTGATTTATATAAGTCTTGTTATACATAATTTGATCATATTAGTCTACTCATATTATTATTGTTTTGATCTTTAATATTGTGGATATTTTATATTGGGATCTGTGTGAGATAACTTGTGATATTTTATGGTAGTAAGGCTTAAAACACCAACAATTTGTAGCATAAAATTTATTAATAATTTTGGGCTAACCAAAAAAGATCTAAGTGTTTGACAATGAAGAGTGTAGGGCCAGTGTCACTATAGTCTTACCATTGAAGGTCAAACCTCATATCCTCAACACTTTATTTCATGACATGTCTTATGACTTGTATTATAATATTCTCCTCAAAAGACCCTCAATTTGTACAATGTGAGCCATTCCCTCCACCTATCACTAATGCCTTAAATATGAATATCAGGGTAAGACCTATAGTATCCACACTTATCCTAAACCATTTGCCTACTATTAAATAGTTGAAGTAAAAATCAAAAAATATATCTTCACCCTTCCCTTGATTTTGCTTCATACTCTTAGCCTCCAATTAATAATGCATTAAGGTTTCTAATCTCAAACACACAACTTGAGTATCCTAAGGGTCACTCTTAAACCTCCTACTTTATTAAAAATAATGGTTATAATAATAATCAAATAGAAATGAAGGAACAATCTAAGTCACAAAATGATAATCAAGGGTAGAGAGAGTCTGAGCCTCACCATGGTAGAGAGGGCCTATGAGGGTTTCCTCTGTGAGGGCTTCCTTCAGCCTGAGCCTCACCATGGCAGAGAGAGCCTGAGCCTCACCATGTTAGAGAGGGCTTGAGCCTCACCGTGGCAAAGAGGGCCCATGAGAATTTCCTCTATGAGGGCTTCCTCCATGAGGGTTTCACTCCTGCTTCAACTTCGATGCTCTGAAACCCTTTGAGTGGGAGGTCTCCTTTCTCCCATTCTAGATCTAGCTGCTAGTCATGCTTAGTTTCTTTGTTGTGGTTCATGACCAGGGTGTTTTTCTTGCTGGGGATATTACTGGTATGTTATGATTTCTTATGGATTTGGAATTATCACTCTTATCTAGGATAGAGGGTCGAATGCTGACCCAAACCTATAGGGGTGATCCTGGACCATTATAATACAATGGAAAATTCTAGCTATTGACCCCTTGGTTGGCTCTCGCTTTGGTTGGTGGGTGTGTTGGGTGGCTACATTTCTTGGGTTGTTTGCTAGTTTCGGGGACTTGGTTGGATTGTGCAACATTTATTTTGGTTTGATAGTTTTATGTTTTTTCTTGGATTTCCAAGGAGAGGAAAGGGCCATCTACCAACCCAAACCCATTGGGGTGAGCTTGGTATGGTGTTTGGCTATAGAAATATGATGGTGTTCCCTTGGATGGCTTCAACTTTGATGGCTTGGTTGCTCTGGTTGGATGGTGCTTGGATGGCTCTATTGCTAGGGTTCTCTACCAGTAGTGGGTTCATGGTTGGTTTGTGCCACTTTCTTTTGGGTTTGATAATTTCTTGCTATATCTGGCTATTTCGAGGAGACAGGGTCAAATAATGATCCAAACCAGTTGGGGTGAAAGTGGGTTGTTATGCTACGATGGTTTTTAGCTTTTGGCCCCATGTCTCTGGTGGGTTTCCTAGCTTCGATGGTCTACAAAGATCTCTTTCTCCAGTTCTAGCAGTGGTGGTGTGTTTTATCCCAAGGTTCTAAGGCTTATTTTTTTGGGATCTTACCCTTCTCCCTCTCAAGTGTAGTATGAAATGTTGCTATCTTCTCTTTCTTGTACTTGAGAGCAGTTGTTCTTGAAATATTTTTGGTTGGCTCCAACAGGATTTACGAGTTTCATGGAATTTCTTATGCAGATCTCCTGGATGGTTTTTATGTTGTGGATTTTGTTGGCCAGTATTTCTAGTGTTGTTTTCTTAAACCGACTATTCTCATGAGGGGTTCTCCTATTATGTGCTTTGTTGGATAGATTTGTTGATTGTGATGATTCCTCTATTATCCTTTCATGTTAGGCGATAAATGCTTCGGTTTGGGTAGTTTTTATTTGTAAATTTATTTTTAACCGATAGCATTTTTATTATTCTACTATTTTTCTCTGTTGCTTTAGATTCAAAGCACACGATGGTTTGACCATGGGACAATCTCTTATATTTTCTTGATAAAAATATGTGGCTTATTTGCTAGGAGGTTATTTCATTGAATTTTTGGGTTTGATTCGTGGAATCCAACTTAGTTTTTTGTGATGTATTATTGCTAGATCTAAGGTTTGGGGTGCCTTTCAAAACCCTACTTGTAATGGGTTTGGGGACCCTTTTAAAACCCCTTCTATTAGCAATAAAAAAATGATAATCAAATTAAGATTCAAGACATTAATATTATTAATCATTAAAACAACTTAATAGTCTTGGACAACGTCAAACTTCCCCTTCCATTTAAACTTTAGGATTTCCATATAGGAAGTAGAAAATGATGTAGATAGGAAGCTATGTTTTATCTATGTTGGTATCTATAATTAGGAATAGATCTATGATAGTAATCCCCACCATATTGAGTCACAATATGTTATTTATCAAATTTGTATCCATATCTAAATAGATCATTTGCAATATGGGGTGCCAAGGACAAGGACTAGGGCTCTATCAACAAGCTATTAAAGAACCTTTAGAAACCAAACCTTGGCTTGGATATTGGATGTTAGGATATATCCCCACCTGAAATAAACCTTTATCAACCTTGACTTCATCTAATAGTGAGGATGAAATTAACCTCTCCTCTTTGGAGTCTTGTGATAACACTATCTCCCTAAATGGTTTGGACTAGGATGATAAAGACAATAAGGATCCTTGGCTCTTCTAGGGCCTTGAATCTTCTTAGTTCATATAATTTCTATTCACCAACTATAAAACATCTCAATATTATCTCCAATAATAACTATGAAATAAAGACCAATTATCACACTCCTCCAAAGGATGATCCCTAAGATCATATTACTTAGAATAATCTATATGATGAAGGACCTCTTTCCCAGATAGATAATGTTTCCCTCTCATAAAAAATTGACAATCCCAAATTTATACCTAACCAAAACAATTGTGAGGTAGAGGGAACTTCTCATAACAACCTCCCAAGATGGTCCCTCTAACCATTTATTTCAAGATATCTCCTCTAACGAAGGGTCTTTTTTACAATTAATTAGTATTAATACATCATAGTCGCTTAACTAGGATCAACCACTTCTATACCATGAGATCTTGAAAGCATGGGGGTATTACCTACTCCCCCTCAACTAGAATATGAATCACATATTATAATCAAAGAAACTTTAGACATTAACATTGGAACCCATGATAATCCTAAAATATTGAAATTAGAAAAATACTTGACCTTAGAATAACATGAAGAATATATCTTTGCATGGTCTTACACATATATGCTAGGACTTTATCCCTATTTGGTAGTTCACCATTTAGTTATTAGGCTAGATGCAAAACACGTTAAATAGAAGCTACAAAAGATGCATCCCAAAGTCACTCTACTTGTTAAATAAGAACTTCAAAAAATATTAGAAGTCAATTTTAGTAGAGCCATTGATTATTCCAATGGAATCTCTAACATTGTACCTACGACTAAAAATTGAGGTATTGTTAGAGTGTATATCAATTTTAGGGACATAAAAAAAGCATGTCCTAAACATAAATTTTCTTTATCAAACATTGACATGATCCTTGATTTCATCGTGAGATGTAGAATATTGTCTTTGTGGATGTGTTTTTAAGATATAATAAAATCTAAATTACACCCAAGGATCAACCAAAATATGCCTTTACAACCCCTTGGGGATTTTTTTTCTATTATATTATGCCCTTCAGCTTGAGAAATACATGGGCAACTTATTAAAGAGCTATGAAATGCATCTTTCATGATATGATGCATGATATAGTTGAAGATTATATTGATGATATTCTTAGTCAATATTTGAACTGGAAGGATCATGTCCAAGATATCAAGTGCATCTTTGAGTGCCTAAGTAAATACAAATTCCATCTTAAACCTTTGTAATGTGTTAGGGGGAGACATCTAGAAAGTTATTGGAATTTATCATGTCTCCATGTGACATTGAAGTGGACCCTAAAAATATATCTACCATTGTTAATATGCCATCCCTAAGACATGAACCCAACTATGGAATCTCCAAGGCAAGATGCAATCCATACAACGATTCATCATCTAGCTCATTGACAAATATCATCCCTTTTTAAAACTGTTAAGAAAGAATTCACAATTTAAGTGGGATGACAAGTATTAGCCAAATTTTGATGCTCTTAAGATATACATTTTGTCTCCACCTATGATCATTCCTCTTAATATGCTCAAATCACTTTTATTATATATAGCAACAACCATCCATGCTCTAGGAACTATGTTCACCCAATATGATGACCAACATGGAGAAGGAGCCATCTACTATATTAGTAGAAGTTAATTACATTATCTGTTATATTTTTATAGAATATTTTTCTCATAATTATCTTTTCCTTCAAAAATATAAGACATTACATGCCCATCCAATAAACCCTTGTCATTACTGGAGTTGATTCCCTATGATATCTCATGTCAAATATTACCTTTTAAGTTAAACCATAAAATGGGTAATTGCCTTTAATAGATTTGACATTGAATTCATCTATTAGAAGTCCCTAAAAGGTTAGGTAATTGTTGACCAGTTAGCAATGGCACCCTGACCACTAATCATCCTATAATTACAGAATTCACAATGTTATCCTCAACATTGAAATTGACCACTCTAATCCTCTACTTTGATGGCACTAGGTATGTCAAAGGAGTGGAAGAATGGGTTTTCCTATTATTTCCATTATTAAATATAATCCCTTTATATTTCAAGATTTTGTTTATGTGTATTAATAATATCATGGAGTATGAGGCTCTCATCCTTGTACTCTTCATTACATTAAATTTTAATGCTAAGACACTCTCATTTTTAGGGATTTCCAACTTATGGTCAACCAAATCAATAGAATCTATTAAACTAAAGATGATATATTAGGCCATATAAGGATAGTAACCACCATGTTGATGCTATGGATATAACCACCTCCCTTATTCCTCTAAAACTTGAGGATGAGCAAGCTATGATAATTATATGATAAATTAGGGAACCCATGAACCTAGAATCTAGATAGAATCCCTTACAAGTCTTTGCTATCGAATAATCACCCCATTTATATCCTTAGTATAAGGATATATTTAAATTTTAAAAATATAGTACCATGCCTAAGGGTTTAAATTATAATGAGCATAATAACTTGAGAAAACATCTTGTCGATTTATCATCGTTAGTGATATCTTATGTAAAAAATCTTTTTATGGCATCCTTCTTTGATGTCTAAACTCTAATGAAGCACATATAGTAATTAGATACACACACAAGGGAATATTTAATGGTCATTTTAGTGGAAATACCATCACCAAGAAACTCCTCTCGTTAGGTTAATATTGGCCCTCCATGGAGAAAGACTCTTACGAATATGTCCAAAAATGTGATAAATGTCAAAAGCATGACAACCTCATCCATGATTCATCTTAGGAGCTCAATTTACTAGCATCTCCTTTGTCCTTTTCAATTTGAAGCCTTAAGATCATTTGAAAAATAAACCTACCATTCTTAGATGGACATAATTTCATTATCATAGCAACTAAGTACTCATAAAATGGGTAGAGGTAATATCTTCATCTTCTTGTATAGGTCTACAAGTTTCTAAATTCATTCTCAATAAAATTCTATATCTTTGTGGCATCCTAACCATGATAATATTTGATAATGGTATGTCTTTTAAGAACAAAAATATTGCTAAACTATGTACAATACAAAATCTAGCACAAATGGTCAATTCCTTATTATCCATAAGTAAATGGATAGGTTGAGGCATCTAATTAAAATTTAATAAAAATATTAAAAAAAATCATCAATACAATATGTTGGGATTGGAACCTTTAGTTATATCTATAGAGGGGAAAAATAATCCTCATGGATGATTCTCGGTGGATCTATTGGGAGGTGAGGTGACCACAAGGCTATTGTTCTCTACATTGGGGAGCTAGGTGATCGAAGGGTTCACCAGGAGAATTTTAAGAAGTCACTCCAAGTTTGAGATGGAAGGTTTGATGCATTTATTGAACAAAGCACCTAAGTTTGGCCTTGACTAAATTATAAGCTATAAAAGATTGAAGAACAATGCAAGGTGAAAAATAATGAAAGCAAAAAAAGGACTGTTCCTAGAATGATTCTTTATTTCAATAAAGACTATTCATAATTTTATAGGAAAGTAAACATTTTATTTTCAAGCAAATGTCCAAGAGAATGCACAAACAAAATTATCTTAAATGCAAACTATATATCTTTTCTTCTTTGATGCCTAGAAATGAAACCAAATGATCTAAATTTGGAACTGAAAATGAATAGAAAATGAACATAAAAACATATAAAATAGCTTGAAATATCTATCAAAGCACTTACTTGACCTGGTGATTGATCCTAGCTAAATTCATTTTGTGTAAATTCCAACTACGAATTCAGTTAGACTTGTAAATCAACAATATAAACTTGAACAAAATGATAATGTTTGGCAGCCTGCTTAGGATGCTATATGAATAAGATTGGAGGTGCAACAATCAAATCCCCCTTGGTCCTTTCAACTGACCATTCACAAATAAAAATGATTGCTGATATTTGTGGGAACAAGCAAAGCAAGATACAAGCAACATAAAATAGTGAAAATAGAATGTAAACAAAATGGATGCAATGGAGAACAAGTATACAAATGATAACTAGGGTTTTGGGAGTCGAAAGTTACCCCCAAACTATTGTGACCAAATTCATGCCCCATAATTAGTGGTCATGAATAAAAAATCAAAGAACAAGGAAAAACCAATGGTTTCACCAAATTTGCACCCCGTAAGGGTGAGGCACAAATTTGCAGAAATATGCTTAAAAATAATCTATGAATGCAAAATGTGATGAAAAATCTAAGAATAAATGATCTAAAGAGCTAATAATGCATAAAATAAAACCTGATAGGCATGTGGAGCAAGCAAGAGTAAATGCGATAACCAATGTGAGAGATATTTAATCCTTATCTAGAAGAAAAATCAATGTGTACAATTTGTAGTCAAGGCTTCTCCACTTGCTCATCCACAACAAAAAATCACAAGAGGCACACAAAGATTAGAGCACTAGAGAATTCCAAAAGCAATCATCAAAGATCACTTCAATTCTACTTTTGGGACAAAAAGGGGAATCAAATCATTCTATTTATAAGAGGTTTAGAGGGGATTAGGTGGGAAAACAAAAATCAAACTTAACTAAGAGTCGACACCATAGAGGTCGACCAAAAACTTGGGGTTTTCAAGAGAAAAAATCCAAAATTGTCAAATTCGTGCCTCATCTTGGATGTTCGCGAATTAAACAAGGCTAGGAAAAAAAATCCAAAGAAAAGAGAAAAAATAAGCTCAAACTTGCTTCTAGCAACTTTGAGTGACTTCTTAGGCATCTAAGGAGGAAAATGACTCATTTTGATGGGTCAATATTTGTCTACATTTTTCTCCTCTTTGACGCATTTATAGCCTAATAAATGCATCAAAGAAATATGTAGACACCTACATAAAAAAATGAACACAAAAATGGGTAGTAGGTTTAGGCGGAGGGATGGTACAAAATGGTGTCATTTAAAATACTTTAAAATTTTACATGCTTTATGAGGCATTAATGGCATCAATGCCCCTAAGGTTGGGGTGCCCACTCGAGTGTTGGAAGGAATGAGTATTCCTAAAGAAACTCAAAATGACAGACATAAAAGAATAGAGACAAAGAAAACAAAAAAGTAACAAAAAGAAGAGAGAGAAAAGAAGGGATAAAAGGGGAGGAAGGGTGAAAATAAAATTCATTTTCATATTTCATGAGGAGGAAAATAACTTTGGAGAAATGAGCAAATGGTATTTCCAACACACTGTGCGGCTGTTGTGAGGGTCCAAGTCAACAATGTAGTATATCAAGCATGGGTATGGACCTAAACCCAACTTATAGACTAGGTTAGATTAGGGTTTTAAAATTTTATTTATTTATTTTTATTTTTTAGAATAATTCATCGTGTAGGTGTCTGATGCAAGTTTAGAGGCCAACTGTGAATTTGGCCATACATTGATGGTGACCAAATTTGTGCCTTGGGATTCTAGAGCATGAATTTGCAAATTTATCCCCTGAAAACAAGGGGCATGAATTCACGAAAGAAAGGAGAGAGGAAAAATAGAGAGAAAATAAGAAAAGAAAAAGAAAAGAGAGAGAGAAGAGAGAGAGAGAGCTTAGATGTGCATTCTTAAGAAAAATTGCTTGTATTGTGTTTTTTATTAATTAATTAATTAATTAAACAATGTTTGTTGCTTATGATGATGGAGCTGATGAAACATTTATTAATGTTTATGTTTGTAGAATGACATAATTGAGAGTAGGAAGTGGTGATCAAAATCCTTAGAGGAGGTGTTGAAATAACTCATAATAGTAGAGAGGTACACTCTATGGGTGATGGGGCTACTACACTTGGCAAAGACGCCTTGGATGGAGGTAGATATAGTGCTACTAACAATGTTGGCTAAGAGGTGGTACTCAAAGTTGTCTACCTTTTGGTTACCAATAGGGGAGATGAATGTCACCTAGAGGATGTGTGGTGAATCTTACGCATAGGTGCATGAGGCATCACTATAAATATTGTTGAGAGACCCAACTCACAAGATCCAATAGAGTGGACTCCATGTAGATGAGATGCCTAGGCGATATGAAGTTGACACTTTGATGACTATACTTTGTGGGGTAGTGGATGGGTTATTGGTGTGCCACATGAGCAGGTGATAATTTCCATGGGTATTGGTGAGGGTAGTGGTAGACATGCGGGACCAGTAGGTTAGGTTTGTATGGGATCCATATATATTGGCCTGCTTGTATAGGACATTAGATAATATCATGTATAAGTGACAAACAAATATAGTTTGTATGATGCTGCTTTAGGTATGGTGCTAGGAGCACATAGCTATCCAAAGGTTGCATGCATTACCAAGGCCATTACCCAACCCAAAGCAACCAACAACATATAGATGGGTTGATGCTTGGAGCTGAAGAACATAAGCTTATACTGAGAGGAGGGATGAATAGTATAGCGCCCAAATTTTAATTTCTTTCTAAACCAATATCAATTAGTGTCCTTAATTGCAATAACCAAATATAACAATGTGCATTAATGACATAGATAACAATAGTAAACAAGTGCACAAATCACCACACACAATTGAGACACAAGATTTAACGTGGTTCCCCCAATGTGGGGTACTCCACAAGATAATCTCCTTATAATATTTCACACAAAAATAAGGATCCTTATCCCAATACAAATGATTAATTTGATCTGTTCAAAGCTAGGCAATACACTAATCTGCTCAGCTAGGCAATCCATTGATCTACTTTAGCAAGCTCACCAAGAACTTGCCCAAAAATGCTCTAGCAAGCTCACTAAGAACTTGCCCAAAAATGCTTCAACAAGCTCACCAAGAACTTGCCCAAAATTTGCTCTAGCAAGCTCACTAAGAACTTGCCCAAAATTTGCTTAAAAATCTCACTAAGAACTTGCTCAAATCTGCTCAACAAGCTCACTAAGAACTTGCTCAAAATTTTGCTCAACAAGCTCACCAAGAATTTGCTCAAAAATTGCTCAACAATCTCACCAAGGACTTGCTCAAAAATTTGCTCAACAAGCTCACCAAGAACTTGCTCAAATATTGCTCAACAAGCTCACCAAGAACTTGCTCAAAAATCTGCTCAACAAGCTCACCAAGAACTTGCTCAAATTTTGTCCCAAATCTGTCCCAAAAGCCTTCTCAAAGGCTCAATCAATCATACACAAAAACTACCACAAATTTGTCCAAAAATCTATCCCAAAAGCCTTCTCAAAGGCTCAACCAATCATGCTCAAGTAGCACTCCAATCTCATCCACAAATCTATGAAGGCAAGGCTCAATTATAAACTTAAAAATGAATGGCAATGCACTCTACAATGGATGACAACAATGATCCACAATTATCTCAACTCAACTCAAGTCTTATAGAAGCATAAAGAGAATTGTTAGAGACTCAATATGTTCTACTCTCAAAGCTCAATCTCAACTCAAATCATAATTATAGAATAGTTTATTTCATGGAACTTGAACAATCACATCACTCAATCACTTGACTAGGCTCAATCAACTCAACTCAACCAATCACCACAAGGGACAAATATTTCTCACAAAACCCTAGTCCAAGCATGTATCAACCAACTCAAATGTTTCCAACAATGCTCAACCACAAATCTCACATAACAATGATACTCATGTTCTTTTCTAACTCAAATTCTTTGCATAACCAATGGGCTTCAACAACTATGCTTATAAAACAAGGTTTAAACACAACTCTCAAACCAGAAAACCTTGAAGCATTCAACCAACCACTTTCGAAAAGGAAACCACAATCAATCATTTTCTCTCCAATGATATTTTAGAAATCAACCACCATAACAAATTCAATGGAGAATATTTTTTTTGGTATAAGGTAGAGGTGGTTATAAGGTCCACAAACCTTTTACAAAGTCAAAATGGGCTGGTTCTAGCATCAAGCCCGTATAATCAAAATACAAAATGGATCTTTCTAAGACTCACATTAAGCCATACTTAGAGTCCATAGTCCTATACTTGTCACTTGACTATTCAGGATAAAACAAAAACCAAACAACACCTAGCACTTACTAACACTAGGTTGCTGTACTGTACACTTGTCACCTCCCAGGCCCCAGCAAATGGGATGCCTTTTCTGCCTAATTCCATCTGTCGGATTACTCATCATCAGCCCATCTGATCTCCTGATGCTCTAACAAGTTTGATATTAGCTCTTCTCTAGCAGCCAACACCAATAGTTCTTGAGGGAAGTTATCCTTCCAAATTTGCATCTCCCCAACGAAAACTGCAATATTTGCCATTAGATCCGCCGCTGGTTCCCTTCTCTCGAAGGTGTGTTGGATTCGAGGCATTAACCAAATGAGATTTATGAATCTTTGCTTCTAGGATAAGCTCCAATATGGTCCAGTTGGGGTCTTTATCCTCCTTAATTGCCCTGATTATATTAAGCGAATCCCCTTCAAAGATAACTTCCTTATAACCCTCAAGTCTGGCAATTCTCATTGCTCGCATGCAGGCTCGGGCTTCTGCAAAATGATTTGTTTGAGTTCCCAAAGGCTCTGCAAAGGCAAGGACCACTTTTCCTTCCTCATTTCTCAAAACTCCTCCTGCTCCTGTAGCCCCCGGATTTCCTTTAGCTGCCCCATCAAAATTAAACTTAACCCACTTTTGTGTGGGGGGTATCCACTTGACACCATCCCGTGGGTTGGTTGTAATGTCTAGGTCTGGAAGTTCCTCTCCCCAGTTCCGCAAAATCCTCATTTCCCTTAGAGACATGGTCTCATTTTTGAAGAAGAAAGTTTTCCAGTTTTCTTTCAAAGCTACGATTATTTTATTACCACATAACCTGGGAACTTTCTTACGTCCTTTAAATACTCTCTTATTTCTCTCATTCCATATCCCCCATAAAAAATGGGGTAAGCCGAGCTTCAGAGCCAAGTCAAAAGCTTTGCCCGGAAGGGGGAAGCCCACTGTATGCGAAGTCGGACATGCTATTTGGACGGACCCAATCTATATGAAATTTGGACAGGATCATTTGGAAGACCGTATAAGAAAAATCACAAGTTAGAAATATATGACTTACGATTCTATTGCTTTCTCACACAAGATACATCGATTGATGAATTGGAAACCTCTCCTTTGCAGATTATCACGTTGTCGGGATCTTATTTTGAATCGCCAACCAAAAGAAGAAAGCTATTTTTGGGGTTAAATTATTTAACCAAATAACGAAGTCGGAGTCCGACCATTGAATCCTGAGTGGATTAACTTATAAGCGATTTTCTTTGAATAGATCCCACTTGTAGTTTTGCCCCAAATCGCCTTGTCTCTTCCTCCCCCAAGAATGATCGAGAACACCCTTAAAGCATCATTGAGTTTGGTTAGGGCCACCTTCTCTTGCTCTGACAGATTATGAACTGTGATTTTCTTCCAAGAAGAAGTTTCCTGTGCTACAACAATAAAATCCCCTACTTTTCCTCCCATTTCCTTCGAAAGTTTATGTTGGAGGACCTGAAGGTCTAAGTTATCTTTCAGATGGGCCTCTTCCAACCACGAGTCTTTCCAAAAGTCCACTTGTCTTCCATTACCAATTCTCCATCTGATGCCTTTCCTGACTACCTCCCGACATTCGAGCAAACAATTCCAAAAATAGGATCCTCTAGGAAGATTATAAGCTTTCAGGAAGTCCTGATTATTTCTGATATATTTTGCCTTAAGAAGTTTTACCCATCCCAATTGATCATTATTGATAAATCTCCATACCTATTTGCCAATCAAAGCTTGATTCATTTCTTTCATTCTCTTTAACCCCAGGCCCCCCTGATCCTTGCTTGCACACACCTGATTCCATGCTACCAATGAAATTCTCTTTCTCTCCTCTGAACCTGACCACAAGAAGTTGCGTTGAATTAGCTCCAATGTAGCTCGGACCTTTGCGGGCATTCTAAATAGAGACATGCGATAAATTGGAATGCTCGTAAAGTAGTTTGAACTAATAAGGCTTTTCTGCGCAGAGTGAGAAGGTTGCCCTTCCACCCTGCTAACTTTTTGGAGATCCTGTCAATGATCGAGTTCCACAAAGTAGCCTTCATTCTTCCTTTGAACATAGGCATTCCTAGATAATTCGTTGATAAAAAATTCTTTCCACATCCAAAGGGGTTAGCTATTCATTCCTCCCTCCCACCAGGCGTGTTAAAGAAATAGATGCTACTCTTCTTATAGTTTATGTACTGTCCTGCTTCTGTCTCATACTTGGTTAGAATTCTCTTCAACTTCCTAGCTTGAGGCACCGAGGCTTTGGACACAATGATTGTATCATCCACAAACTGTTGGTGAGACACTGGCTCTGTTGTTGAGGCTGGTTTAAAACCTTCCAATTGACCATCTGCCACCGCTGCTGAAATGTTCCTACCCAATGCTTCCGCTAAAATAATAAACAAGTATGGAGACAAAGGATCTCCTTGTCGCAACCCCATTTCACTCTTAAAGTAAACGGAGGGTGACCCATTCACCATGACAGAAAATATTGTAGTAGAGATACAACTAAAAATCAACTTAATCCACTGGGACAAAAACCAAACTTACCCAAAATCTTGGTGAGGAACCGCCATGAGACCCGGTCGTAGGCTTTATTCATATCAAGCTTTAGTAACATACCTGCTTCCTTACTAGTCACCATTGAATGAATAACCTCATGAATTGTGATGATACCATCCAATATTTGTCACCCTTTCACAAAGCCACCTTGGTTCATATCAATGATGAAAGGAAGGATAACCTTCAGCCTATTGGCGATTGTTTTTGTGAGAATATTCATCAAAGTGTTACATAAACTGATAGGGCGAAAACTGGAAAATTCCATTACTCCCACTATTTTAGGGATGAGGACTAAAAAAGTAGCATTAACTCCTTCTGGGATTTCCATGTCCTTTTGAGCCTCAATTATAGCTTCCACTACATCATTGCCTAGGATATCCCAAAACTTCGGAAGAAAGGCTGCAGGGAAGCCATCCGGTCCTAGGGAGTCATTACCATCCATGTCAAAAATGACCTTCTTGATTTCCTCCTTTGTGAAAGGACTAAGTAAGAATCCATTAATATTATCAGTTACGAGGGGTGGAATGGCTGCCAACAGAGAGTCCTCTTATTCAATAGTCGGATTTACATCTTCTAGCAACGATTTAAAGTACTCAACCGCTTCCCTCCTTATGTCTTCCATATCTTTGGTGTTAGACCCATCGGCCATCTTGATCTCCTTAATTTTGTTAGTACTCCTGTGGTGAAGAGTAGAGACATGGAAGAACTTTGTATTTCTGTCACCCTCCTTTAACCAACTCAGTTTGGATTTCTGCCTCCAAAAGGTTTCTTCAAATCCTAGCATTGTGTGGTATTACGCTACATGACTCCCTCTCCTGGTTTCTCGGATCCTCTATAAGTCGCTCCGACTTCGACTTCTCCTCGTAGTTCATTGATCTTGTCTTTTAGTTCTGCCTTTTTAACAAAAATATTGCCAAAGGAAGTTTTGTTCCACTCTCTAATGTTAGCCTTCACATTCCTTAGTTTACATGCCACTTGGGCCGGTTTCGAACCATTATACTTTTTGTCCCACCATTGGGCAACCAGATCCTTGAGATCCTGATGTTGGAACCACATAAGTTCGAATCGAAAGGGTCTGATGTATCTTTTCTTAGAGTCCTCCCATTTTTCCCACAAAATTGGGTTGTGATCAGACCCGATTCTTGGGAGTGCCGTTAATGAAGAGTCCCCAAACCTCTCCAGGCATTCTTGAGAAAGAAGAAACCTATCTAATCTTATCTGAATTTGGTTTTCCTTCAATCTTTTGTTAGACCATGTATAGGAGAATCTACGCGAGGTCCACATCCATCGACTCATGTTGCTCAACAAAATCTCTAAACTCGTAGATATCGGCAGTTATTCTTTGAGAGCCCCCCAATTTATCTACGGGATTAAGGTAGCAATTGAAATCCCCCGCCACAATCCAAGGGTAGTTGGGGACCGTCTCCCTCAATTCAGCTAGGTGACTCCAAAGAACCCTTCTCGGTCCCTGTCTAATCTGGAGCATATACATTCGTTAAGATCCACTCTTCCTGCGTGGTTTTATCCACACATAAGAGACAAATAAACCAACTAGACATCAGAATCACTCTACTATCAATCACATTTTTGTTCCACATAACCAGTAACCCTCCTGCTATTCCAATGGCCTCTTGGCCTACTACTTCAGCTTCTCGCTAAGTCCTATTCTTAAAAGGAATAACTCTACTCTCCTCCATTTTAGTTTCTTGCAGTAAAATCATATCCGGTTTGTGTTCTTGTCTAAGAGCATACAAAGCTCTTATTTTTGTAGGATTACTCCCACGAATATTCCATGAAAGAATCTTCATTTATGGGCTTTGGATCCTCGAGCCTTCGCCCCAAAGAGCAATCTTGCTTGAGTGCCATCGCCCACTCCTCGCTCGCTTCTTTACGCCTTAAGGCAACATTTCTAGGTTTCCCTCTTCCCTCTTGAACCATATCCCCATACATCCGCTCTAGGTTGAAGTTCCTTGGGATTCACTTGGCTTCTAGTAACCATCTTGGGTAGGTCAGTCTTGGTCTTTGGGGTAACAATCTGGCTTTCCAGGTTAACTGGTCTTTTTGATAGTGGAGATGATTCCGTGCTCTTAGCTTCTTGATTAGTAGATTCTTTTTTCCCTGCTTTGGGGTTACACTGATCTTGGTGGTTCACCTCTTCCTCCTGAGTATCCTTGCTTGTATTATTAGTTTCTTGCTCCTTCCTCTGATTTTTCTCCTCTAAATCCTTCTCTTGAGTCTCCTCTACCTCAGATTCCACTTCTTGGTTGTCCATTTGATCTCCCCCCAAATGATTTAATGCATCAAAACTGTTCTCCACTGGGATGTTGATCTCCTTGGAATTTCTTCCCATAAATTCCTCTGCAGTACATGGGACCACTTCCACCGAGCCTCCATAGGCCTCCCGTATCACCCAATCAAACTTACTTGCCCCAGGCATTGATCTATGGGGTTCTTTCCTTTGTGATTTAGCTCTGAGGCTTGTTGTATCATCTTAGAAGCAGGTTGAGCTTGAGGGTTCCCATCAAAGGGACCAGCTCCCCTGTGAGAGGGTTTCGGGGCATAGGAATTTTTGGGAGGAGGGTTAAAACGTTGCCTCTTGCTTACAATAGGGCGAACAAGGTATCTGATATTCGGATTTTGAGCTCCATGTCCTTGAGGCCCAGGTTGGGTAGGAATGGAGATCTGCGGGGGAGGGATATTATTCTAGGTTTGAGTATCAGTATTTTGGAGTGGGGGCTGGTTCTTGGAAATGCAGTGGATACCCTGGTGCCCTACCTTCCCACAAACACTACACTTAAAAGACATATTTTCATATTCAAAGACCTGAGTATGAAGGCCAAACATAGACGACAAAATAATGGATTTAGGGAGCTCTTTACTCAGGTCCGCCAACACACACATGCAAGCAGATAGGAGTCTTGTTTTGCTCAAGGTTTCAGGATCAATAGCTATTAGTTCTCCAATATCTGTAGCTATCCCAGCCAAGATTTGTTCGTTCCGAGAAAGCAGAGGTAATCCCGGCATCTTAACCCAAATAGGAGCCAAATCTAGCACCTAAGTCTGGGGGTTGAAATCGGGGGACCAACGCTTCAGATACAAGCCCCTTTTCCCAAAAAACCAAGGACCTCCTTGGAGAGTCCTTTCCATGTCCTGTTCACATTGAAATGTCACCAAAAGAAAACTCTTGGGTAAAGCCTTAATCATCATACCGGCCCTTGGCTACCATTTTTGGATGGCCCATCTCCTTATGACTTCCATGTCTGGCCTCACCCCCATAAATTTAGCCACCAGAGATGTTCTGCCCTCCATAGCCACATGTCGAGCTAAGGAATCCGGGACGTGCAACCTACCATTGACATATTTTAGATTAAAACAAGAGTCGGATAATTTTTGCTTATCGCGAAGAGCATTAAGATATGAAGGTCTCCAGTTTCCAGGTTTCTCTTTGTCTCCTTCTTGGGTCTTCCTTTGATCCTGACGCATAGAGTCCTGGTCCCCCTCAGAGAAATCTTCAACCGCATCCACCCAACGCCCTTGGACCGGTTCCAATAGAACTTCCTTGTCCACATCCTCCGCCTGGGGGCCTGCTATCTCGCCAGAGCCCCCACTGCCGCGTCTCATCGATCCGCCCTCTGAAGTCCCACACCTAGGGTTTGATGCCCCTAGACCTCTCGCTCCTCCTCCTTGTTGCTCCATCTGTCACAACTTGTTGCCTCCAAAATCTGCCATTTTTTTTTTTTTTTTTTTTTTTTTTAGGGCCAAAATTTTTGTGACCGCTACCGTGCACGGATTGCTAAAGTGGCGAGTCGCTACGGTATGCGAGCTTCTACGATGTCGAGGCTGCTACAGTGGCGAATTTTATGGGATACTGCTGCTCCCCTCTCCGACTGATGGCAACTGCTGCTTCTGCTGCACTATTGCTATTCAGATATGGTTTAATTGACCTCGTATGGATGTCCACTAAATCTGCCTTATTGGAGAATATTGCTCATACCTTTTTATGCCTTATTGGATGTCCACTAAATCTGCCACACTCAACAAATTTTTTTTTCAACTTTCAACAAGGGTTAGAGATCATGATTAATATCACAACAATAATATCCAAATAACACCTTATCACTCCTACTCAATAAGATACAACATGTCCCCTCATGAAAGAATTAATCACCTTTGAAAAAGAACCAAAACAACCTTCACTTTTGAAACCCTTTACAAAAACAGAAATATCTCTTTACGTACATCTTATTTCTCCCTCTAAGCAAATTAATCAAATATCCTTGGAAATAAGATTTCCAACGATAGATAATATGATATGCTTTCAAAAGGAGAAACACTAGAAATCTCTCTTTTTCTAAACATGCATCACAACCCTTATTCCTCCTAGGGGAACTTTAGAAAAAATAAAATATATTAAAAAAAAATTATTAACTTGCCTCTATCCCTGACGGGATTCGATCTCATGATGTCTCCTTTCTCAGCGCCTTAACCACAACCAACCTATCGTTGGGCCACACGCCCTCACGTGTCGAAAGGGACACAAACAAAAACTTATACTATAAACTTCTGCACCCTTCGAAAAACTTAACAGCGCTTTGAGTGCTTTAACAAAGTAAATAACCATGGAGGGACTTGATCGTAGGACCTCCTGCATAACACATAGCACACAAAACGCTAGGCCAAAGATGCCTATGAGTCTTATTAAACTCCGCGAATGATTTTTCAATAGACCAAAGTCACACTTCTCTATTTTTTCGCAATTCGTTTCCCAATCGAAGGCATTCAAAAAATAAGCGCTGGGATAATGAAGTCTAAGCTTTTGTTGGCATATATATATGCCTTTCCTCTTTCTTTAGACATCGGTGCTATAAATTAATATAGCCTTTCCTCCTTTCTTTAGTCGGCGCTAAAATTAATATATTTAATTTTAAAATTAAAATTAAAATTTTAAATTAAATATTTAAAAATAAATATCTCCATCATCGGGGCACCTTTTTCGATGAAACGAAAAGCCAATATGGGTTTTAAGAAAAACCCATTTCAAATCTGTCATCCATGGTTTTAAATAAAATATTTTATTTTGCCTGCCTTGGTTTTCACAAAAACCTTGTATATATCCATGCTCTCCAGAATATCATAAATGCTTATTTATGAAATGCTTTGGCCACCAAAACTCAATGTGATCCATGTGACATCAATGACAACATAAAATAACTCAAATTGCTAATAGGAACATGTCTAGAGGACATACATTGGTATACTGTCACTGGAGAAGTGGGTGATAGATGAGCTACAAGAGCACATGATCATATAGAAATTGTGGCATATACTCCCTAGGTGGGATGAGGATGGGAAGGAGCTACCTCAAGTTTGGATAATCAGGTGGGTCTCTACAAAGAAGGATGAGCTAGAGCTCCATAGGTGTGATTGGATACATAGTTTTACATCCTTTAGGAGATACCGAACCTAGGAGACTATTGGTTTAGAAAATTTTGGAGGATCCATTAGGAGTTTGAGGGGACCCTAATGTGGGGAGGTTCATAAAGGAGGACCTATAAGACCCTCTCTATGTCAACCTAGGAGTGGATGATGCCAGGGTAGCCTTTAGATTCTAGATATGGTATATGGGTATTATGTCCTCGAGGATATCCCCACCAATGCCAATGTAGAGGCACTAGATAATGGATCAATAGATGTAGTTGGTTCTACAATGGGCCATATGATGCACTATTGTGCAATGATAGAGGGGTGCAAACCCACATAGGTAGACACAAGTATAGGTTTAGGTGGAAATGGTGATAATAGTTAGGAATACCATCACCATCCTAGGCATAAGGGGATATGGTATAGTGGGAGGTTCTCCCTTAGTTGTGGAGGCCATGCCAAGTAGGAAATAAATAGATACCCTCATAACAACAACAATAGGACCTAGTAGGATCGTAGGTCAGGATGACCCAACAAGAGGGGTGGAGCTGCTATAGGCTAGGATACTCTAAGAGGATAGGTCTAAGAGGCTAGAGGGGTTGTGGGATGCCTTAAATATGACACTCTTAGGAAAAGATACAACAAGGCCAAGGAAGACCACCTTAGGTAAGAGATGAGCTATCTAGAGCAAGAGCATTAGTAGACTCGAGATGAGGGGATGGATATCATTACATGCAACTAGTAGAGCAAGGGGATCCATTTGTTGTAAGAGGAGTTGCAGAGGGTGAGAGAGATACTAGAGTCATCTATATAGAGGGAGATATACTAGGTGTGCTTTTAGGTGGTACTAGCAGAGAAAAGGGTGCCTCTGCTATCCTCTCTATGATTATAGAGTTGATCACAATCATAGATACAAACTATATCATAGTATGTAAACATACCCCCACCAAGACCACCTCTAGTAGGCAGAGTGGAGGATATGGGATCATAGATCTAGGGCAGGGATTGTGATGACATACCAATTTTGAGTGTGGCATGCATCCCTATGCTAGGAGATGGTTGAGTGTACCAAGAATTTATTGTGGCACACCAAATTGACTAACACAAACTCTATGAGTAATATCATGTTGCTTTACTTATAATATATGTGTTTTATTAAGTGATTACTAATTTTTATTATGCATGAATAGAAGAGTGAATGAAAGGGATGAGGAATGAATTGATTGAACAAATACACAAATGCATGATCATATGAATAGATGGAAACAAAAAGAAGTAATGGAAGAAGGAAAAATAAGGAAGAAAAAAAGAAAAAAAAATCTCTAGCCAAATTTACACCCCATAAAAATGGACTGTGAATTCATCATAGAGCAAATTCACATCCCATATGGATAGAGGACAGATTTATAAAAATATAAGAAAAGAAGAAAATGAAGGAGAAGAAAGAAAATATGAAGAAGAAGAAGGTCAAAATAGGTCAAAGAAAGCAAAGAGGGCCTTAGATTATGCTATTTGAATTAGTGTAGACCGCAAGGGGTCAGGGTGATCAAACAAACATAAACTAAGTGAAAGAAAAGAAAAATATGGAGCAAAACCCTTTTGAGGATGTATTATTGTAAATGGCCAAGGATGGAAAGAAACCCACTATGGGTGTAGTGCTTGCAAGTTGCCATGAAGCTATCCTGTGAGAGTGCAACACTCACTAATGAGAACAATCATAGTGAAACATTACCCATCATGAGTGTGTGCTCGTTAGAGACCAAATGTGATTAACCTACTATGGGTGTGTGCTTGCTAGTGGTTATATGTGGAGCGATACCTGCTAGGATGTGTGCTCACAAATGGCCTAAGTGGAGGTTGATGCTTGTTGGTGGCCATGAAGCTATCCTATATGGGGTGTAGTGCTCATTGAGCCAAAATTAGTGTAACTCGATAGGGGTGTAGTGCATGTTGATGGTCAAAAGGAGTATAACCTGATAGATGTGTTAGATCACTAAATAAAAGAAGAATATTGGTCAAAGCAAAGTAAGCCAAAGAGAATATAGATAGATGAGAAGAACAAAAAGGGGTAACAAGCAGTGTGCGTGTGTGTCTTATTTGAAATTTCAATGGCTAAGGGATGTGCGTAGAATAGTTAGTGGTCATATGAACACCATAAATGATATTCATGTGGTATCTATCCTATCCTATAAGGATCCCATAAGAGTCAAACTATAAATAAGGAAAATTGTGATCAAAACAAGATGCACATATAGGAGTGTATATCCTGTCTTGGAGAAAAGAAGTGATTGATAGAAGATATACAAGAGATGAAGAAATTTTATTTTTGCTAGATAATAAGGGGTTGTACTCGGGTCCCCCACCCTTGAAAAATTATATCTCTCTTCTTTAGAGATTGAGAGTGTACAAATAGATACACTTCTCATATCATTTGAGATGCTGTAGCTAGAAACCTACATCATTTGACATAAAATGTTTGAATTCTTGATTTTCATTTTCTAGATCTTTTCAAATTTTTGTATGAATACAATTAATCCAAAATTTAGTATATTTCTTGACATTTTCCTATAGTAGCCTTCACAATGCCAAAAATTCACCTCTACTATCTATGCCTTGCATCTTAGTAGAGTAATATTTCCAAAACATCGTACTATCATAGTTCACTTTACCAAATATGGATTGCTAGTTTCCTTCCTGAAACACAAGTGCAACCACAAAAATTATAATAAATAGTCTAAACGAAAACACATTATTATTACAAAATAAAGTAAATATTACCAATGGAAAACATTAAATTAAATCTTAATCATTAATTGATTCAAGCAATCAACATTTTTTTGTCAACTTCAACTAAAATTTCTACTTCCTCTAACCATGGAAAGGATAATTTAACTTCACAATACCCATATCAAAACCCCTCTATTGGCTAGTTTATTTGCACATTTGTTTCCTTCCCTTAATATATGTGTAAACATGATTTCTTCAAACTCTTTAGCAAGATCTTGAATTTCCACAATTATCTCTTGTATATTCCATGGAGCCTTTGCTTTCCTTAAGATTATATTTGTTACTATGATAGAATCACCTTCCATCCATACTCTATTACATTTCATTTGTTTACATATTTTTAACCCTTCTAAAGCTGCCCAAGCTTCAACTTCATTATTTGTCTTAAATCCACTATTGAAAGCATAATGAGATAAAATATCTCCTATATTATTTCTAATTATTCCTCCTCCTCCTGCTGGTCATGGATTTCCTTTAGATGCTCTATCAAAATTCAATTTAACCCGTTCCACATCTAGTGGTTTCCACTTTATATTCTTTGCCTTATTTTTCTTCTCTTGTACCTAATATCATAATTCCATTTAATGATGTGACTCCATATATCAAGGTTATCTGCTTCCAAATTAGGGTCTGGGTGAGTTGATAGGGTTGGTTTAGACTCCTCTACGATTAAACATATCTTCCTTTTCATTACCTCTAAACTGCTTTTCTTTCCTTTAAATATTCTTCTATTCATTTCTAGCCATATAGTCCAAATTATTGTATCTTTTGATATATCCCATATTGTCTATAAAGCCTCACTTTTAGAAGTGCTCTACCATTGCTTTAACCAATCTTCAATTCTACTATTCATCACCATGCATTTACCAAAAATATTAAGAATCCATTGCGATAGATTCTAGACTATTGAGCAATGTCCCAAAAGACGGTATATAATCTCCTCATTATTACAAAAATCACATTGAGAGGGGCCATGAAAACCCCTTTTCATAAGGTTATCCCAAGATAAAATTATTCTATGATCTACTAGCCAAACAAACATTTTGACTTTAGGAATACTTGGGCTATCCCAAATATCTCTCCATATTCTAGTGACATTATTATTTTGTTGGTGTTGAACATTATATCCACTTCTTGTTATGTATTCACCTGAGCTATTCTACTTCCAAATAAATTTATCCCTGGCTCTCCTTGGAATAATCACAGTTGTTATCTTTCTATTCAATTGCCTTCTAGCATCAATATCTTGTATACTTGTAAATAAATCTTATTTCCATTTGTATCTTCCTTCTCAATCCTTGTACAAAATGTTTGAAATCCTATCACCGTATTTGTCTTGAAGCAACCTCATCCAAGGTTTCAAAATTGGATCTAAATTGAGTGGTTTTTTTATCACACCAAGTATCCATCCAAATAGATTTTTTTATCCAATTCCCACCACTCACCTTAAACCTTTAATCATAAGATCAATAGATTTTTTTAAACCATTTCAAAGAAAAAAACCATTTGGTAGAGAGAATGCAATAAATATTAAACTTGGGTCATTGGGATCAACGTACTTAGAAGAATTATTTCCCATTGTATTTGAATCTCTTTGTACAATCTCTAGATAACGTTTTCCCTAAGAGCTAAGTTTACATATGTAAGAACTCTTGAACCAAGACCTCTCATAGTTTTATCATTACATAACTTGCTCCATTTCACCAAAAGAAATTTCCTTTTATCATGTAAAATTAACCATAAAAATGGATTGCATAATATAGATTAAACTTTTTTCAATTGATTTTGGCATAAAATACAATGACATATAATATGTTGGAATGGTTTGTAAGATTGACTTAATTAACTGCACTCTTCCTGATAATGATAACCATCTACCTTTCCAAGATAGAAGTTTAATCTAAACTTTACTAATAACTGGATTCCATAAATCTATCCTCATTCTCCCCTCAAATAAAGGCATCCCTAGATAAGTTATTGGTAAATATCCCTCTTCCATTTGAAGCAACCTATAAATTATTGCTTTGATATTAGTAGGAGTGTTAAGGAAGTTAATTTTAGATTTAATCCTATTAAATTTTTGCCCTGAAGCTCTTTCGTACTCTTTTAAAAATTTATTCAAAGCTTTGGCCTCATTTATCTTTGCCCTTCCAAAAAGGGTTGTATGATATAAAAAAATTTGATGTGTGATGTTATCGATGTTATTACTAACCTTAAGTCCATTTATAAGCCCATCTTTGTAAGCCTTATTTAAGTTACTACTCAAAAATTCTACCATAATAATGAACAAAGAAGGAGATAGAGGATATCCTTGTCTAAGGTCTCTCTTGGCTTTAAAATATTCTATCACCAACCCATCGACCAACACTGAATAAGAAATTGTAGAGACACAAGATTTAATTCATCTAACCTATTTCTTCCCAAAACCAAACTTATATAAGACTGTAAAAAGAAATTTCCATTTAACCCTATCATTGGCTTTACTCATATCAAGTTTTAAGATCATTGGTTTCTATTTTCTTGAAGTTGTTGAATGTATAACTTCATGAGCTACTATGATCCCATCCAAAATTTGTCTCCCTTTCACAAATCCTCCTTGCTATTTTGAAATGATTTTGTCTAAAAATGACCTTAATCTATTCACCATAAATTTGAAAATAATCGTATATGCCATATTACATAGGCTTATGGATCTAAAAGAATCAAACAGTTCAACACCCTTCTTTTTTGGAATTAGGATAAGATATGTTGCATTTAGTTTATAAGATATGTATTGTTTTACCTTAGATTGTTCCACTACCACCAATAAAGAAGCCTTCACTATATCCCAATTATGTTGGTAAAAAGTTGTATAGAGCCCATATGGACTAGGGAATTTATCCTTTTTAAAAGAGAAAAGAGCTAAATGAATTTATTCTAGAGTAATAGGCTCCATCAGTTTCCTATTGTCTTCATTCATTATAACTGAAGGAACATCTTGAAGAAGTTTATCATTAAGAACTTCGGTCTCCTATGAATCTAGAATATTCTAATAAAATGACTTTGCCTATTTTCTAATTTCACTATGATCTTCAATCCAAACCCCTTCTATTGATTTAATTCTACTAATTCTAAAAGTTGATCTTTGTACTGTAGCCATCCTATGAAAATACTTTGTATTTTTATCTCTCTATTTTAACCAAGTCTGTCTTAATTTTAATCTCTAGAATTTCTCTTCCTTAATCAAAATATTATGATATTCACTAAGCAACTCCCTTTCCTCTGAGCTTGGATTATTATCATCACCTTTTTGGAATTTTGAAAGTTTTTCTTTTATATCTTTCCTCTCAAAAATATTTCCAAAGGTGTTCTTGTTCCATTCTTTTAATCTAGATGTCATAGCTTTAATTTGGTTTGGAAGAGCATACAACCCACCATTACCTAAAGAATTACATATTTGAGCTATCATATTATCAAATCGAGGATGGTCTTCCTACATCTGCTCATATTTAAAATATGATATATTTTTTTGAATTCACTTACCACTATTTTAACATTTATTGGCCAATGATCTGAACCAATCCTTGTTAAGGTATAAATTTTAGCATAGGTTCCTCCATCTAGCCAATGATATGAGAGAATGTATATGTCTATTTTTTTTGCTATTAGGTTCTGGCCTCTCTTGTTGTTGGTCCAAGTATAGTTGTTTTCTTCAAAATCAACTTTCCAGAGATTATTATTTTGAATAAAAGCTGAGAAATATTTCATACTTTGGGTCAATTTCCTTCCCCCAAAATTTTCATCCAACTTGGTTATGGCATTAAAATCTCCAATGATCATGAATCAGGTTTCTTGGTCTTTACTTCTCATAAAGGCTTCAATCCCACTCCAAACTTCTAATATACCTGACTAAGTTGTAGGTCCATAGATATTGATAAGGATGAAACAAATATCTTTAAAGTAGCAAGTGATTAAAGAGGCTACCCAATGCCTAGTTTTATGAATGGTTACACAAGAGGTTCTATAAGGATTCCAACTTAGAATTCCCCCTATCACTCCTTAAAAATCCATAGCATCCCATTCACATCTTACCCATACCGCTTTCATAGTTTTTTAAACTTCTTTTATCATTTTAGTTTTCTAAATACAAAGAATATCAGGTTTATTACTTAAACATACGTCCCTAATATACCTAAGATTTGAGGGGGCATTAGCACCCCTTATATTCCAAGAGATAATAATCATGTCTCATTATGGAATTTTGGCCCCTCCTATTTATTACCAATATCATTTTATTGTTTGGTAAAAATAAGTTCAACCAATTTAGTTTGTGTTCCTTTATCTATGTTTTCTCTCGCTTCTTTGGATCTTGCTTGATAATTTGAGGGTTTTCCTCTTTTTACCTTACCTATATCATGAGTAGGTATTATTAGTCTATTCCTCAATATTATTTCATAATTTTATTTTTCATCATATTTACCCTCTCCTGGCTCTATTATAGAAGCTTTTGACTTATCCTGCTCATTTTTTGGTATTTTATTATTAATGGTAGAGGTATTAACTTCTAAAATTGCATTTCTTTACCAATTATTTTCTCCTAAATGGTGCATGGTACTTCAAGAGAGTCTTAAAAATCTGATGAGATACATTCCTTTGGTTCATCAAGAATGTTCTTCCTTAAATTAGGGTCATACTGAAAAGACGTTTCCTTGTTAATATGTTGAAATTGTTGTACTGTGTCCTCTAAGTTTTGATCTACTTTTTCTTCATTGGCTAAAGCCTCAAAAGAGTTGGTATTTCTTCCAATATCCTTCCTTATTGGTCTCCACTATTTATTTTCTTTTATTTTTCTAGATTTATTTTTTGGAAGTTGAAAACCATCTTCATCCATAACCATTTGTAAGTTTCTCTTGCGATTTTCTACAAATGATTATGTTGGGATCTTCTTAGGGCATGATATCTCAATATGCCCCACATCATGACATATTCTACATCTAAAAGATATGTTTTCATAATCCATAGTCCACATATTATCCCTGTACTTAAGAATGATTGATTCTGGTAAAGCTTTACTTATATCAATCATGACCAATATTCGAGCATAAATAGCAAAAAATCCATCTTTTGTCGTATCTAAAATCTCAAGAAATTCTCCTAGAGTTTTTCCTATTGCCTTGAAGGTATCTAATTCCCAAAATTCAATGGGTAACCCAAAAATCCTTACCTAAACTAGTACTAGGGATAGATTTACATTTTTAGGTGAAAAACCTTCATACCACTGTGTAAGGAAGAGTCCTACTCTTCCCATAAACCAAGGAACCCCTTTTAGGATTATTTCTATTTATTGCCTAGAAAAAAAAGTGGGTAGGAAGAAACCTTTGGGAAGAAATGATATAATCACTCCTTGAGACTTCCAACTCTTATCAATCCATTTTCTCAAGGCTGAAGCCCCTAGCCAATACCCATTAAATTTACCAAAAACTACCCTATCTTGGAGCAACGAGGATATCTTTGAGGTGCACTCACTAACCTCTACCACTAGAGATGATTCTAAATATTTAACTATAAATAGGTCCATGGAAAGGAAACTAAAACTCAAAATTTATTTGAATGTCCTATAGCAAATATAATATTTGATAAAAAAATTATAATTTTTTCATGCACAATTTATAAGATAAAAAAAGGGAAAAAAAACTTAGCTGAAAAATGGTTTGTCCAGATAGAATATCTTGCCCTTCATTGATCTTCCCATCGTTCGAACCCTAGCTAGCAAATATTTACAATTTTTTTTTTTCACGACTTCAAAAATCGTCACTACCCTTGTTTCGAATGGTTGACTTCACAAGGTCGTATCTCCCTCAATATTTCTCAAATTTTTGCATATGACCACTCATTTTAAAGATATTCAAATTTGACACAATTTAGTCTACAAATAAGCTAAATTAGATAACTCTTTGTGAAGATATGGCTCCTAAAAGATGAGTTTTTTTTAAGAAAAAAAACTTAATCCTTCAAGAGATGAAGAACTATATCCCTTAACATGGAGAAATTTTTATGGTTATTGATACTTTCAAGGTCAAGGAATATTCCCTAGGTTGGGAATACTAAGCATTAGTGACCTAGTATGAGTGCAATGCATATGAGCTAAAAACTAACTAGGTTTCATCACTTACCTCATTGCAAAGTCCCAAAAAATCTATATGATCAAGTAGCCATGCAAGTATGATCATGAAACAAAAGTAACTATATGATAAGCATAAGTGCAAAAGAGAAAGTATGTTAAGTAGTCCATGTAATATATAACAAATAGTCATGCAATATGAGCAGGTAGTGAAAGCAACTATATGACAAGCATAAGTGCAAAAGAGAAAGTATGTCAAGAATTCCATCAAATATATAACGAGCAATCATGCAGTATGAGCAGGAAAATGGATCCAAGTTGGAATAAAAGAAGTAGAAGAAGAAAAAGGTGAGAAAGAGGAATACAATAAGAGGAGAGATTATCAAAAAAAGGAGAAGAAAAGAAGAGAGGTGATGTGAATTTAAGCATAATATTGTTTTAAGTGCATTATGTTCATTGGTTCATTTATATCTTTACCATCTAACGTTGATAAGAGATAGGCTCTTGAGCCAAAATTGGTCGTTATGAAAAAGGAGCCTAGCCAATGGGGCTAAAACTTGCCTTTCAAATTTGTACGAGCATTTGTCTTCTAGTTTTCTTTGAGGACAAGGTCCCCAAATTCAAAAGAACAATTGCAACTATCTTAAAGTAAGTTCGCTTGAGCCTATTTTGATAGGATCGAAGATGCTCTAAGGCATGGATACACTTTTAATCCAATAGATCCAAAAGGTTTAAATGATCTAAATGATACTCATCGTCAATCAAGGCATATTGTAATAAGATGCGCAAGAAAGGGACTTCTAACTCAAATGAAAACTACCTCAATGCCATAGACCAAGACATAAGGGATTGCATCTATGGAGTTCATATGTTGGTATGATAGGACCATAAGGTAGGGTACAGTTGGACATGCTAGTATTGGTCGGTATTACTAACCAACTTCTTAAGTATCTTGACTAAATATTTTTTAGATGCTTTGGATTAACCATTACCCTAAGGGTAATATAGAGTTGACCATTTGTGTTGAATCTTGTACTTAGCACAAATTTTATGGATATCCTTGTTATTGAAAGGAGTGCCATTATAAAAAATGATTACCAGAGGAATTCCATACCTAAAAAGGATCTAGTTGAAGATGAACTTGGGGACTTAAGCTCCAATCATCGTGGTTAGGGGTATGGCTTTGACCCACTTGGTTAAGTATTCCATTGTTGTGATGATAAATTATGACCATCAAACAACTGAAGTTAATATTCCTAATAATGTACAATTACCACATAGAAAATGACCAAGGATAAGAAATAACGTGAAGGTTTTGAGAAGGTGCATGAATCAGGTTGTCAAGGCACTGACACTTATCACAACATTGAACATAGTTACATGCATATTTCTCCATGGAAGACCAATAATAACTTATTTGAAGGAGCTTTTTGGTAATTGTATTGCTACTAAAATGAACTCCACATGATCTTTCATATCCTTCACAAAGGGCTTGCCAGTATTCATCGGACTTAAGGCATCATAGGGGTATACCCTCAAAAATATCGATATAAAGTATCATCAATTATCACAAAATAGCATGATATTTTTTACAAAATATTTTGTTGGTTGCGATCTAAGCCATTAGGCATTTAACCATATTTAAGGGTGTTAAAGATATATATGTACCAAGGCTCAAATTGAGAAACTTTTGATGTTTAGGATATCTAATGAAACTAGGATAGAACTAAGGTTTGTAGGTTCTCAGAGTTGTTAGATGATAATAATCGCTTGATCATCTTCTAATTCCAATGGGATAAGATATGCAATCGTGGCCATGGCATCTACATGGTGATTGGAGGATATAGGGATAAACTCTAAGGTTACCCTATTAAAGGCTAATAAAATATTGGTGACAATCTCCTTGTAAGGTTTTAGCTTATCATATTTGGTTTGATAAATGTCCTTGAATTGATTAACCACAAGTTGGGTCACAAAACACAAATATGATTCTAAACTTTAAGGCTAATATGGCCCTAAGGCCTAGGATCAAGGATTCATACTCTGTAGTATTATTAATGTAAGAGAAACATAGCTTGAAGGAAAGGGGGATCAATTATTTATGAGGGGTGACTAGAATGATTCCATACCTAGTGCCCTTTAAGAAATGGGATCCATAAAAAACAATGACCAAGACTTAGGCTCTTCTACTTCTAAGCTAAGGCACTCCTCAAGAACTTGACAACTAAGGGATGGGTAGACTCTAAGGGAGCAATGACTAGCTGGTCAATAATTACTGGACCTTTTATAGACTTTTGACCTATGAAGGTTAAGAAAAACTCAGTAAGGGCTATGACCCACTTAGCCACTTGATCTAAAAGGTGGGTCTTCAAGATAAGTAGCCGAGAGGATCAAACCTTGCAACTACTAATGTATTATGGCCAAGCATGTAGTGTCTTAACTTTGGGAAAGCAAACACTACAACAAGACAAAGTTTTTTTAAGGAAGTGTATTGGGTTTTAATAACTAACCAAGGTTCTAATGATATAATAGATAGCTTGCTATTTTTTTTATCATCATGCTAATCAAGCATACCCCTCAAGGTGTGGGTTGTGGCTGCTATGTAAAGAATTAAATGCTTATGTGGTCTGGGGGAACAAGGACATGCATGGAAGTGAGATACTTATTGAGTTTCTCAAAGGAATTTTTATACTTAGTATCCCACTTGAACACTACATCTTCCTTGAGAAGCTTAATAAAGGGCTAGCACTTATCAAATAACTAGGCTATGAAGTGACAAATAGCTTGAAGTTTTTCTTGTGAGCTTTACAACTCGGTTAGGTTACAGGAATAAGGCATGCCAGTAATAGCTACTATCTTAGCAGGATCTACTTCAATGCCTCACCTAGAAACTATGAAGTCTAAAATATTGCCATATGTTACTCCAAACATACACTTAGAGGTCTTAATATAAACTTTGTATTCTCAAAGTCTTTCAAATATCTATCTTAAATCTTGTGCATGAGTTTCTCAATTTATGGAGCGACCAAGAATATTTTCCACATAGTCCTCAAAAATATCATGTATCAAATCATGAAAGATACATGTCTTGGCCATTTGGTATGTGGCACCACAGTTATTCAAACCAAAAGGTATGAATTTATAATAGAATGTTCCTCATGGAGTGGTGAAAGTTGTCTTGGCCTGGTACTTAGCAGTAATCTTGATTTAATTGTATTCCAAGAAGCCAATCATGAGTGATAGCATTCCACATCCAGTGGAAAAATTTACTATTATATCTATGTTAGGGAGGGGGAAGTCATCCTTGGGACATGCTAAATTAATGTCCCAAAAGTCGATACATATTATGATTGTTCCTTCCTTCTTAGTCATAGGAACGATGTTGGAGATCCAATCAGAATAATCAATAGCTTTCATTAAACCAACATCAAGTAGTTTTTGGATTTACTCCTTGACCAATAGGATGACTTTAGATACATATTTATAAGATTCTACGTAATGGGTTTCACATTGGGTTTAACTACCAGGTGGTACATGGAAAAGGAGGGGTCAAGCCTTGACATTTCGGCATATGACCAAGGAAAAATATATTGAAATTATTTTAATAATTTGGCCAATTGCTCATGCTCGTCCATGGACAAGGATTTACCTAACTTAAGGATTATAGGGATTTCCTTAGAACCTACATTAAAATCTATGGTCTCCTCTATGAGGATATGGGATTCATCATCATAATGAGGAGTGGCTAGGTAATGTCTAGTTGATCAAGGTCTTCAGGAGACATAGGAATGAAATCTACTTGAGAACTAGAAGACTCAACATGGGTGGCACAAGAGAATAATTTGTTAAAGGAGAAGCTATTTCAGAGGATATCTTCATGATCCATATCATAAAGAGTATCCCCTCAACATACTCCCCTAGGGTCACGATCAACTTGGGGTGAACCAAGATTACCACATTGTAAAACAAAATGTTAGTGGGAGAAGGGGGTCCCTCATCCTCCTTACTCCACTCCAAGCCATGATGATCTATACATTTAGCAAAGGTGACAAGTTGATCATCATCTGTTGGTAAGGGTTGTTTTTTTGGGGGATGCAACCTATGCCACATATATTAGGCCAAATATCAACTTCCAAAAGTCTCTTGAATGCCTTGTTGTTGTGACTCCAAATCCTTACCGACATATCCCATACTAGATAGGATTTATTTAGGAAGTGGGTAATAATTGGATAGATAACAAAGGGTAAAGGTTATTTCTACCAAAAGGGGTTTCTACCATGGATATTTTCTTCATGGGATGTACCCACATAGACAAAGGTACATATACTGATGTGTACTACTTCACCCTTTTTATGGGATAGATTCATAGTTCAAGGTGAAGGTGGTAATTTGACTATATCTATAAGAGGACTATCAAATAGATGATTGGCTTGATATTGTGAGGAGACTATGATTGGAGGTTCTTAATTGATTATGAAATTTTCAAAATTCTTTGTGATTTTAGATGATGAAGGATGATGAAAAGTAGAAGTAGAAGAAGTTTTATGAAGAGAAATAAATAGATAGAAATTGATATTATATTGAGCTTGCTCAACCATTGAATAATATTGGAATGGATGAGGGTCCCTCTATGGTGATAAGTTGATTTTTAAATTCATTATTTAAATATTTATGAAGAGTAGAAGGGACAATCCTCATTGCATGAATCCAAGGGTGTCCAAGAAGAAGATTAAAAGATGTTAGGCAAGACACCACATAAAATAAAGTATCCAAGATCTTGGATCATACCCTAAGGGGAAGGGATAAAATATCACAAGATACTGGGGACTCATTTTTGAAAGCCTTTATGATAGCATAAGATTTGGATAAATCTTCCTCCCTTAATCTAATTTTTTGGAAAAATTTATAAGTGCATATTATTGAGGGAGGAACCATTGTCCACCAAGATTTGCTCGATAAACTTCTCCCTAGTATTTCCAGTAATATAAAGAGGAGAATCCTCTTGTAAGTTTGAGGAAGGAATATTATCACCATAAAAATATATATGATTTATCCCAAGAGTACCTACAATATTGGTTAGGTTACCAGGAAGAAGGTTTTGCAGGGCGATTTGTTGACTTAGAAGCTTCATCAAGGCTTCCCTATGAATAAGAGAATTTTGTAAAATATCTAAGAGGGATATCTTGGTAGGTGTGTTACTTAATTATTTTTGGAGGTTGAAGGATACTATTGATTGTGGCTTCAACACTAAGGTTGGTTTTTCTACAATTGTGCTCTTTTTTTGGCTATTCTTGAGTACTAAGGGTGGTCTAGGAGGTTGGTTGGAGGTAGAACTTATATGCAACTATGTTTGTTGAGTCAATTGAGCTTGAGCTTATTGTTCCTTGGTAGCTACTATCATACCAACCATATTGTTGTAGGGATGTGGCACATTATTATAGGATAATTGGTTGGTTATTTGTTGCTTATGATTGGGTAGGGGATTTTGGAAGATCCTCACATCTTGATTACTTATGGGTGTTTGTTGTTTTGGAGGTCGATCAGTTGAAAGTTTGTTTTTAGGAGTGCTTGGGAGTCATACACAAAAAGACGATCATCTATTATATCCTAAACCATATGTTTCAACCTCTTACATTGATCCGTTATGTGCCCATCCACCTTATGACACTCATAATGTTGATTAGGCTTATACCAAACTATCGTAGTGTTAGGTTGCCTTATGGGAGGTAGTTCAATTATCTTAGCTTCCAAAATTTTCTTAAGGACTAAATAAATAGGTTGGTTGAGTCTAGTGAAGTTTCTTAGTAGGATCATTGGGGTTTTCTAAGTACAAAATTCTACAAGGTACTAGCGATATTGATATTGTTGGTTTGTCTGTTATTTGTCACCCCATAAACAACTACATGATTTTTCTTATATTGGGTTTTCATGGTCATTTCTTCTTCTTTCCTTGGTTTAACTTGACCTATTTTCATAAGAGCCTTCTCTACTCTTCTTGCCAAATCTATTGCTTGTTTGAAAGAGGCAATGGTTGTTATTTTTAGTTTGTGTGAGATCTGCTCTTGAAAATTTCCAATATATATCTTTAGCATGTCTCGAGGAGGTAGGGTGTATCTTAACCATCCAACTAAAATCCTCCTTAGAGATAAAAATTCCAATAAACTTTCATCTTTACCTTACTTTAGGAGATACACATCTTGGATGGTTACTCCTTTATCCACATAAACTCCAAATTGTTGAATAAATAACTCAATTATTTCCTCAAAGTTTCTTAAAGAATGATGAGGTAGTTGATAATACCATTCCAATGCCATACCACCAAGGCTTTTGGGGAAAATCTCTAGAAACAACATATCATCGTATATAATATCATGGCATGTTGTCCTAAACATCCTTAAATGTTATATTGGATCCTCTGTTCCCATTATAAATAGGTAAAATAGGTATTGAAAAATGCTTGGGGTAGGACCTAAAGTTGACTATATGGTCTAAGGGTTGATTGCGCAATTCCTTATAGTTATAATTGAAACCTGGGGCTTGAAGTGTATCCGTTCTTAATACCAATTGTTTCACTATACTTGTCAGAATTTGCATGTATGGATTGTTGCTGTGAGATACCCCTAGATTCCCTAGAGGTGGGTGATAACTATGATAGGTGGTTTATTGAAAGAAAACTTGGTTAATGTTGGTGATATTAACACTATTTTGATATGGGTTATGGTATGGGATTCTTTGTATGGTATCTTGTTGAGGGATGAAATTTGCATTTGATGGAATAGAAGAAGAAATGTTAAGAGGAGGAATATTTCAAGAAGAATAAAATTGACCATTATTTTGCAGTGCACTACTAATTGGAGGAGGTTGTGAAATTCCCCCAATGTTGGTGGTTGTTGTAGTAGCATATGTGGGTTTATGAAATGGATTAACATTAGGATAATATATATATATATATATATATATATATATATATATATATATATATATTTGAATTTACATGGTGGAATCGGTATCCGTCGCGAATCCAGGCAGGCTGTCCAGCTTTTATGGCCACCACAGTATTTTGCGCTGTCCGCCCCATCATTAGGATAATATTGAAACAAGGGATTGATGTGAATATTTTGAGGAGAAATGGTTTCATGATGATTTGTTACAACTTCATTGATGCAGGAGCATCCGGAGGCGAAGAAGCAATCTTGCATCACCCAAAAATGTTTTTTTCTCCAAGTGCCAAAACTGTCGCGATATCGCGACGCTTTTTGATGAAAAGGGCCGAGGTGCGAAACTGTCATGAAATCATGACATTTTTGAAGCAAAGCCGCTCGAGCACCAAATGGTCGCGAAATCGTGACATTTTTGAAGCAACGCGGTCTGGACGCAAAATGGTCACGAAATCGTGACATTTTCGGGGCGGAGAGGCCAAGGCGCCAAATGGTCGTGAAATCACGACACTTCCGGGGGGCAAGACTTAAAAGCACAGAGACATCTTCGGCGGAAAAGTTCTAAGGCACAAGAATGGTCACAAAATCATGACACCTTCGAAGGCAAGGCTTAAAAGACGTCGCAAAATCATGACACTTTCAGGGGGCAAGACTTGAAAGCACAGAGAAATCGCGACACCTTCGAAGGCAAAGCTTAAAAGACGTCGCAAAATCGCGACACTTCCGGGGGACAAGACTTGAAAGCACAAAGACATCTTCGGAGGAAAAGTTCTAAGGCACAAAAATGGTCACGAAATCGTGACACCTTCGGAGGAAAAGCTCTGAGGCTCAAAGACGTCACGAAATCACGACATTTCCGGAGGCAAGGTTCCAAAATGCAAAGTGGTCGCGAAATCGCGACGCTTTCGGTGCGAAGGCTCAACAGCGCAAAGTGGTCACGAAATCGCGACACTTTCGGGCCGAAGACTCAAGGGCGTGAAATGGTCACGAAATCGTGACACTTCTGGAGTAAGGGCTTAAAGGCGCAAGGTGGTCGCGAAATCGTGACACCTTCGGAGGAAAGGTGACAGGGTGCCAAATGGTCGCGAAATCATGACGCTTTGGGGACAAAGGCACCGAGAGGTAGAATGGTCGCGATATCACGACCGAAAGGGAGAAAGGGCGCAAAGAGGCAAACACGTCGCGATATCGCGACAGAGCGCTCGCGACGCTTGACCAACCGACGATTGCAGAAGACCATTGCGTGGGACACGTGGCGTCAATTTACAGGTGGTCCTAGAATGTGCAGCGGTTACTGGGGCTCTGGCAAAAGGACACGTGGCAACGAACTACAAGCGGCTGTGGCGCATCCCTTTGAATGATGATTTGGCGGAAGGATTGACAGGCGGCCACACTCCGCCACCCCAGACCATGATAATACGGGGCACCTGGCAGCATCTTGCAGGCGGCTGCAGAACATTCATGTGGGTGGTTAGAGGGAAGCCCGCACTTAGTGTAATGATGTGGAAAGAAGTTGGGGCCGAGGATAAAAAGGCCGCGCATGCATTGTATTAGGGGCTTGGCCATTTTTGAATGGAACAGTTGTATTTCTGAAATTAAAGACCTCTGTTAATGAAATTGGCTGGAATTTGTCTGTGTGTTACTTAGCTTTGCGTCAAGTGGTATCAGAGCCAGCGGGTTCTGAGTGCGCAAATCGATCGCCGACAGTGAGGCAGTTTGCGCCAGGATTGTGGTTGTGGGTGCAAGGAAGCGAACAGGATGCCTCCGCGTAGAGACCATGGTGGTATGAGGAACAGGCGAGCAAGAAGGGAGGAGGTCGATTTGAGAGCCCTGCAGAGGCAAGTTGAAGCCCTGCAAGAGGAAATTAGAAGAGGAGTCGAGCCAAGAAGGGAGGAACCCAGCGAAGATGAAGTGTGGGAAGAAGAGGTTCCATCCGATGAGGAAGAAGCCTTGGATCCAGCAGAGGCTAGGCTGTATAGGGCCATCTCCCAGATTGGGAAGAAGCCAAAATTTGACGTCTCTACTTACTCTGGGAACCTCAACCCTGAGGAGTTGATAGACTGGATCAACGACATGGAGGAGTATTTTGAGTACGAAGAGATCTCAGATCCAAATCGGATCAGGTTCACGAAAACCAAGCTGAAGGGACATGCTAGCATCTGGTGGAAAGGAGTGCAGCTGGAAAGGAACAGGAGGGGAAAGGAAAGGATCACCAGGTGGGATAGGATGGTAGAGAAATTAAAGAGGCAGTTCATCCCTGCAGATTATGAGTTGGATTTGTTAAGAAAGATGCAGAGTCTTCGACAGGCTAGTAAGTCTGTCAAGGAATATACGGAAGAGTTCTATCAAATCTCAATCAGAACTGGCCATTCGGAGGTGAATAAGGAGAAGGTCGCACGTTACATCAATGGATTGCGAACCAACATTCAAGAAGAGCTGGGGCTGGTTAGAATGAGCACGGTGGAGGATGCATATCAGTTTGCATTAAAAGTGGAGGAGAAACTGAATAGGAGGTTTGATGGTAAGCAGAGAGGGAAGGACAGGGGTGGAAGAGTTGGTGGAAGGTACAGAGATGTGGGGAAAACTGGTGAAGCTAGCAGTAGCCAGAAATAGAAAGAAGTGAAGGAGGAGGATGACCAACGCCCACGCAATCAGAACAACAACTACCCGAGAGGAAGAGGTAGGCCTGGGCGAGGGTTTGGAAGAGGTGTCTTTCGAGGAACCTACTTCAACTGTGGAGAAGAAGGACACAGGGCATACAACTGCCCGTAGCATCAAGAGAGGCCAAATCGAAGACCTGAGGGTCAGGCCCGAGATGTTGTAGCAGACGAAGGTGTAGAGTCTGAGCACTCAGAGGAGGCAGAAAGAGGGGAAGCAATGATCATCAGAAGAGTCTTGTTAAATGAAGAGGAAAAGACAGACCAGAGGAACAACCTATTTTGAACAAGATGCAAGTGCGCAGGCAAGGTCTGTAACATCATCATCGATAATGGAAGCACTGACAATTTGGTTTTTGAGGAAATGGTTGCCAAGCTGCAGTTGGAGAGGAGAAAACACCCGCACCCTTATCGAATTGCATGGTTGCAAAAGGACCATCGGGTGTTAGTAAGTGAGCAATGCCTGGTGAAGTTCAATATTGGAACTTACCGAGATGAGGTCTTATGTGACATCTTGCCTATGGATGCATGTCACCTGTTGCTTGGGAGACCATGGCAGTTTGATCGAAGTGCTGTACATGATGGTCGAGCCAACACATATTCTTTGTCAAAGAATGGAGTTCGCCATAAGTTAAAACCCCTGAAGGAGGCGGATGAGAAAGTATGCAGCAGTGCACGAGTCTGTTTAGTTGATGGCAAAAGATTCTTGGAAGGCCTGAAGCCGGATCATATGTGCTATGCCATAATCCCCAGGGTTAGGGAAGAAGGATGCAAGGAAATTCCAGTGGAAGTCATGGGACTGTTAGAGGAATTCCCTGATATCATTTCTGATAATGTTCCTGAAGGTTTACCGCCTGTTAGGAAGATCAGTCACCACATAGATTTGGTGCCTGGATCGAGCTTGCCAAACAAGGCTGCACATCGAATGACACCTGTGGAAACTGAAGAGTTGAATCGGCAAGTTCAAGATCTGTTGAAGAAAGGGCTGATTAGGGAGAGTCTTAGTCCATGTGCGATACCAGCAGTATTAGCACCCAAGAAGGATGGAGAATGGAGAATGTGCACAGACTCTCGGGCAATTAACAAAATCACCATCAAATACAGATTCCCACTGCCAAGGATGGATGATATCATGGACTGCTTAAGTGGAGCTGAATACTTCACAAAGATTGACTTGAAAAGTGGTTACCATCAGATCCGCATTAGAGAAGGGGATGAGTGGAAGACAACTTTTAAAACCAGAGAGGGGCTGTATGAGTGGTTGGTTATGCCATTTGGGCTAACCAATGCACCGAGTACCTTCATGCGGTTAATGAATGAAGTTCTAAAGGAATTTTTGGGCAAATTTGTTATTGTTTACTTGGATGATATCCTGATTTTTAGCAGAACCCTAGAGGAGCACCTGATGCACATCAGGAGGGTTTTTGAGAAACTGCGGGAGGAGCATTCACTGATCAATCTAAAGAAGTGCAACTTCGTGAAGAAGGAGCTGGTATACCTGGGATTTGTTATCTCAGCAAATGGTCTCAAAATGGACCCCGAAAAGGTGAGGGCTATCCTAGAATGGCCTGTCCCAAGAAGTGTGACCGAGGTTAGATCATTTCATGGTCTGGCCAGTTTCTACAGAAAATTCATTAGAAACTTCAGCAGTATTTGCGCATCTCTTACGGAGACAATGAAGGGGAACAAGAAGGAATTCCAGTGGACAGTTGGAGCAGACAAAAGCTTTGCTATGCTGAAGAAGAAGGTCACTGAGCAACCCATATTAGCACTTCCAGATTTCAATAAGGTGTTTCAGGTAGACTGCGATGCAAGTGGCAGTGCCATAGGAGCCGTATTGAGCCAAGAGGGTAGGCCTGTTGCGTATTTTAGCGAGAAGCTCAATGATGCTAGAAGGAAGTATTCGGTATATGATCAGGAGTTCTATGCCATAGTTCAAGCACTCAAGAAATGGAGGCACTATTTGTTGCCAAAAGAATTTGTTCTTTATACCGACCACCAAGCGCTGCAGTATATTAATAGTCAGGGAAAATTGAATCAGAGGCACCTGAAATGGGTAGAGTTCCTGCAGAGCTATACCTTTGTGCTGAAGCATCGGAGTGGAAGATCCAATAGGGTGGCAGATGCATTGAGTAGGAGGCAATGTCTGATGATGGAAATGAAAGTGGAGGTTGTAGGGTTTGCTGAGCTCAAGAGCTTATACCCTACAGACCCCGATTTCGTAGAAGCTTGGAAAGCCTGCACTGCGCCTGTTACGTTGGACAGGACTAAGTGGTTGAATTACCTAGTTCAAGAGGGAATGTTGTTCAGGGGGAACCAATTATGCATTCCGAGGAGCTCAATGAGAGAGAATCTCATCAAGGAAAAGCACAGTGGAGGTCTAGCTGGACATTTTGGTCGTGACAAAACCATCTCACTTGTTAGTGAAAACTATTACTGGCCACAATTGCAGCAGGATGTGGCAAAGTTTGTGCAGACTTGTAGGATATGCCAGATGGCAAAAGGTGTGAGGCAGCCTACTGGTTTGTATCAACCGCTACCTATACCTGAAAGACCGTGGGAAGATATTAGTATGGATTTTGTGCTTGGTTTGCCCAGGACGCAGAGGGGACACGATTCCATATTTGTGGTAGTGGACAGATTTTCGAAAATGGCTCACTTTATCCCGTGCCAGAAGACTAGCGATGCGGTCCATGTAGCTGGTTTGTTCTTTAAGGAAGTGGTACGCCTTCATGGGCTGCCAAGAAGCATTGTGTCGGATAGGGATACCAAGTTTGTAGGGTATTTCTGGAGGACCCTGTGGAAGAAACTGAAGACGGATTTAAAGTTCAGTTCTGCATACCACCCCCAAATAGATGGCCAAACAGAGGTGGTTAATAGGAGTTTGGGCAACCTACTACGATGCTTGGTAGGGGACAAGCCCAAGGGATGGGATCTAGTTCTGCCGCAAGCTGAGTTCGCGTATAACAGCTCGGTCAATCGGAGTACAAATAAATCACCATTCCAGATCATCTATGGGAGCAGCCCAAGAAATGCTTCAGAGTTGAGAAGGATAGATACGAGGGAGAAATGCAGTGTTAAGGCAGAAGACTTTGCCGAACACCTGAAGGGAGTGCATGAGGAAGTGACAAGACACATTGCCAAGATGAATGCTCAGTACAAGACAAGGGCGGATCAAAAACATCGAGTTAAAGAGTTCCAAGTAGGAGATTCTGTCATGGTCCATCTGAGGAAGGAGCGGTTTCCTGCCAAGACCTATAACAAACTAAAAATGAAGAAATTTGGGCCATGCAAGATCATTGGCAAACGGGATTCGGGCAATGCATACGAGGTGGAGCTACCAAGCGAACTTAACATCTCCCCCATGTTTAACATCTCAGATTTGGTCGAGTATCATGAAGGAGAAAGCAGTGAGATACCCAGTCCAGATTTGTGGAGCATTCCAACAGTCATCCCAGTTGCGGACGAGATAGAAGAAGTTCTGGATACGCGTGAGGGCCGAAGTACTAGGAACAGGAGTTACTCTGAGTATTTAGTCAAATGGAAAGGCAGACCCATAGAAGATGCGACTTGGTTATCAAAGGCTGAGGTTGATCGTCTGGGTCTACCTCGAAAAGATCAGAAGTGAAGGTCACTTCTCAAACTCACCCCGGGTGTCTGATGCAGGAGCATCCGGAGGCGAAGAAGCAATCTTGCATCACCCAAAAATGTTTTTTTCTCTAAGTGCCAAAACTGTCACGATATCGCGACGCTTTTTGATGAAAAGGGCCAAGGTGCGAAATGGTCACGAAATCGTGACATTTTTGAAGCAAAGCCGCTCGAGTGCCAAATGGTCGTGAAATCGTGACATTTTTGAAGCAACGCGGTCTGGACGCAAAATGGTCGCGAAATCGTGACATTTTCGGGGCGGAGAGGCCAAGGCGCCAAATGGTCACGAAATCACGACAGTTCCGGGGAAAAGCAGCTTGGGCGCCAATTGGTCACGAAATCACGACAACTCCGAGGCAAAGCCACTTGAGTGCCAAATGGTCACGAAATCGTGACACTTTCGGGGGGCAAGACTTGAAAGCACAGAGACATCTTCGACGGAAAAGTTCTAAGGCACAAGAATGGTCGCGAAATCGTGACACCTTCGAAGGCAAGGCTTAAAAGACGTCGCGAAATCGTGACACTTCCGGGGGGCAAGACTTGAAAGCATAGAGACATCGCGACACCTTCGAAGGCAAAGCTTAAAAGACGTCGCGAAATCGTGACACTTTCGGGGGACAAGACTTGAAAGCACAAAGACATCTTCGGAGGAAAAGTTCTAAGGCACCAAAATGGTCGTGAAATCGTGACACCTTCGGAGGCAAAGCTCTGAGGCTCAAAGACGTCGTGAAATCGTGACACTTCCGGAGGCAAGGTTCCAAAACGCAAAGTGGTCACGAAATCGCGACGCTTTCGGTGCGAAGGCTCAACAGCGCAAAGTGGTCACGAAATCGCGACACTTCCAGGCCGAAGACTCAAGGGCGTGAAATGGTCGTGAAATCGTGACACTTTCGGAGTAAGGGCTTAAAGGCGCAAGGTGGTCGCGAAATCGTGACACCTTCGGAGGAAAGGTGACAGGGTGCCAAATGGTCACGAAATCGCGACGCTTTGGGGACAAAGGCACCGAGAGGTAGAATGGTCATGATATCACGACCGAAAGGGAGAAAGGGCGCAAAGAGGCAAACACATCGCGATATCGCGACAGAGCGCTCACGACGCTTGACCAGCCGACGATTGCAGAAGACCATTGCGTGGGACACGTGGCATCAATTTATAGGTGGTCCTAGAATGTGCAGCGGTTACTGGGGCTCTGGCAAAAGGACACGTGGCAATGAACTACAAGCGGCTGTGGCGCATCCCTTTGAATGATGATTTGGCGAAAGGATTGACAGGCGGCCGCAGCGCACTCCACCACCCCAGACCATGATAATACGGGGCACCTGGCAGCATCTTGCAGGCGGTAGTAGAACATTCGTGCGGGTGGTTAGAGGGAAGCCCGCACTTAGTGTAATGATGTGGAAAGAAGTTGGGGCCGATGATAAAAAGGCCGCGCATGCATTGTATTAGGGGCTTGGCCATTTTGGAATGGAACAGTTGTATTTCCAAATTTAAAAGACCTCTGTTAATGAAATTGGTGGGAATTTGTCTGTGTGTTACTTAGCTTTGCATCTTTCATTGAAGTGGGTATATCTTTCCAAGGATTCATTTAGGGCTTCCATGTGTTGCCTAAATAAATTTAAGATATGATTATGTGATTTTAAAGTGACTTGACCATGAGGTCCTTCAATAGGATTAGAGTCATCACTAGTCTCTATATAGTCTTCTTCCTCTAGATTAGGATTCTCCCTATCAACCTGATCATCCTTATGGCATAGAGGGTTCTATTCTAGTTCTATTATCTTTCCCTTACTCCTAATATTTCGAGCTATATGATTAAGAGAAGAGAAAGGGAGAAAAGGGGGATGAAAAACTAACATGAAAACACAAAATATACAAAAGGTTTTTTTTTTTAAAGTTTTTGTTTCTAATTTTTCTAATCTATGCAATCAAATTTAAATAGTCTTTTTTATGGTTTTAAAAGAAAAAAAAGTTAAAAGGCTTCCTATATGGCCACTAAGGGTGTGTTTCACATCAGGTTCACCAAAGATGTAGAGGGGGAAAATAATCCCCATGGATGATTCTTGACAGATCCTTTGGGAGCCAAGGTGACCATGGGGTTATTTTTCTCTACACTCAGGTGCTAGGGGATCGAAGGGTTCAGCAGGAGCATTTTAAGGACTCACTCCAAGTCAACGATGGAAGGTTTGATGTGTTAATTAAACGAAGCACCTAATTTTTGCCTTGACTAAGATCTAAGCTATAAAGAATTGAAGAACAATGCAGGGTGAACACTAATGCAAGCAAACAAAGGAGTATTCCTAGAATGATTATTTATTTCAATGAAGACCATTCCTAATTTTATAAGGAAGTAAATAGTTTATTTTCAAGCAAAGGTCCAAGAGAATGCACAAAAAAAATTAGCCTAAACGCAAACTATATTACTTTTCTACTTTGATTCTTATAAATGAAACCAAACACCTTCGTTTTCTTGTGATCTAAATTTGGAATAGAAAATGAACATAGATACACAAAAAATAGCCTAAAATATTCATCATAACACTTACTTGACCCAATGGTTGGTCTTAGCCAAATTCATGCCATGTAAATCTTGACCATGAATTTGGTCAGACCTACAAATAAATAATAGAAACTTGGAAAAATTGATTAGTGCTTGGAGGCTTGCTTAGGCTACTATATTAATAATCTTGAATGTACATTAGTCAAGTCTCCTTGGTCCTCTCAACTGATAGTTTGAAAATAAAAATGATTATTGACCTTTTTGGAACAAGCAAAGCAAGATATAAAAATAATGAAACAATGAAACAAAATGTAAATAGAAATGATATAATGGAGAACAAGTATTTAAATTATAACTAGGGTTTTGGGAGTAGATAATAGTCCAAACTATTCTGACAAAATTTGCACCTCGTAATTAGTGATTGCAAATTCAAAAACAAAGAAGAAGATGGTGAAACCAATGGTTTTGTCGAATTCATACCCCATAAGGGTGGGATAAGAATTTGCAAAAAGGTTCTTAAAAATAATATATGAATGCAAAATATAATGAAAAACTAAGAATAAATGATCTATAGAGCTAATAATGCATAAAATAAAACCTGATAGGCCTATAGAGGAAGCAAGAATAAAGACAACCACCAAAGTGAAAGACCTTTCCTCCTTCTCTAGAAGATAAATCAATGTGTATAATCTATCGTCAAGGCTTCTCCACTTTCTCATCCATAGCAGCAAATCACAAGAGGCACACAAATATTAGAATGCTAGAGCATTCAAAAAGTGATCAACAAAGAGCATTCAAAAACTCAAACTTGACTAAGAGCCGATGCCACAAAGGTCAACCAAAAACTTGAATTTTTCAAGAGAAAAAATCTAAAGTTGTCGAATTCGTGCCTCATCTTAAATGATTGTGAATGTTTCAAGGCTAGGAGGAAAAACTAAACAAAAGAGAAAAAATAAGCTCAAACTTGCTTCGAGCAACTTTGACTAACTTATGGATATAAGGGAAAAAATGACTCATTTTTATAGGTCAATTTTCTATGTCTACAATATCCCACCTCATGGGCTTATCATATTAGTGTTCATATTCCAATTGGTGTGACACCATATGCCTTAGTCTATGGAACCAAGATTATCTTTCCCTTCAAGTTAGAGGTACCTTACTTATGGATCCTACTAAAAGACTCTTTTGTTGGTGATGAGTATCACCATGCCTACCTTAGTCAACTAGAGCTAATTGTTGAAAAGTAGATCCATTCTCTAAAACACCTATGAGTTTGCCATTAGAGGCTTAAAAAAGCCTATGGAAAATGAGTATGACCCTATTCATACAAATTTGGTGATCTAGTTCTCAAGGAAATCCAAAAAAATACTAATGTGAAAGATAAGATCAAAGGTAAGTTTGAGCGAAATTGGATAGATCCATTAATAATAACTACCAAGTATGGATCAAGATCTTACTTCCTAGCTACACTTGATGAAAAAGAGTTAAAATAACCTATGAATACAATACATTTAAAAATATACTACATTTATTTTGCATCACCTTGCATAATTTGCTTATTTCCATTTACATGCATGATTTTTTACCTCCATAACTACCTAATTTCATGATTACTTGTTCACACATGCTTGAATGCATAATGCATATTCAATCTAGATATTTTTTGGGATGCATATGATGATCATATTCAAGATAGTTGGCACATGCATTGCACTCACACTAGGCGATTGAAGCTAGTGAATCTCTTCCTATCTTAGTTTATTTTTTGTATATCACATTGACTATTATCTTGAATTTTTATTTGTGCCATTTCTTATCTATGGAGCCTACAAGGATGCAATGATGATCCTAGTTAAACACAGATAATTTTTTATTGTAATTTACCTAGGTATCTGATGTTAGAAACACTTCCCCTCTTACATAGTTACTTTCTCTTACATGCTTGCTTGATATTATAATTGTCTACTTATATATGTTTACATTTTCTTGGACTACTTTTTGCTTGCTGAGTCAAGAGTACCATAATGATGCCATGATGATCCTAGTTAGGTTAGCTCATTTATGCATTTTACACTTACTAGGTGTCTGAGCTAGCTGCTTCTCTCCAAGCCCTCTACTTGTCAAAATTTCCTCTCAGTGCTAGTAAATCTCTCCATAAACTCTCATCATTTTTCCTAATCACAACTCAGTATCATTTGGCATTGTGTCCTTATGGGTCACTGAGAGGATAGGATGAGTCATTCCAAAATTTGGCAAGTGCATAAGGCTTTGTGGATTCACCAAGTGATGGTTAGACAACCAATGCTGCTTCATAAAGCCATTGAGATAAAATTTCTCAAAAGAAAAAATCTCAATAATTAAGATCCCTTTCTAGTATCCTCATTACCTTTTATTAAGTTACCTTCATACACCAACCAATTTGCCTTGCTAAATTCCCACTCTTTGACTGTGTGAAGCTTAAAATAAATTGAAGATATTTGTTTAATAGAAAATATTTGATACATATCCACCATCCTTGCTTTCTTATAGACCGTTGAGAGGATAGTTCCACATTGATCGATGTCTAACAAGTACATAATGGTATTATAAACCCATTAGTTAATGGTAAATGTAGTCACCATATCTTATTGGAACTTAAGCCAACTAGGTTCAAAATATAGGCAATAAGCATGGTGTCTACTACATGAAGTCATATGAATATAATGCATAATATCTTTCACATGAATAGATGGGATACTATCTTCATATCTTCCATTCATTCATGGTATTATAAAGTGTTAGGAATAATTTGTGATAATATTCAATCTTTCTTATTAACTCACCATTCTTTATTGCCTTATAGACCCATCAGGTAATTGACTGGCATATACCCTTGCATTTTGGTTTATAAATAACAAAGAGTGATCCATCACATAATTTTGATATTTCTTCACCATAAGCCATATAGCAAATCCTATGTCATTTATAAATATTGATAAAAAATCCCATCAACCTCTTTTCTTCTATCTCATTATTGAATATGTGATGAATACTCTAAGATCTTATAGGTGTTGATAGCCCAATCAAAGACCCATTATCTACCCATCCAACATTTTCATGATTGGGGAAAAATTACTAAACTATAGCATGACCTCCAAACTAGGGGTATAAAAATCACTTTTAAAATATTTAGTCATCATTTATATACCTTTTAAATGGGCATAATAATTATGAGTCTTTAAATCAATAAAATCATTATGTGCCTTTACATAGGCTACAAAATCTAGTATTCTTAAATGGACCAATAAGCCTTTATGTGCCTTTCAATAGGTTGAATCCTTAAAGATATCTAAGAATTTGTCCATTAATCAGGCTAAGTGGTCACCACTTAGTGGTGAAGCAAATAAATAAAGCAATGAAAGTCCTACATACATAAGGTGTTAGGCTATAAGGCCATTACTTAGGGGTGAAGAAAGCCTAACAAATAAAGCATCAAAGTACTATAGACACAAGGTGTCTAAGCAATTATTAGACCACCTAAGTGCTTGTCCATTAATCAAGCTAAGAGGTCATCATTTAGGGGTGAAACAAAGCAATGAAAGTCCTATAGAAACAAGGTGTATAGGAAATATTTAAAGCCATTGAAGAACTTGTCCATTACTCAGTCTTAGAGACCACTTCTTAGGGGTGAAAAAAACTTAATAAACAAAGCAATAAAGTCCTATAAACATAATGTGTCTAGGCAATCTTCAAAGTTGCCCAAGTTTTTGCCTATTATTCAAAGCTTCATAAACAAACACAATCAAAGTCCTTTGAAAACAAGGTGTATAGGAAATACCAAACACTTTAAACATGAAAATATAACATACAAAAACAAAAACAAGAAACATGTTAAACGCCTTGCTTAAAATACAAATCAACAAGGTCATTTATACCTTATATCACAATCAAAGCAAAGACTCATTACACTATCGTCAATCAACTATCATAATCATTTACAAAAACAATAATAATAATTTACAACAAAAATCATAATTATTTACAATAACAATCATTACATCAAGTAATAAATGCAAACACATAATATTAATGTTCAAAGTTTTAATTACAACAACAAAATGAGACATAGCCAAAATGAATGCATAACCTCTACTTGTCACCTAATATTGCTAGTAGGTGCCCCCTAGAGGATGGTGACATCCTCACTAAATGTTAAGAGGCTTGGGCTAGAATTATTGAGTGTGTTGAGGACCATGTCCTGGTAGGTGATAGAAGTCATCAATCTATATGCACCATCATATAGTACACAATCTGGTAATATATTGCCCACTCTGTCTCCACCTATAGGTCCTAGTAAGTGATCTATAGTTCCTCTTGAGTCACTATGAGGTATGTTTATGCTTGATACAATACATCCTACACATGAGTCATCTCTCTTTATATGATCTAACTCCTCCTATGAACAAACTAGCTCTCCCTCTAGTTGCATCAACTCATCCTACACTGAATCTGTCCATCCCTATAGCTAGGATATCTATTTAAATAAAAATACAACTTCCACCCAATTTTGGTAATCAAATATTTATTTATTCTAACTACACTTTTTAAGTTCAACCCTCCATCGGATTTCTTTCTACAAACTGCCTCCCAAGAAATAAAATGGAATCTTCCTTTCAACTCTGATCCCGCCCATAAAAAAGCTTTACAAACACTATCAATTTTTGATGCTATTTTAAAAGGCACATGAAACATTGACATAAAGTAAATAGGGATGCTCTGTAAAGTACTCTGCACCAAAACCACATTACCTGCTTGTCTCAACAACGCTCCCTTCCACGCAATAAGTTTTCGTTGAATTATCTCAACCAAAGAAGATCACAACTTAGATTTTGCTCTTACCACAAACAAAGGAAAACCAAGATATGAAGAAGGGAAAGAAGAAATGCAACAGTTCAAAACTTATGTAATCTCTCTGGACCGTAGCAAGAGTATTAATAAAAAATAACCCACTCTTGGCAAGACTTATTTGTTGATCAACTGCCCTTTCATAACAGTCAAGAATAGCTTTAACTTCCCCTGCTGCCTCCATCATAGCTACACAGGCAACAAGAGTGTCATCCGCAAACTTTTGATGCGATATAGGGTTGCACATTGTCGTAGGCTTCAATCCCAAAAAATTCTAGCGTCTGATAATTGCTCTGCCCAAAGCCTCCGCAACAATAATGAATAGAAATGAAGACAACGGGTCCCCCTATCTCAACCCCTGACAAGAATGAAAAAATCCTGTCAGAGATCCATTGATGAGCATTGAAAACCAGACTGTTGAAAAACAAGCCTGAATTAGACTAACCCATTCATCACAAAACCCTAACTTTCTCAACACCCTGATTAAAAATGGCCAAGCGACCTGATCGTATGTTTTGTTAATGTCCAACTTTAGGAAAAAACCAAATCTCCCACTTTTATACATCGAATGCAGCAACTCATGAATAACGATAGCGCCATCCAAAATTTACCTACCTAGAACAAAGGCACTCTAGGCGCCATCCAAAATTTACCTACCCAGAACAAAGGCACTCTAGGCTTCATCAATATTTTTTGGGAGAATAAGCTTAAGTATATTGGCAATAGTTTTTGAAAGAATCTTGTACATTGTATTGTAGAGACTTATCAATCTATAATTCCCAAAGGTAGTGGCAGTATCTTTCTTCGGAATGAGGTCAAGTAGTCGCATTCACCACCTTTGGGATACGCTTACTCCTTTGGATTTCTCTCATGGCTTCACAAACATCCCCACAGTAGATGTGCCAAAGTTTCTAAAAAAAGATCTAAGGGAAGCCATCAGGACCCGGTGCCTTAAGAGAGCCCATCCCCTTTATTGCATCCAAAATATCCTCATATGAGAACGGGGTCAAAATCCACCTATTCCACTCCTCGAATACCAACCCCAGGATTACATCCAACATTTCCTCCTCAGTGGGTAAGTCATGATCAGGCTCCAAACATAACAAATTACCAAAGAAATCAACTGCCTCCTCCCTTACATCACAACTGCTTGAAGCTGTACTTCCATATCCTTTGAATATCTTCGTAATCCTATTTTGACCTCTCCTCCTTAGAGTGGAGGCATGGAAAAAGTAAGAATTACAATCCCCTTCCTTGAGCCAAAACTCCCTAGACTTCTGCTTCTAGAATAGCTACTCTTGAGCTTGTCTGTTATGATATTCTACCAACACATGATGTTCCTCTCTCAACAGATCATCGGGTTAAATCCTTGGCCTCCATAGAAGCCTCCAATTGACCAATAAAGTATTTCAATCTCTCCTTCTCTCTGAAAATATTCCCAAACGTGGATTTGTTCCAAAGTTTGAGATAGCCTCTAAGCCTCCTTAATTTATTAGTCAACTTTAACAGACTGTGCCCCTCGATATCCTCCTACCACCATTCCAAAAATTGAGCTTTGAAATTAGGGTGGGAACATTACATGGCCTCAAATTGAAAGGGACAAGGAAAGAATTGTAGATTATCAGGGACGTCCAACCAGATAGGGTTATGATTCGAGCCAATCCTAGGAAGAGCCAACAAATAAGCATCCTCAAACAAATTCAACCCATGAGAAGAGATGAGGATCCTATCCAGGTGACTCAAAATCAAGCTATCACCTGCACGCTTGTTACACCAAGTATACCTAGCTCCCTTGAGGTCCAAATCATGAAGCTCAACATCAAAAACAAAATCAGCAAAGTCTTGAAGACTTCTATCATCCATCAGATTGCTTATTTTTTTCTCTGAGGGATACAAGGGGGAATTAAAATCACCCACTACCATACAATCCTCATGATCAAAGGTTTTACGCATCTCCAATAGCAACACCCAAATTCCAAAATAACATGAGACCCCCAGAAGAGCCCATTGATTCACTAGCCATAAAGCCAGACCCTTTCCATACAACATTGTGAACAACTTGCCATGAAGAGGCTTCCAACTTCAATTCCTGAATACAAAGGATATCTGAAGAATTATCCTTTTGAAAGATGCAAGCATCCTACGCTTAGAGGATTTATTAAGTATATTTTCATTGGAATTAAAAGGACAATTTTTTACCCACCCCCTGGGGATGCCAACAAATCACTCTCCTTCATGATTTTCTTGTCGAATTTTTTGCTAAGAAAAAAAAATGTTTCCCCATTGCTGGTCCCCAAAACTTCCAATGACCTCTTTCTTCCAACCTTACCCAAAGGACAACCAGGTTTTCTTGCCACCCCAAGATCCATATTCTTGCATTGGCTTCTAGTCTTGGGTTTGGGAAACCCTACCTCCGTTGCCACACTTGGAGATACCAGACTACAACTCTCACCTGGGCCAGACACCCCAATTTTAAACAAGGAGGATTTAAGGCCAACCTCTCTAGATGAGGGAAGATTCACCTTCCCCTAAATGCCTTCACTAATATTCTCTTCCTCAAGACATTCAAAGGAATTTGATAATGGTAGATCAATCGCAAAGTTAGAAGGATAAAAGTGAGGGGCATCTCCTCCAATAATAGGGACCAAAATCGAGGAGGATCTCTTACCTGCACTTGACACATTCTTACCCGAGACAGGAGATTTTAGCACCAACTGCTCAGAGCACACTATCTCCTTCCATTTGCTATTCCTCGTTTGCTTTTTCTGCCACATCCCTCTATTCTCAAAGGAAATATGAAATGATACCAGCTTTCTCCCCAGTGTCTTCTGTCCACCTTGTTGACCATCCTTCATATTCTAAGGTTTTTGACCACCCTGCACCTTCTGCCAGAACAAATATTTTGGTGGTAACCCACCATTCCGCACAACCTGCAAGCCTGGGATTTATTTTAGTACATCACAACTGACTTCCATGACCCCACCTGAGAAACCAACTCAACCAAGAAAGGCATATTTCTTTCAATATCCACCATAACACACATGCATACATATTGCCTCCGATCAAGCGACAAAGTAGTTTTATCAAAATAAGTGAAGTTCCCTATGATACTAGACACTGCTTTGAACACTGATTCATGCCATAAATAGGTCAAGAATTCTAGCAACCACACCCACACAAGAACCAGATTGACCCTCTACATTACTGGGTTAAAATCATGGTCCCACTTTCTCAAAAATAGCTCCCTATTTCCATAGAACCATGGGCCCCCATCCAAAATTCTATAGGCATCCTCCTCACAAGATATCCGAATGAGAAAAAAGTTTTTGGGTAATGTGGCTAGCTCCAAAGACCCCCGCAGTTTCCATAGTGATTGGGCCTACCGTTTGAGAACATCCAAAGGTAGTATACCCCCTACCACTTTCCTAACTAGATACCATGAACCTTTTTAAGAGTCTGTTCACCATGCTATCCGAGTTGTGAATCTAGCCTAGATCTAAGAAAACCTCACAAGGGTCAAACACCTCACCACAGGACATCCTTGCCACCACCTGAGCAAAGGATGGTGCCACAATAGGATGCTGTTGCACCAAATTCTCTCTTCACACAAATTTCTCCATCATCTCTGCCCTCACTGTCCCTGGGTTCCAAGACAACAATGCCTTGATTCCAATCTCTCCACAAACCTTGGATCCAAGCTCACCTTTCCAGAAGACATCTTCCAAAACTAGCTCCTTTGGCTCCCATGCCTCAACCTCACTCCCTAACTTGTTTGCAAAAACCCCAAAGTACCACATTCTATTCCAAATTTTCTCCCTCTGTTATGGTCGCCACCACCACCAGAATCGTAACTTGAACTAGACCCAACATCGTAGTCCAAACCAGATTCGAAGCCGCTGCTGTAACCACTTTTCAAACCAAATCTAGAGCCACTACCGTAACGACTTCCCATACCAGATTCAGAGCCACTACCATAACCACTTCCTGAACCAAACTCAGAGCCGCTGTCGTAACCACTTCCTGAACCAGATCTAGATCCTCTGCCATAACCTCACAACTAAAAACAAAATACTTGATTAAATTTACTATCTATATCATTATCAGTTTCCTCCTCCATGCTATCATTATCTACACAAAATGTTACTTGTTTTGGTTTGATAGTATCCTTATGGGATTTATGTAATTTGGATTACTATTAATAGAATAGCATATGATCTTCTCTTTTTTTAGATTTCAACAATGGTGACAATTTATCCACTACCTCTTATGAAAGGGAAATAATAACATCCATGTCAAGTTGATCATATTTAGATTCATACCTATCTTAAGGGTATTTAAAATGAAATTCAAGATGCCCCTTATATAACTTCCTTCTAGAAGTCCATTGAGGCTCATGTTCATAAATTGGAACCTTTTGTGTCTCATACATAGAAGGAATAAAACAAATATCATGGTTTAGAGGATTAGAACCCAAAGGATCTAAGTCTCATTCTTTCGTGAACACTTCATCATCATATGCATACTTAACTACTTGACAATTAGAGGAAGTTATGGCTCTCATACTTTATAGTTGGTTTGAAAATAAAATACCATAAACTCCACTCTCACTTGTTTAGGCCCAACTAACATTGGAAACCAAATACAACCTTTAGGATCTTGTGGGTTATCATTATAAATATATAAATGACTTCTACTAGAAATGATATTTTCTCTAGGAATATTAGGTTTATTTTTCAAGGATAATGACATAACATATTTACCACTTCATCAACCAAAGTCCCATAGACTACCATACTATTATAAACTAATATCATCAATAGTATACCATCAACACTTGCCAAACAATTAGCAACAATAATATTTTTCAATGGAAAATTTATTACCAAATCAAGGCTAGTATGTGAATCAATACAAATATTTTGTTAGTCTCACAATGACACTGAGAGGGGGGGTGAATCAATGTAGCTCTTTTAAAACTTAAATCTTCAACTCTTAAAGCCGAAACAATGAAAAATTAAAACCAAATAAAACAAGTATAACAAGAGAACATCACACAACACAAGATGTACCGAGGTTCACCAATTTGGCTACATCCTCAAAATGACTGTTTGGACTCCCATCCAAATCCAGACTTTGCAAAACACCAAATTTACAATCAATTTACCAACACCCATTAGAAGGAGCACCAACCCCTGATTTATCTGCACCAACAGAAAGGAGCACCAATCCCTGATTTATCTGCACCAACAAAAAGGAGCACCAACATGTTATGTCCTCTTTGAATGGCATATTTAAAACCTCTGATTTTTTTTTTGTTTCTCCTTCCATGACTGTTCGTTTTCTACTTCCATGAATGTTCGTTTTCTCCTTCCATGACTATTCATTTTCTCCTTCCCTTGTGCATGCATGTGTTTTGGTTTCCAAAAAGGCTTTTCATTTCTATTTTGTGGCCCTTCATTTCCTTTTCTCCACATGGGCATGCGTCCGCTTCTTTCCATGTGTAACGACCATCTTAAATGATTTCAAATCATTAAAGATTCCTTATGTAACATTTTGTCTTATTCATTTAATTTTGTCCTTATGTGACAAATTACCTTTCAATCTTCAATTTATTCCTTATAGGTCCACGTCACTATGTAGTCTTCAGTTTCACTATCCTGGTGTTCATCACTAATATCAGATGCACTGTCAACTACTCTGTTCCTTTGGCAAAAATGCAACATGTCACTATATCATGACACTTTTGTTTCTTTGCCTGCCTGCCCTTTTGAGTCGCAAAAATGCAACATGTCACGATATCGCGACACTTTTGTTTCTTTGCCTGCTTGCCCTTTTGAGTCATGAAAATGCAACATGTCACGATATCGTGACACTTTTGTTTCTCTGCCTGCCTGTCCTTTTTGAGTCATGAAAATGCAACATGTCGCGATATCGTGGCACTTTTCCCTTCTTGCTCTTTCTCTTTGCTTTGGACAGTGAAAATGCAACATGTTGCGATATCGCGATACTTTTTCTTTCTTGTTCTTTCTCTTTGCTTTGGACCGTGAAAATGCACCATTTCACGATATCGCGACACTTTTTCTTTCTTGTTCTTTCTCTTCTCTTTTGGCCGCAAAAATGCAACATTTCATGATATCGCGACACTTTTTCTTTCTTGTTCTTTCTCTTCTCTTTTGGCCACAAAAATGCAACATATCGCGATATCGCGGCACTTTTTCTTTCTTATTCTTTCTCTTCTCTTTTGGCCGCGAAAATGCAACATGTCGTGATATCGCGACACTTTTTCTCCTTGCTTTTTCTCTTTGCTTTGGACCGTGAAAATGCAACATGTCGCGATATTGCGACACTTTTTTCTCCTTGCGATGTTTTGCTTTTTCTTTGATATTTAGCATATGGGCAACTTCGGTCTTCTTGGAAAATATGCAAAAAGGTGGGTCCCTAATTTTGGGGTACGTTGTGGAGTAGCCACAACATGACGATTTTTTCAACTTTGCACAAAAAACCTGTAACAACTTCACCCAAACATCAAAAACATCCTCATAAGCATTTAACATCACTGTACATACTCTGAATAAACTTTGAACTCCTATCCATTGCATAAACCGATCTATCTGTCTGTGTCGACAACAATGACAATACTGTCACTGCACCTTGCTCAAAAATTTCCCCCTTTGGAATTGTTGGCAACACGTGCAATTTCCTGTAACTCTTCTCCCCCTTTGAAAAAAAGGGCTGCTGCAAACTCTCCCTGAGTCCATGCACAACATTCTCAGGCAAAAATTATTACACTTAGCAAAAATCACAAACATGAGCAAAAAGATAAACAAATACACAAATGCTCCCCCTAAGAATGTGGTCTCGATAGCTAGTCAATTCTTGGGAAGCGTGACCACTCCCAATTTATTGTGAAGGTACTCAAAGACTTCCTTGGGCAACAATTTTGTGAAGATATCCTCTACTTGCTCTGTTGTTGGAACAAAATCCAAGTTAACCTCACCTTCCACAACTTTCTCCTTCAAAAAGTGATATCGGATAGCAATATGTTTTGTGTGAGAATGCATAACCGAATTCTTTGAGATGTTAATGGCACTGGTGTTATCACACTTAACTAAAATTGGCTCACTGAAGTTAATACCAAGATCTTTTAGGGTTTGTTTCATCCATAATACCTGCGTACAACACGTTGTTGCTGTAATATATTCTGCCTTTGCTGTGGATAAGGAGACTGAATCTTGTTTTTTACTATGCCACACGACCAACCTGTCTCCAAGATAGAATGCACCTCCACTGGTACTCTTTCTGTCATCTACACATCCTGCCCAATCTACATCTAAATACACAATAAGGGTGAAGTCCTTACCTTTTGGATACCATAACCCATACTCCATAGTACCCTTGAGGTACCGAAGAATCCTCTTCATTACTGTCACATGAGTCTCCTTGGGACTAGCCTGAAATCATGCTGCCATTTCCTGCACTGTCCTGTTCTTTCTTTCTACCACACCATTCTACTGAGGTGTCCTGGCTACTAAAAACTGTCTCCTATTACCATTTTTTTCACAGTACTCTATAAAATCCTCTAAAATGAACTCTCCTCCTCTATCTGATCTTAAACATTTAATCCTTTTTCCTGTTTGATTCTCAACTTGGTTTTTGAAAACATTGAACATCTCAAAAGCTTTATGCTTCAAAAATAGTACCCATGTCATCCTGGAATAGTCATCTATACACAACATAAAATATTTGTCACCATTTATGCTTTGCGTTCTCATGGGTCCACATAAATCAGTATGTATTAGTTCCAAAGGTTTGATTGTGTAGTACTCTTTTGTTTTAAATGATACTCTAGTTTGCTTCCCATTTTGGCATGAAGCACAAATGCTATTTGATGGTTTTACAATGGTGGGAATATCTCTCACTGCCTCTTTTGAGCTGATTTTTACTAGATTGTCAAAACTGATATGACCGAGCCTTTTGTGCCACAACCAATTTTCTTCTTCCTGTCCAATCAAGCAAGCTCCTTCTGAAGTCTCTGATAGAGTGTACAGGTTGCCAGATGTACTAAATCCAATTGCTATCAAATTTCCACTATTTGCTTTTCTGACTTCACAACCCCGCTTCTTAAAAATCACTTCATGACCCCTATCACAAATCTGACTTACGCTCAACAAGTTATGCTTCAGACCAACCACAAACAAGACTTCATTTGACTTGATTTTTTTGTCATTGATCTTAACTGAACCTTTGCCAACTATCTTAGATCCATCATTATTTCCAAATTTTACTGAACCACCTTCATATTGCTGTAACTTCTCAAATTTTTGTTTTTCACCTGTCATATGACTGGAGCATCCACTATCAAGTATCCATGGTGCGGATTTATTTTGTGCTTTAAATACTGTTTGTACGATCAGAGATTCCTTTTCTTCCTTAGATCACTCTTTTTCTTTCCACTATGGTTTGATTACAGTTTTGGGCTCTTGTTTTGACTTTTCTTTTTCAGTAGCTTGTGCATGTTTTTCGAGAAATTTTCTATTTTGTCTCATTCCATTTGGTTGAAATTTTCTTCCCTGAAATTGATTTGATACAAATGTACTTTGATAATTTCTTGCAATGTGCCCAAAATTATGACAGTTATGACATTCTACTGCATAATCCATCAAAGGTGAAAAATATTTCTACTGGTAAAATTCCTTGGTCCTACATTATACTTGCAATCTGAAATCTTATGTCCATAATTATTGCATTTAAAACAGTAACAAAAAAAGAGATGATTGAACCTGGGTGATGGTATTTGCCATGTTGTCGTAGGAGTCATAAATATTCTTCTTCTTTGATGTGTGACATTGGTGAATCCATCATTGTCAATTCTCCTTTCGTGCCTTGCATTATTGCTTTCTTTTGCATGAGCCAAATTTTATTGATCGACCTGTTTTTTATCTTCATTCTTTATGGATTCTTCATTTATGGCCTTTGATCCATTTGATGATTCTCCTTCGTCAAAGCCCAAACCAAATTTGATGCCTATAGTCTTTTAATTATTTATGATCTTATCCAGCTTCATAGAACTTTCTTCACGTTTGTGATAACAAATAATTTTATGATTCATCTCTTCTATCTGCATCCTTAAACCAACAGTCTCTTCTTCTAGATTGCTGCAATAATCTATTTTCACGGTTATTTGTACTTCGAGATCTTCAAATATTTTCTTGGATTCTTCTATTTGTACTTTCAAATTGGTTATGATTTCATTTGCATCCTAAAGCTTTCTTGAAATTTTCTTATTCTTTTTTCTTTCTATCTTCAATTCATCTAGAGCTACAATTAGTCCCTCTTCCAAATTTACTTCTGCATCACATTCCTGTTCTTTTTCTATTTTTTATTCTTTGAGTGCCATGAAAAGAGCTTCACCTGTTTTCTTTTTAGAATCCTCACCGTCGTTGTCTTCTGATGAACTAACATTCTTGGAGATGAAACTTTTCTTCTTGAAGTTGCCTTTTCTGAAATTTGTTTTTTTTTCCAGTCACTTCTTTCTTGGTGCAATCCTTCATCACTTTTGTTCTTCTCATTAAGTGGACATTTAGCTGCAAAATGCCCAATGCCTCCACAATTGAAACATTTAAATGGTAAATTTCCTCTGTATTTTCCTTTTCCCCTTTTTAGTTTTTGAACAAAGTTTGCTTCCATTTCATCTGATGTCTCTTCTTCCTCGAATTCTTGTTTTGCTTTCATATTTTTATGGGATTTAAAAGTAGCTTCTCTGTCTATGGGTTTAGATTTTTCTATTCTCATCTCATATGCAGTCAAAGAACCATGCATCTCATCCATACTAAAAGAATTTAGATCTTTAGCTTCTTCTATAGCTAAAACTTTAGAATCAAATCTTTGGGGAAGAGATCTTAATACCTTTTTCACGATGACAAAATCTTTGATTTCCTTGCCGAGTCCTCTAATCGCATTAATGACTTCATTAACTCTCAGCATATATGCCTCTATGTTCTCATCTTCATTCATCTTTAATACTTTGAACTGAGCTCGATGTGTTTGTAACTTGGCCTCCTTGATCTTAACGTCTCCTTCATGAATGATCCTCAGTTTGTCCCATATTATTTTTGCCATTTTACAACTCATAATATTTACCAGTTCACTGTCCACTAATCCGCACATGATAGCATTCTTTGCTTTTGAGTCATTCTCAAACAGTTTCTTATCGGCAGCATCGATTGGATAAGTGGTGGGTATTATGTATCCACTATCTACTAAATCCCAAATGTCGTATCCCAAAGCACAAAGATATGTCTACATCCTAAGTCTCCAAAATGCATAATTAGTTTCGTCAAACAATGGTGCTTTGTTTGATGAGAAGCCTTCACCACCTGCCATTGTGTCACTTCCAAGATCACCCTAGCCGGTTAAGCTTGTTCAGAAACCTCGCTCTGATACCAATTGTTAGTCTCACAATGACACTGAGAGGGGGGGTGAATCAGTGTAGCTCTTTTAAAACTTAAATCTTCAACTCTTAAAGCTAAAACAATGAAAACTTGAAACCAAATAAAATAAGTATAACAAGAGAACATCACACAACATAAGATGTACCGAGGTTCACCGAGTTGGCTACATCCTCAAAATGACTATTTGGACTCCCATCCAAATCCATCATTTGCAAAGCACCAACTTTACAATCAATTTACCAGCACCCACTGGAAGGAGCACCAACCCCTAATTTATTTGCACCAACAAAAAGGAGCACCAACATGTTATGGCCTCTTTGAATGACGTATTTAAAACCTTTGATTTTTTTTTTTGTTTCTCCTTCCATGACTGTTCATTTTCTCCTTCCATGACTATTCATTTTCTCCTTCCATGACTGTTCATTTTCTCCTTCCATGACTGTTCATTTTCTCCTTCCATGACTGTTCATTTTCTCCTTCCATGACTATTCATTTTCTCCTTCCCTTGTGCATGCATGTGTTTTGGTTTCCAAAAAGGTTTTTCGTTTCTATTTTGTGGCCCTTCGTTTCCTTTTCTCCACATGAGCATGCGTTCGCTTCTTTCCATGTGTAACGATCATCTTAAATGATTTCAAATCATTAAGATTCCTTATGTAACGTTTTGTCTTATTCATTGAATTTTATCCTTATGTGACAAATTACCTTATTCAATCTTTGATTTATTCCTTATAGGTCCACGTCACTATGTAGTCTTCAGTTTCACTATCCTGGTGTTTATCACTAATATCAGACCTTACTGTCAACTACTCTGTTCCTTTGGAAAAAATGCAACATGTCACGATATCACGACACTTTTGTTTCTCTACCTGCCTACCCTTTTTGAGTTGTAAAAATGCAACATGTCGTGATATCGCGACACTTTTGTTTCTATGCCTGCCTGCCCTTTTTGAGTCGCGAAAATGCAACATGTCGCAATATCGCGACACTTTTTCCTTCTTGCTCTTTCTCTTTGCTTTGGACCGCAAAAATGCAACATGTCGCGATATTGAGAAACTTTTTATTTCTTGTTCTTTCTATTTGCTTTGGACCATGAAAATGCAACATGTCACGATATCGCGACACTTTTTATTTCTTGTTCTTTCTCTTCTCTTTTGGCCACAAAAATGCAACATGTTGCGATATCGCGACACTTTTTCTTTCTTGTTCTTTCTCTTCTCTTTTGGCCACAAAAATGCAACATGTCGCGATATTGCGACACTTTTTCTTTCTTGTTATTTCTCTTCTCTATTGGCCACAAAAATGCAACATGTCGCGATATTGCGACATTTTTTCTCCTTGCTTTTTCTTTTTGCTTTGGACCGTGAAAATGCAACATGTCGCGATATCGTGAAACTTTTTTCTCCTTGCGGTGTTTTGCTTTTTCTTTGATCTTTAGCATATGGGCCACTTCGGTCTTCTTGGAAAATATGCAAAAAGGTGGGTCCCCAATTTTGGGGTACGTTGTGGAGCAACCACAACATGACAATTTTTTCAACTTTGCACAAACAACTTGTAACAACTTCACCCAAACATCAAAAACATCCTCATAAGCATTTAACATCAATGTACATACTCTGAATAACCTCTGAACTTCTGTCCACTGCATCACCGATCTATCTGACTGTGTTGAAAACAATGACAATACTGTCGCTGCACCTTGCTTAATATATTTTCTATATGGGATTGAATATATTACACTTCATAAGACCGTGGAATAATAGATATAATTTTTGCAATCCTAGGTCCAAGGCATCTCCATATCATCTAGTAAGTCCAAGGCATTGTCACTGATAGGGAGATTCCTAAGTAATTCTTAGTATAGAACCCTACAATGGGTTGTATGCAAATCTTCAACCATGTCCCACACTTTAGTTTTACTTATGACTACTTTAAGTAACAATTCATCTGGTTGGATAACCTCCTATCATTTTTCTATCACAAGTGTATAGATCACCACTTTAAGTGGTGATCATGGTTTCTCAAATTTTTTAATAAAAATAGGTTCTATAGACTTGGTATAGGCCTTCTTAAGAATATTTTCTATATTTTTTGACATTTTATTATTTTTTGCAAGTTCTCAAAATACTAAAGGAAGGTTTGAATCTTATCAATAATGGCAAGATTAATCATTACCTAGATAAATTCTTTTCCTTTGTCCCACTTCTCCTTTTCCTCTTTAGAAGGTTGCTTCTTTTTGTATTGAGATACACTCCTAGTGATAGTAGTAACTTTATATTCCAAGGAGACAATGGTTTCTCTTTGTACCTTTAAAATGTTGAGATAATATTATAAATTGTTGCTGCTTGAGTCTAATGGCCAACTTTAACAACTCATTACCCATTCCAAAATTTAATAGGTAAAATTTGAGATTATTGGAGCATAAATATGAGGACATTGTCAATTGGAAAATATCTTTTGTAGTGGAGAGTGGTTATGAAGAACCACTTGATTAGAACGCATTACAAGGGAATGATAAGCCAACAAAAAAGGAAACAAAGAAGAAGAATTCACTAGCCCTCTACCATATTCAGTTTGCTCTTGAAAAAATTTTATTTCCATGTATTACTACTACTACCTCAGGCAAGGAGGATTTGAAGTCTATTCAATATTTTTACTAATAAAGTGACCAAGTGAGAATGGTAAAGTTGCAGATCATGAAGAAATATTTTGAGAATTTGTAAATGAAAGAGGTTGAAGTTGTGGGTAATTATTGTGTTAGAGTGAAGGATGTGGCGAACAAAATGGCCACCCTTGGAAGACCTTGAAAAAGGAGATAGTTGTAAATAAGGTTTTGAGATCTCTTACCCCTAAATGGAATCATGTTGCAATATTTTTTTAGGAGGGTAAATATTTTTCTACACTTGAATTTGATTGCATAGTTGCTCCTCTTATGTCACATGAGAAATTACTAAGATAAACCAATAAAGAAAATGAAGAGAATGCTTTTAATTCTAAATTGAATTTTTTTGAGAATGATTAAGCTGGTCCAAGCACAAGTAAACATGCATATAGAAGAGGAATAAACAAGAATTACTCGAAAGGTAGAGGAGGAAGAGGAAGATGACTTGTTGCTACTAGAAGAGGATAAGGAAGAGTTGATATAAAAAGAGTTGAATGCTACAATTGTCATATAATGGGCCACGTTGCATGATGTTATAGAGTGAAGACAATAAATGGAGATAAAATATATCACTGTATATGTAAGGATTAATCTTGGTATCTAGATTCCAGTTGTTCAAACCACATGATTGAAAAAAAATTGTTTGTTGATGTGAATGAAAATTTCAAGACCAAGATCATTCTTGGGAACAATAATCCCTTGGATGTGGATGCAAAAGGTACCATGGAGGTTGGCACTAAAGAAGGTACAAATACAATTTATGATATCTATTATGCTCCCAATTTGAAGAATAATTTATTAAGTGTTGGACAACTTGTAGAAAAGAACTATAAAATTGTGTTTGATAACAATGAATGTATCAATTGTGATAAGAATAATAGGAATTGTGTGGTCACTAATGTTCCTATGTCAAAGATCTGGATGTTTCCTTTGAATTTTAGAGGGAGTATGAACATGGCACACATGGCACTTGAAGATAATAATTGGCTTTGGCATCTTAGATTTGGACACTTGAATTTTAGAAGTCTAGAATTTTTGTCTTCACAAGACATGGTAAATGGACTACCTAAGGTTGGAAAGCACAAGGGTGTGTGTTAAGCACGTGTGATTGTAAAGCATGCAAGGAAGGAGTTTCCAAAAGTAAAAGCATGGCGAAACTCATACCCACTCCAAATTATACATATGGATATTTTTGGACCTATGCAAACACAAATTTTTGGCGAGTCTTCATATTTTCTCACATTCATTGTTGAATTTTTCAAGGAAGTGTTGGTGCATTTTTTGAAACATAAGTATGAAGCTTTTGGCATGTTCAAAAATTTCAAAGCATTGGTTGAGAATGAAAGTAGATATAAAATAAAGTGTTTGAGAACTTACCATGGAGGAGAATTTTGTTCAAATGAGTTTAATAATTTTTGCAAACAATATGGCATCAAGAGGCAGCTCACTACAACCTATACACCACAACAAAATGGGGTAGCTAAGAGAAAAAATAGAAATATTGTAGAAATGGCAAGAAACATGTTGAAAGCAAAAGGTTTGAGCAATTATTATTGGTCTTATGCATTTGATACAACAATATACAATTCCAATAGATGCTCCACAAGAGAACTACACAAGAAGATTCCACATGAAGCATGGTATGGCATAAAACCCACTATAAGTCATTTGAGAGTTTTTGGTTGTCTTGCATATGCACATGTGAATGATGAAGTGAGAAAAAAGTTGGACCCCAAGAGTGAGCCATGCATTCTTATGGGATATTCTAAATCAAGTAAGTGTGTAATCCAAAATCTCACAAGTTTGTAGTCTCTAGAGGTCATTTTTTATGAAGGGGGAATGTACGGTCATAAAAATTTTGTAGGAAAATATATGATGAAGAAGATAATACAATTGGGGGAAAATCTTTAGATGTTCCCTCTACTCCTCCAAGACCATCTAGTAGCCCATCAACAAGTTCAAAGGAGACTACACCAAGCTCAAGTACAAGCATCTCATCTACAAGTCCCACAAAGGATACAAATAAAGGAAAGAGAATACTCAAAGCACATCCAACCAACCAAATTATGGACAAGAAACTTAAAATGAGGTTAACAACAAGCAAATTGCAAGAGTTGGACCAAGTTGTTTCAATATTGGAAAATCTCCAAATGTATAATGACGATGAAGAAGAACAAAAAGGTGAGTTGGTGAATTATGCTTTATTTTTTGAAGCTGATTTGGAACCTTCATGTTATGAAGATGCTTGCACTAAGGATGTTTGGGTGCAAGTAACGAAAGAAGAAATTGAGTCCACTAAAAAAATAACACTTGGGAACTTGTGGAATTTCCCAATGACAAGAAGATTGTGGGATCCAAGTGGGTCTACAAAATAAATTTTAATAGTGATGGAAGCATAGAAAGATACAAAGCAAGGCTAGTTGAAAAAGTATTCACTCAAATATATGGTGTGGATTATGAAGAAATATTTTCCCCTATTGCAAGACAAGAGATAATTTAGATGGCCCTTTCATTGGTAGCCAATAAATAGTAGAAAGATTATCACATGGATGTGAAAAGTACATTCTTGAATGGTTATTTAGACAAGGAGGTTTATGTTGAACAACCTCAAGGATTTTAAGTGGAAGGAAAGGAAAACCATGTTTACAAATTAAAGAAATCACTATATGGACTGAAGCAAGCACCTAGAGCATGATGCTAAATAATCGATGGGTACTTCCAAGATTGTAGTTTCAAGAAAAGTAAGAATGATCCCACACTCTATTTTAAGAATTAAGGTGATGATATTCTTCTTACATGCCTATATGTTCATGATTTTATCTACATGGGAAGTCATTCAAAGGTGATGAATGATTTTAAGCATGCTATGATGAAGAAATTTGATATGAAAGATATAGGACTGATGCAATACTTTCTTGGTGTGTAAGTACATCGAGGTGATGGCAAAATTTTCATTTGTCAATCAAAATATGCAAAAGATATGTTGAAGAAAAAGGAATGGAAAATTAAAAACTAGTTTGAACACCTGTGGCATATGGAGAAGTGTTGTGTAGAGATGATTGAGAAGAAAAAGTTGATGAAAATTATTATAAGCAATGTTGGGAGCTTAATGTTCATTACTACAACAATACCTGATATTGCATTTGTAGTTTCACTTGTATCAGGATACATGAATGAACCTTCACAAAATTACATGAGAGCAACCAAGAGAATCTTGAGGTATATTAAGGGAACCTTGAATTTTGGTATACATTATGATGCTAACAAAAAAATGAAGCTTGTTGGATACAATAATTCATATCAGGGAGGTTGCTTGGATGATAGAAAATCAACTTAAGGAAATTATTTTTCACATGGTTTAGAAGTGATCACATGGAACTCAAAAAAGCAATATATTATTGCTTTATCTTCTATAGAGGTAGAATATGTTGCAAATACTACAACAAGTACACAATCACTTTGGTTGAGAAAGATAATTGAAGAGATTGGTGAAGTTCAAAATAGTTAAAAAACAATTTTTTGTGACAACACAAGTGTAATAAAGATTGCAAAAAGTCTAGTCCATCATATTAAAACTAAACATATTGATTTGAATATTTATTTCATAAGAGACATGGTGGAAAAGAAGGTTGTAGATTTGAAATATTGTAGCACCAAACAACAGCTTGCAAACCTATTTACCAAAGGTGTCAATAAAGAATTTTTTTAAAAATTAAGAGATACACTTGTATCACCACTTATCATCAAGGGGGAGTATGTTGGAGTTTTATTATAATTAAGAAAAAGACAAAACCAAAAGTTCTCCCATGAAGTTGAAGAATCCTAAAAGTTTCTATAGGCCTTGAAGAGCCATTGTGACTATTGGACTTCTAGAATGTGAAATGAAGGGTTGTAACATAATTTTATCTCTTGAAAATGTACAATAGTGTAAAATAGCTATAGAAGATTGTGGAAAAATATTTGTAATACTTTTGAGTTTGTTTGAAATGAAAAATAATAGTCTATTTCATTCATTTTGAGAAAAATATGTTTGTTGTCCCTATTTTATAATCTTGTAGCTAAATTACATAGCTTATAACTTTTGCATTATAAATCAAATTTTCATGTGTGATATACCGTTGGAAAGGTATTATTGTGTAGAATCTACTAAAAAAATTTAATCAAAATTTGAGAAGTTTTGGTCTTTCAAAATTTGACTGTCCCGTGTTATTGTAATTTTTTGCTGCACTTTTTTGGTCTTCTGTTTTGGGTCAAATACTTCATCTATTGGGGGACACTCCCATCAAAATACCAAAATACAACATTTTCTAGAGCATACCTTTTTATCACAATTTTTTATTTTTTCTCTTAAATATAATCTTCAACTTTCTTGAAGTTCTATGTTTTCACAATCAACTCCTTAACATCATTTTGATTAAGAGACAAAATCTCACTTGGCTAGTTGGCTTCTAATTTTTAAATTTCACCAGGATGAAGATCAACATCACAATTTACTAATTTATATGCTACGCGATTTCCTTCTCTATAAACATGTTCACATCTCCAAGATATTGCCTCTAGCAATAGATGATGAACACCAACAATAATATTATTTTTTATCTAGTCTCCACATCCATTTTTGTTAATAGAATTGATGATAATTTGTGTCCCCTTCAATTGAAGTGCCCTAGCATCTACATAGTTGTTAGTTGAAGTTCCATGTAATTCTGAATAAGTGAGAAAAATTTTGCCTTCACTATTTTTAAAAACACTAGCTTTTCCTAGATTTCCTTTAGAAGCACCATTAAATTAAATTTTGATAAACCCAATTTTTGGACATTTCTATTTTACCATAGATCGAAGTAGATCATTTGTTTTAATTCCATTATCGTAGATGACTCTTCCATGCATGCTCAAATCCCATAACCACATTATTAGCACCTCTTTTTCTACAATTGAAACTTCCCATGATGAGCACCACATTTGTAGATATTTTGCATGAGAGGTAATAATAGGATTCCGAACCTGGGCATGATTTTAAGATTTACTTTTAAAAATTATATTATTTCTTTCAGGCCATAAATTCTAACAAATAATGATAGAGCTAATCCTCCAAAGAATACATAATGTTTTAGTTTTGAAATAATTAATCCAACATTTCATTAACTATTTCAATGTTGATGGAGCTAGCCAATATAATTACATATTTAAAAAAATACTCTCAAATGGTGTAAGCAAATAGATAATGAAGAAGTAACTGGTCCGATGTTTCTAAATCCTTATCACACAAGGCACATCTAAAGGGTTCATAATATCCTCTTCTTTGTAAGATATCTTCTGTAAGAATCTTACTTTGAACTACTAACCAAAGGTATGTTGAGGCCTTAGGGAGATCCTCTAATGACCAAACATTCTTCCAAGGAAATTTTTTGGGAGAAGAAAATTTTGATTGTTCTAAATCCTTATATCCCAACTTGATTGAGTATCCACCATCCTTTGATAAATTTCAAATCAACTCACCGTTTCATGTAAAAATTGGCAAAAAGAACTCTTGAAGCATATTTTGAAGTTCATCTATAATTTTCTTAAGTTCCTCTCGTTCAACTAGGTTGCTAAAAGAAATCCATCATCTGGATTTTTTGCTCATAATAATATAATATTTGACCTGCCCTTTACATGTTAGGCATTCTTGAGCTAATGGTTTCTATTTTGAGTCAAATATAAGAGGATAAGGCTCCAACCAAGCATAAAATAAAAATATTGCATAACTCACCTAATTGATTTATTGTCTACTATGTTTCTTTATCAATTGAAAACTCTCTAATATAAAATTACATGTTGAAAATCCTTTGGGTAGAGTTATTTTCCAAAATAATATCTTTGCATCAAGAGAACCTATATATTTTTGAAGTAATATTTTTACCCAATTCTTTCCTTGATCTCTAAATGATATTCACCCAAGCTTTGCTCCTAATGCTAAATTCATAAATATACAATTCCACAACTCCAATATTTTTCTTTGCAAACCCTATCCCACTTACAAAGAGGAAACCTAAATTTTTCCTCACAACCTTTCCATAGAAAGTTTTTTTGAAATTTAAAATTTTTGATGCTATACCTATTGGCAATCTCAAAAGTGACATCATATATATAAGGATGAATTTTAATGTAGTCTTCATGAGTTGTAGCCTTCCTACCATGGTTAAGAACTTACCCTTCCAACCTTCCAAGCAAGCTTTAATTCTATCCAAAAAAGAGATCTAAGGCTCATTTTTATTTCCTTTATTAGACAAAGGAATACCCAAGTAGGTTGATGGAAAATTTCCAATTTTAAACCCTAAAATATTCACAATAATTTGTTGTAAATCTAGGGCACTATTAATGAAAAAAATCCTAGATTTTGTAGTATTTACCAACTATCCAATAGCCTTCTCATAGCATGATAATATTGATTTAAACTCCATGGCATCACTATCTAAGGGATGGCCAAAAAAAAAAGTATCCTCAAAAAATTGGAGATGAGATTCAAAGGGACCATTTTTTGCAACTTGAATAGCCTTGATTTTTTCTTTGATTTTTGCCTTTGAAAAGGCTCTCCCTAATGTTTTTGCCAAAATAATTAATAGATAAGGAGAAAGTGGATCACTTTGACAAAGTCCATAAGATGAATTGAAGTAACCAATAGGAGAACCATTGATCAAATTAGAAAATTTTGTAGTGCTATAACTATTAGATTTCTAAATAGGTTAACTCATAGAAAGCTTCAACCAGGGTCTAAAGATGAATCAAACTAATGCTACAAACAGTGAATCTTAATAACAACAAAAACTCACAAGTAATATCTCACAAATATATAACACAAATGAACATGATATATTAATATTACATTAAAAATACAACCTGGTTATAATGGGAGGAGTTTTACCTCCAATGTATCATTTTTTTATGATTTTTCAGTACTCTGACTATTGCTCTTACTCTTCCATTTGGGAATTACAACCTTTCATATTACTCATAAAGACAACTTTCATTTTACCACATATCATGTGACTCTTCATACTCTCTTGACACTTTGCACTCTTTCTCATATTGCCACATACATTATAAAATATAAATAATCTACAAACTAATATTGCAAGGGGACCAAATAATGTAATATCTCCAACACCTCATGTATTACATTATTTTGTAGAAGGATTTTTGCAATAAATTGTATCTACCTCTAGAAAAATGTATTTGAGTCACATCTAAATCTATATTTGGGTCACTACCTCTGGGTCACTACCACTGGTTCTTCCTTTGGGCCACTACCTCTGGGTCTCTACCTTTGGGTCACTTCCATTGGATCACTACCTTGAGGTCACTACCTTTGGAACTCTACCTCTAGGTCACCTCTAGATAATCATTATCTCTAGGTCATCCACTATAAAATCATCATATATGTAGGATCATCACTACATATGCTTTCTCTATGAACCATATTCCAAGCTATGCTTGGGTCTTCTTTCTCTTTGTCTGCTATGGGACCTCTTTCCATGGGTCTCCTTAATTTGCTTTTCAATTTCTTATAGACTGCCTTCTATTTCGAATATATTCTTGGAATAGGTAAACTCAATCTATCTTATAATTTTCCTAAATTGATTCTTTCTCAAAATTATGAAACTTATTCTTCACTAGTTATTCTTCAACCTAGTGGTATTAATCCTTATCTTCACTAGTTTTTCTTCAATCTAGTGGTAATACTTTTCTTTTGCAAATTTCAAGTTTTATGTAAACAAGCTTTGATTATAATTGGTTTCCTACTATAGAAACCATACAAAATTCCTTTTATTTTATCCCATTCATCTATGTTCATCCATCCACAATCAACTTTTACTCTATAGTATTTATTTTCCTTTTGTAGACAAAACATTTGTGAATGATTATGTCCACAAATTTTACAACTATGGAGATTCTAACATCTCTCTATATTATATTCATATTTACCATAATGACTACAATTTTTTTATTACAAAATTCCTTTTACTATTATATTCTTCATTATTATTGCAAATGATTCTATCAATCCCTGTCACTGTTTCCTGTCATAAATTTAGTTTCTTGCTCATTATTGCTAGTTTGACCTATATATCCAAGATCTTCATATTTTGGATTTATTTATGATACAATTGGTTCTTTCATTATCTGTTCATGTTTTTCTAAACATGTATCTTTATATCCCAATTTCTTCATCAACTTTAAATCAATTCTCTTAGTATATTTTTCAAAAAGACCAATACAATCATTAGACTGATCTCTATCAATATCAATACAATTTTGAGCATCACTATTTCTATCATCATCTGAATTCATGCCTTCATCAATCTTGATAACATAAGCTTTTTCTAAATAATCACGAACTATATTCAAATCACTTGTATCACACATATCATCTATTTTTGTAATAGGTTCTTCTATCTTTGTCTTGAATTCTAAATCACCAGTGTCATTGCTTGCATCACAATATTTCTTTTCATTTTGAAAAGAATAATAAATTGTAACCTTTTCTTTTTTAAGAAGATCAATAGTATCACAACATGCATCAATCATTAATGGTTTCGATTCTATGGTATTGCAACATGAATCTATCATCATGGGCCTTAAATCATTTGTATCACAAGAAGCATATTTCATCATTGATTTGTTCTCTACCTCTTGTTTTCTCATATTAGAAACATTAAGAATATTTATTCCTTTTTAGATTATTTTTTATAGACTAACAGGTATAGTAACACTATTCTCATAATAATCATTAGCATCATCAATAATATACTGCAAATAATTTTTAAGCATTAGAAATTCTCCTTGTTCTACCTCATTGATAATATCAACAATTTCATTTTTCAAATTTGCTGCCATTTCTTCTTGCTTTCTATTCTAACCTTTTATGAATTCATTAGAAAGTAATGCTATATACATTACTTTTCCTCTATCTTTAGGTAGTGTGAAAATATCTTTGGAGTTTATTTATGCTTCCTCAAGTTTTGAATCTAGATAATTTTCTAGCATTGCAAAACTTTCATTTTTGGCTTCTCTTACAATTGATTGCAAAACCCTCTTTTCCTTCATTGATGTATTCTCTTGTCTTTCAATTTTTTCTATCATCTTTTGAGTATGACATTTTGCTTTTTCTAACATTTTCTTAGTCTTCTCTAGTGGATCATCTTCAATGTAAATTTGTTCTTCTTCTTGAAAACACAAGTCTTCTTCAATGTATATTGGTTCTTCTTGTAGACATAGATTTTCTTCTTCAACTAATTTTGACAACTCATGAAGTTTTGGTTTTTAAGTTTCTATTTTTGAATCATTTGTTTTTTTTCCATTTGCTTTTTCTTTGCCATATTCCTTTGAAGCTGACTACCTTATAACTTCCTAATTTAATGATAAACAATTTTTAACAAAGTTTTCAATTTTCAAAAAACTATATTATATACCTTATAACTCCCAAATTATATATTTAAATTTTTTTATAAACCTAATTTAATGTTAAAATCCTTATATCTTCAATATATATATATATTAAATATTTCAAATTACTTTACAAAAATTAATTAATTAATTACAAAACTTGTAATTAACATCCTAATTTCGAACCATTTCTTTAATATTCAGCAAATATATCTTAATAAGACCCTACTTTAATTTTTCTTCCCAAAACACTCTCTCCTACTTTTAAAAACTTTAATCAATTTAAATAATATTGGATCCGCGGATTCTTAAACCTACTCACCATCATCACGGTGTCGATGTAATAGAAACACCTTTGTTCCTTTAAAGTGTTGTTAGGGTTCTCCCATTCATTTCAACACTGGATAACCTTCTTTCAAACTTCAAAGAAATTCAATTTTTGTTTTCAAATACACCTTTTATCATTTTGGCACGTGTCTAGTTTTTATCGGTTTGATGAAATGTTTTCCTGAGTATTTATATCTATGTTTAAACTTGGGTAAATTTGATCTTCTGCTGAGTATTTATATCTATGTTTAAACTTGGGTAAATTTGATCTTCTGAAACAACTAGACAACATGGAGATGACTAAATAACCTCAATGCACTTACTAATTATTAAATTATTAAAAATAGTGGATGTAAAAAAAAAGTTCCCTCGTTATTTTGGTCTATCTAAGGACTCTGCCAACAAGCTGCCCTACATGCGCTACCGACACTGCATCTGTATTGCTGCAAAAGAATGTGATTCACTCCGGTATTCACACTGCTAATGCCAATCAGAACATTCTCACTCGCATTCTTTGACAAGCGCTCAACGTTCTTGCTCCTAATTTTTATCGTTACAGTCTATTTTGATAATGTTCCTTGCTTTTGGTGCCTACAGGTTAAATTCTCCTCCGTAGCTCGTTGTGCCCGACTTCCCTTCTGTAACAGCTAGCTCGTCAGATCAAATAATTAATCTTAACCTTAACATTTATAAAATGACTCTATTTGCTGTTTGATTTTGCATCCTACATCCATCAGCTACGTAGTGCTTTCTGCCATGATGTTTTGATAAATTTGTGCACTCTTTGTTTCGCTTACTGCTTTTAGATGTCTATGTTCATCCTGCTGCTAAAGAATTACAACCTCCTCTTGTGCTGCTTGCCATGTGGCTATGGGCACTTCAGATGACCTTCTCTAGGCGATTGAACACTCTTACATGCTACTGGTTTGACATTCAAGATTCTACCTGGTTCGATGCCCAAGGTTCTCTAAATTCGGCATCACTTTGGGTGGCTTTTAACACTTGATTTCTGCTTAGATTTTGAATGATATTTCCTCTTAAATTTCTGCTCTTAAACCTTTGCTTATTTGAATTTTGTAGCTCTTGTAAATAACTGCAATTTCTTTGAATTTTGTAGCTCTTGTAAATAACTGCAATTTCTTGTGCACTTATCACCTTGACGTTGGCTCTCTTTGGTGCTTAGAAAGAAATCACTCACTCTTTGTTTTTGATCAATATATTCTCCCTTCTTTACATCTTCTTTATACCTTCTCTTTATGCCATATTCTAACTTATCTTCCTACTTTAATATGATGCAGGTTTAATGGCAGTGAAGATGCTTCCTTCTCAACTTTGAAAAACAAAAAACTTAATACCTCCTTTTGCTATTTTTAAACCTTGAATATGATGCTTACAAACTTGATATAAAACAACTTTTAATGCTTAAACAAAATACACTTTTAACATCAATTTGGAAACTTCTTTCAATCTCCTTCTAGCTTACTTGCTTCTTTGCTATCCAAAACCTCTGATATTTTCTTCAGTCTTCTTCCTTTGTTTCTTATTGTGGAAGGTGATACCTTCCTGGTTACTCTATATCCGTAATAATGAAACCAGATCAAGCAAAGTTACATGAAATAATTAAATAACCAAAGAGTACGCAGCAGTATTTAGAATAGTACAAGTAAACGGATCACCACTTGAGGTGGGCTCACCCTCGCCGTATAGGCAGTATGTGAATGTCACAAATGAAATTGATAAAAAAAAGATATTTAAGAACTACACTTTTGGATAGCTAAATAATGAAACTACACACTTGGATAATATTGTAGAACATAGCCGACGCTATGTTATTTGGTATGTAACATGACTCCCCTCCTCGGAAAGCTTTGTCCTCAAAGCTGGAAATGTCTGGAAAATCCTTTCAGGTTCCCATGTAGCCTCTTCATCTGGTAGGCCCTGCCATTTGATGAGAAATTCTGACTGAGATTTCACTTTTTGGCCGATCACCTTCTTGAGACACTGTCTGGCATGGTCATGGGATCTTTGGGGAGGTAGTCCCTTTGGTTCTTGGAAGACCTCTTCGTAATGTGCTACGATGTCCTGTAAATCTGGAGCAGAAATACCCGAAGTTGCTCGAGATTGCTTTTTCAAACAATTAATTTGATCTATGAATCCGTATCCAACCTTTTTTAATGTTTTCTCCATACTATGAGAGCTCACCATCTGTGATGGGGGAGTAGTAATACCTTGTAAGCGAATGACCCGTCCGTTTTCCTTCCATTCCACAAATAATTTTTTGAAATTGAAGCTGACCGTGTCTAGTGTTTCCAACCATTCAACTCCCAAAATAACATCAGAGTTCCCTAAATTCATTATGAAAAGAGATCCAAACCAGGTATAAGTTCCCATTTTAATGGAGACTTGAGATGTTCTCCCAACACATTGAGTGTTCACCCCGTTGGCTACTAGAACCTGGAATTTGTCTTTGTTGGAAGAATTAATGAATAAATTCAAAGCTTTTGCTATTTTGATGTCGATAAAATTGTAGGTACTACCTGAATAAATTGGCACATTTACCTTTTTCTGATGAAGAAATCTCGGTACCTTGATTGTATGGTGGGCTGTTAACCCCATGAGGGCATGCACGAAAATAGCCATTGTATCCTCTTCCTTCTCTTCTAGAACAATCGATAGTTCTTCTTGAATAGGTTCTTCCTGGTGGTATACTTCTTCCTATTCTCCTTCATATTAAGTGCATTCAATATGAAAGTTTTGTTTTTGTGCACATGCTTGTTCTCTGGGATGGTGATTGCGACCTTTATAGTAGAAGTATCTTGATGGTTGATTATTTATGTGAAAAGAGTTGTTGCCATATGAAGGACGACTATAAGTTTCATGCTGTGTATACAACTGAATTCTCTTCTCAGCTAGCTTGGCTAATCTTATGCAATTGTTCAACGAGGTTGGATTTTGAATGTCCACCTCCACCTTAATATTTTCTTTCAAACCATTGCGAAAAGCTCCTACCACTGTGTCCGGACTGAGGTGTAATGCATACGGTAGTAAACTGGTGAATTCGGAGACGAACTCACTAACTGATCTTTCTTGTTTAAGAGATAACAATCTTACTGTGTATGATGATGTAGCTCCTTCATCAAATCTTTCGAAAAAATAGGTAGTGAAATTATTCCAGCAAACAATAGCTCCTTTCTCGTGTTTAAGCCAAACGAACCATTGGTAAGCCTCAGTGCCTAATTTTGATGCAGCGAAAGGGACTTTATCAAAATCCTTAATTTGGTATAAGTCGAGAATGCCTTCCATTTTGGCTATCCAACCATGAGGATCATGACCCTCAAAAGTGGGCATATCAATGCATGGAAAATTATTAGGGCCTCTCGGTTGGTGATAACCCATATCCCTATCCTGATCTTGGTTATATCGCTGTCTATGATAGCGATTCCCGTAATTATCCTGATTGCCTCTTTGCTGCTCCCAATCTTCATCCTAGTCGTCATTTTCTTCATGCCTTTGTTCATGGGAGTGATTTTAGAGATTAGTATTGGGATTAGGTTGGTTTTGTGTGCTCAATAGTTTAGTTAGGTTGACATTAACTTGGTGCATACCATTTAGTAATTGTTGAAGAGCTTCATCAGTGGTAATGGCAAAGTTGCCTGATTCTCCTTGTGTGACGTTGTCGTGAGTTAGGGAAAGGTTAGTAGCCATGGGGTCTACCAGTGGATGATGTAGATTATAACTGCCAATGTGGATGATGTGGATTATAACTCCCAATTTTGAAAGGAGAAGGAGAATTTTTTTTTTTTGTACCTGGGCTTCGATGAGGTCTTCTTGGGTTGTTATTGGTCGTCTCCAAGCTTGATAGTTGACCGTCAGGTCCTTTGATCCAACTTCTACTCATGCACTGTTCAAAATTTCCTGCTTAGTAATCCTTGAGCTTCGATTTCTGTGAAAATTTGGTTGAATTTGGCAAAAAATTTTGTGTTTCGCTTTAGCTGTCGCTCCAACTATGACGCAGATTTGAATTTGGATTTGTAGTTGGACTCGCCTCCTTGAAAACACTTTTGACAATTTAATTGACAATGTTTAGCAAGTTCTTGACGATATACATGATAGTCACTAGATCGACGCGGAAAGATGATGCCCATGAGACCGACAAGACCAACGAGATCCGACATGGCTAGTAACTACAACGAAGAGGCTAGACCGACATGAAAAGATGACACCCGTGAGACCGACAAGAGCAACGAGATCCGACACGACTAGTAACTACAATGAAGATGGCATGCATGACCGACAGACAGCGATGCGATAGCTAAACGAAGGACAAGACAACAAGGACCAGACACGATGTAAACAATGCCGCGAAAGATAGTGACACGATAGCTAGACAAAGGACAAGATAGTGAGGACAGGACATGATGTAAACAACAATGCGATAGCTGGATGAAGGACCAGACAACGAGGACAGGATGTGAAACGTAAGAAGCAACATGGAAGATGAAAGACCATGATCGGCTTGGTGCATGCGGAGGAGACCAACGAGTATGTGACCTAAGTCACAGCTCAATAGGTGCGACCACCGTGTTTTAAAAGCCTTAACCGCTACCACACAATAGGTGTGGGATAATTGTCCCGGCAAAAAAAAACAAAAAAATAAAAAATTTAATGTTATGTACCTTAGTTTCGACGATTAATAATTTTAATCGTGCCTTCTGATTGGCTAACGGTTCCTTCTGTAATATCTCGGCTTGGACTGTAATTTTTTTTTTGTTTTTTTTTTTATGATTCCAATGTGTGCGATACCAAATCTGCCCAACCAGGTGACGCTCTTTACCTTGTGTGATTGTTGTACCGTCTAGGGGTGGCTTCGTGCAATTTGTCTACCAGAAGAGCGCAATCCTTCAACTCAGATTTTGAAAACTCTCGAAACGACAGTATGTCAACTCGAAATATGATTTGATTATTTCACTTTAGGTGTTCGGACCAAGTATTATGAAGTCTTTGGTGCAGATGATTAGCAGAGATGACATATAACATTTGGCTTAGTTTGCTCTATCATGGCTGACGAAGACAGTGCCCTACGAATTTGACGATATGAACACCTTTATGGCAGAATCACCCACGCTTTCAACCCGATCACTGAATCTGATACCACTTGGAAGGTGATACCTTCCTGATTATTCTTTATCCATAATAATGAAACCAGATCAAGCAAAGTTACACGAAATAATTAATTAACCAAAGAGTACGCAACAGTATTTAGAATAGTACAAGTAAACGGATTGCCACTTGAGGTGGGCTCACCCTCGTCGTATAGGCAGTATGCGAATGTCGCAAATGAAATTGATAAAAAAAGATATTTAAGAACTACACATTTGGATAGCTAAATAATGAAACTACACACTTGGATAATATTGTAGAACATAGCCGACGCTATGTTATTTGGTATGTAACATATTGTAGCTTCTCCTTATGCTTTTAGTCTCTATTCTATATTTCTCCTTATAACTCCTTTTCTTATGCACTTTCTAACTCTTCTTTTCACTGATTTATAGACTTGAATATGAAGCTTTAAATCTTGAAATAAAAACACCTTCTTTATGCTTTAATAGGGTATTCTTATAGCACCAATTTACAAAATTTTTGCTCACATTTTTGCCCACCAAGCTTGCTGTCCAAATCTGTAAAAACGTAGTTCCTTTGCTTCTTGAAATTGCTGTCCAAACTTGTTCTTTTATTCAACTTGCTATCTATTCTTTACTAAAATGTGCAGCTCTCTTTCTCCTTGTAAGCTATTTTTTAATTCTATCCAATGGTGGATTTCAACTCTGTACTTTGCAGCTCCAAATGCTGCTAATTTCTCCTTCACTTTGCTATCCAAAAATCTACCTTGAAATTCTTTGATCTTCTCCTTCAATATTTTCCCTGTGGTTTTGATACCACTGTTAGCTTTCTAAATAGGTTAACTCACAAAAAGCTTCAACCAAGATTTAAATATGAATCAAAATAATGCTATAAACAATGAATCTCATTAACAATAAAAACTCACAAGTAATATCTCATGAAAACATAACACAAAATGAACATGATATATTGAGATTACATTAATGATACAACTTGGTTACAATAGGAGGAACTTTACCTTCAATATATTTTTCATGACTTTTCAGTACTCTAACTATTGCTCTTCCTCTTCCATCTGGGAATTACAACCTTTCATACTACTCATAAAGACAACTTTCATTTTTCCACATATCATGTGACTCTTCATACTCTCTTGATACTTTGCACTCTTTCTCATATTGCTACATACATTATAAAATATAAATCATCTACCAAAATAATATTGCAAGGGGGTCAAATAATGTAATATCTCCAACAATAACAACATTTAATCTACAAGCACCCACTAAAATGAAAGCCAATTTTTTTGAGAATAACATGTAAAAAATTCTAGGAAACCCTACCATATGCTTTGTTCATATCTAATTCTAAAAGCATAATTGGTTTTTTCATGGAATGAAGAGAGTGTATGTCCTCTTATGCAATAATTATATCATCAAGATTTTTTTGACCATGAACAAAACCACCTTGTTCCTATGAGATAAGATACCCTAGAATTCCCTTTAACCTATTTGTCATAATTTTTGAAATGATCTTAAACATCATATTACAAAGGATTATTGGATAAAAATTATCAAAATATTTTGTGTTGCCTTTCTTGGGAACCAAGGTAATAAAAGTAGCATTGAAATCACTTATTACAGCCTTCCTTTTTCAAGCCTCTTCAACCGTAACTAACATATAACTCTTCAATAAATCCAAAACTTTTTGAAAGAAAATTGCATGAAATCCATCATGGCTAGTGCCTTGTTAGGATGGAAAGAGAAACTTGCTTCATGGGGCTCCTCCATAGATATCTTCTTCATCAAGATTTTATTTGATCCCTGAGTGATAATTGATGGAATATTTAGTAAAAGTTTTTCTTGTGTCTCCTTATCTTTCCTATAATCTAATAAATTATTTTAAAATAATTAATTGCTTTCTTATATATTATTTGTCCTCAATATTTCTTCTGTCTAAAGTTAAAATATTTTTGATATGACGAACATTATTTTTTTTTGTTGTACCATGATTTTTTTGTATTTTTCTCCTTCCTTGAGCCATTTCTTTCTAAATTTTTGAAACCAATATGACTCTTTTTTCAATGCATTATGACAATTAGAAAGTAATTCTTTTTCTTTCACATAAGAATCCTGATCCATTTCATTAATTTCTACTATCTCTTATAATATTTTGATCTTGGATTCAATTTCTCTCTTTTATTTAAAAATATTACCAAAATATTTGGCATTCCAAATATTCATTTTCTCCTTTATTTATTTCAACTTTTGAACAAACCTGCACATACATGATCCTTCAAATTTTGATTTATTCCACTATAATATAATCATATAGAAAAAGTAGGTCTTGGGACCACATAGATTGGAAGTAAAATGACTTTGGATTACCATTATTAAAAAACTCACAAGTCAAAAGAACGAGTTTGTGATCTGATCCTGGTCGTAATAAAATATCTGAAGAGATTGTATACTTTGTTTATAACCATTTATTGGATAACAAGAATCTATCTAATATTTCTATTATATGATTTTTTCGAGTGAGTCTATTATCCCATGTATACTAAAATATTGAAGGACTAACATCCCAAAGGTCATTTAAATTAAAAATGAAGAAAAATATTGCATTTATTTAGACCATCATAGAATACCATCATTTTTTCCAAAGGAGATAGAACAATATTAAAACCACCCCCAAGAATCCATAGATCACAATGAATCATCATTGTATTTGACAAAAATATGTTAAGGTCATTCCAACATTTTTCATGAGGAGTAACTATAGTTGGAGCATATACATTTATAACCCCAATTTTGATGTTTTTCTCTTTCCTACAAAATAATCCAACAACCCAATTACTTTTTTCTCCCATCCCATTTGCATTTATCCCATATTATTTCCATATTTCCTGAAGCTCATGTAGAAGAAACTGCTAAACAATCACCCATATTCCAAATCTTCTTAAAGGTATCTTTACATTCCTCACTGCTATAACAACCTATTAATTTCTTAATAATTTTTTTTGGGCTTTATTCTTACCCTTAATATTCCATGATATCATTTTCATTATCAACACTTTTTATTTTTATTAGTGGGCTTAGCCCCACTTCTTATTAACAACTATGATATTTTTATTTGGCTTCCTAGATCAATATCCTTTTGAGTTTATTTTTCTCTTTGTTCCTACTTTGATGACCTTCCTCTCCTTCTTCTATTCCCACCAACACTCTCATATTCATCAATATCTTCTATTTTTTTTCATATTGTTCATAATGAGACTTATATTCTAAAGATTTATGTTTCTCTAAAGAGTTAAAAGTGCAAGGAATAGCGCCATTAGCATTATCTTATTTATGTTACCCTGAGAACTCTAAACTACATAGATGATCCTCCATAGTCATTAATTTTTTATGTTGGCTTGGAAACCCTAAATTTTCTTGGATATTCTTCATAAGATTTTCTTTACTATACTGCTCTTGAAACCCTAAAGTGCAAGGAGTATGAACAATATTTTATGCTACTTGAGGAGAATAAAGGCGATTTAATTGGATTAATCTTGACCTCCACCTCATTTACTTTAAAATTTTTCTCCCCATATTCCTTTGCTTTAAAATTTGCCTTCCCCTCATCCTTCACACCTTTAGATCTTTCTATATTTGAACTTGTGCATTGTACTTCCTCATCCCTCATATCATTTTTTAAATTCAAGTGAACTGTAATAGCCTTATCCATTTGATGATGTAGAGGGGTTTTTCTAGCCACTTCCTTAGGAGTGGAAAATCCTTGCTTTAACCTACATTTTCTCGTGACATGATATTCTTGATTCAATTTAAAGCTACCCTCGTACCCAAAATTTTCCATCTCTTTATCCATCATTTTACATATCTTCCTCCATAATTTTCACTTTGTAGTCTCTTACAATTTGCTTGGTTTCATGATATTTGTGACATTAGAATGCAATATTTTCATAATCCACTTGTTGATCCCATTCTCTTGATTCAGATTTAATCCTAATTGATTTGTAAATATTTTGAAATATCCATGGAAACACATATTCAAGTGTATAAAACATACCTTCTCTCCTTAGTATTTGTTCCCTCCTATATGAATCCACATAAAGTATTACAAATATTCTTCAAAATCTCCTTATCAATGAGTTTATAAGCAAGTCCAAAAAGCCTAATCCATACTGGAAGATTTTTAATAGTTTCTATGTCCACAAAAAAATTCTCACTCTAAGATCTTAAACATAATGTATCTTTACCCCTAAACCATGAGCCTCCATCCATTATTTTATTCCTTATATTTTTAACTAGATCAAATAATGAGGAAAAATCCTTTTGGAAGAAAAGAAAATTCATGGAGTAGTTTGAATTCAATCCCCACTTCCACTTGATCCAATTTTGAATCTCAAAAAAACTTGGCTAGTATCCATGAAACTTACATATTAACCCTCTAGTTTTGAGAACCATTATATCATGCTCAATCATCTCATCCTTGATAATCACTTATGGTGTAGAATTTTCTACCTGAATAGGGTTTACCATTGATTCACTCTTCCTCTTATTACTAGCTAGGGCATCCATACTTCCAACTTGGCCATTCATACTTTTAGTAAGGACTTTTAAAAATGAATTTCTTTCCATGTTACTTATATTTTATTCAAATTAATATTTTAAATTATCCTAATATCCAGAACAAGAATTGGTACTTGTTCCTTGATCACACTTTGCTTTCTACTTCATGCTTCCCTACTCATCCTTCTTCCTTGCTCCTAACTTGTACTAACTCTTGAATCTACCAAAATAAGAAGTGACACTTATTCCTTGATCATACTTTTATTTCTACTTCCTACTTCCTTGATCACACTTCGTCCTTGCTCCCAACTCACACTCTCTCCTATTAGAAAATATTACATTATTCGGTACATGACAATGTACCACCTTGGTACATTATTGTAAATATTAGATTAGGGTTGTGTCCTAGATTAGTGAGTGAATATTTTATGTAATGTAATAATATGCAAGAAATGCACAAGTATCATGTAAATATGTGTGCAAGTGTTATGAGTGTAAATGTGCACAAGTGTTTAATATGTAAGTGTGCACATGTGTCCTTAGAATAGGAAAGTGAAGAGTTGTTAAGAAGAGTGAAGGTCAAGAGTGCAACATATGAAGAGTCACATACAATTATATATTTATGACAAAGCATTGTAATAGAAAGAATAAAAAATGCAAATCTTTATGCTTGCATTAGTAGACCTTTATTTTAATAACATTTTAAGTGTTTTTATGTGCAATATTTTGAGCATGCTTATGTGAGTTTTCTAATGAGAATTTTTGTTTGATATTACATTTTGAGTTGTTTATTATATTGCAACTTCATTATATTAGATCATGTGATTATTTTCCTATGGTGATTTATATTAAGTATTAGAGCTTTAAAAGCTAACAGTGGTATCAGAGATACAACAAGGTTGCTTGCACAATATTTGAAATTTGCAATAGGCTAGAGTCTTTCCACAGTTACAGGAATAACTAGTGAAGACTAGGACTCAACAATAGATTATGAAGAAAGCTAGGATATTTCCACAAGGTTGAAGAATAACCTGTGAAAACTAGGACTTAACAAGGATATTTTCTCATGAGTGTGGTCTATCGGCAAGGACGCCACTTGCATTATCGGTGATGTGACCCGGGTTCAATCCCCATGGTGGATGTGTATAAGAAGTATTTACTCAATAAAAAACAAGGATATTTCCACTAGATTGAAGAATAACCAGTGAATATTAAGGATTATTTCCACTAGGTTGAAAAAAAACCAGTGAAGACTAAGAAATCAACTTGAAGATTATTAATTATTTAGGGAATAGACAATCCTGACATTGATAAAATATATTGAAGGGACAAAAATACCTTGATATTTATATTTATCTAAAAATAAAAGAATAATTATTGATTGAATATTTTCTGTAGATTGAAGATTGTAGGAAGAACCAACACAGAAGAAAGTTGGTCATTCATATGGATTCTTAGGTAATGCTAGAGAAAGCTATAAAAGATAATGCTATAGTGAAAATTGATATTCAAAAATTGAGAAGCTTCCTACAAAAGATAGAGAAGACTTTCATATTCGTGTGCTAGAAAGTTGAAGGCTTTTCTCAAGAAAGGATTGGTTCGAGTTGCAATCAAAAAAATTTTCAGGTTTCAAAGATAGACCTTGATAAAAGTATAAGATAATTAAGATATTGATCTTGATAAGATATATTGAATTTACCTATTCCAAAAATCTATTCAAAATAGAAGGAAATCTATAATATTGATCCAGGTCTTGAAGATAGACCTTGACAAATTGGTCCAAGAGAAGAGACCAATATTAAGATATAGAGTTCAAAGAACCATAGATTTGAGACCCTTCATAGAAAGAGGTCCATAGTGGAGATAAGTGGCCCTAGTAGTAAAGAGACCATATTTGATTGAGAAAGGAAGGAGTCATAAGGAGAAAAGTCCTAGAAGACTTGTATATTCGAGATTGAAGACAAAGGAGACCTATTAGAAGAGCTCCAACAAGAGTACTTACTCTAAATTTGGGACAATCATCACCATTTGATGACAAGCCCATAAGATAGATATAGGAGACCCAAGAAAAGAGATCCCATAGCAGACAAAGAGATAGGAGACCAACTAAAGAAGGTATTATTAAATATTAAAGGTATTTGAATGAGACCCATTTGATAGAGGTCCATCATAAGTTTATTGGTCCTTAGTAAGAAAAGAGACCATTAATCTAGCTTGCTCTGTAGATATTGAAAGTAAGCAAAAACATGAAGGTAGCAAGAAGATTTCAATAAAACTTGAAGGCAACAAGTATACTTCAAGATAACAAGAAGACTTGAAGGTAGGAAAAATACCTCAAGATAGTAAGAAGAATTTAAGATAGTGAGAAGACTTGAAGGCAGTGAGAAGGCTTAAAGAAATCCAATTTAAAGTGATATAGGAGGATAATATACAAGAAATAATTCATATAAGAAGACAGAGGCAAAGACTGCCACACAAGAATAATAAGGGTATCAATATTTATGAACATAATAAATCAAATTAAAGTCCATAAATTGAAGAGTTAAAGACAATAAGAATATTTGAAGCTAGCATACAAGAGAAGGTAACAAGTCAAGTGAAAGAGACTAGACAACAAAAAACTTTACTTAGGAAGATTAATGATCAGAATAAAATTGAGCACATGGGAGAAATCAAAGTGTAAAGGAGCTATACGGAGAAAATAATCTGGAGAAAAGTTCTACGTCGACATCTAAGATGCAATAAGCTTGAAGAGCTAAATATTGAAGACATTGAAAGTTAACAAGAAAGTTTCGATATTCATTGGTAGAATAAGGAAAGGTTAGTCACAACTTTAGCTAGGGATATATCAATTTATAGAGTTAAAAAGGTTGCATTTAGGAACAACAAGATTATAAGATAAAAAACAAGTTTAAATTTTTAAAACTTAATATAACATTGTAGAAGGTAACGAAGTTCAAGTACATGAGTGCAGTGAAATTAGAGTAGACAATTACAAATTCATGTTAGATTTTTGAATAATAAGGAAGAAAGTAGACTCAAAACTCTCACCAATGTTCCATTGTAAGAAAGAGAGTCTAACACAAGGGAATAAAGGTATGAAACTAAAATGGAAGAGGAGCCATGCCAGTTAATAGAATATAAAATTCTAAAATAGATGATCAAATAAATACAACAATTACAAGAAGAGTATGAGACTTTGAGAATGTATAATACAGATAGAGATAACAAGTGGTTCAAGAATTGGATGAAATAATGTAATGACTAAATGAAAGGGAAGAACTAATATGAGTAGAGCTATATGAACTTGAACAAGGGATAGAAAGGAAAATAGAGGAGTTAAGAGGAAGCATTAATGGCAATGAAGAAAGTAGTATTTTCTCCTTAAGCTCTAATAGCTCATCCTTGGATACATTAAGAATTCAATTAGATAGTAGGAGTACTACTAGTTCTAGTTCCTCATTAACAAGAAGGTCTAGAAGGAACAAAAACCTGATGCCACAAAACCCTCAAAGATAGGAGTAATACAAAATAATTTAACCACAAGAAATAATTGAGGATAGATCATGACAAGGACTTGTTGATTTTGTAGAATATCGAATAAGTAGAGAACAAATTGTTGGAATACTATGGAGAGATATTAGGGAAGTTCTAGAATAATCCAAAAATTAGAGGATGCATTGAAGATTCAAGTAGTGATAATAACCTTCCTAATAAAAGAGACCCTAATATCCCATATCCAAGTGCCAATCACATAAGAAAACAAAGGGACAAAGATCAAAGTCAACAAGCAAGGGTAAGATTCCTTGAAATGGTTCAAGAAGATGTAAATAATGAACCACTAATTCCCCAAGAGGAGGAGGATGAAAGAATAGGAAATAGCTCAAGTAGTGATAATGAGCCAACAAGAGGACCACAAGGGAGGTTGGAGGTACAAGGGTACTGGATTATAATAAGACAATTGAAAATACAGAGAACAAAAGTGAGAAAATTACAATGATGAGTACAAAAATTATCTAGATGGCCTATGCATATAGATGGTAAAGAAAGTGATCCAAGCACAAATTTTGAATTTTCAATACATTATAGAGGAGCATTGGATGAATGTGAACCACAAAGAAAATTTGAGGAATGTATATGGAGAATATTGTTGTGGTAGATCAAAAGTTAAGGGTCTTAAGGTAGTTGTTGCTAGGAACCCAAATAGAGAAGGAGAACCAACAAGAATAGAATTGCCTAAGGGATAGCAAAGTATAGGTAACTTGGAAAATCTAAGGGGATAAATAGGTCTTCTTGGTAACCCAAGTATACTTGTCCAAGTGAGGAGTTTGGTTGATATCTTTCCTGGTGGCGCAAGGAAAAAAATTCCTTCTTGCTACTCGTAGGTCAATTGATCAACAAAATAGACTATAAGAACTATTCATAGATACAATATAAAAAAACCAACCTTATCGAGTTCACAAGGAGGATCTATCAAGGTTACTTTACAAAAATTGTGGAACTTGAAGAATTCTTGGATAGTTGGGAGTTTGACAATCCTACACAAGAGAGATTCACACAAAAATAAGGGGAGGATGTCTAGAAAGGTTTCAGGGGAGACAAGGATTTTGGAATAGGAGCCAAGTACCACCAAGAACTCTTGATCCAAGTTTGGTATGCCAAGAAATATTGGAAAACAAGAGGAATGATGGTAGTCATAGAAGAAACCGCTAGGCTATATATAGGATGACAATTTATCATCAAGATGATGATAGAGTAGGCAACCGATAAGATGACAGGGAAATTTTTTGTCAGAATGATGACATAGTAGGTAATTGACAAGACCATGACAGAGAAGCTATCCTTTAGGATGATCGTAGAGGGGTAGTTTCCAATATGATGTTAGAGAATGCAACCATCAGAATGATGATAAGAGAGAGGGTCATCAGTCACTTAGTAGAATGAATAGTCATTAATAGAATGAAGGTCGATGTTGATAAACAAATAATAATGTCAAATTTAGTCAATAAAATGACATAAGGAAAATAAACCCACATGTTAGAGAAGGGGTGAGACATCGTTAGCAAAAGAAGGAAATGAAAAATTTATGCATAATTAGAATTGGGAATAATTGTAAGGTAGAACAATAACCAAAAACACCTTGAAGCTAAGGGAATTGTCAAAGTTTATAATAAACAAAAGCAATGTATGATGACAATGAATCAATGAGTGAGGGGAGCCATTATCATAGATAGGAGGAGGCATCATCGATAGACATGTTGAAAGTTTGAATTGCCATAGCCATGCTTCACATGATGCAAGTGACACATGGCAGGAACTCACATAGTACATAGTGTAAATAAGAAAAATAATATAATAATAATAAAAATAATATAATAATAATAAAAATAAGAAAAACACAAAAAATAGGAAAAGGATGACAAATGCATGTAGGGTGACGAGGTGGAAAGCATAAACTATTTTGAACACACAGTGGTAGTTCAAAAATGGGTTGCATGGGAGGCAACCGCATGAAGCAAATAGTATAAATAGAGATGGAAGAGGAGGATAATGCATAATTCAGTTAAGGTTGTAGAAGAGGTACATGACTGAGATATTTTTTAAGTGTTCAGAGCAAGGGTTTGAAGATTGAGTTGGTAGAAGATACTTATGCATCAAAAATATTACCAAACTAGATGAAGCTTGTAGGGTTATGCATAAGGGATCAAACCAAATTGTATTTATAAAAAATTGGTAAATCAATTTTGAAATCCAGGCAAATAATGTCCAAACATATGTAGAAGGTTCACTATTATTAGGGGCAATTTTTGGAAATTTAAACTTAAAATGGTCACATTATTATAAAATTGGGATGAATCATCCCAAAAAAATTTGCACCCGAAACATTTTGGCTAATGGGCCCTGGTCAAGGGTCCTAAATATTAGCCAATTCCAAATTTTAAAAACCCTAATTTTAGCCAATTTGGTGATAAATAGCCGCTATGCATAACCTTGGATGAAGGACACCCTAGTTGAAGATGTTAAAGAAACAATAAAAATTTAAGGGACTCATGAAATTTACATAAATCAACTATGCAATAGAAGGGTAATTCTACTAACAAATTCACTATCAAGTGAAGGCCAGTTGGGGGTTGCTACTAATACTAACACAAGCTAGAGGTTGAGAAAGCTGCTATTAGAGGATGAAGTGCTACTACATGTGTGGTGCTGTCTATAGGAGTGGGGAACCATCATTGGAGAGAATTCATGATTGTGATAAGATGAAGAGTTTAGATCTTGCCATCATCAACATTATCATTAGAGAAACTATCACCACAATAGTCAGCTATCAGAGACCTACCATCACCAAAGTTGATTGTGAGAAGCTATCATCAACAAAGTCAGTAGATAGGAGGTGCTGTCATAAATTTGCCAGTAGGAGGTATCATTAGTAAAGTTAGTCGATAGGAGGTACCATCAAAAGTTGACCAATAAGGAGATGATATCACAAGATAAACAATAAGTATCATCATAAAATTTGGCTAACAGACTACTATCTCAGACAATTGGTCAAAAGGGTGCCACCATCGTCACCAAGAAAAGGAAGTATACCACCATCATCCATGGAAAGATATTTTTTGCCATAAATAATTATAGAAATACCATCACAAGATAGCTAAAATATATAATAAAGAGGGGGATTTTACGTGACATCAAAAAAATATAATCAAAGTGAGTAGGATTTGTTTGATTCGTATAATATTGACATATCTAAAACAACCAAGAAGAAAAATATCACACGATTCCATGTCTAAAAAGTGACTTAGACATTAGAAAGAAAATTCTCAATCTAGTGAAGGAGCATGTGGATGGGAACACAATTATGAGATGGGATGAGATCAAAAAAGGCAAGCACATTCCCAAGAAGTAGTTTTAGAAGTAAAAGGAAAAGAAGTTTGAAAAAATGAATGAGAGTAGATACCTCTCAAAGACATCACATGGATTCATGCCATAGGAGATTACTATCAATAGTAGTGGGAAAAGCATCATCGAAAAATGTACTATGATAGAAGATGCAGGAAGTAGAAGTAAATTTTATATTGCAAGTGCCTAATTTTGACAAGGAATTTTTCAAGGAATACTTATTACAATATCATAATAAATGCAAGTACAATGCACGTAGGATAAAGAAAAATAACCATTGTATTTTTGATAGAGCTTCAAAAGAAATTTTAGGCTGCCAAAAAGAGGGCAAGCAACAATGAAAGGAGGGGTGGATTCTAAGAAAAGTTGACAACTAATGTAGAGTGTCACAGATTTGGAGAAGGAAATTGAGACACTGATGTTGCATGGAATATAATGAATTAAGATGAACTAGCTGAGGGATGTAGGACTATAATGCATAATAAATGTTCTTATGGTAAGATTGCCTAGTGAGAAGAGGACTTTGGTTGTCTATTTGGATGATACCTTACCTACAAGGTATAGAAAATGGTATAGCTTATGGTTGAGCAATCTATTTATCGACACACATTATGAATTTTTTGATGTGCACTATAAATAATTTCTCAATGGTATTCCATGCTATCAGACTATTTTTAAATATTGTAATTTAGGAAGTCATGGAAATCCTTGGATTGGATCCCCCTAAAAAACTATAAAATTTGGCACCAATAGTGTTGAGGTGGATGAATGAGAAACCTCAATAGAAGAAGATTAATCCAAACAAGCAGCCAAGGTTGAAACAAGGGTTCAAAAAAGTGTCACTCATGGATGAACCTTTGAATAAATCAGACATAGAAGAAGCAAAAACCAAAGAAGAACTGCTTCTAAAGAAATAAAGGAGGTTTGCACCACTAAAATCATCACCATATTCACCATCAGGCTCAATTCAAAAAATTACCATAAAATAAATTATGAGGAGTCATGTTGTGATGCAAGGTAAACAATAGAATTTGGAACAAGTCCACCATAAAGGAGAAGTTTCAACGAATATAGCAGTAGAAGCAAAATTTGGTAAGTAATAAGAGGAGAATTTTGAAACTTCTTAATATAGCAACAAAGAATGGAAGTGGGGAGCTTCAGATTGGACCTACCAAATTTTTGGTTAAAGTCCAGTAAATAGATCCACTTGCATCGCAATAGTATGAGAAGAATTTCATTTTGAGAAAACTTCCATCATAGAAAACCTGCAAGCCCAAAAAATTAATATATTTGGAGAAATGTTCACCTAGAAAAATTTTTCTAGGGAAGAAGCCAAACATAATAGCAGGGAAAAAAATTGAGGAAGAGCATGAGTAGGAAGGAGACAAAGTGATAGATGAAAATACTACCAAAGAAAGGCAATAGTCTGGAATCAATTATAATCTAATTCAAGTAGAAGAATGGCCAAATTTAGAACAATAAGAACTACCAAAAATCAAAAGGTAGATCCACAATAGGGTACATACTTTGGTACATTAGAGATAATACAAGAGGAAAGTAGTCAGACACATCAATCTATGGAGAAACATGCAATACCAAAGGGAAAATCAACTAAGAAACAAATTAATTTATTAGGAAAAGGGACATAAATAATCCTTAAGGAAGAAGAAAAATAATAGGAATATGATGGTTTAAGTGAACATATACTGATATAACTACCAAATTTATAGGACCCACTAGAATTAGGGGCATGCATTAATGAGCAAGTGGTCACTTTATTACTTAGTTAACCAGATTAATGGATAGGATAAAGCTAGAATTTGAAGTAGGTTGTGTAGGATAGTGGAAATAGTGGTAGTTATTGGTAGAATATGAACTTGAAAAGCTAACACAATGGGCTAGGACAAGATAATGAAGATCCACAATTATTAGCATTTATCAAGAACCATGGGCATTGCCAATAGGAAGCATCAAAACCATGGAAGGAGTTAAAAAGCTGCCATAAGGAGTACCAACACTATACTTGAAGTCGACCTGTATTTATGCACATGGTCATGGGAATCAAAGTTTTTCAACCATAACTAGCCAAGAGACAATATAACATGTGGAGTTGGTACCTAAATTATTCCCAATGTATACCCATATAAATTTTATAACATATTTTATGCATTGGCTACTGAAAGGACTAAGAAATTGCATTTGGTAAAACAAAACCTTGTAAAGAAATTGTAAAATTTTGAAGAGCAATGTCAGAAAGTAGAACAACAAGTAGTTGATGATATTTCTTAGTTGATTGAACACTTGACAAAGTACTTAGAGAGAATTGAACTACATGCATGAACAACTCAACAAGAAATAAAATATCATTGTAAGCATGGAGGACAAACTAGTACAACCTAGAAGAAAAATTCTTCAACAATAAAAGAAGGAATTACAGAGGGATTTGGAACAAAGAATTCAAAGAGAGGAAGCACTGCTAAAGGAATTGGAGCAGAGAAAGCAACATGAAGCAAAATTTTTATAGGAATTACAATTTTAGAACTAAAAACCTACAACACCCATGCAAGGGATTGCATATGTATCTTTTGCTAAGAGAGGAATATATTTTGACACAGTTAGTAGTGAATGAGGAAAGAGCCAACAACTACAATGTGGAATTGGCTAAATACTACAACTATGCCAAGCACCTACGAGACAAAAGAGAAGCTTACAAAATAAAAGTTATTAAATTGGAAATTCTACATGCTCCAACATAGAAAGAAGCAAAGACCCAAATAAAAAATGAAGAAAGCCACTGAGGACAATGACCAATGTAAATGGGAGGACATATGTAGATAGTAGTTCTAATAAACAAGAGTAAAAAGTGTTTGTAAAAAGGTCTATACATTAGGTCCGAGGTGTAGACCAATTGGTTTGATGAAATCCCATAAGGGGGCGGGAGGTCCAAGGTTTAAATCTCGGGTCGAACTGAACACTTGTCCCTTTCCTAAAGGTTTAAAATGATTATGGCATGGTGGTTATAGGGATGAACTATGTGGTAGCTTCCAGGAAAGACAACGCATAATACTATGGTAACCATAAAAGTCAGAAAAATTTTCCGGATTCGTGGCGGCTATCGATTCCACCATGTAAATTCAAAAAAAAAGAAAAAAGAAAAAAAGAAAAAGAAAAAAAGGTATATAAATTAAATGCAATGACATGAAATGTAATAGAAATTCAATCTAAATGAAATAAAATGGAAGTTTAGATGAAATGTAGGAAAATGACAGTGAAATGCAAATATAACCATCATTGTAAAACCTTAACAAATCACATCATTTGCTAATGTTGATTAAGGATTATAATTACGAAGATTTGGTAGTTGGAAAAAATCTTGGAATTGGTTATAGTAACCACCAGGATGGTGCTTTAAATAAGTCTCCTTAATTTTATTTGAAGCTATGACAATCCATGCTATGACGTATTGAGTGTAGACTATAACAATGTAAGGTTGGTTGGTGAATTTGAATGTAGTCATAGACTATAACCTATGTATATTGTATCACCGATAATACAAGCATATCTATCTTGTTCTCTAAGCATGTCCATGCATGATGAATGTAGCATATTAGGATCTTGTGCCTATTGTAGCACCCTAAAATTGGCGCAGTAAAATTATAATAATTAAATTCACCTTAGTAAATAATTTAAAATTCAAATTTAACCTCCCAAACCACCCGTTAACCGTCAAGAAATCCGTTTCCCCCTTTTCCATGCCATTTTTAGAGGTTGTTTTGACCGTTTGACGATATCGTCGCCGATCAGACGATATCGCCCCATATTTGACGATTTCGTCTGGACTAGGACGTCCAGATGATCTTGTCGCAAAACTAAATTTGCAAAGTTGGAATTTGTTCCAACGGGTCTCCAATTTGGGTAGAAGCGTGTCTGCGCCGTTGGGACCCTCCCCCCGTTGGAGATCTCCCAAATTGGGATGATCTCCAACCTCCTAACTACTCCCCTAAGCCTATTTAGTCTCTAGGATTTTCCCTTCCCAACCCCTGGCCAAAATTCTCTGCAATTCAATTCCATATACGTTAAATCATCTCTATCTTGCATTTGCACTAGTTCCACATCAATTTTGTTGCAGGTACAACACTATTTTTCAGTCGGAGCCAACACCTATCATCGTCGACGAACCTGTTCAGATCGGAGGCGAACCTATCGAATTCGAGGCAATTTTGTACTGATGCGAGACGATCTCGACTGCAGTCCATATTAAGGCAATCAGTGCCTGAAGTTTGTGTTCCTCAACCCTTTTTCTGTCATTTTATTCTGCAAATTAGATAATCTATTCAGTGTTTTATATTATCTTGCATTTGGAGTTCACCCATTTAGATTAAGTGCATAATTAAATCTTAATTATCATCAAATTAGCACAATTCATTTATGTTTCTGTGTTTAAGTTGCAGTTTGATAACATTGCTGCCATTTTATATCATTTCCCTCTATTAGCACTGTAGTATTTTTTGTATTTTGCATCTGTTTTCGGTTTTGCAGGTCTCTGAAGAATTTGTCAGATCTTAGACGATCTTGTCTGATTGTAGACGATTCTGTTGAATCTCAGATGATCCAAACTACTTCAACATCAGAATCTTCTTCAGACATCCGGATCAGGTATTCCTCATCTTGCATTTTGTACTCTCTCTATTTCTGTCTTTAAATCTATTTTCTATATTCATTGAACTTGCATTTTCATATAGATTAATATAGATTCATTCAGCCAAACCTAGGATATGAATGCTTAAGGTTAAAACGAACACATTTAAACACATTTCAAAACCTAGGCATGGAAACTGTCGTCAAATGTTTCCTGGTGAACCCACCATCCATCGAAAAATCATCAAAATACACCTCCCTTGAGAGGCGGGACCTTCGCAAAGTCCTCTTAGTCCGAGGTACCGCACCATCCTTTTCCCATCCTCCTTCTGGGCACGGATCCTATAGCTCGAAGGTAGGGATGCGAAAAATTTGGAGCGATACATTTTGGTGAACCCGACGTGAATGCATCATAACCTTTTGAAAAACAAAAACAAAAACAAAAAAATATATAGAACAACTGAAACATAGATGCATTTTAAAAATTTAAGTTTGAAAACATGTTTAGATGGTAGCTCCTAAGAAAAGGTTAGCGGTTACTATAAACGTAGAAAATCAATTGGCAGCCATAGAAGTTAATTCTATCCTTAGTGTGCCTGAAACAAGCAGAAATCAATTCCTATGGAACGAACTTGATAGGAGACTTAGTCTCATTTCATCTAGGTCCACACAACTTAAGCAAATCAAGAGGCTAGTCCTAGATAGAATCCTGGATCCTCATCAATTAGTTTTTTATCATGAACTTCAGAGAGCCTGCCATAGATGGTTAGCTTATAGAAAAGCTCTTGTATCTTCAAAATTTTTAACTCTCGAAGAATATCTCAACGACACAATTGTGGTACACCCATTTCTAGTTCATGTAGATTCCCTAGAAACCGATCTTATGATTAGAAGAAGATGGAACAAAATTCCTAGAGCTATGTTGTATCACGAATATTGTCATGAGAATTATTATTATAAACCAGAATCTGAAATACATGGTATCTCTACAGCTCTTTTCATCAAATTTTTAAGAGAAAACTTTCAATTTGAAGAACATTTCATGACTCCTGAACAACTCGAACCTATCAATGATATTCATAAATTGTTTATAGAAAATTAAATTATTACTTCAGTAATTATTTCTAGCATTTATTGTGTTATTTGTTGTCTTTATTGTATTGTTTCAAAAAATTAAAGAAAAACTAAAAATAAAAAAACTTAGCAAAAACTTAAACATTTCATTTTCAAATATTATAGTAGGTATATAGTAAATATATACCTCTTAGTTTGTTGCATATATATATATAAATATATATATATATATATATATATATATATATATATATATATATATATATATTTGCTGAAATCAAAACTTAGCACCATGCCTAAACTTAGGAATGGTAAAGAAACTTTAGGGGAAGGAGAAGATTGGTTACAAGATACAACTAAAGACCCAAATGTCCTTCTTGGAGATACAAATCCGGAAGGAGAAACTCTAGGTCAATCAGACGAAGACTTAGGTGAAGATAAGGAACAAGAAGGAAGTGTTAAAGAGGATGGATCCTCATCCCCTAAAGTAGCTCCTAATGGAACTATTGCCTTTGACAATGCAGAGCATTTAAAGAAATTTCTCATAGATAACATTGATGACCTTAATGTGGCGATTTGCCTTGATAAAGGGCAAATCAGTGACGCTCAAGCAGTTATAGAACAGGCGTTTAATATGCGCATTAATCCCTTGTCTTTCATTGATCAAGAAAGTGACAAGGCTGGGCCATCCAATACGGATATGGTCACTATGGCTCAAAACATGTTAAAACAACAGGTTACCCAACCTCCTAAGGAACCTATTATTCAACCTAAAATCACTCCCACACAAAAGAAACCTTCCTTCACTACTTTATTCCTTCAAACTATTGAGCAATATGCTTCAAATAAACAAAAACCTAAAACAAAGCCAAATACAAACTTTCAACAATCCAAAATACAACATAATCCAACTTCAAAATTCCTCCATAATACTTTTCCTACCAATACTTTACACAACAGTAACATGGCGTCTAATCTGCATGTTCCTCCATCCTACGCCTATAAAACCCATGTCAATGCCCTACCAAACCAATATGGGGGGCAAACTAGTAATCTGGAAGCCATGGTGAAACAATTGGCTTCACGTATGGACCAGATAGGTCCCTACCATCCCTCGTATAATTATCGAGAGATCTGTAGTCAACCTTTGGATCCCATAGTTGTAGCTCAACCATACCCTAAGCATTTTCCCATGCCTGTCCTGCCTATATATAAAGGAACCGAAGACCCCATAGAGCATCTTCGCATGTTTAGGATAGCATGTCACGACATATCGCATGACGACTTGCTATTACTAAAAATGTTCCCAAAAAGTTTAGGTGGGATGGCATTAGAGTGGTACTATTAGTTGCCCACTCATTCTTTGAGAAACTTCGAAGAAACAGTTGAATCATTTGTCCATCAATTTAGTGCCTACATCGAGAGGCATGTAACTATTAAAGACCTATACAATTTAAAACAAGACAAGGATGAATGTTTTGTCGATTTCTTAGCTAGATGGAGGCAATTGACAAGAAAACTGCACTTTGTGCTGCCTTATAGGGAAATGTTGGACATTTTCATCAACAATTTACAAGAACAGATATCTTATGAGCTATCAACCGCTACTTTAACTACCTTCGATCAAGCTATAGATTTAGCTCGAAGAGTAGAAGATGCCCTCATTAGGAGAGGCCAACTTAGGAAGAAGGATGATGAGAAAACATCCAAAAATCAATATAAAAACAAACAAGTTGTCGGTGACGGAGTCACTGACAGCAAAAACGTTGCTAATATCAATGCAACGAAGACAACAGAAAAATTCATATTAAAACCTCCTGACAAGCCTCCTCGAGAATTCACTAGATTAAACCAACCTTTATCAACTATTTTACCTCAATTACTTGAAAGAGGTTTGATCCAATTACCAGCTATCCGGGAACCTGACCCAACTATACCCGGATACAGAGCTGACTTGCACTGTGATTTCCATAGAGGACTAGGACATTCTACCAATTCTTGTAAAAGATTGAAACATAAAATACAAGATTTGATTGACAATAATGAAATGGAAGTACAAGCCTTCCAACCTAAACAAAACCCTCCTAATAATACTCAAAAGACCATTCCCCAAAATCAAAATCAAAATGCCAATCAAACTCTAGACATATTTCAACACCCTTTACCAAGACATGGTAAAGAGGTAGCCAATCAAATCGAACATCATAATGTTCCCCCTCCTACCCGATATGTAGGAACCATTAGCGAAAAATTACCTGTTCAGGATCCTCAAATATTTGAAACGACCTTATCCCTGGTTACGACCAGGCCCTTACATAATTTTCAAACTTCTGATTCTAGTGATATAGAATCAAATAGTGAAAGTGAACTAGACATTACTTCAAACCAATTGAATAGTTCTGAAAATGAATTAGATCCTATTCAACCCGTCACAAATGCTAATGTTCCAGAAGAACCATTCCCTAGAAGAGTCACTACTCGACCCTCTTCTAATATATTCCTTTCTAATGAACAAGCCATTAATGCTCAACCGAGACCAGTTCAACGTCTTCACTATAACATCGTAGGTACCATTGGAGTCGTTACTCGACAACAAGCTCAAAACTCTCAACAAGAACCAAACCAGAATGATGGATCGGCTCCATTCGTTCTGAAAAACCCTAATAAAGGGAATCATGCTCCTAATATCCAATCTAAACCCCCTTACAACATTAATGAGCAATTGGCCAATACTACGGCCAGAATTTCTCTCTTAGATTTATTAAGATCCTCTCCCACCCATAGGGATGAGTTGATGCTTACATTGAGCCAAATGATGGTACCTCAAAACATTCAACCAGAAGCTATGGCCAATACTATCATCACTCGAGAGATTGATTGTATTGAATTTCGGGATAAAGATATCCCACAACACAGTTTACATAAGGACAATCCATTATACATTACTGCTTTAATTGGAGATGTAGCTATCAAACGAGTTTTGATTGATAATGGCTCATCTCTAAACATTTGCACCTTTGACTTCTACCAACTATTTGGCTTTAGAAGTGATGAAATGAAGAAAACTGATATTATTATCAAAGCTTTTAATGACAAAACACAAGAAACATGTGGAGTTATTATCCTCCCATTGCAAGTTGGTCCTAGAACCCTAGAAACAACCGTGTTTATTGTACATTGCCCAGCATCGTACAATATACTTTTGGGTCGCCCTTGGATCAACGCCATGCGAACGGTCCCATAAACTTTACACCAATGTGTTAAATTTGAATTCAAAAATCAGTTGGTCACTATTCATGGTGACCCTAGACCTTTTGATATGTGTGCTTTGGTAGAACCTGTTGGAGTGCAATTTTGCCTAGCTCTGTCATCCACACAACCTAGTTCGTATTTTTAATCTAAAACTGTGAAACATACACCCATAACTTCACCTATTTCCCCTCCATTAATTTCATCCTCCTATATAGATCAACAATCCTCTAAACAAATCATTTTAGAACCTCAAATAGATCTTAAGTCTACAACCAATCCTTCAAGTTTTATCTTTATAAATTCAAGACCTATAGACACATCTATCATACCTTCCACAACTAAAGACATAGGTAATAAGCCTTCTACATCTTATGCCCTTTCTGATGACCTTTTACCAGATTTATCTACAACCTTAATATAAAAAAAAATGAATGCTTTCATGCAAGATTCAAACCTTTTAAATAACTTGCCGCCATCTCCTCGTACTTTGGGCCTCCCACAACCTATGGGAAGTACTTACCAAGTCGGGAGTTGTGCCTTCATTTATAAAGGATATGACTAGGGAAGAATCCCTCGGAATATCAAAACTCACCATGAAGGATACGCTCGGTGTTATTTTACCAATGATTATATTAAAGCTAAACCCATGATGCTTAAAATGGGATATGAAGGGAAAGGCTTGGGACCTTTCCAAAATGGCATGAAAGAACCTTTCGAGGTAGAACCGTGGCACGCCCGCTGTGGTGTGGGCCTATTTCCTAGTAAGGGTCAACCCTTTCCTTTTGAGGATGATGATCATCTCATATGCTATCAAGATTATATGGATAGGCATGTTGATTTGCCTCTTAAAAATCAGTCGTTTTCATGCAACATGCTGTCCATAGCATACCCTGAAATGATTGCTGACCCCGATGAAGAGTTGGAAGGAGATATCTTCCATGATGTCTCTATTGAAGAGATGTTGCACAATGGGTTTTTTTTGATGGTTCTATACCAACTATAGCTCAACTTGAGGCCACTAATCCTCAAGATGAATTATCTAAATTAACATTACAAGAATTACAAGAATTGGGCGTTTCACCCGCCCCACCTAATTTTGAAAGAGATCTACACATGGAGGTAGAAAATGTCATTAAAATTAACATTGGAACTGAGGACAATCCTCACATAATCAATATTGGATCAGAATTAAGTCAAGAAAAATAAGAACAATACATCGCATTCCTTAAAGAGTATGAAGATGTCTTCACTTGGACATACGAAGATATGCCAGGTCTAGACCCTTCCAGTAGTCATGCATCATCTAGTGGTCCATCCGGATGCTAAACCTGTCAAACAAAAACTTAGAAAAATGCATCCCAAAGTGGCTCTACTAGTCAAAGGGGAGTTAGAAAAACTCCTGAATGTTATCTTTATACAAGCTATTGATTATGCTGAATGGATCTCAAATGTAGTTCCAGTCACCAAGAAAGAAGCTACCAAAGTTAGGGTTTGCACGGACTTTAGAGATATTAACGTTGCATGCCCTAAAGATGACTTTCCTCTTCCAAACATGGACCAAATCATTGACTTCACTGCCAAAAGTGGGATGATGTCCTTAATGGACGGATTATTCGGTTATAATCAGATCGGATAGCTCCTGAAGACCAGGCTAAAACAGCCTTTACTACCCCCTGGGGTACCTTTTCTTTGGAAAGTGATGCCATTTGGCTTAAAGAACGTCGGTGCAACTTATCAACGAGCTATGACCTACATTTTTCATGATATGATGCATGATATCCTACATGATTATGTGGATGATATTATAGCTCGCTCTATTATTGAAAATAATCATTTAGATGATTTAAGGAAAGTATTTAATCGATTACGAGAATATCTCATTCGATTAAATCCAGAAAAATGCATATTCGGAGTTAAATCCGGCAAACTATTAGGGGTTTTAGTTTCTTTACGTGGTATTGAAATCGACCCTCTCAAGATTGTGGCCATCACCGTTATGCCTGCACTGACTAATATATCTGAGTTACGAAGTTTACAAGGTAAGATTCAATCCATCCGTCGCTTCATCGATAAGCTGGCGGATAAAACCGGTCCCTTTCTTAAACTCCTTAAGAAGGATGTCCCCTTTAATTGGGATACCGAATGTAGAGAAGCTTTTGAACTTCTCAAACAATACCTCCTTAATCCACCTGTGCTTTCACCACATAAATCCGATCGCCCATTTCTCCTATATATTTCAGCTTTAGATTCTGCCTTAGGGGCTATGTTAGCCCAACTTGATGATGAAAAGTGAGAACGTGCTAATTATTATATTAGTCGAACCTTCATCAGTTATGAAACCCGCTACACAACATTGGAAAAACTATGTCTAGCAGTCGTATTTGCTACGAAAAAATTACGACATTATATGCTTAGCCAAAAAACTTATGTCATTGCTAAATATGATCCCTTAAGGTATCTCATGAGTCGACCTTATTTATCGGGTTGCACAGCCAAGTGGGTTCTTGCTCTAAGCGAGTTTGATCTCACATTCATAGGACAGAAGTCTGTTAAGGGTCAAATCATAGCAGATCAATTAGCTGCTGCACCCTTAGAGTCTACCCATCCCCTCATCATCGAGTTTCCGGATGAATGCCTTCAATTAGAGGCGAGACCATCCTGAACAATGGTCCTTATACTTTGATGGAGCCCGATGCATGAGTGGGGCTGGTGCGGGTATTATTTTAATATCTCCGCAAAAACATCTTATTCCTCTGTCCTTCAAACTGACCTTTGCTTGCACCAACAATACTGCTGAGTATGAAGCTCTAATCCTCAGATTACGAGCTGCTCTAGCACTAAAAATTAAACATCTTTTAGTTTTTGGTGATTCCCAACTGGTTATAAACCAAATTAATGAAGTTTATCAAACCAGAGATGATAAACTACGCCCATATAAGGCCTATGTTTTACAATTAATGTCCCTATTCGATCAAGTCACCTTGGAAGCTATTCCTCGAACTAGCAACCGTGTAGCTGATGCTATGGCCGCAGCTGCATCTCTCTTGCCCTTGGAGTTAGATGACGAATATGCCACTATCATTATTCGTCGACTCCAAGAACCCGCCTCAAATAAGTCATGCTTAGAGCCTTTGGATGTGTTTCTAATCAATGAAACTACTCCTGAGCCTTGGTATATAGACATATTTGATTTTATTCAAAATGGGACTTTCCCTGCCAATTCTAATAGAAACCAATGTCGGTTATTATGTCGACGAGCAAGTCGATTCGTAATAATTGGCAATACTTTATATAGGATATCTTTTGAAGGTATCCTATTAAGATGCTTAAACTTAGAAGAGTCTAAATCAGCCTTGAGTGAAGCCCATGATGGATCTTGTGGAGGACACTTTAGTGGTAGTGTTATTGCTAAAAAGCTCCTTCGGATAGGATACTTTTGGCCTACCATGGAAACGGATGCACATGAGTATGTGCGTCATTGTGACAAGTGTCAAAAACATGCTGACCTTGTCCATGCGCCTGCACAAGAGCTGCAGGCTATTTCATCTCCATGGCCCTTTTCTAAATGGGGCTTGGATATTATTGGCAAAATCAATCCTGTGTCATCTGATGGACACAAGTTCATCATAATTGCCATTGAGTATTTCACGAAGTGGGTTGAAGCTATGCCTTTAGCTTCCTGCACTGGCACACAAGTTTCTAAATTTATTTTTAATAAAATCATTTGCAAGTTCGAAATTCCTGCCAATCTCATCTCTGACAATGGAACTTGCTTCAAAAATAAATATGTTAAAAAATTATGTCAAAAATATAAGATTCAACATCGCTGGTCCACTCCCTATTATCCTCAGGGTAATGGTCAAGCAGAAGCATCTAACAAAACCCTAATCAAAATTCTCAAAATATTGGTCAATAAAACGGCCGTGGCTGGCACATTCAATTATATCCGACCTTGTGGGCCTATCAAACTAGTGTTCGAACCCCCACTCGAACTTCACCATTTGTTTTGGTGTATGGTCTTGAAGCAGTTTTCCATTTGAATTGGAAGTTCCTTCTTTGGCTCTGCTACTTCAAGATACCGAAGTAGGAGATGAATATTGTGTTGGCAGACTCAGTTAGCTGGAACTCCTAGATGAAAAATGCATCAATGCTTTGGAGCATCTCCGTGCTTACCAAAACAAGCTTAAAAGATCATATGCTAAGAAAGTTCGTCATCGCTCCTTTGAGATTGGCGACCTTATTTTGAAAGAAAATAAAAAAAATACAAATGCAACTAAGGAAATTAAAGGTAAATTCGAGCCCAATTGGCTTGGACCATACATTATTATTGCTAAATTTGAATCAGGAGCATATAAATTATATACCTTAGATGGTAAAGAACTTAAAGAACCCATGAATATTTTGCATCTTAAATGTTACTATGCATAAATCTGGTCATTTCATCCATGTATATATTTGTTCAAAATTACTATCTTGTATTTCTTTCAATTTATTCAAAAAAACACCAAAAACATTCATAAATCTCCCAGAAAAATCTTCAAAAACTATCTATTGCATTTATTTAAAGCACTTGTTAAATTGTTTACTCAAAAACAAAAATCAAAATAAAAATCTAAAAACAGCTATATGCTTGACTCTTTCGAAACCAAAACAATATACAGAAGAAAGCGAGAGTCAACAGTCTCAAAACTTCTCAAATCATTTATATATATTTTCTTACAATTATTGCAGTTATATGTTTCAACTTATTTTGGATAAATTAGCATTTATTTTGAATCCCTCACTTGCACACTCACAACAATAAATATCTTGATTTTATCTGACATGATTACTAATCTCTCTTATATCAAAGTTCACAAAATTCAATTAAATAAAGTTTGAGCATAGAGAATTGATCTTGTTATTTACTTAAACCAAACACATCTTTTCACAATAAAATGATTATATTTGTAATTTCCATGTTTTGCTACATAGTAGAACTGATTTCTTGAGCGAAAAGTTTCCCCTACTATCCTATCATGCACATGGTCTAGAATCTTTGAGAATTGGCAAAAGGACAAGCTCACCCCTACCCAGAATAAAAATCCCTTGCTCTACAGCTAATCCGAGCAAGTATCCCTAGCAAAGAATAAGAAAAATAAAAGAAAAATTCAAGAAAAAGAGAAAAGAAAAATGTTCTTTTATATCATTACAACAATGTTACAAGCATTATCAAGAAAAAGAAATACAAAAAGAAAAATAAGCAAAGTTCAAAAGAAAGCAAGAAAGCAATAAAATCCCTTTCCCTACCCTTTGAAAAGAAAAGAAGGGTTGATGAGCTTGAATCCCTGGAATTCTTAATTATTCGAAAACTGTGAGGTAAGCCCCATAACAGGTGGTTTGTGCCCAACCTGCTTGGCCTTGGGTAACTCCTAGCGTGGTGATATGTCTGTCACATTAGCGACCTTTTTTGTACTGGACCTATGTCTTCTTATGGATTAGCTAGCTTTTGATAATCCGATCTACATAGTAGCCTAGTATGGTTATATGCATCTACATCATGGTTAATGAACACTTATTTGGTTTCTTCAAATCACTTGTATCATAGTATCTTGGTCAAAACTGGTAAATGAACAATGCAGTTGCACACACATTTGTATTTGAGAGATTTTGTGTATCATTATGATAAATCAAGATCAGAAATGAATTCACATATGCACATGGGATTCCTTATAAATCTAACTTTTGTCTTCAAAATAATTTGAAATATTATTTTTGCAACTTGTTTGGAATAAATCAAGTACAGTTGTTTACCATAAAGACAACTATATAATAGAAAAATCAAAAATTTCTTTCAAATCAAAACATATACATATATATCTGATTGACTTTCGCGACGATGGTATAGTTTCAAAACCCAAATTGAAATATTATGCCTAGCGCAAGTCCTCATTTTCATATTTTCTGTTCATCAAAAATCAACCATGCAATAAAACTATTTTTTTGGATTTTCGCGATAATGGTATAAGTCTATACCTACATATTCTATGCCTAGCGCAAACCATTGTAACAATTTTTATTCCCCATTTATTCAAAAATCATGAAAACCATATGGCTTAATTCATTATGTTACACAAATTATGCTTTTCCAAAGCAAACACATTTTCATTATTTCATGTCATTATGTCAACCTTTAATTTTGCAATGATGGTATAATTCCTAAGGAATTATCCAAAAAATTTTATCACCCTTAGGAATTTATGCCTAGCAAAAATCATTTTAAAACATCATTTCATGCACAAACATTTTTATGAAAATCTGAAAACAAACCATCACCATCATTATCATTTGCACTATCACAACAAAGTCTTAAGACAGTCTCTTAAGCACTCTTTTACTTTTAACAATATTTCTATCCTGGGACTAGCTTGACGACCGAGTGAGCAGCGAATCCGTGAAATGGTCTATAATAGCGACAATGTCCTTTGAAATTATTGTTAGAAGTCTCTTTTTATTTTTTATTTTTATCACATTTCATCATAAACAATCAATTTGTTACATCTGATTATTTCATTTAAAAATATCACCATGACATTCAAATTATAATATCTCCAACGACATAATTACATCCAATTATCAAATCAATCAATCAAAACATAAAAGCATCATAAACATACACAAAGACACAAGTCATATGATCAAAAATATCTCATATATATATGTACATCATCAAAACTAGATTGGTATGCCACAATCTGTACCTCGACATACTCAATCCTCTATAAAAAATAATCATATCATACAAATGTCAATCCCGCCCTCTAGCCTCGAGAGCCTCTCGAGCTCTCTGCCTCATCTCCTCCCCCGCCCTGAGGTGGAGGAGGTGGCCCCATCGTCGTCTGTGTAGTCCTCGTCCTCGATCGAGACATAGTCCTCGAGGACCCAATCCTGATAGGGTCAGCAATGCCGACTGGCAGCTGTACCCTCTGACCCTATGGCACCATCTGCAAGTAGATGCCCTGGTAAAACGCAGTCTGAGCAATTGATCATGCCAGCTCCTATGTGCTTGCCCCTTCGCCCCATGCCCTGAGGCATGCAATCTCATCCCGTAGCTGTGACACCTCAGCCCGGTGTCGTGCAACCGCATCCTATAGTGTTTGCACCTAAGCCTACAGACGATCTCTCTTCGCCTGGAGAGTAGCCATCTCGCTACTCTCTTCTGTATCCACACCCTTGCCCTTATCGGGTGATGGTGGCCTCTGTGGAGATGGGGGTCTCACCTCCCTCCTCTCCCTCTCTCTCTATCGCGGCCGCTCCTGTGCCTGTGGCCACCTCACCTCTCTCCCACCGTGACCCTGGGCTGCCTCCATCGTCGCCTGGCATCACCTCCCTATCCGACGCACAACTACGTGGATCATACCCTGTGCCCTCATCATCCGAGGAGGGCGGATGCCTACGTACCAGGCATCGTAGCCATCGGCTACCCCTGTGTCGTCCCCATCCACTGGCTAGATGGGGGCATCATCCGTGTCCTGGATCCAGAACCGCTGCATGTTCGAAGCCCCGCTAACTGTAGTGTTATCTCGGACAGTCTGAGAAAACTCATAGTCTCTGAGGGATGGGATCCCCTACTGTAGACCGAAATACCTCAAAACTCGGTCGTACCTATGGAGCTCCACCTCTCCCCTCTCCATCCTTAGCCAGCAAACTCGCTTGATGCGAGCCAACTCCTGTCTGTCCTCTGGCCACCATGGATGCTCTCTCCACGGCCTCCAGGTGATCTGGTCCGGGACTAGGTCATCCAATAGCCTCCGAGACATCGACAGGTTGATCCGCCGCTGTGACCCTCTTCGGAGCCACCAGTAGAAGATTCGGGGCCTCTCCCCATCAACCCCTATTAGAGGAAGCCCTATCGGCCTCCGCATCGTAATGTGCTCCCAACACCAAACTTGTAGTAGCGATGTCATAACCAGACATCGGTCGCCCTTCTACATGACCCCATACAAGATCCTGTACAATCGGCATAGAACAAAACTACCCCAAGCAAACCTGTAGCTGTGGTCTCTCATATCGTAGATCACATCTGTGAGCATCCATGGCACCCTGCACCCGCTCTGGTGGCACAACAAAAGTCCACCAACTACTCCAGATAGCACCCGTGTGAGTGTAGATGCCCCAGGCATCTGGCGTAGTGCCTCGATGTTAACTTCGCCCTTCTCCAGGGCAAAGCTCGGGTCACCGCATAACCGTCCCATAGCATGGCCCTGATTGGCCATAGGAGTAATGGGCCATCCTTGTATGGGGATTCTCAGAATCCTCCATATGTCCTCTAGTGTGAGAGTCATCTCCCCTGTCGGTAGCCGAAAACATGAAGACCTCGGATACCACCTCTCTGCTAGGGCCGTCAGTAGCCCCATGTCTGTAGATACTTGTGGCATTTTTGCCACATGCGAAGCTGGCCTGTGCCAGCTGATATCGCTCTGCCTGTGTCAGAGCGGCCAAGTCGTCTCTCAAACCTCCATATTTCCATTCTCTGCTCTTTAGTAATCCTCTCTGCAAACATAAACAACAAAACAATAAACAATCATTAATCAACAATTCAAGTAATCAATAATGCAAGTTAAAAATTTAATTTTGTGCAATTGATGATATCGCCCACTATTGGACGATATCGTCCCAAATTTGAGCATAATCATTTTCGATTTCGTAGTTCGAAATCATCTCGAAATTGTCGAAATTGAGACGATTTCGTCGAAATCTCGTCCCGACGACGTCGACGACCCAAAAACAGCCGCGATGCTCAAAATCCATCTAAAATTCATCTAAAAAACATGTAAAGTTAAAATTAAAGCATTCTAGATAAGTCTAGACTCTTACCCGTAGACCACGCCGGACCTCTGTTGACCTGTGCGTCGTCTCCACCATTTTTGCTTCTAGAGCTCTAAAACCAGAAAATGAACAGTAAAAATGAATTAGGGTTTTACCCTATTTTTCTTAATTTTATTCAAAAATAATTTTTTGCTTTTTCGCGTTTTTACCTCAAACGTTCGATTTGGGTAAAAACACGGAGGGGGCACCATAGTAAGCTGTCGTACGATTCGACCAAGAATCGTCGCCTAAAAATGGTAATAATTTTTGCTTTCTCGTAGATCGAGAAGAACTCATCTTTAATGCATTTTCTTCGAAAAATTCGCTAAAGAGGGGGCAAAATGTAGCACCCTAAAATTGGTGCAATAAAATTATAATAATTACATTCACCTTAGTAAATAATTTAAAATTCAAATTTAACCTCCCAAACCGCCCGTTAACTGCCGGGAAATCCGTTTCCCCCTTTTCTGTGCCATTTTTAGAGGTTGTTTTGATCGTTTGACGATATCGTCGCCGATCAGACGATATCGTCGCCGATCAGAAGATATCGCCCCATATTTGACGATTTCTTCTGGACTAGGATGTCCAGACGATCTTGTCGCAAAACTGATTTTGCAAAGTTGGAATTTGTTCCAACGGGTCTCCAATTTGGGCAAAAGCATGTCTGCGCCATTGGGACCCTCCCCCGTTGGAGATCTCCCAAATTGGGATGATCTCCAACCTCCTAACTACTCCCCTAAGCCTATTTAGTCTCTAGGATTTTCCCCTCCCAGCCCCTGGCCGAAATTCTCTGCAATTCAATTCCATAGACGTTGAATCATCTCTATCTTGCATTTGCACTAGTTCCACATCAATTTTGTTGCAGGTACAACACTGTTTTTCAGTCGGAGCCAGCACCTATCGTCATCGATGAACCTGTTCAGATCGGAGGCGAACCTGTCGAGTCGAGGCGATTTCGATGCGATGCGAGACGATCTCAACTGCAGTTCGTATTAAGGAAATCAGTGCCTGAATTTTACGTTCCTCAACCCTTTTCCTGTCATTTTATTCTGTAAATTAGATAATCTATTCAATGTTTTATATTATCTTGCTTTTGGAGTTCACCCATTTAGATTAAGTGCATAATTAAATCTTAATTATCATCAAATTAGCACAATTCATTTTTGTTTCGTGTTTAAGTTGCAGTTTGATAACATTGCTGCCATTTTATATCATTTCCCTCTATTAGCACTGTAGTATTTTTTATATTTTGCATCTGTTTTCGGTTTTGCAGGTCTCTGACGAATTCGTTTGACGAATTCGTCAGATCTCAGATGATCTTGTCTGATTGCAGACGATTCTGTCGAATCTCAGACGATCCATACTACTTCAACATCAGAATCTTCTTCAGACATCCAGATCAGGTATTCCTCATCTTACATTTTGTACTCTCTCTATTTTTGTCTTTAAATCTGTTTTATGTATTCATTGAACTTGCATTTTCATATAGATTAATATAGATTCATTCGACCAAACCTAGGATATGAATGCTTAAGGTTAAAACGAACACATTTAAACACATTCCAAAACCTAGGCGTGGAAGCTGCCATCAAATGTTTCCTGGTGAACCCACCATCCGTCGAAAAATCATCAAAATACACCTCCCTTGAGAGGTGGGACCTTCACAAAGTCCTCTCAGTCCGAGGTACCGCACCATCCTTTTCCCATCCTCCTTCCGAGCGCGGATCCTATAGCCTAAAGGTAGGGATGCGAAAAATTTGGAGCGATACACCTATATTGTTATTGTTGTAGGTTGATGAGCTTAGACATAGACTGGATTACAGACGTAATATAAAGAATAGCTAGAGCATAAATCATAGACATCCAAAAGATGGCACTGTCATACAAAGTTGACATAAACATGGGTTGCATATACTGACATACGAGTTTGACATCATCATTACATATGCTAACATTTAGAAGGACTATCATGTCATCATACCATTAGAGTTCCATCATGTGGTCATGAATCCTATTATAATTTGAACTACCACCATGTTGAATGTCATATAAGAACTAGCCATCACACTAGTAATCATCATATATAGATTCCATCATACCAATAAGTTGTTGTCTAAGCTATGTTGCCACCATCCCTTATTCTTGGGAATTTTTATTATTGTGCTACATATGTGGAAGTGTGCATTGATTAAGGCATGCATACGAATAAGAATATGAGTGACCATATGCACGATAATGTGCGATGACATGCATTGTAATATGGTCAAGGACAAAGACGTTTGTGTAGATGGACGAGCTTGCACAAGTGAAGACATATGCAGATAAATGAATTGTAGAAATGAAATTTTACATGCTGACACACAATTCCATTCTACTTAAATAATTCTATAGACCTACAGTCATTGTAGTATAGCAATAATAATGCATAGAAACCTGCAACAATAAAAATAAAAGTAGCAATAACAATAACATAAGCAACAATGGTAATAGCAGTAGCAATGGTAATAGAAGCAACAATGGTAGATAACAATAATTATAGGTAGTTTTATATTAACAATGGCATTTATGATACAAAATTATAGTTTCAGTATTATAATCTATAGCCTGCAAATCCTAGGTTGAATATCCTTCATAGCTGCATACAAGACTGGACTGCATCATTCCATCAACCTGCATGACTCTCCTCAAAGCCCTGGATGAATGAATGAATGAACAAACACTGTGAATGAACCCTTCAATACATGAACCATTGAACGCATTGAATGAATGACTTCTTATCAACCTCTGACATATATCTCCCTTGTAAAATTATACTTTTGATGGTAACTCCTCTGATTGCACTACATTAGATGACAATATTTTTGATGACAATCCTTGATGAATTATTCTCTAATGGATTAGACTAGACAGATTGAGAAGTCTAATGGGTACAATGTCTAGATGTCTAGGAAAATAGGTTAGACAACTTAGATGGGTAGATGTCTCGAATGGATTGCACATAGGTAGACATCTTAGATGGGTTGCACATAGGTCTATATGGGTAAGTGTAGACGTCTAGGATAGATAGGATAGACATATGGACTGGTAGATGTCTAAGATAGATGATCAATTAGATGAACAACTGGACATCTAGGATGGATGACTGGACATATGGGATGGATGACTGGATGTTGGATGGTTAGATGTCTAGGAAAGACTATTGGACGTCTGAGACAGATTGTTGGATATCTAGGATGGGCGACCGAACATCTGGGGTGGATGACTGAAAGGTAGCACATACTATTGGATGTCTAGGATGGATTATTGAATGTCTAGGACAAATGATCGAACATATGGGTCTAACTGATAGATTAATGGGACTAACGACTAGATGTTTAGATGGTTAGACATCTAGGATAGATGATTAGACATCTGGATAAGTAGACTTTCTTAGATGGGTAATTTTCCAGACATCTAACTCCCTTAGACATATAAGTGTCAGAAAGGTATGTCTAAGATGGGTAATTTTTAGATATGTAGCCTCCAAACGACTCCTTTTCAGATGGCTTTACCTTAGATGATTTCTTCTTAGATGTTGGCACCTCAGATGGCTCCTACTCAAATGTTTGCACCTCAGACGACTTCACTTCATTTGAATTTTGCTCAGATGTCTGAACCTTAGACAAATCCTTCTTAGATATATTCATTTTCGACATATCCTCCTCCATCATCTAGCTGCATTCTCTAGTCATCCGAATCTCATCCATCTGCAAGGTTTTTGCATCACTTTTCCAAGTCAGGCATAATCCAAAGCCTTTTGGTATGATATTGGAGGAAATATCTTCTTCCTTTGAGATATAGGGAGAAGTCCATCTATGAACCACATACTCTTTGAATCCTCTGAGTGGTATTTCTCCACATGGTCAAACAACCTACTCAACCTTCAATTGTAATAATGAATATACTCATTCTCTCCTTGTATGCTATAATTTTCATTAATATTGTATGATCAAAATTCTTCCACAAATGCATCACATAACTCTTATCATGTCTTGTACTTTTTTGTTGGTAATTTTATGTACCAATCCATTGTGAATCCATGAAACATTGTAGGAAACCACCTCCTCCAATCTGCTTCATTATTTTATCCAATCACTTTCCACACCATGTGGGAAATTATCCAATGCCTAATCGGGTCTTCCTTCCCTTCTCCTATGAAAAGTGGACACTTTAGTTTCCTAGATTTGGAGGCTATGTTGGCCATTGGTGGGGTTCCTATTTCTTTGTCACTTTGATGAAGAGTCCCCTGGAATCCTTGACTGATTCCTACTTCCTATGGGTGATCTGCTATGCTTCTCATCGTCAAATGTTTCTATCCTAGGTACCTTATTCTCACCAAAAAATCATCTCCCAACTTCCTGTGCATCCTTACTCTGTGACCTTATTCACTAGAATGTTGGTTGTGGCCCTGGTATTTCTTCTTGAGACCTCATGTACTATTTCTTTGGTGCCTGACTCTTGTCCTTTGCACTCCTCTACAACCTTCCTACCACTTTTTTAGGTGTTACCATCCACTCACCATATCCTCGCACAATTTTTGCATCAACATATTCCCTTACATAAATGTTTTCCTTGAATATTGGTGGTCCTTGTACCCATTATTCCATTCATATTAGCAATGTTTACCCTCTTAATTAATCTCCTCTTAGATTAACATCTTCCAAATATTTTACTGGTCTACTTATTCTGCTACTACAGACATTTAGACTATAGATGTCTAGACTACAAACGTCTAGACTACTTCTGCAAATATCTATACTACTTCTATAGATGTCTAGACTGATGCTACAAATGTCTATGAATCCTCGATATGTGAAATGTTTGCTTGTATTTTGTACCCTATTGGCATGCACATTCCTTTAGACATCCCTTCATCTACATCAACAAACAAATTTATCGTGTCTTCACCTACATATTTGGATGCACTTTGTTGTTCTTGGTGCGCATCTCCCCAAGGGTTTTACTTCTCAAAAATTCATATCACCAAATTGGACCTAACTTTGTAAAGAAACGATTCCAGAATATAGAAATGAAATTTTACATGTTGACACACAATTTCATTCTACTTAAATAATTCTACAAACTTGCAGTAATTGTAGTATAGCAATAATAATGCACAAAAACTTGCAACAACAATAACACCAATAGAAGCAACAATGGTAATAGTAACAATAATGGTAGATAACAATAATTATAGATAGTTTTATATTAAAAATGACATTTATGATACAACATTACAGTTTCAACATTACAATTTACAACCTGCAAACCCTAGGCTAAATATCCTTCATGGCTACATTCAAGACTGGACTACATCATTCCATCAACCTGCATGACTCTCCTCAATGCCCTGGCTGAATGAATGAATGAAAAAATTGAATGAAAAAGGGGAGATCTTATTTATACACCCAAAAATTGGCTATCCTCCAACTATCTTATAACTTCCCTCAAATTACATTTCATATGCATTTGCTCTTGCATTTACTTGACATTTCCCACTATAGGACAAAATACCTTATGACTTATAATTTAGCCGACATAATTGACTTACATCACTTTATTACGTACAATATTATTATTATTATTATTATTTTTTATTTTTTATTTTTTTTGAATTTACATGGTGGAATCGGTAGCCGCCACGAATCCGGGTAGGCTGTCCGGCTTTTATGGCTGCCACAGTATTCTGCGTTGTCCACCCCAAAAGCCGCCACACAGATCTTCGCACAGTCCGCCACTATAACCACCATGCCACAATCATTTTAAACCTTTTATGCCACTGAAAGCACTAGGAAAGGGACAAGCGTTCAGTCTGGCGAGGCCCAAGATTTGAACCTTGGACCTCCACCTCCCTTATGGGGTTTGGATGAACCAATTGGTCTACACCTTGGACCTATATTATGTACAATATTAAGTTGCACTTTATAAAATAATTAAATATATGCACACATTCTGTCAAACACTTTATGTACAATTACAAAATAACACATAATACCAAAACTGTTTCAACAAATCAAAACATATCAATTTTCCTGTCTACATGAATTATTGTAGATAGAGATGTGTGCATAGACATACCTGTTCATGCAAGTAGGGATGTAAGCATATACAAATAAGTTTATATATATTGAGATGTATGTATATGGATGAGCTCATGCAAATGAATGATGTGTGCAAATGAACAAGTTCACACAAGTTTGCACACAACCAAACATGTTCATGATGGAGACGACTATGATAAAGAGATATGTGATAAACTATATTTTTGCAACAAAGGTGTTTGTGATGAAGGGTGTGATAAAGGCATGCACAACAAAGAGATGCATAAGGACGTACATGTTGGTGAAGTTTGCATCAATGAAGTTAGACATGATGAAGCAAACACCAAGTCTGATAAAAGAGAAAACCTAGTTTGGCAAGAGAGGTTGGTAGTGGACCATGCAAGTACATCTAAAATACCTTTAGGTTCAAGTATAAGTCAACCTTCCTCATCCAATATTGGGAGTTTAGTTTGAATTGGAGTATGAGTACCCAAATTTTATTTTAAGCATGAGATATAAAAACATCTTGGATGAGACCTTTGTTTAGAAGTTGAAGAGCAGAGGAAACATGCTTGATCTTACTTATATGATAAGGACCATACTATTTATGGAATAACTTTAAGTTATTTCCACTATTTTTAATAGATGTTTTCTTGTATGGCCAAAGATACACATAAACCTAATTATTTTCTTGAAATTCATGTTTAGAATGATTTTTTTTAGCATGTTGCTTCATCCTATTTGTAACACATTTTAAGTTACTCTTTAAGGTATGTATGATTACATTGGATTCTTCAAGACAATCATGTACAATTGGAACATTTACTTGATTAAGCACAAATTATTTAGATCATGGGGGTTTGTAACCATATAAGGTAGTGAAGGGAGTCATTTTTTTAAATTATATGGATGAAGGAGTTTTGAAAGGGTCTCTAAACATTTTAAAAATATAGAGTAGTCACAAAAAAGGTAATGAAACACTTCAACCAAAGATCAAGCTGCCAACCAAAGAGCTATCAGGCGATAATTACATCAGTAGAAAAGTTTAAAATTTGAAAACAAAATGTTGCTTGGCCAAGAAGAAATCTGACACAAATCTTGAAACTAAAAAGTATTTAAACATACCAACAATAGAAAAATAAAATCTAAACTACCGCCCAGACAAAAGGGATCAAAACCACCATAGAAAACTACATTGATTTGACACCCAAAAAAAAAGGGAGTCATTTTGGTTGATGTACCATAAGTTGTGTTTGATCACCACAGAGCTAGAGATAACCATTTAGCCCATTTTTAAGACTTATTTGATACAAAATATTGTAAGTAGCCTTATGCACTTATTAAATATCTCTATTTTCCCATAAATTTTAGGATGATATGTTGAATTTATGTTTGTAAGAAACTTATTTTCTAACATAACTCTTTTTAGAAATTACTAGTAAATAATGAATCATTGATCAATTACTGTTATCTTTGGAAATCCATGAAGCTTATAAACATGGTTGATAATTTTTCTAACACTTGAGATGTGGAGTAGGTATGCTTCATCGGAATGAAATGGGTAAATTTTCTCAAATGATCCATCATCATAAAATTCTATTATATCCAATGGATATAGGTAAGCCATCAATAAAATCCATGTATATTTCTTCCCATTCTTTTTACGATATGTTTAATGGTTATTGATGTGATGCGACATACTTATTTTTATGTCTTTGGTACATATCACACTCAGCCACATACTTTCAAATTTTGTTTTGCATACCCCTCTAAAATAATGATTGTTGAGCATTATAATAGATTTTAAAGAAACCAAATATCTCGAATTTGGTGAATCATGACTGTCTACAAGAACTTTTAGTATGAAACCTGAATTTTAAGGTAGATATGTATTATTATTATCGTAAGTTATTGTTTTTTCTTATAAATTATGTATGTGTCTCAATATTCATTATGATTTCATGACACTCATAACTTTTGACATATTTTTTTGCACATCCTTAATCCATTTAGGAATGATTACCAAAATTGAATACGTGATTGCTTCTTCATACTTCCTAGATAAGGCATTTGTAACCTGGTTATATTTTCCTTTCTTATGTAGAATTTCAAAATCAAATGATTGAAATTTAACCACTTATTTATGTTGTTCAATCATTAATATTTTTTGGAGTAGATATCTAAGACTATCATAGTCAGTCAAAACTAAAAATTTACTATCAATTAGATATTGCCTCCATTTTACTACAATATACATAATTGCAAGTATTCCCTTATTATAAATAGACTTGATTTACTCATGTTTTTTAAGCTTGTGAATGTAATATGTTATTGGGTGACCATATTGCATGAGCATAACTCCAAGATCCACTCCAAAAGCATTACATCAATTTTTAAATGGTTTAGAAAAATTAGGACTTGTTAGTACAAGGTAGGGTTATGCATAAGGGGTCAAACCCAAAATCTATTTATAAGGGGTAAATCAGTTTCAAAATCGAGGTAAATCATGTCCAAACTCATGTAGGAGACATGGCAAATTGCATTTATATTTCACCAAAAATTATAAAACTATGGTGAATTTTTTTAGTGTTGATGATTGATGCCATACAATATTTGATAGACTAACTATAGACAATTAAGCTTGATGTTAGCATATTGATGATCGGTTGTAGCAAAGGTTAATTTATGATAACACAAGGATGATCAGTTGCAACAAAGTGTTCCATGATGATCGGTTGTAGCAAAGGGTTTTATTAATGATCAGTTGCAATAAAGGGCTTAATTAACAATTAGTTGTAGTAGAGGGCTTGATTGATGATCGATTGCAGTAGAGGGATTGATTGATGATTGGTTGTAGCAAAGGGTTTGATTGATGATCGATTGTAGTAGAGGACTTCATTGACGATTGATTGTAGTAGAGGGCTCTTTTGATTATCAGTTGCAAGAAAGGACTCCATTGACGATCAATTATAGTAAATATCCCATTGATAATCAGTTGTAGTAGAGGGTTCCATTGATGATTGATTGTAGTAGAGGGCTTAATTGAAAATTATTTGTAGTAGAGGGTTTCATTGATGATTGGTTATAGAAAAGGGCTCCATTTATGATTGGTTGCAACTAAGGGCTCTATTGATGATAGATTGTAGTAGAGGGCTCCATTGATGATCAGTTGTAGCAGAAGGCTTCATTAATGATCGGTTGTAGTAGAGGGTTTCATTGATGATTAGTTGTAATAGAGGGTTTCATTGATGATCGATTGTATCATAGGGTTTCATTGATGATCAGTTGCAGTAGAGGGTTCCATTAATGATCGATTGCAATAGAGGTCTTCATTGACAATCGGTTGTAGCAAAGGTCTTCATTGATGATCGATTGCAATAGAGGATTGCATTGATGATCAGTTGCAATAGAGGGTTCTATTGATGATTCAATACCACATGTAAAACAATTCAATACCACATGTCAACCTAACATTTAATTTTTATAATCATTTTTTAACTTTTTTCTCATGCAGAGCACATCAGAGCTATGTAGAAACCATCGTAAGATCTTGAATTTTTTTACTTTGTATCCTATGCCCTAATATAGCATGCCTAAGTTATTTTTTTAACATTTTTCTCATGTAAAACACATCACAGTTGAGAAAAAACCACTTTTACACCCTAGGTATTTTCTGTCAAATACATCAATGGCATCCCATTCCATCACTACTAATATTTCTTTCAAAAATCTTGTGTGCCCCCTTATTTTTGAAATATCAACCATATCATGTTATGACATATCATGGGCCAATGACTCTAGTATTCAGGATTTAGTGTTGATGTCACCATACAAAACAAACAACAAATTGTTGCTAAATATTATTGCCACATACAACAATAATTCGATGATTATCAATATGAAAATTGATAACAAAAATATTAATGTTTTTTTCAAACCATCAGATATCCATAGATTGATAACATTGCCTCACATGGATTGTGATCCTATCACTCCAAAGTTAATATTAAGTGAAGATGAAAAAGTATACCTAGAGACCAACTTCAATGTTTCCTCATAATTTTTGTCAGGTATAACTCTGCATATTTCTAGTTTTATTTAAAGTTCAAATTTTGAGTTTTACAAGACTATTTTTATTTTGCAGTATGCTACTAGGTTGAGAAGGGATTTTATTTTAGTATCTATTCCAGATAAGTTTCTTTGAGGGTGTATTTAATTCTTCCAAGCAAGACTTGTTATGCAAGAAAGATTGATGAACATTTCATTTTGGGCATTGGCATATTTGGTTTGTTGTCTTGCCCACCAAAAATCTGACTGGTGCATCTATGTTTTGTAGCGGGTAAGAATTGATCTCCACAATGTCAAAATGAAAACTTCCATGACACTCCACTTGCAATTATATCCTTTCATTTTTTATGAATCTTATTATAATGTGTAGAATGCTGTAGTACTAATCTTACTACACCCACACCTAGCCAATGTTGGCATGATAGTAGAATAGGTGCAGGTAAATGTTTTCCTTTATATTCAAGTAATTATTTTATTTATATGAAAGTAATATTTTTTATTTTAAAGTATTTTTTTTTGGTAAGCATATTCAAGTATTTTTTCTTTTTTATTAATTTTAAAATTTATACATAAATGCAGAAAAGGGTCTCATCTTCCTCTTCAAAAGGGATGCTACTGTAAGAGGTCATAAGCAAAAGGAAACTAGAGATTCCAAAACACACTCGAAATCGACACCATTACATATAAGATCTACAAAATATTTAATATCTTCTTCTATTTCTCATCTACCTCTGCCAGCACGTCAGCTATGTTGATATTAGTGAGGTCATACCCATGACATGTAAGCTTTTTTTTCAAGTTTTTGTTCATGTATTCATTTAGTTAAAATTATAATCAATCATTTTTATTGAATTTTTTAATATTTTTTTAGAGCTATGCTACACCAACATGCCATCACGTGGTGTGGCTATCCAAGAGATGTCATCTTCATCCAGTAAGTGTAATACATTTAAATGAAATTTTATTGTATCAATACTTAATTTTTTTTTGTCAGTTAAAAATAATTAAAATGGGTTTTTATCAAGGATCCCAAAATCTGATTAAAAAAAGTCACAAGACTAAAGGCAAGGCCCAAATGCCAACGGAAAAGATCCCCAAAGACCAAAGGAAAGACAAAAGCCTAACAAGACAGGCTAAGGACAACCTTACAAAAATGCTAGAGGATAGCCTTGAAGGACAAATATATATATATATATATATATATATATATATATATATATATTTATTTATTTATTTCGAATCAATTCTTAAAAATTTTAACAAAATTTTAGTATGATATTTTCAGCGTCTTCACTACAATTTACCCAAAGAAGACAACAAATGATCTCGCCCCTTACTCCACCATGGAAAAAAAAAAATTGAGGTCAACAATGTATGGGAGGAATTTTTTTTTTCCATCCATCACATGGGGAGGACCAAGCCAGACATTTTTAGATTTTCCGAATTTTTCTTTTTGAAAATTTTCAAATATGTAGGGAATTTTTGCTTCAAGGTTAGATAATCCTCCACTTGATGAGGATTACCTTTTATAGGGTAATATTTTTAGTGTATTTAAAGTAACAAATGCGCTTCAGGATCATCAAAAAGAAGCACAAGTTGAATATTCACATGCATCTCCCTAGACCTCATTGTCTTGTCCTAAAACCAACACCCCTCGTCCTCTAACTGAGGATGAGAAAGTATATTTTTTTGAAGATATTTTAATATCTAAAAATTGTGAAGCAACCATAAAATATACATTACTTCAAGTTTTAAAAGAAATAAAAGATTGGGAGTATTGGGTAAAATTTTTAATAAAGCAAATAAATACCCGATTCAAATTTTTTTCAAAAACGGAAGACATTTTTTCATTTGTTGAAAATAAACTAGAAAATCTTGATGCTTTACTACATCAAGCTAAATTTATCACAATGAAAGCTACTTATTTTTACAATGATAAAATTTTAAATATTATGTTGAATAAATTGGAGAACATTAATGCTGAAGCCTAGAATTATTTTAATCAATAGGCATGTGACAAGAAAAAGTTGTTGTTGTTGTTTGTTCTCTTTTTCCAATGTAACTATATATTGACTTATTTCTTCTTTTCTCTTTTGTAGGTCAATTTTGATAATTTAAAGAAACAGGTGAAAAAACTACAAGTGTATCTAAAAATGGCAAAGAAAAACTTGCTAGTTTCTATAAAAATGAAAGAAAGATTAAAAGAGACAATTAGAGAGACAACACATTCAAAAGGATAATAATCCTACATGGTTTTAATTCTAATATTTTGCTTAAGAAGAAGGGTAAAGAAGTACTTTTGATAGTACAAGATGATCTTGCAAAATAATAAAGGGCATTTTTTGGGGGTTTAGAGATGGTAGAGAAAGTCTTGGTCAGATCCAGAGCAATTGAAGAGCATACTGAAGAGGAAGGACCTATAGCATTGGAAGTGAAAAATTTAGATGAAGGACCTAGACCACTAGAAGTGCATACTATAGAGGTAACACAAAAGGGAAAAGAACCCGAAACTACCTTAGGCCCCCAATCTCAAGAATGAAAAAGTGAACACAATTCACTTGTTGACTACAAATTTTGTTGTATTGCAATCAACAATTTTGTACAATGCAATGAAATCTTTTTGAATTAATAAAAAATATATTTCCATAACTTGAGGATTATGCTATTTCCATGTATATTCTTGTGTTTTTTTTATAATTTTCATGTATATTATTGTGCTATTTCTATAACTTGAGTATTATGTTATTTCCATTTATATTCTTGTGCTATTTACATAACTTGAGTATTATGCTATTTCCATAGTACTTTCTAAACTACATAAAATACTTTCTATAAAGAATATTTATGAAGGATACATGCATGTATGGATTTAAAATTTAAAATTTATTCAAAGACAAAGCATAAAACATAAAATTTTATCAACATAAACAATTAATTCAATAACAAAATAGCAAGGCTATGTCATAAAATATAACATTTTATTAAACCAGAAATCCAATTTTGATATCCTTGTAGAAAAAAATGATAACAAATACCATTAAATATATGAATTTTGTTAAATCTTGAAAATTTTACAATGGAGGAAGCAAAAACAAACACTTCTCAACTTCTCCATTATCACTTGTAAGCATATCAAATATCTATGTCTCCACAATCTGATCACTGCAAGTGTCATTATCCTCATTATCATGAATATTAATGATACCTCTTCTATCTTCTAGGGATTTCCAATATGCCAAAGCTCTATCATAGGGATACTTATCTAGCTCATACGATGACACATATATTCTCAAACAATTTTTCAAATTTTTATCCAACCTGTTATGAACTTTAGATTTCACAAAATATAGTGCACTAAAAACCCTTTCATCTTTCATAGATCCCAAAATCATTGTTTGACATAATTTATATAAATGAAATATTCAATGATCATATCTTGTGAGAAACTACCTGGATATAATTTTTTTCACAAATACATAATGGAACTAGACTCATGAGGGTTACTCAAATGTGACATTTGACTAATCATTTTCAATCCAAAATGGGTTGATTGTTGTCTCAAAAGTTCTTTGTTGAGAATACCATTGAATTCCACACTTTTAGTGAAATGTTTCACAAGAGTTCCCATATATCTTATAAACAACTCACTTGTAGTATTATAGTCAGGACAAGGATTCCAAAACATGGGGTTAACCACACCCATCACCTTAAGCAACTCATCTCTTTGAAAACAATCTCTTATTTTTCTTGTCAATGATTCTATTTTTTTATCAATTTATTCTTAGTATTTTGTAAACCGACATCAAATCTACTATGTGATATCGACATTTTTCAATATAGTATATAACTATATGTGACCACTTTTCAAAATAATATAAATGCATCATCTTTCAAAATAATAATACAAAGATGATCATTGATGTTGAACTTCAAAAAGCTTTTTGGATCATTAAAATTAGTTAATTTTCCAACTGTCAAACAAAGGATCTATAAATTTTCTTCAGACAAGCATATATTATCAATATGCATACATATTTGTTTTCTCATATTGATGAAATCGACAATATAAATGGATCTTTTCTGTGCAAGTTTAATCAATGTATTCATTTCTTGCAACAATGGAAGAATACCACATAATGTATGAAGTGTTTCCAAGTTAGCCATACGGTATAGCAAATATTTTGCTTTATCAACATCCATATGATGTGCATACATAAACCCACTAACGATTAATAATTTATAAAAAAAATCTATATGCAGAATGAAATAGTGAAATCCACCTGGTATCTACATCTTTTAACAATTTTTTGCCTTCAGTAACACCTAGTGAAAACTGTTGAAACTCTATAAACCTTTTTGGACTACACAAAAAGTAAGCATGTATTTCACGGATGAGTTCTTCCACTCTCACAAAATTTTCAAATGTGCTCACAATTTTATATGCAAGATTCATTCTATGATCCATGCAATGAATGAGAATCAAATATGGGGTAATTGATGTCTAGAGTCTAACACAAAGATCGTTCTTGTGTCCTTACATTGTATCTACACCGTCAACTCCAACACAAATTACCTTTAGGGATATTTCTATATCATCCATTCTTACAATATCCTTTAAACTGGTTACAACAACATTGTAAATATTTTTTGCATTACAATTTTCCACCATCTTATGTAGTGCTAGTAAATGAGGTTGTGTAAACATGCATGCGAATCCAAGATGTGTTGTCAACAAATTTCACCTCATCAATTGAAAGTGAAATAAATTTGACATGTTTTACATTCTCTTAGGTCCTCCTTCTCAATCAATGATAGACATTTTTTCCATTTCTCAACCACTTCGATCTAACCAATGGAAACTAGGAAGGTTCTGTACATAAACTAGTTGAAACAGTTGCTTATAATCAAAAAAATCAGACATGGATCTACCCTTTTTAAGAATACTATATACAAAAATAAACTACATAAATTTTTGAAATTGGGCTTGGATTGTTCCACCCTTCTCAACAAGAGTTTGTTGTTGTTTCATCTCTTTTCATATTCCTATGCATATCTGACATGCATGCATTTCGATGCATCCTTCTACCTAATTGTTTTCTTAATTTTTCCATCACTTTCTTTTACTATCGAATAAACTTTCCCATAATGTTTTTCTATTGTGTCTAATTTAAGTTGCATCTTATGATCCTTTCCTAGTTTCCAACTACAAATAATGCATCTACATTCTATTGGTATGTCATTGCTATTCTATGGATAAACTAGCTCAATATAGGGATATGTTGATGACCATTCAAGTTGAAATATCCTTCCAATAGCCACCTGGTTAACTTTCTACGTTTAGGCTTATGACTAGAAGATTCTCCAAAAGTCTATATTTTACTTGAATGATCATTTTTTGGTTGACATGTCTATATGAGGCATCTTATCAAGTGGTTGTTGAATGTCTTTGTTAAGAAAATTTTCATGTGGAGGTATTTCATCCCTGGGAATATCTTCAAGTGGAGGCATATTAGGGTCAACAATATTCTTTGCATTTAATGGTATTCTATATTTTTTTAATGTAAAAAGGTATTATTTTAAATAATTAATAGAATAAATTTTTACAAGCTTTAAAAAAGAGGTAAATAAACACCACTTGGACAAAGCCATCAACAAACAAACCATAATTTTTGATGAAGAAAGACTTTATAGTTGAGAATACAAGATTACAAAAATTTACTGATTAGTTGGTAAAAAGTGTTTGTACCTTGAATTTGTGTAGATGTGGATACCTCATTGCATTTTGATATATGTGTAAAATATTTTAGGATACTCTTTTTACCATAAGATTGGTCTCCCTTATTTTCATCACCACTAGGTGCCATTGTACCTATAAAGAAAAAGTTTTTGATGTTAGGAAATGAATATGAAGTTGAAAAAAATTGAGAAAATTCTACAACCGGTAGAAGGAAATTCTTGCACCACTTAGTTGTTATCATGATTTTTGCAAACATACTTCCCTCAATAATATTTTCCATATTATGCATTTCTTTTTCTTACAAAACAAAATAAGTAGCAAGTAATAAATTTCTACATTATGCATTTCTACATAATTCGATTCCATAATATAAGTAGGAAGTAATAATTCTCACAAAGCCAATCATAAAATTAAAAGCATAAATTTAAAGCCTTCCTTCAAAGAAACCAAGGTTAAACTATCATGTCATAAAGCATGTATGAGGACAAAACTACGTTGCCCTCTACAATGACCTCTTCTTGTGTGCTCAAGGAACAACAATAAAATAATGCAATGCTAATAATACTTACTCTAACACACAATACATACTCTAACAACACACAAACTAGGATCTGACAATAAGAAATGCTCCTAAAAGATATAGATACTTGGATCTCGCAGTTGTAGATAGTGCATTTATGTTGCCTATGAAACTAAAGGAACACGCTTTGAAAAACAAAATAATTAAAGAAGACAACAATCCAAGATAAAATTCCAAACCCAACACTAATGGAAGACCTTGCACTCCACCAAGGTTAACCTTTGCTCAATTCTAAAGAAACCTTGATGTCTAATGTCATTGTGACTACCATAGTCTGCAAACTAAAAGAAAAGTTCTATAGTTCAATTTTAAAGTAAAATCTATTTCTAAAGATGATACAAAGCAAAAAAACAACCATACTAAGATGTTTAAAATCTTTCACTTTACCTATCATCACAATCATCACACCTTTTTGCAATCGATCATCAATCCTCTACAACTGATTGGATTTTTATGGATAAATATTCTTGTGCAACCAATATTCACCCTGTCACACTTCTCTACAATGGATCTATAATAGTCTACAACAAATTTACATCACCTTGTCATGCCTCTCTACAACTAATCGATAAATCTATCAATTGATAGTCTTCTACAATTGAGTAATTTTTTTATCGATAGATAATCCTCTGCAATTGATCAGGTTTTTTGTTGATAGATAGTCCTCTACAATCGATCAATTTTTTTGTTGCCAGATAGTCCTCTACAACCGATCATATTTTTTTTCAATAAATAGTATTCTACAACCTATTAGATTTTTTATCGATAAATAATTTTTTGTAACTGATCATCATTGTGTCATGCTTGTCTGCAATTGATTGACAAATCTATCGATTGATAGTCCTCTAAAATTGATTGGATTTTTGTTAACATATATTTTTATACAACCAATCATTATGGTGTTACGTTTATCTACAATAGATGAGAAAATATAGATTGATAGTCCTCTACAATCGATTAAACTTCTATCGATAGACAATCCTTTGCAATTGATAGTGTTTAGTTTTTTTGGCCACTTCATGTCATGTTTGTTTGTTGCAAGATTTTTGTTGCTTTATGTCTATTTTTGAGGAATCAAAATGTTTTATATGTATGTTTATTGTTGTCATATTAGGTATATATAATGGTGGTATAAGAGGTAAATTTGGCGGGATAAATAAAATTATTTATAATTTCAAGGCGAAAACGGTCCATGATTTAGGTAAATGTTGGCGATTTAAAATAAAAATAAAGAAATTATTTCAACATGGGGTTAGTCATACCCCAAAAGAATTTTGGACCCAAATTTTTTAGCGAATGGTCCCGAGTCAAAGGTCCTCATATTTACCATTTTTTAATTTCGAAAATCCTAATATTCACAAATTAATGATGATTCACCGTTATGCATAACACTAGTGCAAGGTCTAAGCATAACATTTCAAATTTACAAAGCATTAATCAACTTTTGGAGATCATATAAATGAATATATTTTTTAGAATATATAATAATGGACCTACAATATGTGCATAATGTTTAATAAATAAATGATAATTTTATGTTAAACCAATGGATCCTATAATTTTGGACACACTTTTAGGTTTAAGTCATTCCATTATTGATTTAGTTTTGGCAGGGTCAACTTTAACACCATATTTTGATATGATATGACCCAAATATTCAAGCGTTGTCTTTCCAAAACCACATTTAGATTCTACCACATAAAATTTATTATCTTGCAAGATTGCTAGCACCTTGTCCATATGCTTGAGATGATCCTTCCAATTTTGGCTAAAAATAAGAATATAATCAAAGAATACTAAGATAAAATTTCATAGATAAGTATGGAAGTTATTATTCATGGTAGCTTGAGAGGTAGCAGGTGCATTAGTTAATCCAAATGGCGTCACCTTGAACATAGTGGCCTTCATGAGTTCTAAATGTTGTTTTTTGGTATCTCGTCCATATTAATTTGTATTTGGTATTATCCTAGTATTAGGTCTAATTTAGTAAAATATTTGGCACCATATACTTCATCTAGCATTTTATAGATAAATGTAATAATAAATTTGACTCTTTATTAAAATTTTATTTAGGCCTCTAAAATCAATACATATATAATAAGACACATCTTTGTTTTGAAATCATTTGATCATCAATTTTATGGTGGTGTAGATAAAGATAAGATTTGATATTAATTAGAGGTATGCCTAGTTTGATTTAAAAAATATGCTTGATATGTGAATATCCTATAATACCATAGCATATTTAATAATGACTTGATTCACTTAACTATCTTATACATCTATGGATACGGGGTCAAGGATAATACACAGAGCAATAACTATGGATGCTACTTTTCTAATCATATTTTTCATTTTGTATGAAGACACTAACCATGATATAAGATCATGTAATTATTTTAAGGTGTACTTTTAGCCTTGCCATTTGAATTTGAATTTTTTTTTTCAAGACTGCATTAAAAAAATCCTAGGTGAGTTAACCATTTTGCTCCAAGTACTACATATAACCATCCAAATGGCAAAGCATTGAAGCTAATTTACTATTTGTAATAATTCATATTTAGCTCCACTTTGTGGCATTTGATTGGTAATTTAGGTCATTACATCTTGGAATTGCCATGTTGAATCCTTTTGTTTTATATACAAATAAATTGAATCACTTAGTAGTGACTAAATCAATAAAATTATATGTACTACCTGAGTCAATTAAGACAACAACTAGTTGGGTATTAATATACCCTTGTATTATGGAGGTTTGTGGATAATGAATTTATGTTAATACAACTATGGATATTGTTTTCTTTTTTGGTTTCACTAGAGGTTCTATTTTTGCGTTAGATATATCCTCACTACTAATAATGCTCACCCTAATTTTCCTCTTCAAAGTTTCTTCCTTTACAATTGTAAAGTTTTTTTAATCTTTGGAGTTTGGTGGTTTAGAGGGCTCTTTATACCTTTTGTTTGGTTGATATTTATCATAATTAAGGTTTTTTAATATAGAGGCTTATATCTTGTTGATTCTATTGCATTTTCATTTCTTACATTATGGACACCTTAAAACCATGTATGTCAATTTTTTTGAAGATCCTATTTTTGTACCTCCAAGCCAAATTGATAGCTAGGGATAGGGGTAGTTAGGGTCAAATCATTCTCAACTTGAAGTTCATATTTTATTTTAGGTTTCAATCCATCCATATAATACTGAACTAATTTATAGTCTATTATGTTAGTTGTTAATGTTGATAGTGAATCAAATTCAAAGGTGCATATATCTAGTGACCTTTGTTGTTTTATTCAAGTCAATTGATTGAAATAATTGGTCTCTAGTGGTTCAAATCATTTATTAAAATTTGCAAGAAATATTACCCATGTTTCTATAGGCCTTTGTGTCTTTTCATGCCACCAAGTATACCACTTTTGTTATTTTCCTTCATAATGGAGGGACACCACTTTAATAAAATCTTCTTGATTGTTGACATGATTCAATTTGATGTAATTTTTAATGCTAACACCCCATTTGATAGATTTACATAGATTTTTGCCATTGAATTTATGCACATCAATTTGAGCATTTGTTTTGAATGATCTATTCAATATCTTAGAATGTTGATTTGACTCTTGTGGAGTATGAATAATTATGCTTTTTGGAATCTAGTCTTGGTGTTTATGTAACTAGAGAGCTTACTCTTGAGGATATGCTTTTAACAACTAATGATTGAATGGTGGCTTCAATATCTTTGATATCTTCATGTATCTTGTTGAATCTTTCGTATATTTATTCCATACTTGACCCCATATATTATTTCATTTGATTTAAGTTATTTTGAAAAATACCATTTACCTTTTTCCTTTGTTTTACAGTTGATTATGTGCTAACTATAGTGGTTTTACTATTGCTTGTAGTTGGGCATTGTTCATTCTAAAAATTTTTACAAGCTATTCATACTCCAATAATTGTTGTTGTCTTTGGTAACTCAAACTTTTTACTAAATTAAAAAAATAAAAAATAAATACAAGGAATGGAATAATGTTTAAATTTATTTATTAATTATTTTTGATTATACGAATATGATTTATATTATTAACTATATAATTTATTTTATATTACATATAATATAATTTTATTCTATGATATAAAAAATTATATAGGGGAAGTAGGGTGGTGGGGGCGGGGGGTTAACTTTTATAAATTATTAAGAGAGGGATGTGGGGTTATAGTAACTTTATTTATTTACCTTGGGGCTATGTGTGGGGATGCAATAGACTAGGAAGGGGTTGCATGTATGGGGGATGAGTGTGAGGGAGGTGCTATGGGGATTTCCTGCTTACCTCCTTAAAATATGTCACGTCACAATAATCCCAAAAAAATATTGTGGGGATTTCCTACTTACCTCCTTAAAATATGTCACGTCACAGGAATATCGAGAATCATAACCAGTTTGTAGAATCTGGTGGATCTACCTCTTTGACCCAAGAAAATATTATCTATGAGACTCTAGACAGACTAGGTCGGGTAAGGAAACCCTAGATGATGGGTTTGGATATTTGCCATTATGATATTATAACCCATGTCTTACTAGATTTAATGTGAAAGCACGAGGATACGGAAGCCCATAGGCGTACCGGGTGCGGTGCAAACAAAAGCATACGAAACGCTAAGTCCTACAAATGAACAAAGGACTAAAGTGCATGAAAAAGGGAAAACAAACGAACTGAAATGAGATATAAAGCAAATGTAAAGTGCAGCCCTTATTTTTATTAATTTTTCTTTGAGACCAGGTTACAATACGTCTCCTTCCTTTTTAGGAGCTAGGAGCGTTAGATATAGTTTTGTTACACCACGGATGGTACGCTTCCCTTCGGGATCTTCCGCGTGCCCACATTTGAAATGGGCGGGCCAAACGTCACCGTCGCTTGCGTGAATGCATCTGTAGTTCCTTGCTGCCCCTCCGGTGTCGAGATCCTACGTTCAAAGAAATAGCAAACGATTAATAGCACCTACGGATGGAGGGAAATATGCAATCCCCAAGGCCTCCGGTTAATGCATGCATGAAATAATTAAAATGGTAATCAAAACATGTCAGAATAAGATGAAATTTGGACAGAAGCATGCAAACACTATCAGGAACACACTGCAAAAGGAACAGTCGAGAAATCTACTGTAGATTTCTAATCGCTCCGGGGTGGGACGATTAGGACTGTCATAAAATGTCAGAAAGCAACCTCCTAAATGTCCCATCCAGAGGCCTCCAAAACACCTACAAAGTTGGGGTTAGGCAAAATGGGGCATTTTGAGATGACCCAGAAGGTCGGATTCTGTAGATTCGGCCCCGATCACCCTGTATCCGAAGATGCTCCCTGTATGTTAGTGAAAGCGAAAAGCAATGAAAACACAGTCAAAACTCATCAGAATGGCATGAAATTTGAATGGCAGCATATATGAAAGACATAAAATAAAATGCAAAAGAAATAGTAAGGAAATATGCTACAGATTTCTAATCACTCCGGGGTGGGGCGATTAGGACTACAATAGTGCGGGGGCGCCGGGGCGGGACGCCCGTCGTTTGGGGCTTGGTTTCGGCACCAATCCACTTGGGATGGGTCCAAAACCTCCTAGGGGGTTGTGTCGGAAAATTGGGTGGGGTATTGTGGCCAAATGTTTGGGTTTTGGGTCCGGATTGTGCTTCCAATGTTCACCCAATAACCTCCCTTCCAAAAGAGAGATCAAGGATGTAAGAAGCACAAGTGAGGGGTGAGGATGTAATTCGGTAGCACTCCATTGCTCCAAATGCTCCTGCTCTATTTCTTTTTGGGGTGAGAAGACTCACCATTTTATAGACCTGAGGGTCTCTTGTGAATGAGCATGCAGAGGCGCCACTTGGCCATCATGCCTTCTTAGGGGAGAGAAGATTCCTCCTTGATTAAGGGCTCCATGACTGCCTCTATGACTACCTCTTTGAGCTCAAAAATGCTCACTCGCACTCCCATGCATTGAAGGTGGAGTTGAGTGGTGGATCTGAGCTACCATTTGTCAAGGTTTGACCTTTTTCCCATCAAACCTGCTATTCACCCCACCCTGGAGCGAATGTTGCTAATCATCCCGAGGTGGGACGAATACCAGTTTGTAATCGTCCCAGGGTGGAACGAGTAGGGAGCAGAGTGCCTGAAAGGTGCCAAATTGACCTCTGACCTTCCAAAACTATTGTGGGAGTGGTTAGGACCACTTTTTAACCTCTGAGGGCTGCCCTAGGGGCTATGTATGTCAATTCGATCAGTGCTTGTCGTCACATAATCGGATTGGTGTTGTTTTGGTGTCTACAGATGCCCCTTTTTGGGATGCGTTATGCATGGCGCAATGCTGAGCAAAAATAGATAACCAAAGCACTAATGATTAGGGTTTCTCAGTAACCTAACCAAATTTTGATGCCCCAAGTATGGAAAGGGCACGCATTCTTGAATCCTTGCTTCGACGAGCTAAGGAGCTTAATTCAAGTGTTAACCTTTTTCGGTGAGGTGTTACTTGATCTTGGACATTGTTCAATCATGAATAGGCAAAGGGCGCAACCTTTTGTCTATGGGAACCTTGAGTTCATGATTCTAGAATGCCAAGTGTTTGATCAGCTTGTGATAATTGCTTGTTTGCTGCCCCAAGCAGGAGCGTGATTGTCTTTGTCAATGATTCTTTGAATGCATGCCATTTCCTTGATTGGGTGTGTATTTGTTGATTGGTGACTAAGTGTGACTACCCCCTCAAGCGACGAATCGATGAGGGAATGACCGAAATGAGAAAAGCGATGAGTCACTTGACCCAAGATGACTTTTGTAAGGGTGCCTTCAGTTGTTTTCCGTTGAATGCTTATGCAGTTTCCCAACAATCTGACCTATTTTTGGTGGGTTTTAACCCTTTTTGTGACGCATTTTGGGGCTAAAATTGTCAAAAATTCATCCTCCCGTGGAGCGGTCCGGCTATGGTAGCCTTCTTAGGGAGTAGAATATTGATAATTTGTGGCCCTGACATCGATTTTGTATGCCAAGAATGTCAAGCACAAAGGCACCTTTGTTCGGCAATTTTATTGCTATTTTTGGGTGGGTTTTGACCCTTTTTGTGACGCCTTTTGGGGATGAAATTCTCAAAAATCCATCCTCCCGTGGAGCGGTCCAGCTATGGTAGCCTTCTTAGGGAGTAGGATAGTGAGAATTTGTGACCCCAACATCAGTTTTGCATGCCAAGAATCTCAGGCGCAAAGGTGCCTTTGTTCGGCAATTTTATTGCTATTTTTGGTGCATTTTGGATGCAATTTTTGTTATTTTTGATTTTCTTGCTCTGTAATCATCCTAGGGTGGGACGAATACCAGTTTTGTAATCGTCCCAGGGTGGGATGAGTGCTAACTAGAGCGCTCATCCTAGGGTGGAACGATTATAGGCCTAAAAGCCTATATAAGGGCCAAAACTAGGTTTTGGGCTCATTTGCACTTTGTTTTTCTGGCGATTTGGAGCTGTGAGGAGGAGTTCGAGTCTACGTAGCGGAGCACTATCGAGATTTCATGGATACCATGAGTTCACGGACCGGATCATCGAGTGGCGGAGCCGAGGCAAGACCGGTAGGTGCTCCTTCTCTTTATTTTGTTTGTTTTTATTTTACAGTTCAAAACCGTAATTTATTTATTTTGTATTTCATTTTTCTGTTTAAACTAAGATTAAAACCCTAGTTTAAGTGTTTTGTATTTGTATTTTGTGTTGTTTAAACTAAGATCAAAACCCTAGTTTTAAAAATTTTTTTATTTTTTTTTTTTATTAAGTTTAAACTAAGTTTAAAAACCCTAGGTTAAAAATTTTTTTTTTTTTTTTTTTTTTTTTTTTAATAAGTTAAAAACCCTATTTATTTTTTTTTTTTTTAAAAACCTATTTTTTTTTTTTTTTTTTTTTTTTTTTTTTTTTTTTTTTTTTTTTTTTTTTTTTTTTTTTTTTTTTTTTTTTAATTTTTTTTTTTTTTTTTTTTTTTTTTTTTTTTTTTTTTATTTTTTTTTTTTTTTTTTTTTTTTTTTTTTTTATTTTGTTTTTTTTTTGTTTAAACTAGAGTTAAAAACCCTAGGTTAAAATTTTTTTTTTTTTTTTATTATTTTTTTAATGTTATTTTTCATTTTTTAATTTTTTTTTTTTTTTTTTTTAATTTATTTGAATTTTAGAATGTTTTTGCTATACATTTTGTTAATGTTGCTTGTACAATTTATTTTTGTTGTCATGTTTTAATGTTTTTGTGTTTTTTGTTTTGCAGGTGGTGAAGAGTCGGTACCATCAGCCGACGATGTTTTTTGAAGCGCGGGAGGCGCTGACTATGGCGGACTGGGAGTGGCTTGATGCCCTTGGGCTCAAGCAGGTGACTCGGTTAGAGCCTATGGTGGGGGATCGGGCATATCTGACTGCCCTGATCAATTTGTGGGATCCCCGCACCAACACCTTTCATCTCCCAATAGGGGAGATGACAGTGACTCTAGAGGACGTTTATCAGATTCTATGGATTTCGATAGACGGGCTGCCCATTCGGACTACTCCTCGTGATCAGCGGATGATGGTGCTGACACGGTGCTTTGGGCATGCGACGGAGATGGGGGTGGATGAGGCGATGGAGAGGGCAGAGGGGGACTACCTGATTGGCAGGATTTTGGTGTGATGGTGGCTGGAGAAGGGCGTGTTGGGAGTGAGGCATGCACTGCTCATGACTCTCATCTCCAACATGCTGCTTCCCGACTCCTCAGGTGCGAGGTTCCCTTGGAACCTGCTTGAGGTGGTGTTTAGACTTGTGGAGTGTCCGACCTCAGCACCACTGATTATGAGGTGGGGTCAGACCTTACTGGCATAACTTTATGATGAGTTGTACGAGGTCCACTATCGAAGGTGAAAGGGGATTGGATGCAGCTACCTATTGTAGTGTTGGGGGTGGCAGCACATAGCTATGGAGCGGCCATAGGGATTGCCTTGGACCACTCGAGTAGAGATGGTGGATAGGGAGATTGGTTATGCTACTCTATGGTGGAGGTCAGAGGAGCAGGGGCAGAGTCGATGGTGGGCAGGTGTCGTAGGGCACTATGTCGATGCCTTCTTGCATCTTGCTCCAGGGGAGGTGTTCTGGCATCCATACCAGGACTGTCCAACCTGGCCTGAGGCTAGGGAGTGGCTCCGATGGGTGCATAGGGGGAGGTGGCTGATCGGGCGACATGGGACCGAGCAGGAGTACTTCCCATACATTCGAGTGACTCGATAGTTTGGGGTGCACCAGGGATTTCCTAGTGAGCCTTTGATCTATCGACATCGGGGCGACGAGAGGACTCTGGCCTGGTCGATCATTGAGCCATTAGGTGAGGAGTCGGATGCAGTGATTGATGTCCCTAATGTGGACAATGTCGGGGTGACTATAGAGTATGACCAGTGGTGGACGATGCGATGATGGTGGGGTGAGGGGCCTCTAGGAGGTGCGGATGCGGTAGCAATAGGTGGTGAGGATGCAGAGGCATCAAGGGAGGGTTGGGGAGCTCCTCGATGATGCGAATATGGTGGAGGTTGACGACTTGACTAGGGATGACCTAGGGGTTCAGAGAGTAGGATATATAGGACGTTCTAGAGTAGTGGGTGTCAGAGTAGCCCATCATCCCGGAGATGCCCATGCCTCAGGCAGTCCCAGGGGACATGGAGGCTAGGTATCATGCTGAGATAGCATGATTGGAGGATCTACTATGGAGATGAGATGAGGAGCATGGGGAGGTTCTATAGGAGAGGGATCTCCTACGAACTCAGTTGTAGAGTGGGAGAACGCATTGGCTACGTACCATCGATGGGATGGGGACACAGATGCTTCATGAGAGAGGGATCTCCTACGGACTCAGTTGGCACAGCATGATGATGCATTGGCTACGTACCATCGATGGGAGGTGGATTGGGTCCGACATCGATTGGATTTGGAGGCAGAGATTATCCACCTCGATGGGCAGTTACCTGAGCTCACTAGAGGTGGATCTTCACACCGAACGAGAGACAGTGAGACTGAGCAGTCTGCTTCCTCTCATCATAGGTGGGTGGGTGAGGGTAGCGCTAGTGGGCATGATGCGGGGCTGGCAGTAGCCACCCTGAGAGGTCCCATAGGACCCACACCACTAGGGGTAGTTCCAGTCACACCGATCCTACGTGATCATGGTGGCCGACTCCCTAGGCTTGGGGTTTTTGAGTTTTTGATGTTTTTGTGAGGTCAGAGGACCGACTTATTGTAGCCTACGAGCATTTTTGGTGATATATATACATGAATTTATTTTTGATTATACACTTGTCATGATTTATTGTTAATTTTATGCACATTTATTTACGTTGATGTATGCATGTGTTATTATGAATGCGATGTTTCTAATTATATGATGTATGCATATGGAATGGATGGAATGATTTGTTGATAACTTGTCGATGGCACCATAGACTATACAGGATTTATTGGCTTTTTGTACTATGTGATGACTTTGCATGTGTATATTTTTTTTTGTATTTTTTGATGGTGATGTAAGAATGGACATGTACAACATTTGTTTTAGAATGTAGTTAAGGTTTTTCTGAGATTCAGATGTTTTAACTAACTAGCCAAGACTGTACATTTATCTCACAAGACTTTTGAACAAGGTACGAATCAGACTTGAGTTTGACCAAGTTATTTCACATCCCTGTGTGTGCGATTGAATTTGTTTATGTGGTATTTGTCAAGATACCGCCAGTGCCAGGTAGGCTGTCCACCAAACCTGTACTGAGGATCACCTAATTAGCTCCACTAACTCCTTTGTTGTATTTAGTAAGATTAATCCATAGGACAATCTAAGGTACCATAAGCTAGCTCATCCACATGCAAACATTGGTCTGCTCACATGCAAAGCTAATGTGATAGACATATCATCATGCATTTAGGATACCGCCATTGCCAGGTAGGTTATCCACCAAACCCATAATGAGGATCACCTAGATGGTTTTTCGAATGCTGAGAATTCTAAGGATTCAAGCTCAGGCATCTTTCGGTTGCTCAACTTGTTGGGATACTTGCTCTCATACATAGTGATGAAAATCACTATTTATTTTTCTCTTTTGTTTTTCTTTTTGAGCAAGGGGTTTGAATAGTGGTGATAACCACTATTATTTGATTTTGCATTTTAGGTTTCAAAGTTGAGCTCGTAGGTTTTTGGCTTGTGAATGGAATTGATCCCTTTTGGCTTTGGGGATGACTACCCATCCTATTTAGGGACGTGTAGTATGAATCCTTATGACTTTGGGGACCAAAGGTGATTGGGGATCTTATTATGTAATGGCATTGATATTTTAGGCCTTGGGGATGACTACCCATCCTTGTCAGGGGCATGTAGTATGAATCCTTATGACTTTGGGGACCAAAGGTGATTGGGGATATGATTATGTAATGGCATTGATATTTTAGGCCTTGGGGATGACTACCCATCCTTGTCAAGGGCATGTAGTACGAATCCTTACGACTTTGGGGATCAAAGGTGTTTTGGGGTTTTTGATAGTGGTTTTAGACCACTATTTATTATGGGGAATTGGATGGGGAAGAGCTTGTCCTTTTGTCAATTCTTAGCATTCTCGAACCATTCACACAGGGGGATGAGCAGGCTAACCTTTCACCTATGGTACCCTAGACTGCTTTGTAGGTTTCTCTTGCATTCACACAACTTGGGAATTTTTATGTGTTTTAACTTGTGTGGGGATGCTACGTAACGAGGTGTGATCCAAGTAAAACTCTACCTTTGTAAAATCTGTCTGACTTTGTACAACATTTGACCAGAAATCTAAAGACAACTGAATGACGAAAAACCCTAAAGACATTAGCAGACAACTGACTATGATAAAAAATGTGGATGGCATTATTCTGGATGGATGTGTTTACAAAATGGACTGAATGTGGAAAATGATGGAATTGCCTAGCAATTACAGTCTATGGTGCTTATGACATGTATGACCAGCAAATATGCCATGTATGGATGCGATGCCTAATGCAGTTTATTATATTTTTGTGTTTTGATTTTTAAGAGTATGCATGGAAGTGAGATGCAATTTTTTTGTTATTTTTTATTATCTTTTGTTTTTGTTTGTTTTTGAATATTTGTTTTTGACCAAGCGATTGTGGGAACCCTTGGAGCTTTTGGTTTGACCAAAGAGTTTATGGATACCTTTGGGGCATTTTAGGTTGACCAAGCGATTGTGGAAATCCTTGGAGCTTTTGGTTTGACCAAAAGGGATTATGGGCACCTTTGGGGCATTTTAGGTTGACCAAGCGATTATGGGAATCCTTGGAGCTTTTGGTTTGACCAAAGGGATTATACCTTTGGGGCATTTTAGGTTGACCAAGCGATTGTGGGAATCCTTGGAGCTTTTGGTTTGACCAAAGGGATTATAGATACCTTTGGGGCATTTTAGGTTGACCAAGCGATTGTGGGAATCCTTGGAGCTTTTGGTTTGACCAAAGGGATTATGTGCACCTTTGGGGAATTTTAGGTTGACCAAGTGATTGTGGTAATCCTTGGAGCGTTTTAGGTTGACCAAGCGATTATGAGAATCCTTGGAGCTTTTGGGGTGGGCTATGGCTCTCTAAATGTGGAATGGCCTCAAATGACTGATGTTCAAGGGTTCTAGTTCCTTGATTCCTTCAAGAGAGGTGAGCCGGTATGTTCCAGGTCCTATTTTACTATCAATTACATAAGGACCTAACCAATTTGCCATGAACTTGTCCCTTAGATGGGGCGGCAAGTTAGAATTTTGTTGGTTCTCTTTTAAGACCAAGTCACCAACCTGAAAGTCCCTCAGGTGAACTTTCATGTTGTATGCTTTCTTAAGTCGCTCTTGATAGATACGTAAATGCTCGAGAGCATTGATGCATCATTCATCGAGCAACGTAAGCTGGTCTAACCAGGCCTACCATGTAGTGTCATCATCGATGAACTCTTGCATTGATATGCATAGGGAAGGTATTTCCAACTCGAGAGGCATGACTGCCTCGGAGCCATACACCAGCAAAAATGGAGTTGCCCTAGTGGGCATCCGAATGCTAGTGCGATAAGCCCACAAGAGCAAGTGGGATTTGAATGTGCCAATCCTTATGACTATCTATGACCATATTTTTAAGGATGGCAACTAGCATTTTGTTTGACGCCTCTGCTTGCCCATTTGCCTACGGATAATAGGGTGTTGAAAAACTATGCTGAATTTTGTACTTTGTTGTCAAAGCATGCACATCTTTGTTCTTAAATGACGTCCCATTATCCGAGATGATCTTGGATGGAATACCAAAATGACATATGATGTTATGTAAAATAAACTCCGCAATGCGAGGTCCAATCGTAGAGGTAAGCGGAATTGCTTCCACCCACTTGGTGAAGTACTCTATGGCCGTTATGATAAACGTGTGATGACCTGACGACGTAGGGGAGATATTTTTGATTAGATCTAAGCCCCACTATGAAAATGGCCAAGCCGATTGGATCGGCTGCAAGGCCTGAGAAGGTACGTGTGTCAAATTAGCATGGTGTTGACATTTCATGCACTTCCTTACATACGCACAACAATCTCGCTCTAAATATGGCCAATAATAGCCCATGCAAAGAATGCACTTTGTGATGGCCATACCACTGAAGTGGCCACCGCATGTACCATCGTGCGCTTGGGTGATCACCCAAGCGGACTCCTACTGGTCCAAGCAATGGAGGAGGATCCCTTCGTAGCTTCGACGATACAAAATGTCTCCTAGCAAGACATGTTTTGCCACTTTCTATTTGAATGATATTTTCATGGTGTGCATCAATCCAAGTGGGAGGTTACCTAGCTTGAGGTAGTCTCTTATGGGTGTGTACCAATCTTGCTGATCAGAAACCTTGATGGTATGAACTGCCAATCCCTCTTGAAGTTCATCCCTAGCAAAAGTTGAGTGGGAACGAACTTGTAAAAATAGCATTGTGTTGCTATTAAGAGGGGTTGGGGAGAACAAGGACCCCTAGTTGGCATGATTCAGACTATCATGGATTCGAGAGAACTTATCCTGAGATGGTTCAATCTGGATCAGGTGGATTCCTGGTATTAGGTCAGAGCTTGCACGCTCCATCATGGATTGCGATAATGTTTTGACTTGAATGGTTGTCATCTCACCAGAAGGGTCTTGCGGGATTAGTGACCCCAAGGAGGCCATAGTGTCCACAAAATGATTCGATGATCGAGGGAGTGCCTCGATGTCGTACCATTCAAGATTTGCCAGGAATTTATCCACAAGGGCTTTGTAGGCCTATAGAACTAGGCATTTACATTGGAATACCCCTTTTACTTGGTTGAAAATTAATAGTGAATCACCAAAGATGTTCAAGCATTTGATGTTCATGGTGATTGTTGTCTGAAGACCTATGAGCAAGGCTTCATATTCGGCATTGTTATTGGTGCATGAGAAATCAAGTTTAAATGATAGAGGCATTGGAGCCCCTTGTGGTGTGAAGAATACAATTCCCATGCCACCCCCTTGCTCACATTTAGAACCATCAAAAAATAAGGTTATGTCGGCCTGTGACTCAGGCTCATCAGAATCTAGCGATTCTGAGACATGGAAGACCCCATCATCGGGTAGCTCTATGGTCAGAGGTTGATCATCTTCGAGAGGAGCCTCTGCTAGTTGATCGATGATGACTTGACCTTTGATGGACTTTTGTCCAATGAATTCGATGTCAAACTCCATCAACAACATGATCCATTTTGTCATGCGGCTACTATGATAAGTATGACTCATCATGTACCATAATGGATTCTCCTTAGACACAACATACGTCGTATTGCTCAACATGTAGTGGCATAGCTTTTTGGTAGCAAATACCACTGCTAAGCATAGCTTCTCGACGTATGCATAGTTAAGTTCATAACTGACCAGGGTGCGGCTAAGATAGTAAGTAGCCTACTCTTTATGTAGTTCATTTTTTTGGGCTAGCATGGCGCCCAGTGCCACCTCAATAGCTGAGATGTATAAATAGAATGACACTCCTGGTCTAGGTGGTGCCAATACTGGTGATGAAGCCAAGTATTGTTTAATGTCATCGAAGGCTGACTGGCACTCGTCATCCCAGTGAAATGCTACCCCCTTGTGTAATAATTTATTCATGGGTCGACACTTGTCAGATAATTGCGCTATGAAGCGCTTGATTGACGTGACCTTTCCTTACAAGCTTTGAGCTGCTTGATGGTGGTTGGGGGAAGCATTTCAAGGATTGCCTTGAATTTGTTTGGATCTACCTCGATTCCTCATTTTGAGACTATGAAACCCAAGAGTTTTCTAGATGTGATGCCAAATACGCACTTCTTGGGGTTTAGTCTGACTTTATGTTCGATGAGGCGATCGAGGATCTTGCTTAAGTCATCGAGATGATCTGGGCACAAAAGAGATTTGGCCAACAAATCATCCATATAGTCTTCCAAAGTTTTATGCATGTGATCATGGAAGATGTATGTCATAGCGCGTTGGTAGGTGGCGCCAGCATTTTTAAGGCCAAAGGGCATGACCTTATAACAAAATGTCCCCCAAGGCATTGTGAATGCCATTTTGAGTTGATCATCGAGATTGATATGAATCTGATTGTATCCCGAGAAACCATCCATGAGGGAAAGCATTTCATGGCCTGCTGTAGCATCTACCAATGCATCGATGCTAGGCAAGGGGAAATCATCCTTGGGACTCGCTTTGTTTAGATCTCAAAAATTGGTGCATATGTGAATCCTCCCATCAGGCTTCTTGATGGGTACCATGTTGGACAGCCATGGTGGGTAATCCATGCAGATGACAAACTATGCATCCAACAACTTTTGTAGCTCATATTTGACCATTAAGGCTACTGTTGGGTGCATCTTACATAGTTTTTGCTTGACTGGCTTGACTGTCGGATCAAGCGTTAGATTATGCATGACTAGCTATGGGTCTAGCCCTGACATGTCTTTGTAGGACCATGCAAAAACCTCCTTCTTCTCTTTGAGAAGGGCAATGTAATTGGCTTGCTCTTCGAGGGATAGACTTACCCCTAGCTTGATGATTTGTGGATTCATTGGATCAGAGCCGATGTCTACGTCAGTCGTCTCTTCGATTGACATGTGGGACCCATCCTCCAACTGGTGTGGAGTTGGGATCGGTGGATATCAGTTGCTGAATTTAGATCTACGTTTGGAACATCGGGTTCCTCTTCAGCATGGAAGATATCCTGAGTTGGTCTTGGGGTGAAATGAAGCATCTCACCGCAAGGCCAGTACTCTGATGGAGATGGTGGTGAGTTAGCATGATCCCAGTCTATGGCATCTAGGTTTAGATACAATGGTCATGTTGGATCGGTTGGATTGTGGATGGGGGTGGTTAAGTCAATGGAGATCATGTTGATGAAGTGAATTTGGTCTCCATTACCATGAGGGTGGTGACTCGGACATCCTTGGTGATCTTTGTGCTCCGGATCTGGCTCTGTGGGTATTGGCACAAATGGATCGGCCCTATGTGCGGATAAAAGGATAGGGTCTACCCTTGGCACTGATGGCTCTATAAGGTCTCTGGGTGGAGGGTGCTCTCTGTATGCCTGAAGTGGGGTGCAGTAGTTGGTCCAACTATGCTTGGTTTAGGTGCCACCTATGCCTTGGCCCCATGTTTAGCTATTCAAACATGTCATCAATGTCCATGGGGTATTGCTGCTACCGCATATGATTGAGATATGCCATCTCAGTCTCATATTCATAATCGCTATCAGATATCCATAGGCCTTCATTGGCTTCGACAACTATTTGTGGCATGTGAGGCTCATTCTGCTCGAGCAAGTTAATTTGGTCCCATCGAGGTTGTTCCGCTCTCTACGGGAGGACCTGATTCTCTTGAGGTGGCATTTGCTCGATTGGAGCATTCAAGGGGAACATCGCCATGAAGTCCTCCTGATAATCATCTATGGGCGTCACTTGCGAGTGATTGCTATCGAACTCGAAAGGGTCCCAAGGTGCTACCTCATACTCTGACTCATCTTCTAAAGATCCTTCTTGACCTTGTCTATATCCCTCTTGTAGGTGAGTCCTCGAACTTTCTCCTTTCTCGATCGAAGGGAAAGGGTTGTTGAGGTCAACAAGGTTGGTTGTTAACAATGGGAGATAATCCCCCAATGTGTACGTTGTGTTAGGATTGGCATATGGATCTTGTGCCAACCCATCCTTGTTGCCTATCCCTAGGCCTTGCATGTTCTCTACCAAGATGTCAAGGGGAAGAGGGTGGTTGAACCCTACTCCTGATTTGTCGTACGACATCTGATATCTTGGTTGACAAAGAACGTGCACCCCTTGTTCATATCTGCCTAACCCATATCCATGCCAATTACATTGGCCAAGGTATTTCAAAGTGAATTCTGAGTTGGATAGATAGTTGACATTCTCGACAAAGGGCTCTTCATCCTCTTCCTCTTGCAGGTAAGGTTCAATGTCGTTGTCGAGGCCCCCATATACAAAATTTGTCTAATTTGGTGGGTAGCCCAAAGGGACAATAGTGTCGATGGGGAGGCGAGGTCTCCCCATGTCCTGCATGGACTCAAGCGTGGGTGTTGCTACAATGTTCCACACTAGATACTCCCCAGGCCCGTATTGGCCATCTCAATGGTGATCATTGGTGGTTGAGGGGGAGGGAATGGGAGTTCTTCCTGAGTCCACTCCATGTCGGGTGAACTAGGCGCCTCGACTTCCATTCGGCTAGGCACCTCTTCGGTAGAGATGGTTGAGACTGATGGTGGTGCCTCTTCCAGGGGTTTCTTCCCATTGTCCTTCGATGTGGCCATCATAGGTGGCATCGTTGGTGAAGGACCAGACGATGAAGATGGACCCGACTAGGGATTTGAGGGACTTAACAGTGGGGATGTATGCAGAATCAGACCCTGTTTGGATGGATTCAACTGAAAGTCCAAATGTGTCGATGGAAGGGTCGATTGTGGCATCAGCTGCACCGCATTGCAATACTTGAAGGGCTCTAAGTCTATCGAGACCACATGCACTTGCCCTTCGTATGTGTACTTTAGGCATTGATGGGCTATCGAAGGGACACACTTCATGTCCCTGATCCAAGGCCGACCCAGTAAAATATTGTAGGCCATCTCACCTTCCAAGATGTGGCACAACGTAGGAATAGTCTTTTGTCCCACTTGGATGGGCAGGACAATTGTGCCAACCATCGAGCATATCGCGTCATTGAATGCTCGAAGAGTATAGGTGGAGGCCACAATGTGAGATGCTGGCAACTTGAGGTGTTTCAATGCCGTTATTGTGATTATATTGTTGGATGAGCCAGTGTCCACCAACACCCTCTTAAATGGAATCTCGTTGACCCACGCAATGACGTGCAGGGGTGGATCCACCATATCACCAATCATCGATTTTAGTTCATCTTCTCTAAAGGTGATGACTGGTTCTGTACATCATTTTACATGTCCCACAAAGTTGTTGAAAGAGTTTGCTTCATGGGGCTACAGCTCGATGGCTTTTAATATCTCCATTAGAGCCTCCCGATGGGGCGGTGATTGTTGGATGAGCTCGTAGATGGAGAGCCTAGCCGACGTGGTCCTTAAACTTTGGGTAAGTTTAGTCCGAATCATGGCCACTGGTCTAGGTGGGGGAGGTTGTGTAGGGTGTTGTTGAGGTTGTGACGTTGATGGAACCTCTCCTGTAGCTACCGCAGGGGCAGCTGTGCTTGGGTACCTCTTGTTTCGAGTCACTATGCTTATCATCCCTACATACCCCTGCATGGGGCAGTTCTGTGTCACCTCATTGACTTGAAGGGTCTTTGCCTATGCATCATGGGCAGGTAGGGGGTCTTTGAAGACCTCCATCTATTGGTTGTTTGGTGCCATGAGATTATCCACCGCTAGCATCTTGTTGTCTATTAGGTCTTGCACTAAGCTTTTGAACTTCCAACATGCGTAAAGGTCATGTCCTTTCTGTCGATGAAATCTACAGTACAAGTCTTCCCTATAGCCCTTGGGTTTTGGCACGTTGGGGTCTACGGGTCGACTTTCTAGTAGGTTTATCAAGTTTGCCATGGACAAGCGGTCAAACAAGGAGTCTTTAGACTCTGTGAAGGGTGTGAATTGTCGCCTAGGGTGACGCTACTGATTTTGCTCTTGCCTATGATTTTCCTTTTCATAGGTGTCAAGAGGAACTGCCTGATAATTAGCCTTTGGGGGTTGTGTTGCTTGTGCAGGCTTAGGTATGTTTATAGCAACCTGATTGACCATGGTGGGTTTCGGTTGCGTTGACCCAGTTTTGGCATTTTTGGGCCACTCTTTCTTGCATGGCTTGGCAATCTCGCCATCCTATATCTTGATCTCCTCAATGATTCTGGCTTGTGCCAGGGCTTCCTCGAGAGTGGCATATTGTTGCAGCTACAATAGCATGGAGATCGACCTCAAACAACTCTTCGAGAACATTTGGGTCAGGTCGGCCATGGGAGGGAGGTAAGGTAGCTTTGAAAGCAACGTCCTCCACCGATTTCCATAAGCCACCATGGTCTCTTCCTCATACTTCTGAGGCTAGCTAGGTCACTTAATGATGCCTTCTTCTTGGTATTGAAGGTGAAACATTCGAGGAACGCATCCACTAGCTGGTCCAGGTTGCTGATGCTATGCTTCGACAACTAGGTAAACCAATCCGAGGTAGGGCCTACGAACGTGGTTATAAATGTTCTTAGAAGCAAAGCATCATTGTCCTGAATGCCAAAGCATTGGCTCAGGAATCTTGTCACGTGCTCTTGGGCATCCTCATCCCCTCTAAATATTGCCAATTGAGGCATTTTAAAGTGTTCAGGGTATGGGGGTGCAAGCACTGAAGGATGCACAGGGTGACTACGGAGCTGGCATAAAGTGGGCTTTTGGGGCCCAGAAGTCTTGGTCTCCATAGACTCTAAGCGCTCTAGTAGCACTTTGTATGCATCGAAAGATTTGATCTCTTCCTCCTTGGTTTGTTCCCATTGTGAATTACGGGGAACTTGAGGCCTATGGAGGGGTAGCCGAGTAGCACCCCCTACCTTGGTAGGGCATTTCAGCCACTCTTCTTCTTGCTCAAATTCCTCATAGGCTTCTTGAGGAGTTCCTGGGCATGACCTATAAACATGGGTGGGTGCCCATGGAGGGTGCCCATCATTGGCTCTAGGGGTGGTCTCCCGCTCAGGTCTAGGAGGTCTTGGAGGCAACATTTGATAAGGTCGTGGAGACCTATCTCGCACCAAGGGGTTGTGCCTCTCATACAACTCTGTCCTATGCATGCGAGGGGTTGGGACCCTCTCAGGCATAGTGTTCTAGAGCAACTCATTTGTCTGACGCCGAATGCGCTCTTTGCTAAGGTGATATAGGTGCTCTAACTATTGTTGATCTTGCTCAAGCTGCATGATTTGTGCTCGATGGGTGGCATGTTTGGCAAATTCCAAGTCGATTTGTTCCATCGTCTTGAGTCTAGGAGGCCTAGATGCCTCCCCTACACATCTATCTCGGTCATGGTGATCCGAGATCTCTATAGGTCACTTCCCTCTATCGAGGTTAGTGGCATTCACCCGAGGCTCTGGCCTTAGTAGGTGATCCTGATAAATAGTAGGTGTAGAAGTGCATTGTTCCCATATTATGTATTGCTCTTGAGGAATGTAGTGGTCTTCCTCATGCTCCCTTTCGTATATGTGAAAGGGGCGGGTAGAGTTGGCTCACCCTGTCTGAAGAGCCTTGTGCTCTGGATTTGGCCTATTGTTTCTGATAGTAATAAGGGGTAGAGGAGGGATGATGTAATCATGTGGCCCCTCCTTATGGACCCTATGTTGTTCTAGCACTTCATCGCATGGTGGCCACTCATAACGAGTGTCTAAGGGAGCCCTCCCATCTATGTTGAGTGCCACGTGTAAGGACTCCTCCTGAAAGGGTCTATGTTGAATGGGAGTGCCCCTCGAAGGGGTGCCTCTATAGTCCCATTCCGTCATGGTATGATGTGGACTATTTTGTGGGTCAAGCCACCAAGGTGGTATGACCAAGTCCTTGGGGCTATAGCGGAGGTGACTTGTGCCCCCTTGTACACTTTTCGTAGCTTCTGCCCGTGATTGGGCTTGGCTACGGGTGTACACCATGGTGGTGTCTCTCTAAAAGATATGTAGGTTTTTATCTTCTTTACAATTTTTTATGCTACACTAAACAAATAGGAGCCACACAAACAAAGAAGTGATTATCTCATTTATAGATTAAAGGTGTGCCCTAGATCTGGTTTAGTGTGTTTTGATTTTTGTTTTGAAAGCCTTGTAAAGAAAATTTTGTTGTATATGCAATATGAGGGCTCTTATATCTCCCAAAATGGTCGCCCCTTCAATATACCACTGCCAGGCCATTATACCGAACCTCTCAATATACCCGCCCTTACGTGAGGGAAACTATTGGTACGCGAGAGCAGAACAGTACGTGGAACATAGGCGGTACGAAAGGGGAATCACTCTATTTTTGACACCTACCATAGAAGACTTATCCTCATGCACTGGGAATCACCCCCACTACACTTGGTCAGCTTTCATCAGGATTTACGTCTAGCAATAGTAGCGATCAGGGTTATGTATGCAAAATTCAAGCCAAGGTGGTGATGAAATCCACCGTTGGTCTTGATCAAGTGTTGGGGTTTTACGACCAACGCCTTGATGTTTAGATTATCTCATGGTGTGTGTGGTTATTTTTACTTGTGCAAAGAAAGGAAACATGCAGTAAAATTTCCTATGCAAGCAAAGAAATAGAAAAATCATAGAAACAGAGACAGAAAATTACAGAGAGTGTTCAGACAACCTACCTCTTCTCTGCCCACACCAGATGCCCCTGAGTTTCTGCTCAAAAACTGCACAGAGAGCTAATCATCCCAGGGTGGGATGAATAGCAGATCTATATTCATCATAGGGTGGGATGAATGCCTTATTCATCCTAGGGTGGCATGAATTCCAGTCTATATTCATCACAGGGTGGCACGAGCAGAAGTCCAACGCTTGAAGGATTAACACCTGAAAGCAAAAACACAAAATTTTGATCAGAAATTTGATCCCAAAATCAAGGGACAGGGTCCCACCATGATCACCACTAAAATCATGAGGATACGGAAGCCCATAGGCATACCGGGTGTGATGCAAACAAAAGCATACGAAATGCTAAGTCCTACAAATGAACAAAGGACTAAAGTGCATGAAAAAGGGAAAACAAATGAACTGAAATGAGATATAAAGCAAATGTAAAGTGCAGCCCTTATTTTTATTAATTTTTCTTTGAGACCAGGTTACAATACGTCTCCTTCCTTTTTAGGAGCTAGGAGCGTTAGATATAGTTTTGTTACACCACGGATGGTACGCTTCCCTTCGGGATCTTTCGCGTGCCCACATTTGAAATGGGTGGGCCAAACGTCACCATCGCTTGCATGAATGCATCTATAGTTCCTTGCTACCCCTTCGATGTTGAGATCCTACATTCAAAGAAATAACAAATGATTAATAGCACCTACGGATGGAGGGAAATATGCAATCCCCAAGGCCTCCGGTTAATGCATGCATGAAATAATTAAAATGGTAATCAAAACATGTCAGAATAAGATGAAATTTGGATAGAAGCATGCAAACACTATCAGGAACACACTACAAAAGGAACAGTCAAGAAATCTACTATATATTTCTAATCGCTCCGGGGTGGGACGATTAGGACTGTCATAAAATGTCAAAAAGCAACCTCCTAAATGTCCCATCCAGAGGCCTCCAAAACACCTACAAAGTTGGGGTTAGGAAAAATAGGGCATTTTGAGATGACCCAGAAGGTCGGATTTTGTAGATTCAGCCTCGATCACCCTGTATCTGAAGATGCTCCCTGTATGTTAGTGAAAGCGAAAAGCAATGAAAACATAGTCAAAACTCATCAGAATGGCATGAAATTTGAATGGAAGCATATATGAAAGACATAAAATAAAATGCAAAATAAATAGTAAGGAAATATACTACAGATTTCTAATCACTCCGGGGTGGGGCGATTAGGACTAGCAGTGCGGGGCGCCCGAGGGCAGGACGCCCACCGTTTGGGGCTTGGTTTCGGCACCAATCCACTTGGGATGGGTCCAAAACCTCCTAGGGGGTTGTGTCAGAAAATTGGGTGGGGTATTGTGGCCAAATGTTTAGGTTTTAGGTCCGGATTGTGCTTCCAATGTTCACCCAATAACCTCCCTTCCAAAAGAGAGATCAAGGATGTAAGAAGCACAAGTGAGGGGTGAGGATGTAATTCGGTAGCACTCCATTGCTCCAAATGCTCCTGCTCTATCTTTTTTGGGGTGAGAAGACTCACCATTTTATAGACCTGAGGGTCTCTTGTGAATGAGCATGCAGAGGCGCCACTTGGCCATCATGCCTTGCCAGGGGAGAGAAGATTCCTCCATGATTAAGGGCTCCATGACTGCCTCTATGACTGCCTCTTTGAGCTCAAAATGCTCACTCGCACTCCCATGCATTGAAGGTGGAGTTGAGTGGCGGATCTGAGCTGCCATTTGTCAAGGTTTGACCTTTTGCCCGTCAAACCTGCTATTCGCCCCACCCTGGAGCGAATGCTGCTAATCATCCCGGGGTGGGACGAATACCAGTTTGTAATCATCCCAGGGTGGAACGAGTAGGGAGCAGAGTGCCTGAAAGGTGCCAAATTGACCTCTGACCTTCCAAAACTATTGTGGGAGTGGTTAGGACCACTGTTTAACCTCTGGGGGCTGCCCTAGGGGCTATGTATGTCAATTCGATCAGTGCTTGTCGTCACATAATCGGATTGGTGTTGTTTTGGTGTCTACATAATGATATTATGTTGTTTTTTGTTCTTATTTGAACAAAACAAGAAGTATTTAGATTATTAAGACCAGATTGGTGCCATGTCAATTGGGTAGTTGTAGCAGGCATGAACTGAGAAAAGAATAGGAAAGAGGAACTAGTTCATCCAAATTCATTCAAATGATGTAATCAATGAGAATGATTAAACTAGCGAAAGAAAATGTTATTCACACATTTAGATTGTTGTAATATGCAAATAAGTAAGACACATAAACCATGAACACGGGAGATGCTAGGAATAGAGTTGGGATTTATATTCATAAAAATATTACATATGAAGAGCTCGACAGGATGCTCGGGTCTATATGGCAATAGTTACAATGGCACCCCCATTCGAATATCGTAATAGGGGGCTACTTCTCTCCATCCTAATTGTAGTGATGCATGAGTATCCAACTCTGGTGCATCCACTGGAAATAATATTAGTGGATAGAGCTTCCTAGATAGTCCCTAGATGATGACGAAGGAAAATATGATGTGAGAGACGAAGGGATAAAACACACACATAAAAGGAAATATGACTAACTCTAGAACACAACTATACCTAGACTCAAATTTTTGCTCTCTCTAAGGTTTGATAAAAAATGTTGTTGCTGCCATGGTATTCTATGTATAGGGCCGAGCGATCAAGCCATGTTGTAACCATTTCCTCATCGACCCTCCATCTGGCTTGATTTCCTATTTTGTACAAAACTATGGCAAAAGCAAAAATGGATAGGTGGCCCACGCCTTTCTCCCTACGGCTATTCTTATTGCGTGCCAACTTCCTCACCACCTTGAGAAGGAATGGCTTCATCACTCTTTGATTTGACGCCTCCTTTGTTGTGCTGGATCCCACTCCATCTTGGTTGTCATTGGGTGCATCCCCTTGTGGTCCCTTTATCACCCCTCCTACTCCATCTCCAGGATTTTGCAAATTGTGGTCAATATAGACCCATGCCTCATCATGGAAGGTTAAGGTAAACTTCAATAAGTTGACATCTTGTGTGATTTTATTCACCCACTCCTTGGACCATTCCATGGTGTTCTCAGTAAATACACATAAGCGGTCCACCATTTCAACTAAAGAAGTGAACTGCTTTGTTAGCTTGACATTTTGACCGAAGTCAAATTCTTGTATTCTATTGAAGACAAAGTCTTTAATACTGGGTGCTTGGAAAAAATCTTCCAACGTAAACCCATAGTCATTGAGTTCATTCTCCACTTCTTCTTCAGAGTTGGCTATCTCTTGATCCCACCGGATCCAGTTTGGTGTATTCTGTAGGCATATGAAGACCTTTGCATATTCCTCTATGAAGAAGCAGATGGATCCATATCCCAAGGTGACCACCCCTGCACTGACTTCCATGTAATTTTCTTTAAACTTTTGATATACGGAGTGTATCAGATTTATCCTCTAGTTCGCTTGTTGTAGCAGGTCCTTCAGAATACCCATAGTATATCTGGTGGCATAGATGTTATAAAATATCATCGTCAGATCAACCATGTGCTCTTGTATCTTATATTTTATTTTTTGCTTGAACTCCTCAATGGTACTGGAGTAATCACTATCCTGCATGAAATTACTTTGAGAAGGGATCGATATTTGTCTCAACTGATCTATCTCAAATTGCAATTGATACACCTTATGTTCTAACTACTCCACCTCTGCAGCCTTGGTATTTAAAATGACAACCTCGTTTTCCACAACTTCTACCACCTACACTTAGGAGTCCATGTGTGATTTCATCATATCCATCAGGTTAGCTTTAGCCTTCATCACTCCTTTTTGATATCAATCATGGCTTCCTTTAGGCTTGGTGGCAAGGGGATGGAAAATGTAGTAGTAGACACATCACATATTTCATATTATGCTATCCTTATAGCCCTACTTACCCCTTTGCTAGGAGATCTCTACTCTTCCATATATTGTATCTAATATTATTTGTTATCAGTAAATTGGATAATGTCCCACTGAGATTGATCTACTATTTTCATCATGACTTCAAATAAATATGAATCTTGGTGGATGACTTGGAAGGTGGGGTCCTAAAATTATTTTGGAGGAGCAACAAGGACCAGAGGGACCACCTTATCAACCAAAAATTTTCTATGTAGCCTCAAGTTAGAGCTATAATCCCCTACTACTTCTATTTTGTTGTGAGGTCTTTTATCCATATTCCACACCAATTCTAATGATCGGCCCTACTTGAAAGCCTTTTGCATTTCATCCTCAAATTCATCCACCCTGTGTGTAACCTACAAGAGAGAAAGTTTGGTAGAGATAGAATGTCTATGATAGTCGTGAGGATCGTAAGGCCTCCAGGTGATTTCCTGAAAATAGTATGTGTCCATATTCCAGATGGCCCGAAGTAAATAAAGGTGGCCCAAGTATGTATAGGGACCCATTGCGTAGGGTATGGGCAGCCATGGGACTCCTCCCTTCTTCCTTATTGATCAGACCTTTACCTCCTCTGCAATCTATCTAGTTATCTCCAAAATGGCTATGGAAGTTGGGAAATGTTTGGGCAATGCTTTCGAGGGTAGCTTAGACCCATACAATCTAATGTAAGAATATTATTTTGTATAGAATAAGTCTCCTGCTTTTGCTTCATGCAAAAATATCCTCACTCCGACCCCAAATCTATTAGGCTCTTCTCCACATAGGCGAGCATGGATCACTAGAAGGACATTTTCGAAGAAGGTCACGTAACTTGAACATCCATCCTATATACATAATAACCGATCCTGAATTGATGCAACACTGACTCCTCCTATTTTTCTAATTAGGGATTGCTCCAATTGGCCTATAACTAGGTGAATAAAAAATAAATAATATAAAAAAGGAGGGCATTGCTCTTTATTTTCCAGGATAGCCTCTTGCAATTCTGTTAGCTCCTGGTTGATGTTATCACTGATGGTCTCTTCCCATCGATACATAGGCATTTTATCTCTTTTATTGCATTGAATTATTAGGAACATAACCTCCTTAGTGATATGCTCCAAGTCCTTTGTGCCCAACACCAAATTGATCATATCTGTGTAATCCTGAGCCTAGGGGTAGAGAATAGACTTACGTATGGGGAAACTAGGAGGCATACGCCTGTTCCTTTTTAGGAGTATACCTGGAAAGGAGGTTTTAAGCATGAAATTGGACTGGAGGGCCAATACCTAGGAGTCCAATATTAATGAGGTCATGGAGAGCCTGAACACTCTTCTAATTCTATCGATTGTGAGTCAGAATACCACCTGGTTGGCATGGTCCCTGATGGTCCTATTTTTGGAATCGTATGCAACTGCCAACCAGGAAAGGAGATCATATGAGTGATAAACCTTAGGGTAGACCAATTTGTCGAGGTTTGTGGCCCATTTATTATAAACAAGGCTCTGTTCACTACTATCTCTCTGCGCCCTCATGAATAACCCCCTGAGTAGAGTTGGGTGACATTGATTGTCTTCTTCTATTGGGTCAAAGTTGTATATGGTTACATTTTCTAGCTCTTGTTGCTAGTCTAGAGTGATATCTTTATTCAATATCAACTGGTCGATCAACACCTTTGGATCTCTAGCCCTTTCTATTCTCTTTGTTACTAGCCAAACCCTTGTTAATTTTCTAATTCGGGCTTTTACATCTGTCACCCTGATTGCTGCTGCACTCGTTGAAGCCATCAGGTCGAGTGGTTGTGGATAGGAGGATGGATAGAGGATGTTCTTGTGCACTAGTGTTCTCTCAATTACTAACCAACTCAAATTCACCTTCATGATTGGTACTTGCGATGCACTCTACATGCGCATTATCGAATCCACTCACGTTGATGTTGTGAGGGAAGTTCGCCATCTTTTTAAAGTGCTTGCATTAATAGAATTAGGTGGAGTGCTACTTCCCTATTGGATGAGTGAACCTTATTTGTCATGCCATGAGGGTTGGATGCACTAATTAATCCTCCACTAGATGTTGATTGGACATCTTCCTGATCTGCTCAATTGGATCTCGATGGAGAGGAACAAAAGCTGAATCAAAGTTGCCCATGTGTCTTTTTCTCATTGGTTTGGGTGGGGCGTGCTTGTGCACTTTAAATTTGGGGTGTGTGACTTTAAGAAGAGGTGCACAAAATTTGTGCACCTTCAATGCACTTGTGCACTCTTAATAAAAGCAAGCGTGTGACTCAAAAGCGAGGTGCACAAAATGTGCACCCCTTTTGACCTTCGTGCACTCCATACAAAGTGGAGTGCATGACTCAAAAGTGGGGCATACGACTTCGTGCACCCAATTGGGCCTTCGTGCGCTCCATACAAAGTAGAGCGCATGACTCAAAAGCAGGGCATGTGAATTAGCGTACCCCTTTTGACCTTCTTGCGCTCCACTTTGGGTGGAGTGCATGACTCAAAAGTGGGGTGCACGACTTCACGCACCCCATTGGGTCTTTGTGCGCTCCATACAAAGTTGAGCACACAACTCAAAATCAAGGTGTGCAACTTCACGCACCCCTTAAGGCCTTCGTGTGCTCCACTAGAAGTGGGGAATACGACACAAAAAGTGGGGCATCTGACTTCGCGTGCCTCTTAGGACTTTTGTGTGCTCCACCATAAGTGGGGTGCATGATACAAAGGTGGGGCACGTGATCTTGCATGCTCCTTTAAAATTTGGGATGCTCAACCAAAATTTTGAGCGCATCTAGAAACAAAGAGGCTTAACAATAAAATAGAAACTCTTGGGAACAAGGACGGGATTGCTTGTAATACCAACACCAACTCTGACTGGAATAGGGGAAGGAATGATAGGTTTTCATGAATTGACCTGAGAACTCCAGAATATCTGGGTTGACTAGGTACAACCAAAACAAAGAAAAAGATAAAAGATGCGACAACAACCTTGTATAGATAGATATTTACAGTTACAAACAACCATACACATTTATTTATTTTTAAATTTTTTTATGGAGTCAAATTAACCTCCGTTTCCCTCATATAGAGGGCCAAATAATTTTAGGTGTTGACCATTCACAGGTATAGCCATCTCTTCTCTATCCAAGTCCTACAACCTGTAAGTGTGATGGCCAATCACTTTGGCAATTTGATATGGGCCTAACCATTTTGGCTCAAACTTACCTTTTTCCCTTGGCTTATCATTTTTTGGATCCTAGTAGAGCACTATCTCACCCTTTGAAAAGGACCTCCCTCTTACTTTCTTATTAAACAATTGAGTTGTTTTATCTGCTTGGGAGATCATCTTTGTAACTGCCTCCCTCCTATCTTCTTCCAATTTGGCAATCTGATCCATCCTCCTTTGCAAGGCATCAGGATTTTCGTGGTCCTGGAGTAACAAGGAGAGAGTTGTTCATTCCAATTGAGGTGGTAGGAGTGCACTTTCACCATAAATCAGCTTGTATGGTTATTTACCCATGACCATTTTTACTAACATTTTGTCTACCCACAAAGCATATTTCAACTCACTATCCCAACTCCTTTTGTTATTTCCCAGTGACCTCTTGACTCAGGTAATGATATTTTTGTTTGAGATTTTTCTAGCCCGTTTCCCTAGGGATAGTAATTTGCAGAGTGGGCCATATCTAACTATACTTGGCACAAAATTCAATCATATAAAAGGAGGTAAAATATTTAGCATTATCTGTGACAAGTTTTCTAGGCACTCCAAACCTGGTCAAAATATTTTCCTCCAGGAAACTGATAATGACACTCGTTGTCGATATTCTGAGGGGAGCTACCTCAACCCACTTAGTAAGGTAATCTATAGCTGTGATTATCCATTTATGGCCTCCCAAATAATTTGGATTGATTTCTCCTATTAGGTCCAACCCCCACTGAGTAAATGGAGCTTCAATGATGACGGGTTTCAATGGCATTGCGGGTAGACTTTTCTTGCCTATGAAGACTTGGCAATTGTAACACCTTCTAAAAAACTGGTAAATGTCCTTGAATATTGAAGGCCAATAGTATCCTACCCTCATTATAGTGTTAGTTATGGCTTTTGGAGTAAAGTGGCCACCACAAAAACCTGTATGAAATTCTTCCATGACCTTAGGGGCTTCCTTCTTTGATAGACACCGTAACAATACTCCACTTGGATGTCTCCAATAAAGCTGGTTTTGCTGGAGGTAATATTTTTGGGCCTATTGTTTGATACTTCTCATTCTACTCTACGACTTTCTTGGTAGGGATGAGAGGGTGTGTAAGTATAATAAGATATCTGTGTACCAGTCACATTCATCATCACCCATTGGCCTATCATGTTGTGGGTCACCTGCCACGATAGTATTATTCATATCCTCACCTCCTTTATTGGCCATATACTTTGCCAACCCTTGTCCTTTTACCATATTGACTACTTTGAACTCCACATCATACTGCAATAGTTTAACCATCCATCTTGCTAAACTTCCTACAGGCTTTGGTTGTGTGAGGACATCTTTCACAACTATATAAGGGATGCAAGCAATTACCTTACTGGAACCAAAAATACTTTTAAAATGCTCTAGGGCTTGTATCAGGGTAAATGCTTGCTTCTCCATTGGCTTATACCTCAATTGATCTCCTTTCATCCCCGAACTCATGAATGCTATGGGTCTCTCATTTCTTTCTTCATCCTTCTGTGACAGGACTACAACTATTGAGTGTTCCAAAGCAAATGAGTAAATGTTAAAGTCCTTAGTATGATCAGGGCATGTTAACACAGGTGCAATGGTGATGGCATATTTGATCTACTTAAAAGCCTTACTATTTTCTTTAATCCATTTTATGCTCGCATCCTTCTTAATCATATCATTGATGGGTTTGGCAATTTCGACGAAATTAGGAAAAAACCTCCTGACGAAGTTTATCTTGTCAAAGAAGGACCTAACGCCTTTTATATTTTTTGAGGGTGGGATTTTTGCAATAGCTTCCATCCTCTGAGGATCAATACTTATCCCTTATTTAGAGACTATGTGCCCTAACAGCTTGCCATGGGAGGCTTCGAATAAGCACTTTTTGGGATTCAATGATATCCCATATTCCTTGCATCTTTCAAAAACTTGGGATAGGTGAGAGAAGTGATCAGTTGGATCCTTTGAAAAGATGGTGATGTCGTCCAGATACACTACTACAATATTGAACATCAATCCTTTAAAAGTGAAGTCCATGGCCCTCTGGAAAGTGGCACCAACATTCATCAACCCAAAGGGTATTCTTTGATATTCGAATGTTCCCCACGACGTGGTAAATGCAGTCTTATATCGGTCTTCGAGATTGACTAGAATTTGATTATACCTTGAGAAGCCATCCAACAAGGATATTCTAGTTGACCCCACCACTACCTGTAAGAGTTGTTCCATATTAGGGAGGGGGTAGTTGTCTTTGAGAGAGTTTTTGTTTAGGTTTCTGAAGTTGACGCAGAGTCTAATCTCCCCATTCTTTTTTTGATAGGAACTAAATTTGCTATCCAGGATGAGAATCTCACATTTTTTATTATTTTTGCATTTAATAACTTTTGTACCTCTCTTTGCATGATAGGATGTAGGGTGGGATTAAATTTTCTCTATTTTTTCCTGAATGGTTTAGTACCTTCCTGTAGGGGGATAATATGGGTCATGACATTGGTATTAAAAGTCCTCAAGTCATCATAGCTCCAGGTGAAACTATCCCTATTTTTTCTTAGGTACTGGATATATTGTCTCTTTTCTTTACCTGATAATGCCTTATCTATCCTGACCATTCTCGGTTCCCCTACTGTCCCAATATTAACCTCTTCAGCTTTTGATTCATGAAATGCAGGCCTGTGTGCTTTATCAAAATCATCAAAAAGTGATTCCAAAGATACCAACCCCCTAGGAATTTTATTGGTTTTCAATTGTATCACTTTCGTAGGCTCCCCTATAATATGCTGCAATTTGTTCTCATATTTTTCATCACAAATCATGTCAGCAAAATGATTTTGCATAGTCATAAAATATTTAATATCAATGTCATCTTGGAAAACCTATAAATATACCACGTTATCTGGGATAGAAGGGTGATACACAGAGATGGTGGGAAACCTATCCATATACTCTGTGTCTATTTTGGGACTATCTACCCCAGAAGCATTTACAACCAATAGGTTGGTGATATGGTTATTTTCCCTAGGAATGTGAGATATGTTGAAGGCCAAAAATATGTTTATCTCATCTTGCACTGCTTGTTTATACTATTTCAACCTGGGGTGCTTGGTTTGATATTTTCCTTTTACCTACTGGATAATTAGTTTAGCATCACCACAAATGGTGAGAAAATTTATACCAAGTTCTTTAGCCTTTCTCAGTCCAAGTAGTAGTACCTCATATTTAGCCACATTATTTATGCAAGGAAATTCTAGTCGGTAGGGTATGCCCAAATAGTTACCTTTTATGTCAGTGAGATTGATCCCAACACCAACCCCTATTTGTGACTTGGCCCCATCGAAAGTCATTGTCCACATCTCAATGGTTAAAACTCGATCTGATTCTACATCAACTGCTGCTTTGACTTTGGGATCCATACCTTCTGCATTAGGGACCTCTTTTAGAAAAGGTGTATGCCAAATGGAATAAACACCTAATTCTTTCTCTTCAATAGAACTGACTAGGTTGACTGTTGTGTTGTCAGGCTTTCTTAGTTCAACCGAGTGTTTGTTAAAAGGCTCTCTTCTTAGGGTTGCTTGTTCTTTGGATGAAAGGGGTATTGTGGCATACGACCAATCCAACTGGATTGAAACCACCTATTTTTGCCTAATTCCTGGATAATAACAAGGAGAAGAAAGGGTCAACATCCACTACAACCACATCCATCACAATCCCCTTTTTGGGGTACTAGTCTAGGAAAACTAGAAGGCCTGTGATTATCCCCACACAGGGCACTTGTCTGCTATCCATGATAGAAATGGGAGGAGAATATTTAGTGCACATTAATCCCAATTGATCTACCACCTACTTTGGCATGATATTGTGGGATGCTCCACTATCAAGCATGCAGTTGTGAATCACATAGTGGTCCCCATACCCTGATGTATAACAAAGGGATATATAAAAGGGCCTTACTAAAGAGGGATTCTTACTAGGAGGATTAGAAGGTGAAGTATTGAGAATGTGATCATCTCCTTGTTCAGTTAGACCAAAGGCCTTACAAACCTGTTCCCTATATTTGGGTACTGTCATCAACTCTCCAAAAGTTATGTTTATTTTTTATTTTGACAATTCGAGCCCTATATCAAATTTGGATTTCTTATTTTTTGTCTCCTTATTGAATTTCGACTATTTGTGACTCTCACTAACCGGTCCCAATTTTTTAGGGTGAGTGGGTTGATGACCAGTATTTGGTTTCTTGATATTGGTGTGCACCCTGCCCTCAATCATACCTTTTTTATTAGTTTTATCTGGTATAGTATGACTTCGAAGATTTGTGGTATGGATCCTTTCTAAGGCCTCAACTTCTTCTGTTGTGGGGATCAACTTGCCTTATTTAATTTGCTCAAAATGATTATCTAGTGGCCTTTTTAAGATTTTTACTCCATCAAGGGTGTAGGTTGTGGGTTTGGCTTCAGAATTGAGAGACTCACTCGGCTCCCCTTGGGCTTGTGTTTCTTTGGTAGTTTCATCCCATGTCCAGCATGCGTTTACTCTAATTTCATTATCTGATTCTTCTTCAAGGTCAACACCTAAATGCAAGCTGAGGTAGATACCACAATCGATAGAGTTGTGGGGGGCATCACATGCTGAGAAATAGAAAGAGAAATAAGAGGTCACATTGGCCAAAGCCATGGGGTTCGAGATAACATCTTGATCTTTCTAGACCTCTTTTATTTTCCAATTATTGTTCTAATTTCTTCCTCCTTCATTGTTCCAATTCCTATTGAAATTTCTTCTAAAAGGAGGCCTACCTTCATTCTGGTGTTGAGAGGATTCCTCGGTATCTACTTTATCTCTTTCTATTTTGGATAGCCTATTATTCATTGAGTGGAACATTTCTATCAACTGGGTTGACAACTTTTCAATAGGATCAGGTTCTGATTTTTTTAATATACCAAAACCCACTTTCTTAGGCTTTCTCTCAGTTTGGCTTGGGCTGGGATCTACTGAGGAGGGATTCATTTTTCCACTGTCTATCATGTTTCTTTCAATTTCTATGGCTCTCTCCATGCAAGCATCAATGGTGAGTGTGGGTTGCTGTCTGAGTTCATAGTTGAAATCCTCAGGGAATGCATTCTTATAGAAACAAATGTTGGCAATTTTGGGTTTGGGATCCTAGATTCCAAGAGAATATTTTTAAGAGAATCCGGAGAGATTCCATTGGCAAGGGTTTTTATTAAAACCAATGGAGGTTCTCTTTATTATTTATTTAATTATTATTTAAAACCCTTCAAGGTTTTAATTAATTAATTATTTAATTAATTAAGGGAGAAATTATTTTTAATTTATTAAAAATCTTAAGGGTTTTTAAACCCTTTAGAAAGCAATTTCGATTAAATTTGAAATTACTTTTCGAATTCAACCGACGTGTTTGGAAATGCATCAAAGTGCATATAAAATGAGGCAAATGAATTCATTTATGTTTTGCCAAGAGTTCGACATTAATCCCTGAGCATTTCGATTTCGACATCGAAGCCCCTACGCCAGCGAAGGAGGAAGACAAGCGTTGCGTGGTCAAAGGTGTGACGGGTTGGTCTTGGCGCCAAGGAGGAGGCGCACGCGGTGATAAGAATGGAGAATTCCCTTCTCCCTCACGTGGGCTCTCCTAGCCCACGCGGCGTGGCCAAAGGACTTAGTAGCATGGTGGTCGGTGGTTCGAATCGTCGAAGACCCTTTTGAGGGTAGTGTATGCACTCCGAAATTCGTGGGATATTTACCAAAGGTATGCGCTCCAATTTTTGCAGAAAGAGTGGCAATTAAATTTTAATATTTTGCTTGCTAAGGTTTTATAAAGTTAGCTTTGGGAGGTATAAGGAATGCAAGCTTAATATTTTTGCTATAGTCGGATTGAAAATTAAAGGGGAAATAATTGCCATGGTGGTTGAGTTATTTTGACATGCCAATGTTGGGTTAATAATTTTTTAGGGAAGATCAAAATTATTAATTGTGGTAGATTTTCAAGGGCTTATTCATCTTCAAAAAGGGTATGGGCACATTTTTCTTATGAGTATGATTGGTGTATGTTTTTCTGAAATAAGGTTGGAGTGAAAAGGTTTTCAACTAGGTTTCCTTTGGTTGGGTGTAAATCCTATTTTCTGGTTTGTTGAAGACTACTTATGCATTGTTATCCTTAAGGAGAGTTTTTGGTGAATGCATAATTTTTGGTTTGAGATAGTGGAAGCTTTGTGCACTAGGGTTTATATTTGTGAGTCTAGCTACTTGCATTGAGTTGGTGGAACCCTTGGTTGGCTGTTTTGAGTTTGATGGTTGAGTTGCTTCCATAGAGGTTGTTTGATCAAGTTATTGCTTTACTTGATTCATGATATTGGGCTTACTCCATTGAGTTGATTTGAGCAAGTTATTCTTTGCATTTGGTGATATTGTGTTGGTGGTTGTTTTGTTCAAATATCTTTGGAGGGAAAAGGATTTCTACTTGTTTCCTTTTCTTGTGATGATTGGTTGAATGCTTCAAGGTTGATGTTGAGTTGAATGGTGTTGGTTGACTAAACCTTGTTTGATGAGCATTGTTGTTGAAACCCTAATTGATGGTGAAAAGAACATGAGTATCATTGTTATGTGATTCTTTGCATAGTTGGCAATTGTTGGGGTTTCATGTTCTTGAAAGAAAACATTCTATCCTATCCATTTCAGATATTGAGTTGAGTTTTCAGATTTGAGATTGAGATTGAGTTGAGTTGATTTGAGTTGAGTTTTGAGATTGGGATTTGAGTATAGAACATATTGAGTCTCTAACAATTCTCTTTATGCTTCTATGAGTTTGACAAATCACATTGGGTCTCTAACAATTCACTTTGTGATTTCCTACTAAGAAAGTTTTTCTTGGTGAGCTTGCTGAGTTTTTGGACAGGTTCCAGTGGGGACTTGTGAGCGGTTTTGGACAGGTTCCGGTGGGGACTTGTGAGCGGTTTTGGACAGGTTTCGGTGGGGACTTGTGAGAAGTTTTTGGACAGGTTCCGGTGGGGACTTGTGAGCAGTTTTGGACAGGTTTCGGTGGGGACTTGTGAGCAGATTTGGATAGGTCCTAGCAGAGGACTTGTGAGCTGAGTTTGATAGTTCTATCAGAGAACTTGAGGACAGAGGTGCATTGGTTCTATGAGAAGAACCTGAGGACAGATTTGGCAAGTCTTTGAGAAGGCTTGTATGCGAGAGGATTGATTTGTTCAAGAGTTGGACAGATCGACAGACAGAGGAAGACTTGTACTAGACCGAGCGACTATGTTTGGTACAGGTTGTTGAGCTATTGTGGACGTGATCATAGAAGGCGAAGGTCTCTTAGGCTAAGCATTGAGGATAGGAGGTCTTCGGTGGAAAGGAGTTCCACATGCTTGGCAAGAGGTAGAGGTAGTTGATCTTCGAGGGATCATTTCCAGAGCGAGAGGGGAAGGTATCTCCTTTGAGCAGAGGCTCATAAATTTTGATTGGGGGAAGGTATCTCCTTTGAGCAGAGGCTCATAAATTCAGATTGGGGGAAGGTATCTCCTTTGGGCTGAGGCTCATAAACATTGTAATTGGGAAGGATTCCCAAAGAACTTTGAGATAACTTTTAGAGAAAATTTTTGTGGACGTAGCCTGACCATTACGGGTGAACCACGTTAAAATTGGTGTCACTTTGTGGATGATATTGTGCATTGCTTTGATATTGCTTTGGGTATATTGCTTTACTATTTTGAAGTATAAAGGAAAAAGTAAAAAGAGGTCTTATACTTGTTCACCCCCCTCTCAGTATAAGCTTGTGTTCTTCAATTGGTATCGGAGCGGGTGCCTTCGAAAAGTTTAACTACTTGAAGGAAAAGCTAGTAAAGAACACAATGGATTATTCAAGTGGCAATGCAACACCTATTCTTGATGGGTCAGATTTTGGTCTTTGGAGTGCAAGGATGAAGGTTCATCTAATGGCACTTGGTAATGAGGTATGGGAAGTAATTGAAGATGAGTACACTATTCCTGTACATGGTCCTAATACTAAAGAAGAAAGGCTCCTACATCACAACAATTCAAAAGCAATGAATGCAATCCTGAAAGGCTTACAGAAAGCGAATCTCACCAAAGTGATTCACTGCAAGACAGCTAGTGAAATGTGGAAACAGTTGAAGGTGGTTCATACAGGTGATACAAATGTCGAAAAGGCCAAGTTGAGACACTTCAAAGGTATGTTTGAACAACTCAAGATGAATGATGATGAAAATATTAGTGACTACATGCTTCGTATGGATGAGGTTGTTAACTCCATGAAAGACTTAGGTCTTGAGCTTGCTGAAAATGATGTTTGTGATAAGATTTTAAGATCTCTTCCTAATAGATTTAGTGAAAATATTTTTGCTATTGAGGAAGCTAAAGATTTGGATAAGTTGAAAAAGGATGAGCTCCATAGTATACTTGCAGCATTTGAGTTGAGAACTCAAGTGAAGGTTGATGTCAAGAAAGAGGCAGCTTTCAAGGCTACCAAGAATTCCAAAGGTAAACAACTTCAAGATAGTGATGAGTCTTCTAGTGATGAAGAGGCATATTACAGACAGAAAGGCAAGTTCTCTAGAAAGCACAAAAGTATGAAAAATATAAGATGTTTCAATTGTGGAAAGTTTGGTCATTATGCTACTGATTGTACTTTTCCCAAGAATGAAAGTGATGAAGATAAACAGGATTCTAAGAGCAAGGATTCTAAAAAGCACAAGCATCACCGGAAAAACAAAGATGAGCACAACAATCAAGGAAAGAGGTATTCTCACAAGCACAAGAAGAGTTTCTACCTAGACAAAGCAAGTAAGTGTTCTAGTAGTGATAGTGAAAGTTCTTCAAGTGATAATGAAAATGAGATGTTGTTCATATGAGAAAAAGAGGAAGAACCGAAACATAGATTCATTATCATGAAATGTCTTAGATGTGGAAATTTTGGTCACCTTGAGGATGATTGCACAAATAATGATTTGGTTTCTAGTATGTATGAGGATGCTTCAGAAAACTATAAGGAAGATGCATGTATGGTTTTTGAAAAGGGTAGCACCTCTAGTGATAAGAAATCTGAAAAAGGCTTTGATGATTCAAAAAGCAATCAAATAAAGGATCTTGAAAGTGAACTTATTAGTGCTCTTAGTGCTTTGAAAAAGGAAAGAAAGAAGAATGCTAGACTCAAGGATAAGTTAGATGAATGTTGTATGGAGAGAGATGATCTTATAGAAAGTCTTGACTTCTCTATAGCTAAGACACAAGAACTCAAGGATGAGTTAGAGTCTAAGGTTCTTGAGTATAGTGAGTTAGAACAGAAAATGGCTTCTTTGAAAGAGGAAACTAAAGAGTACAAGGATAAGCTTTACAGATTTCAAGATAGCTCCAAAAAGGTTAAGTCTCTCATCAAAGGTCAAAGAAAGACAACGAGATAAAACAGGCCTTGGTTTTGTTAAGCCACACAAGGAACAAGTTGGAGAGTCTAGTAAGAGACTCCAAAAGGAAGAGAGTTCCGATGAGGAAAGTATTTCAGATCATGAGTTCTTGAATGATAGATGAACAGGAACAGAAAACAGAATTCAGAATGAGAAGAAGAAGTTTTAGAACCTAAGAGGTCAATTAAAGGAAAGTTTCAAGGCGAGATGTTTTGCTTGTCACGGGTTTGGTCACATGGCTTCACATTGCATGGCTCAAGTGAAGGAGGTAAATGACAGATTTCAGAAGTGCTAGTTACTTTCAAGGGTATTGCTACTCTTGTCAACAGTTTGGGCACAAGGCGAGTTCATTGCAAGGCAAATAACGAGGAATAGGTTTGGTCGAGAACAGGTTTGGCCGAAACGGGTTTGGTCGAAACAGGTTTGGTCGAAGCGGTGGATTCAAAGATCAGGTTTACCTCAGAGAAACAACATCGTCAAGTGTTTCAAGTGCAACAATGAAGGTCACACAATCAGACAGTGTAGAGCTGAAATTCCAGGATACAAGAACAGGAACAGTGGCATGATCAGGTCCAAGGATCAAGGCATGGACAAGAACAAGGATGAGAACAAGAACAAGAACAATGACAGGAATAGGAATATGGACAAAGAGTTCAAGAGAAGGCCCGACAAGGAAGTTATAGACGCTGATGATGATCAGTGCCTAATGGGAGTTTTACTCCCACCCAAGAATTAATCACCTCATCGAGAGGTGGGGGAGGGACTAAGCTAAGAGGCTCATTCTTAGTCCCGAGCCCCAAAGGTGACCCTTTGCCATTGATGACAAAGGGGGAGATATTTGAGTAAGGGGGAGAGCCTCAAGACAGGGGGAGCTATTTATGTTGAGTTTCTGTGTTGTTGAGAAGCATGGTTTGCCATCAATGACAAAGGGGGAGATTGTTGGCAATTTTGGGTTTGAGATCCTAGCTTCTTGTCTATGAGTTGTCATTGATGTCAAAAGGAAATGGCATTAATGTTAAGAGGATGTGTTGGCTTCAAAGGTGGAAGATTCCAAGAGAATTCGGAGAGATTCCATTGGCAAGGGTTTTTCATTAAAACCAAGTTAAATGGTTTTTATTAAAACCAATGGAGGTTCTCTTTATTATTTATTTAATTATTATTTAAAACCCTTCAAGGTTTTAATTAATTAATTATTTAATTAATTAAGGGAGAAATTATTTTTAATTTAAAAATCTTAAGGGTTTTAAACCCTTTAGAAAGCAATTTCGATTAAATTCGAAATTACTTTTCGAATTCAACCGACGTGTTTGGAAATGCATCAAAGTGCATATAAAATGAGGCAAATGAATTCATTTATGTTTGGCCAAGAGTTCGACATTAATCCCTGAGCATTTCAATTTCGACATCGAAGCCCCTGCGCCAGCGAAGGAGGAAGACAAGCGTTGCGTGGTCAAAGGTGTGACGGGTTGGTCTTGGCGCCAAGGAGGAGGCGCACGCGGTGATAAGAACGGAGAATTCCCTTCTCCCTCACGTGGGCTCTCCTAGCCCACGCGGCGTGGCCAAAGGACTTAGTAGCATGGTGGTCGGCGGTTCGAATCGTCGAAGACCCTTTTGAGGGTAGTGTATGCACTCCAAAATTCGTGGGATATTTACCAAAGGTATGCGCTCCAATTTTTGCGAGAAAGAGTGGCAATTAAATTTTAATATTTTGCTTGCTAAGGTTTTATAAAGTTAGCTTTGGGAGGTATAAGGAATGCAAGCTTAATATTTTTGCTATAGTCGGATTGAAAATTAAAGGGGAAATAATTGCCATGGTGGTTGAGTTATTTTGACATGCCAATGTTGGGTTAATAATTTTTTAGGGAAGATCAAAATTATTAATTGTGGTAGATTTTCAAGGGCTTATTCATCTTCAAAAAGGGTATGGGCACATTTTTCTTATGAGTATGATTGGTGTATGTTTTTCTGAAATAAGGTTGGAGTGAAAAGGTTTTCAACTAGGTTTCCTTTGGTTGGGTGTAAATCCTATTTTCTGGTTTGTTGAAGACTACTTATGCATTGTTATCCTTAAGGAGAGTTTTTGGTGAATGCATAATTTTTGGTTTGAGATAGTGGAAGCTTTGTGCACTAGGGTTTATATTTGTGAGTCTAGCTACTTGCATTGAGTTGGTGGAACCCTTGGTTGGCTGTTTTGAGTTTGATGGTTGAGTTGCTTCCATAGAGGTTGTTTGATCAAGTTATTGCTTTACTTGATTCATGATATTGGGCTTACTCCATTGAGTTGATTTGAGCAAGTTATTCTTTGCATTTGGTGATATTGTGTTGGTGGCTGTTTTGTTCAAATATCTTTGGAGGGAAAAGGATTTCTACTTGTTTCCTTTTCTTGTGATGATTGGTTGAATGCTTCAAGGTTGATGTTGAGTTGAATGGTGTTGGTTGACTAAACCTTGTTTGATGAGCATTGTTGTTGAAACCCTAATTGATGGTGAAAAGAACATGAGTATCATTGTTATGTGATTCTTTGCATAGTTGGCAATTGTTGGGGTTTCATGTTCTTGAAAGAAAACATTCTATCCTATCCATTTCAGATATTGAGTTGAGTTTTCAGATTTGAGATTGAGATTGAGTTGAGTTGATTTGAGTTGAGTTTTGAGATTGGGATTTGAGTATAGAACATATTGAGTCTCTAACAATTCTCTTTATGCTTCTATGAGTTTGACAAATCACATTGGGTCTCTAACAATTCACTTTGTGATTTCCTACTAAGAAAGTTTTTCTTGGTGAGCTTGCTGAGTTTTTGGACGAGGTTCCGGTGGGGACTTGTGAGCGGTTTTGGACGGGTTCAGTGGGGACTTGTGAGCAAGTTTTGGACAGGTTTCGGTGGGGCCTTGTGAGCAATTTTGGACAGGTTTCGGTGGGGACTTGTGAGCAATTTTTGGATAGGTTTCGGTGGGGACTTGTGAGCAGATTTGGACAGGTCCTAGTAGAGGACTTGTGAGCTGAGTTTGATAGTTCTATCAGAGAACTTGAGGACAGAGGTGCATTGGTTCTATGAGAAGAACACTGAGGACAGATTTGGCAAGTCTTTGAGAAGGCTTGTATGTAGAGGATTGATTTGTTCAAGAGTTGGACAGATCCGATGAGACAGAGGAAGACTTGTACTAGACCGACTGACTGTGTTTGGTACGGAGTTCGTTGAGGCTGCTGTGGACGTGATCATAGAAGGCGAAGGTCTCTTAGGCTAAGCATTGAGGACAGGAGGTCTTCGGTGGAAAGGAGTTCCACGTGTTGGCAAGAGGTAGAGGCGAGTTGATCTTCGAGGGATCATTTCCAGAGCGAGAGGGAAGGTATCTCCTTTGAGCGAGAGGCTCATAAATTTTGATTGGGGGAAGGTATCTCCTTTGAGCAGAGGCTCATAAATTCTGATTGGGGGAAGGTATCTCCTTTGGGCCGAGGCTCATAAACATTGTAATTGGGAAGGATTCCCAAAGAACTTTGAGATAACTTTTAGAGAAAAGTTTTGTGGACGTAGCCCGACCATTACGGGTGAACCACGTTAAAATTGGTGTCACTTTGTGGATGATATTGTGCATTGCTTTGTTATTGCTTTGGGTATATTGTTTTACTATTTTGAAGTATAAAGGAAAAAGTAAAAAGAGGTCTTATACTGTTCACCCCCCCTCTCAGTATAAGCTTGTGTTCTTCAACAAATAGACTGGTGATCATTTTATATTAAGGCTATGGGGATTTTATTCCTTAGTTTTGTGAACCATCTATCAAAATCATCTACAATATTGTTATGGTTATTTTTCATCATGGCAAGTTTAGTTAACAAAAATTTCTCATTTTTCTTTTCTTCATACTTTTGAGGAACATAGTTTCTAACTCTTGGAAGGTGCCAATAGAATCTATCAGGAGGCCATTGAACCATTCTTTGGAATATTTTTCTAGGGTCTATAAAAATAGCCTAAGGACCACGTCCTCGTATTCTACTTCTAGGCTATCCATGGCATACAAGAATGTCCTTAATATGGTTTTTTCCTATTACAATGTTATCTTCTAGGAACTTAGGTAGATATTTGTGGGAATTGGGAGGTAATGGGTCTAGGATAGGAGGTAATATAAAGGGTCTATACCTATTGGTACATCAGTTATTTAGATTAGGGTTGGCCATTTATGTAGCTGGGCCCCTTACCACAGGGGGTACGATAGATAGAACATTTTTTGATATATGGGAACTTTTAGGAATAAGTACAACTGCTATTATGATTATACAAAGGAACAAAGAATGAAGGTTCCTTTCTATTATTACATGGTTGGAAAAGTACCTATGAATTTAGAAGTTCATGGTAGAGTTATTTTCTATTGCTTCTCATGACCGCTATATTAGCTTCTACTTCTTCATTGTGGGTTCTTTAGAGTCACCAACACAGTGTGCAAAAATAAGAGATGCTCTCTGGACAAGATTTCTCAGCCCACTAATCATAAATCTCATAGGGAATAACCAATAAAATTTAAAAAATATTAAACAGAAGGTCAATCCCCGATAACGATGCAAAAAAATGTTGTGGGGATTCCTGCTTACCTCCTTAAAATATGTTACATCACAGGAATCCCAAGAGTCACAACCAATTTGTAGACTCTGGTGGATCTACCTCTTTAATCCAAGAAAATATTATATTTGAGACTCTAGAAAGACCAGGTTAGGTAATGAAACATCGAACGATGGGTTTGGATATTTGGCATTATGATATTATAACCCATGTCTTACCATATTTAATGATATTATGTTAGTTTTTGTTCTTCTTTGACCAAACCAAGCAGTATTTAAATTATTAAGACCAGATCGGTGCCATGTCCATTGGGTAGTCATAGCAGGCTTATAAACTTCATGAACTAAGAAAAGAATAGGAAAGAGGAACTAGTTCATCCAAATTCATTCAAATAATGTAATCAATAAGAATGATTAAACTAGCGAAAGAAAATGTTATTCACACATTCAGATTACTGTAATATACAAATAAGTAAGACACAAGCCATAAACACGAGATATGCTAGGAATAGAGTTGGGATTTATATTCATAAAAATATTACATATGAAGAGCTCGATAGGATGCTTGGGTCTATATGGAAATAGTTACAATGGCACCCCCGTTAGAATATCGTAACAGGGGGATACTTCTCTCCATCTTGATTGCAGTGATGCAAGAGTATCCAACTTTGGCACATCCACTAGAAATAATATCAGCTGATAGAGCTTCCTGGACAGTCCCTAGATGATGGTAGATGAAAAGGCAACATGAGAAACAAAGGGATAAAATACACACAAAAAAGTAAATACGACTAACTCCAAAACACAACTATACCTAGACCAAAGTTCTGCTCTCTACAAGGTTTGATAAAAATAATTGTTGCTATCATGGTCTTCTATGTATAGGGCTGAGTGATTAAGCTATGCTATAACTATTTCCTCATCGACCCTCCATCTGGCCTGATTTCCTATTTTATACAAGACTTATGGCAGAAGCAAAAAAGGACAAGTGGCCCACACCTTTCCACCTACAACTGTTCTTACTGCATGCTAAATTCCTCACCACCTTGAGAAGGTGGATCCATCGCACTTTTATATGGCACCTCCTTTGTTGCATTGGATTCCACTTTGTATTGGTCATTACCAAGCACATTCCCTTGTGGGACCTTTATCACTCCTACTCCATCTCCAAGATTTTGCAAATAATGGTAAATATAGACCCATGTATCATTGTGGAAGGTTAAGGCAAACTTTAATAAGTTGACATATTGTGTGATTTTATTCACCCACTATTTGGACCATTCCATGGTGTTCTTAGTAAATACACATAAGCGGTCCACCATTTCAACTAAAGAAGTGAACTACTTTGTCAACTTGACATTTTGATCGAAGTCAAATTCTTGTATTCTATTGAAGATAAAGTCTTTAATATTGGGTACTTGGAAAAACTCTTCCAATGTAAACCCATAGTCATTGAGTTCATTCTCCACTTCTTCTTTAGAGCTGGCTATCTCTTGATCCCAAATAAGCTAATTTTGTGTATTCTGTAGACATATGAAGACCTTTGCATATTCCTCTGTAAAGAAGCAGACGGATACATCTCCCAAGGTGACCACCCCCACACTAAATTCCATGTAATTTTATTTAAAAATTTGATATATGAGGTGTATTAGGTTTATCCTCTGGTTTGCTTATTATAGTAGGTCCTTCAGTATTAGATCCTTTAGAATACATGCAGTATGTCTGATGGTATAGATATTATAAAATATCACCGTCAGATCAACCATACCATCTTGTATCTTATATTTCATTTCCTACTTGAACTCCTCAATGGTACTCGAGTAATCACTGGCCTGCACAAAAGTAATCTGAGAAGGGGTCAAAATTTATCTTAGCTGATCTATCTCAGATTGCAATTGCTATACCCTATGTTGTAATTGCTTCATCTCTACAACCTTGGTATTTAAAAATACAACCTCCTTTTCCATATCTTCTACCACCTGCAATTGGGAGGCCAAGTGTGATTTCATCATATTCACTAGGCCAAATTTAGCCATCATCACTCCTTTGCTGAGATCAATCATGGATTTATTTAGGCTTGGTGGAAAGAGGATGGCAAATATAACAGTAGACACATCGTATGTTTATTTTTCCACTGACCTTTTGGCCCTAATTACCCATTTACTAGGAGATATTTGCTCTTCCATATCTTGTATCTAATATTCTTCATTAGCAGTGAATTGGATTGTGTCCCTTACCTTGGATAGTGTGAAATTATTTGTATCAGCAGATAATGATTTAGTATTTGCCCTCTTTGGTGTGGAAGACTACGAAGGACTTTCCACCTAGACTTCATACTCCCTGAGTATGCTTAACAACCCCTTTGATTCTTGTATTTTCTTCAGAGCCTTAGGAGGAATAGGATGTTCTTTTTGATTAATCACCAGGGTGGCAGAGAATAATGAAGATTGGCCCACCACTAGGTCAGTATATATGGATAGAGATATCAATGCTTGGACCAAACATGCAAAGCTTTAAACTTGATGCAAGGAGTGTGTTACCAAATTATTTCATTTTGATGTAGCAGTGGGGGAGCTAGAGGATGCGAGGAGCCTTGCCTACTCCTGTTGAGCTTCATCTACTATTTTTATCATGACTTCAAATAAATCCAAATATTGGTGGATGACTTGGAAGGTGGGGTCCTAAATTTTTCTGGAGGAGGAACCGTGACCAGAGGGACCAACTTGTCAACCAAAAATTCCCTAATAGCCTCAATTCAGAGCTAAAATACCATACTACTTCTATTTTACTGTAAGGTCTTTTATCCATATTCCACACCAATTGTAATGACCAACCCTGCTTGAAAGCATTTTGTATTTCATCCTCAAAATCTTCCACCTTGTATGTAACCTACAAGTGATAAAGTTTTGTAGAGACACAATTTTTATGATATCTGTGAGGATCATAAGGCCTCTAGGTGATTTCATGAAAACAATATGTGTCCATATTCCAGATGGCCCGAAGTAAAGAAAAGTGGCCCAGGTATGTATAAGTATCCATTACACAGGATATGGACAGACATGGGACTCCTCCCTTATTCCTTATTGATTGGAACTTTACCTCCTCTGCAACTTATCTAGTTATCTCCACAATGGATATGGAAATTGGGCAATGTTTATGCAATGCTTTCGGGGGTAGCTTAGACTCTTACAATCTAATGTAAGAATATTATTTTGTATATAAGAAGTCTCCAGCTTTTGATTCGTCCAAAAATATCCTCACTTTGACCTCGAATCTATTAGGTTCTTCTCCACATAGGTGAGCATGGATCACTGGAAGGACATTTTTGAAGAAGACTATGTAACTTGAACATTCCTCATGTGTACATAATAACTGATCCTGAATTGATGCAACACTGTATCCTCCTCTTTTGCTGATTAGGAATTGCTCCAACTGGCCTATGACTAGGTTAATTAGAAATGAATAAAGGAAAAATGAGGGTATTGCTCTATATTTGCTAGGATAGCCTCTTGCAATTCTGTTAGCTCCCAGTTGATGTTATCATTGATGATATCTTCCTACCGATACATAGATGTTTTATCTATTTTATTATATTGAATTATTAGGAACATAAATTTCTTAGTGATGTGCTCCAATTCCTTTGTGCCCAACATCAAATTGATCATATCTGCATAATCCTGAGCCCAGGGGAAAAGAATAGACTTATGTATGGGGAAACTAGGAGGTATATGCCTATTCCTTTTCAGGAGCATACCAAGAAAGGATGTTTTGAGCATGAAATTGGACTACAGGGCCAATACCTAGGAGTCCAATATTAATGAGGTTGTGGAGAGCCCAAACACCCTTCTGATTATGTCGACTATGAGTCGAAATACCACCCGGTTGGCATGGTACCTGATGGTCCTTTTTTCTAAAATTGTATGCAACCGCTAGCTAGGAAAGGAGATCATACGAGTGATAAACCTTAGGTTAGAATAATTTACTAAGTTTTATGGTCCATTTTTGACAAAAAAGGCTCTATTAACTACTATCTCTCTATATCCTCATGAATAATTCCCTAAGTAGAGTTGGATGATGTTGATTGTCTTCTTTTATTGGGTCAAAGCTGTATATCGTTACATTTTCCTAATATATTTATTCAAGATCAACTGGTCAATCAATACCTTTGGATCTCTGGCCCTTCCTATTCTTTTCATTACTGGCCAGGTCCCTATTAATTTTCTAATTTGGAATTTTACGTCTATCATCCCGATTACTATTGTGCTCTTTGAAGCCATTAGGTCAAGCGGTTGTGGGTAGGGATGGACAAGGGATGTTCTTGCACACCAATGTTCTCTCACTTAATAACTAGCTCAAATTCACCCCCATAATTGGTACTTGCGATGCATTCTGCATGCACATTATCGAATTCACTCATGTTGATATTGTGAGGGAAGTTCACCACCTTCTTTTTAAAGGGCTTGCATTAATAGCATTAGGTGGAGCACTGCTTCCATATTGGATGAGGGAGCCTTATTTGTCATGCCATGAGGGCTAGGTGCACAAATTAATCCTCCTTCAGGTACTGATTGAACATCTTCCTGATATTCTCAGTTGGATCTCAGTGAGGAGGAACAAAAGTTGAATCTAAGTCACCCATGTGTCTTTTTATCATTAGTTTGAGCAGGGCATGCTTGTGCATTTTAAAATTGAGGCACATGACTTTAAGAAGAGGTGCATGAATTTGTGTGCCTTCAATGCACTTGTGTGCTCTTAATAAAAGTAGGCACATGGCTCAAAAGTGGGGTGCATAGAATGTGCACCTCTTTTGACCTTCGTGCACTCCACCCAAAGTGGAGCGCATGACTCAAAAGCAGGGTGCATGGGTTTGCATACCCTATTGGGTATTTGTGAACTCCATGCAAATTAGAGCACACAAATCAAAAGTGGGGCATACAAATTTGTGCACCCCATTAGGCCTTTGTGTGATCCATATGAAGTAGAGCGCATGAATCAAAAGTAGGGTGCACAACTTCACATACCCCATTAGATCTTCATGCTATCCATACAAAGTAGAGTGCATGACTCAAAATTGGGATATGCAATTTTATGCACCCATTATGGCCTTCATACGCTCCACTAGAAGTGGGGTGCATGACTAAAAAAATAGGGCCCGCAACTTCGCATGCCCCTTAGGACTTTTGTGTGCTCCACCAAAACTGGGGTACACGATAAAATAGTGGGGCACACGGCATTGCACGCTCCTTTAAAATTTAGGATGCTTAACCAAAATTTTGAGTGCATATAGAAATAAAGAGGCTTAACAATTAAATCAAAACTCTTGGGAACAAGGGCAGGATTTCTTGCAAGACCAATAGGAGGGAAGGTGGAGAGGAGAGGAGGGTGAGGAATAAGGTAATTGCACATGCATGTTTTTTCTAATTATATACGCATTATGGAAGAGAGGGAAAGTGGGAATGTGGGGGAGAGAAGGGAAGGGAACACATAGGGTGATGTGGGAACTCAGACTAACAAAATAGATCTAAAAGAAGCTAGAGTTTTTATTGAGAAATTTGTTTAAATAAGTATTTGTACAACCATAATATTCTATATTTGGAAGATGCTTAACCATAAGCTATACTTAAGCTAAGATATTAACAATAATAGAACTATGCTAACAAATCCAATTTGATAACAATATTCATGATATACAAATATACCGACATATTCTTTTATCAACATTACATTCTTGAATAAATTTTGGAAATTATTTCTAAATTAGAATTAGGACTTTAGAAAATATTAAACATAAACTAAGCCTAAAAAAATAAAAATAATCCTATACCTAAATTATATCCTCATCATACCTCCCCACAATAGAAGAATTGGACTCCATGCTTTTACAATAGAAGTAGGAGGGTTAGATACCAAATGCTAAAAATATATCCCATTGGTAGAACAAAGTAGAAGTTGAGATGCCACATCATCACAAGCATGAACAAGGTCAAGGATATCAATAAATGCCTATGTTGGGATATAACATTTTATCATAACTCTATCGCTAATATGTGAAGGAAATAGATGAGGACCAAAGATCTACTATCGAGTATATGAAATATACTGCAAAATAGGAACCTGTTTTGCTAAAGGAGGTCTCAAAGAAGATGGAACTCAATACTAGGAGAAACAAGAAGAGCAACAAAAGTCATAGGAAGAACTGATGAATAATGAGGGATCATATCTTTGCAAGGAGAAGGTGGTGCAGTTGGCATTGGTATGTCCAATGGCTTGCTAAAGATTAAATCAATTTTGTGTGGATGACTGAAGTAGAGGAAATGTGTGGTATTCTTAAGGCTATGAATGAGAAATGTTTTATTTGTGTGATACAAAGTGTAAGTATTATTAAAAACATCATACTAAGTTCTCTTATTGTATTTATAGGGCTTACCAAGGATTAAACCACAATAGTCCATTAGAGTTATATCATAGATGAATCAATCCATGAAATATAAGCCAAATGCAAAGGACATCATGCAAGTTTCTATGATGTAGGAAGTGGAACCATTATCATTCCATATAAGTGAGTATGAATGAGGACGTGGTTCCAAATTTAGCTGCAACCTATCAATGATAGATCTCACAATCAAGTTCTTTTGCCAGTCAATACCAATAATACAATCCACAAAAAAATTATGAGTTAGGTGGGATTTTGTAACCAACAAATTGTCATGGCCACCTTCATACAAATTATGAGTCATAAGGGTAACATTGTTCAGTTTACCCTTCAACTCATCATACTCTCTATATTCTTCTATGATCTCATTGTGACCATATTGTGGTTCCTCCTTTTAAGTTTGTATAATAAGGTTATTTCTCTTATTAAATTAATTAGATTCACATGACCTCTTATTTTGCAATGATTACAAAATTTATTATTATTAAAAGAATAAGAAGAGGAGGAAGAAGAAGAAAGACAAGAAGGAAAGAAATAAGAATTTTTATTCACTACTATTTGTTGTTTCTATTGATTGGGCACCTTGGGGGTGCCTGAATATTGATATTCACTTGATTGGCTAGAAAATTTCTCCTCCATAAACTATGCTTGATTGAACAATATATCCAAAGTGGTGATTGGGGTATAATTCCACTCCTTGAATATTTAATCTTGCAAACCACTTTTAAACTTGATGATGAGTCCATTAGCAAAATCCTCTACACTAGTTAAGATTCTCAATTTGTTAAACTAAAAAATGTAGTCTTGGACACTCATGTTGTATCCTTGCTTTAAGTGAAGCCATTTGTAGATGAGATCTTCACCATAATTTGAGGGATAAAAAGTATCCTTCAAAGCTTTTACAAGTCCATCCCAATTTGTGATGGGATTTTGATTGTGTTGGCAATCAATTATCAAGACCTTGGCTACACCTGAAAGCTTCAATTTAGAAAAGGGGACTCTATCATCTTCAATGATTTTACTGTCAGAAAACCAAGTATCTAAGTATAGGATCCAACTTTTCAAGACTTTGGGATCACATGAACCATAATAAATCTTGAATTTTCATTTTGTGCTTGCACGAATGTCATTGATTTTGATATCACTAGGACCACTTGGAGCTACCATATTGTTAACTTTGTTAGCCAAAATGCCAACTACAATAGCTAAAGCAACCACTTGCTCCATTAAATCAAAATCCATTTGTGATCGAGTATAAGCTAGATGTATCTACTAGGCTATTACAAGGAGTTACAAAAGTTTAGCCTTTTCTAGGCAATTAAAACAATGGACTTTTACAAAAATAGTGCTAATTTCAAACACTATTAAAAATATTTTTCTAAGATTTTCATCAAAAACAAAAGAGCTATTGTTTGCAAAAAGAAATTTCCTCCTTAAGGACCAAAAAAGATCTTCACAAGAGGAGGTAAAGCAACTTGTGTTTTTTACCAAAGGTCTTGTTTTATGCAATTGTATAAATATTGGAAAAAATTTAGGTCAATTGAAAAAATAATTACATAAACTAAATAATTAATTAAGTAAAAATAAACTTAATTAATTAAAAATAATATTTTATCCCTACAAAACAAAAAATTATTCTCATGTTTTTTTTGTATTTAAACCTTCAAAAGGTTTGGTGGAGTGCCAATACCACAAAAAATGATGGTCCAATCAACTAATAATATATGTGCAAAACAAGTCAAGTGGATCAATGACAACAAATTCAATCTACCAATGCTAACAGTGAGTGCCACATAACCATGTGAGTCATGGTTGAAGTCAACTTTGGCAACAATAGTTCACATGGCCGACTGACTTGGCTGGATATTTGTTGTTACTCCTAAAGGTGATATTAAATGCCTTTCTAAAATCTTATACCATGCATGTGGGATAAATCCAACGATATGCTACCATATATAGCATGGGCCTCCTCTCGACTGATGCACTATCAAATCAATGCAAGACACCAATTTCACACAAAGACATCGCATGGCACACAATGAGATGAATGAGAAAATTTGAATGTAATTCCATGAGGGTGTGTCTATTTTCCATGCCTTTTTTTAGAAAAGGGGCCAAAAATATGTCTAAGACTAGGTAAGCATACTTATCAAAGCCACATTATGAAAATAGGGAGGTTCTCTATCACTGGTTGCCTTCAACAAGAGAGCACATTGATCGTATTGGGGGTAAAATTTGGTCATCCCATGACACACGTGAAGACAAACTAGGTGACCAAATTTCGTACTATATGTGGTACGTCACCGTCCACTAATACAGATAACACAAGCTACACAGTCCTCTCCATTCGCCTAAGAAAATTGTGGCTTAATGCTAGAGAAACCATCACTGATGGCAACAAAAACTCAACCTTGTCAAATGAGCTACTCACCCTAAGAGGAAAAAAATAATGAGCTTGTTGATACTAGAAAGTCAATGACATATTATTGTTGGACTATGCTGGTCTGGGACATCATATAAAAAAACTATTTTCATCGAAAGGTAACCAGTCACTCCAAGTGCGACTAAGCTCTACTCCAATGGAATAATGAGGAGTTTGGCTACAAATAATGACAATATTAACCATCCACTAAAATTCAGGGTAAACACATTTTTCACATAGAAAATAATTCACTTATAAAAAATATATTATTAATGAAAAATAATGTCTCAAAGAAGTATACATCTACTCAAACCTCTTAACCAAAAGACTAAACTTTACACATAGAGAGGTAAGATCTTCCTCATTCTAAACAAGATAAGATCATGACCCTCCACCCAAGTCAAGACTCTATATTTGAGGCACTAATGCACTACCACACATTATCGAGGAAGGAGGAGGTGGTGCAAATAAATAGAAATAAATCAAATGTTTTTCAAAAGGTAAAAATACCCTCTACAAATACAACACCCCAATCTAAGAGGATTTAATTCTATATTCAACATCAATAGGGGGACTCTTGAGTACCTCGACATCAAATATTACATACCAATAAAGACACTCCACATCTTGAATAGCCACTTCACATCCTACATGTTACAATGATGAAAAACCAAAAATTTTCTACTAGTCTCAAGCCTCCACCTAGGCCAATGATTACCAAGATTTCTTACGACAACCCATGATAGTTGGGGTCTTAAAATCCCACATGAGCCAACACCAATGGGTCAATTAAAAAATATAATAGAATAATCAAAAGGAAATTTGGGCTAGAAGATATATAATTTTGATTATGTATAGCCATTTTGGTAATGTAAATGACAAATTACAATGTAAAATCATCCAATCAAACGAATATGGTCCGATTAATAAATATGTACAAAATAAAAAATATAGTTATCTTTGTGTTAAGATGTTTGGATTAGTCAAACCTCCAACCTAACTAATCATATGTCTGGATGTGTTAGATGTCTAGAACTGTTAGTTAGACACTAAACAAAATTATTAAGGTAAATAGGTGATTGGGACGGTTGAGACAAGTTGGTTGTAACTACTTGATCCTACCTATAAATATCCTTCCTATTTTATTTTGTAATCTATCCATACTTATTTATAATACAAATATATTGTGCAGTAACTGTTAGTTTGGAATGTGTGTTGTATGAGATTGCATTTGTGTTGTAGTGTTGTGTTGCAGGTATTGATCATCGCTTGATATAGAAGCATGCATTGTTGTGTGTTATTTTTATGTTGCAGGACATGCTAAGGTACTGGATATGGAATGCATAATTGGATATATCTATACCCTAGAGGAATAGTCTAAGTGCATGCAAAACTAGCCATCTGATTCCATTGGTAACTATCTAGACATACAACCCAGATGTCTAGCTGACTAGTCCAGATATCTAGCTGTCTGTCTAGTTAGATGTCCAGTCCAAACATCTAGTCATCCATTTAGACATCCAATCCAGATGTCTAGCTATCTAGTCTATATGTCTAGTCATCTAGTCCAAACGTATAGCCATCCAGTTAGTCACCTAGTATAGACATCCAGTCAAAATGTCTATATGACCTATCTTGACATCTAACCGTCTCATCCAAATGTCTAGTCATACCATCCAGATGTATTGCCCAAAAATTTAATATTTTATTCTTGACATCCAATCCAAATTTCTAGCCATCTATCCCAGACGTCTAGAATATATACCTCAGATTTCTAACTGATTCAAGACATATCTGCTAGACTTGCAAAACATAACAACTGGTATACCTTGGTATATCAATTCCTCTTAGTTCATAATCATTCCTTGATCTTGGGAAAGTTCTTACCCTTGTATACATTTGGCACCATTATCTAAAACATAAACTTTGGATCAAGAAGTACAAATGCCAAGACAAGGAGGTGAATGACACAGGGAAGGGAAGGAAGGAATCCAAGACAACCAAGAAGAAGTGCACGACTGGTAAATCTAATAACACAGGATGAAGAAGAAGTTTTGGAACTTGAAGTGGAAAGAGTGTGGGATTGATGCATGCCATTAATAACATCATTTAATATTTATGATTTGTCAAATCTAGGGTGGTGTTCAAGGCTATCTATGATAGAAGGGTTGGATAGATTATGATTTAGACATTCATATGACAAGGATTTTTTTTGTGAAATAGATGTTGGTTTAGCCTTTTTGGTGTCACACTAAACCTAGTCTACAAAATGGAAACTAAATTAACTTGCAAGAATTTAAAACTACTTCTAGGACTTGGAATGGAAAACTAGTTACAGTTGCAAAAATGAAATTGTAGGAATGTAAAAGTTGTTGAATTGAAACCTAATCTACTCTTGTAGAATTTGAAATGATAGAATTGAAATGTTGTTGGAAAGGAAACACTCATGCTAAAACACCTATCAGTGTATTAATACATAAGGTTGCTAGGCTTCTGTTACAGTGACTGATAGTAAAATGAAAGTTGCTAAAAACTTAACAAAAGTTGCTAAAATAGGGGAAAATAGAGGAAGATAAAAATGCTACAATTTTATGCTAATTATCCAATCATAGAAATAGGAAAACAAAGGAAACACATGTCTATGCTACTTGGTCAGCTGACACACACATTGGCTGCATAAAAACATAACTGAAAACATGAAGACATCACACTAATTTGAAATAGGTTATTAGTACATTAAACAACAAGAAATGAAAATTGACAAGTATTCTGCTAATTTTGTTGTAGAAAAGTTATCAGAAAAACTTGTCATAACAGTCCTCCTTCCAAGAATAAAATTGGGCCCTTGCTTCTTGATCCAGAATAAGGTAAAGAAGTGTTGCTAACTACTTAGAATTCACACTCACTCATAAACAAAATATGACTGAAAAATTGCACTTTACTTTTGTCAAAATATGCTAAATTGTTATAGAAAAATAATGCACTTTATCAAATCATATTTCTGCTACTACCTACTCTATACTATATATTAGCTCAAAAAATAAGGGATATGTGTTATTTATAATGTCCCATTACATATACCTCGTGATCAAATTAGTTGTGTTTCTATTTTACAATGATTTTCCAATCAGTTCTAAAACTAACCTAGTCTAAATTAAGACAATATATGTTGTAGTAATATTCATTTGTCCTTGGGATGCATCTCCAGTGGTGGGAGTGAGTTTGAGGAGGTTAGAAATAGTCTTGTACACCTTTATCCATCTTAAAATATCATTTACCTACCATTTTGGGTGCTAAATCCTCTGTTTGGTTAAAACTGGCTACTTTCCCCCTCATTTCGGAGCTTCTTCGAATTATCTGGCTATGTAACATACTTTATGCTCAATAGCTATCAAAATGGAAAAAAAAATAGGTTTAACTGGATAGGACATATCTCCTATCTTTCAGAAGTTGGATCCAATAAGTTTTGCATGCCAATTCTAACAAATTTCAAGCCATGCTATTCATTGACAGCTGGCTAGAATTTGTATGACTGTGTCCTACATTTTCCATATTTCCTGCATAGTTCTAAGAGTTTAGTGACAGTTTGCAATTTAAATAAATTTTAAGCTAGGAGGAAACAATAAAATACCATTATGAAGGGATACACCTTAGCATACATCATTCTGCTACTTAAATTACACCTTTTATTCACTAAATAACCAAACTAAAACAATGTAACAGTGCTGCATAATTATCCCTGATTTGTTATGCCCTGTTACTATTTGTTTAGACCATGTGGGAATGCATCCAAGTGGGTCAAAGGTCTTATTTGGGCCCTGTGAACATATTTCATGTATTTTTCCATTCTTTGCTTAACAACTTCAAGGTGCTCCTTTAATGTAAAAACTTGCTATTTTTTGTATGCTGCACAAAACTTGTCACTGCCCTGTTTTACAGCAGAGGTTATTTTAATGTCAAATCACTTGACAAATTTAGTTTTAAAATAGGATGACACTTAAAATATGCTAGAGTTAGCCAAAGATCTGAACATGCTTATTTGCTTTATTTTCTATGTAATTTTCACCAACAAAATCATGTCAACAATAGTCACAAAATGCAGAAACCTATTAAAATAGGGGTATAGTGTTCCTAACATAAAATCAATCAAAAAATTAACAAATAACATATTATAATCACTATTTTGTAATTAAATTTGTTATTATTTATAATATGGCAGTTTCATATATATCAAACATAGTGTAAAAATAAGGTATTTCTAGGCCTCATCAGGGATCCAATGGAAGATGAGAATCCAAGAGTAGAGATGCTGTTGGTGATAGTAGAAGGTGAAGAGCAAATAGCAGAGGAAGTCCCTGGTATTGAGAACGAGGATTGGATGGTAACACCCGAACCAGCGGAGAGGAGTTGGTCGACGGATACAGAAGTAGGAGACTTTGTACCACAGCAACCACGTATCGGTTCGTGGGGAGGAAGACCAGAACCACATCTCGTGTATTCATGAAGGAGGTCACGAAGTGGTAGTAGGAGGCTATTTGACCAAAATTTTGCACCATCAACAGTAGAAAGAGAACCAGAAAGAGTTCCATCACACTCACCACCAAGACATTCACCTAGTGGGACAAATACAATGGCACAAGCTACGCCTCATATAGAGCGACAGAAATGTCCACCTTTCCATGGGGAAGGAAAGGAAGATCCAACCCATCACGTGGGAACTTGCATTACCATTTGGGGAACACATGGGGTAACACAGGATACAGAGCGGTTGCGATTATTTCTAGCCACTTTGCAAGGAATGGCAATGGATTGGTATTTGAAACAACAATGTACCCAACCATTCACCCAATGGGATGCCCTGAAGGATGCATTCATTGAAGAATTTTGACCATTAAGAGACGACACGGAGATCATCACTGAAATCTTTGCTACAAAACAAAAATCAGATGAAGATATCAGGAGCTACGCTAGGAGACTGAGACAATTCACAGATAAGATGGAAATGCCACCAGCCGACGGAATGGTAAAACGTTGGTTCTTGGATGGATTACTACCGAAATATCAAAAGAATATGAAAGCAGTACCATCCTCGACATATGCAGAAGCCCTCGAGAAAGCAAAGAACTTTGAAAGCGAGGCCAAGAAAACAACTGCAAGAATCGGTGGACAGTCAAAACGAGAAGAATATGACAGTGATGAAGAAGACAAAGTGCAAAGTGCAATACATTCCTTTCGGAGAGAATTTGATAAAATTATAAAAGAAGTCAAAGGAGAAACACGGAAGGATAGGAAGGATATTTGGTGCTCTGACTGCAAAACAGAGGGACATGCCAACACCAATTGTCCAAAGAAAGCGTATTGCAACATATGTGATATTGCAGGTCACCCAGTAGCGGATTGTCCATTCAATCTGAAGGGAGCAAGGCACCAGACATTAACAATCCAATAGGGAAACCAACCGGATGCTCCAAGAAATGGACAAGGTGCAACAAGCGGTGGATACAGAAATAGCCGCAGAGGAGGAAGACAAGGAGGACAGAGTCGACTACAGTACGACTCTGAAGGGAGACCTATAATCCAGTGTCGAAATTGTCAAGAATGGGGTCATTTTGCGAAGAATTACCCCTAGCCTCAGAATACGAACACTACTGGTGGTAACAATGTTACGTAGATGTGTAGGTGGTGTGGTCCAAGAAACCACAAGGAGGCTAATTGCCCAAATAAGGCAAGTTCCAATGGAACACAGAATGTCAATTTGATTGACATTGGTGAAATAAGTATAGTGATGGAAAGAGAAGATGAAGTCCTAGCCATAACAAGGACACAAGCTAGGAAATTGGAAGAATATCCAAATCCTACCAAGGAGAAAGAGCGATGGTAGGAAGCACAAGAATTGATAAAAATAGAACTAGACAAGGAGAAGCAGGATAAGCTAGTTCTAGAGAAAGCTCTAAAGAAGGTGGAGATCCCAAAGGATAAACATGCATCAATAGAAGGCTTGGTGACACAGGTGCTGAATACGATAGTAGAAGTGAAGGTGGCTAGTCTATTCAACATAGTACCTGAGTTATACGCTACAGTGGGAGAAGTTGTAAAAACAAAGAAAAGAGAAACCCGACAGGTAGCACACATCAAGCAAGGACAGTTCATGGATCCAACGATACTGATGATTGAGGCAAGAAAGAAGCCAGCCTTGGTTCACATGGAGATATTGGACCACAAGTTGAATCAGGTGATCATTGATGGAGGATCAAGCGTGAACGTAATGCTAGAAAGAACGTGGTGGAGTATTGGTCAACCCATGATAAGATCTCCAAACTTCAAATTGTATGGAGCTGATCAGTATGGCATCGAGACAATAGGAGTGCTAATGAGCCAAAAAGTGCGCATAGCGGAACAGGATTTTGTACTGGATTTCGTGATAATTGTGATGCAGAAACCAACATATGATGCATTATTGGGACGTGGGTGGTTACGAACAGCAAAAGTAAACCACAATTGGGAAAAAGAACATCTGACCTTCAAGAAAGGCCAACATAGATATTTGATCAATCTAAAGAATCAGGTAGTAAGCCAAGAGATTACAAGTTTTGATGACTCAGGAGTTTCTTCCTCAGACGAAGGGTCAGGATATGAACCAGATGAAGGAGTACTACACCTGGAGGATTGCACGGAGGATGAGTATAACGAAGATAAAGGCATGCTCCACTAGCAATAGGAGGACTATGAAATTTTCCCTCCCCAATGTTTTTGCATTGATGCAGGAAATGAAATCCAAGAGGATGAGAAAAAGGAACCAGAAAAGGCAGAGAGCAGTAAGAAACAAACAACAACAGAGAAGGATAAGGATCGAGAAAAATGGACATTCCCCAAGAATTTTGTAGAATACACGATGGGAGACGCAGTCATTGAAGACAAACCTACCCACCCCATCGAGGTTCTTAAAGCAAAAATGAAACCTAAGTCCATTAAGTATGAAGGACCAAGAATGATTCAGGTAAACTTGGGAGAAGATGGCAAGGAGAGGATGATTAAATGTGGAGATGATTGGGATCCAGTACTGAAGGCAACAACTTTTAAAATATTTATGGAGTATAAAGATGTCTTCGCTTGGACATATAAAGACTTGAAGGGAGTTCCACCAGAACTCTGCGTACACAAGATTCCTCTGATTGAAGGTGCACAACCTGTAAGAAGGCGACCATACAGGATGAATCCCAAATACGCAGCACTGGTGAATGCTGAAATAGATAAAATGTTGGATGCAGGCATTATTTTCAAAGTTACGACAAGTGAGTGGGTGTCACCGATCATGATTACCTTGAAGAGGGAGGTTGATAAGATTCGAATTTGTGTAGACTTTCGAAGCCTCAATGCCGTAACTATCAAAGATCCCTTCCCGATCCCTTTCACAGACTCCATCTTGGAAGAAGTAGCAGGCCATGAGATATATTCATTTTTGGATGGGTTCTCAGGATATAACTAGATTAGCATTGCAGAAGAAGATAAGCTGAAGATAACTTTCGTGGTTGAAAATGGAATATATGCTTACAATCGCATGCCATTTGGGTTGTGCAATGCACCAACTACTTTTCAGAGAATCATCTTATATATCTTCGATAAGATGTCCATAGGGAATTTTAAAGCCTTTCTCGATGATTGGTCATTGTATGGGAGGACACAAGAACATTTGAAGTCACTAGAAGAGTGCATGAGCTTGTGTAGACGAGCTCGAATATCATTGAATCCAAGCAAATGTGTCTTGATGGTACCATACGGGAAGCTGCTGGGGCATATTGTATGCCAAGAAGGTCTCAAGCCCGATACAAATAAGATTCGGATAATACTGTTGATGGAAGAACCTTATGACGTAAGCTCGGTGAAAACCTTCTTGGGAACAGTGGGATACTACAGAAGGTTCATTCGCAATTATGCATTGACTTCTCACCCATTAGATGCCCTTACACGTAAGGGTATTCCTTTCCATTGGACAGAAGAACACCAAGGAGCTTTTGAGAGCTTGAAGGCGCATTTGTTGAAGGCACCTATCCTAGTTTTTCCAGACTGGGAGAAGGAGTTCCATGTACATGTTGACGCCTCAAATTATGCTATTGGCTGCGCATTGGCTCAGGAAGGCCAATTTGGGTTAGATCAGCCCATCTATTTTGCAAGTCGACTGTTGTCTCGAGTCGAGAAGAACTATAGTACAACAGAGCGCAAAGCACTGGGAATGGTGTATGTAGTACAAAAGTACTGACACTATTTGTTGGCTAACCCCTTTGCTTTTTATGTAGATCATCAGGCGCTATTGTACTTGATCAACAAGCCAACAATTTATGGACGAGTAAGTCGATGGCTCGTCACTCTGCAAGAATTCGTGTTTCGAGTGGTAGTGAGACCGGGGAAGAAGCACGTAATTGTGGATCAACTATCAAGGATTCGGTCAGGAGAGCCTGTAGAAGGAGGAATACCAGATGAATTCCCCGATGCACAATTATTCATGATAAGTGTGATACCTACATGGTACAAACATATTGGGGATTACCTATCGACAGGAGAGCTACCAAAGGAGATGATGGTAGTTGAGCAGTGGAAGGTGATTATGAAATCTGCACCCTTTACCTTGATTGCAGGATTGCTATACAAGATGGGGGAGGACCACATTCTAAGACGATGTGTGATGGAGGATGAAGTACAACAGACCCTGAAAGAGGCACACGAAGGATTGGCTGGAGGACATATGGGACCTGATGCAACAACAAGGAAAGTGTTGTTGGTGGGCCTATGGTGGCCTACTCTGTTTCACGATGCCAAGAACTTTGTTAAGGCATGTGATACGTGTCAAAGAACAGGGAAGCCAGTGAAAAGAGACTTCATGCCACTGCATCCATCGCAACCTCAAGAAATTTTTGAAAGATGGGGTTTGGATTTTGTAGGTCCATTGAGAACAAGCCATAAGAGAAAATGTAGATACATCATAGTCGCAACTGAATATTTAACGAAATGGGTCGAAGCAAGGGCACTACCTGATAATTCGGCAAGAAGCACGACTCGCTTTTTGTACGAACAGGTGATCACACGATTCGACATACCCCTTCAACTGATAAGTGATAGAGGAGGTCATTTCGTTAATGAAATTATTCAGAATTTGACGAAGGAATTCAGGATCTTTCATTCCTTGTCAAGTCCGTATTACCCCAGAGCAAATGGGCAGGCGAAGGCGACAAATAAGATCTTGGTTTTTGTTCTGTACAAAACATGTGCAATTGAAGGTGCAGATTGGGAAGAGCGCTTATCAATAGTTTTGTGGGCATACAGAACCACATTTAAACCGACCACAAACCACACACCCTTCCAATTGATGTATGGGCAGGAGGCGGTGGTACCAGTAGAATTCCTAGTACCCAGCTTGAGAGTAGTTGTTGATACCCACCTAAATGATGATGAAAGCATGGAGGAAAGACTCGTAGCACTAGTATAGTTAGGCGAGAAAAGGGTGTTAGCACAGTGGGCAACGGAGATTGCTCAACAACGTCAGAAATATTGGCATGATAAGCACCTTCAAAAAATGAACCTAAAGACTGGTGATTTGGTTCTCAAGTACAATGGCAAAAGGGAGATCAAGCCAGGAAAGCTGAAGACCCTATGGCTTGGACCCTTTCAGGTAGAAGAGGTATTGGATAATGGGGTTGTTCGACTGAAAAAGTTGGATGGAACAACTTGCCCTAAAGCAGTAAATGGCTCCAAGTTGAAAGTGTATAAAGCACAGGCACATATTAATATGATCAACTTGGAAGCTAAGGAGGACACCTCTGGTAATCCAAATGAAGAAGAACAACTAGGTATACGATCCTACGAACACGGTGGACCAAGTAACATAGTTTGAGAGGATGAACCATCCCACCTGGAATGGTTGTTTGGAAGAGAAGAAGAACCGGTAACAGAACAAAGAGAGTTACAACCTAATGTACGAGTTCTAGAAAGCGAAGTAGAAAATCGGCTTCAGAACATTGCGTACTTAGCTTCACAAGGGAAAATACTAGAAGTGGAGGATTATGAAGGACAAGGAGCTAAAATCTTGCAATGAATGGCATCAGAAACACAACGATTGTAGGAGGAGTATGAGACTCTTCATCGGTATAATACGCAGTTGAGAGAACAAGTTATTCAGGAACTGGATGGAACTATACAACAGATGCAAAAATGACAGGATGCACGTAGAGCAGAATGGGCTGAAAGAGATCAAGATGATTTCAGAAGAAGCCCGAATGGTAACTCGCCAGATAGTAGTGTATTCTTAGTGGATCTAGACCACTCAGTACCAGAACACCCTCAGAGGTAGGAGAATCGAAGGCTGCAGATAGGAGGATTGGAAATAAGAGAAAATACAGGGAACAATGCAATGCCCTCAACAGATTCAGATAGTTCATCCACAGAAACACTAAGGATTATCCTGAATACGGATGACTCTTCAAAAGCAACATCACCATTAAACAAGCATCCTCGACGACAAGGGAAATCACCAGAAAAGAGTAAAGCAAGGAAATCACAATAGAACTTGGCTTCTAGTAGCACATACCAGATAAGTCAAGAGGAAGCAATCGAGATTTTATGGTGAGATGTCCGGGAAGTACCTGAACAACCAAAATACAAAGGATGGTCAGAAGACTCAAGTGAGGACGAGAATCAACCTCCTAACCCTGACATACCACATGCCAGCCCTAACCTAGATAGTCGGAGACAAAGAGATGAAATCCGTAGCCAGAGAGCAGGGGTTAGATTCCTTGAAACGGCACAGGTGATAGAAGATGACGAGTCTCTAAGCCCACAAGATGAGTACAATGAAGGAGTAGATGAAGATGCGGTGCCTGGAGGACCAGAACCAAGTGGATGGAGAACGCCATATGCAGGAGCCATGAGATGCCCAACGGAACGTGAAGAAGTGGCCAGGTATCGTATGGCTGCACTTGACTTATGACAACACAGAAGAGAAGTAAGATGATTGCAGCAACGAGTTCAAGAAACCTCGAAACGACCAATGAATATGGTAGGAGAGGGCAATGACTCAAGTACGGATTCAGTTTTCTCAGATGAGTATCAAGAAGCCCTAACTCATTGTGCACCACAGCGACACTTTGAGGAAACAAGATGGCGACGACGATTGATAAGGGCTGATAGAATATTGAGGATCTTGCACCAACTGACACCCGTACACTTGCAACATCCACCTAAAACACGTGCACAACTGATACACCAAGCCCAAAATAGAGATAATTTGGGCAATCTCAGGAGTTCGTCAGGACTTTCAAGAATGCCTGACCAAGGGAGGAGCGTGGTTGACCTCCATCCTGGTAGCTCGAGAGGAAGAAGTTCCCCTCCGGCTACCCATAGGTCGATTAGTCCTTGGATTGGGCTGCAAGGACCATCTGAGGACATAGTCCAAGCCAACCCATCACTACATGTTCCTGAGAATAGACCTTCGGGTCTACCTCAACGAGCTCGTAGGAACCAAAGATGTCATCAAGAACGACTGAGGGACCGATCGAATCTTGGGCAATCAAGAGTATGGTAGCCCCACATTAGGGATATTCAATTGACAAGAGGAAGAGGATGAGTCACACCAACTCGTGGAAGACTGGGACCCCGAAATAGGAATCCCTACCAGGACCAGGTAGACCAAGGATGGGCATATGTTCATCGATAGATTGATAGACTTTGAGGACGAGGCCATGGAAGGGGAAGACTCAATCATAATTTTGGATAGAGGGAGAATCATCCTTCCATAGATCAGATGCAGGGACAAACGATGGCCTTTTACTTGGATGACTATGTGATAATTCAACAAGGTGATGAAAGAACGAAACGAGTCCATCTGGAAGAAGAAGCAAACCATCTAGACCCTAGAAGTAGCCATTTGGATGATGCAACCACACATATAGATGAGGAGAGTCATCCAACACACGTTTTTTAGGAAAATAGTCATCTAGTAGGAAGGCAACCGTCTAGAAGAAAGGGCAAGTCAGGATGATGTTAGGAGAAGCAGACGTCTAGCAGAACCACAACAGATGTCTAGGCTGGAATCACGTCATCAACCGACAGAGGCAGAACATCTAGACTAGTGAGTTATTCCACGAAGAATGAGAAGGCATGATGAATAGTCCTAGATAGAAACCCCAAAGTTAGAATAATCATCGTAGTCATCAAAGATGGAAGAAGAAGAAAATAGTGATGGGTTCAATAGTTTCAAAATAGGTAGTCATAAATAGGAAGATGGCACGTCAGATACCTTTGAAGTACGCATTGGCATTACCGTGCGCTTCACCCGATGACATTAAGACTATTAGATGCAATTTTGAAAAATATTAAAAATAAAAAATATAGAAAAATAAAAGATAAAAACATAGAAAAGACAAAAATAACAAAAATATGAAATAAGGTAAAAGACGTTAGACGTCTTGTCCATGTAGAATTGGTGACGTGGCAAGCATGCAGATGACTGGGAGTTAGGTGGCGGTTGAAGAGGTAGTTACTAGGGCGACAGGAATCCTATAAATTGGAAGCATTGGGCATCATTTGTACAATCACTTTCAGTTTTTGTAGGAAGCTAGAGAATAGGAGAAGTGGAGGTGAAGCGCACCAAGATTTATTTTGCAAGACAAACGTAGACATCATTGCATTGGAAATCGCTAGCTTCGTGAAGGATTTTATTTTTAGTGCAAGTGCAGAAACCCTACTTCAGGAAGAAATACAACTCCGTCATGAATTGCTAGGGCATCCATCTAATGAACTACCATCAATGTAGCCAAACTAATAGACATCCAAGGGAGGAAGTAGACATCTGGAAGAAGACCCAATTACTAAACTTACATCGCAATCATTTGGTGAAAGCAACCATCTAGAGAAAAGAGTCATATGATCAAAGAAGTCATTTAGAAGGCTCACATCTAGCGTCCAACCTAGATGGCCAGCCATCCATATCAGACATTAGCATAAACAACCAGTCTAGCATCAAATTCAGACGTCTAGCAGGAGTGAGCCATCTGAAGCATAGAAGACATCTTGAAAGGAGAAGATGAGCCATCAGAAGTTTGGCCAAGTTCTAGTGCAACCTAAAGTAGGACCCGAGTCAGTTGTGGTAAAATGACTTCAACATCAGCAAGAGATGATGCATGGCCAAGTGCCAAGCCCAAACAAGGGGTAGGCTCAAGGGAAACGAGAAGCAATAGTACAAGTGAAAGTCCAATTAAGTAGCAAGGAGCAGATCTCGATTGAAGAAATTACTTGGACTTGCCCTACAAGAGATTTTTTATGATAATGGTGGGTGACAACAGCACCAAATATTTTGATAAAGAAGAATATGCTAGCATCCAGAGTGAGTTTTATTCTATAGATACCTAGCTTTGATAAAGAATTTTTTCAAGAGGTATCTGGTATCAGGATATCCTAAGAAAACTTGATAGTTGATATTGAGAGTTACTACCCTCAAGGAAGAAGAAGTGGAGAAAATGCTAGCTACTCAAGGTGGGAGGGGAGTAAAATAATCTCAATTGAAGAATAATGAGTTGTAGTGCATTATGAATGTTCTAATGGCTAGACTGTCAGGGGAACAACATAGTTCTGATCTTCCCATCTGGTTGATCCCATATTTGCTCGGGATAGAACAGGGAGTACCGTATGATTGGGCAACTCATTTGGCAGTTCATATTCAAAACTTTTTGATGTGAACAACAAAGAATTTTTTGATGGCATTTCATGCCATTGGGTTACTTTTGGATGTTGTGTCAAGAGTAGGAGTGCAGATTCTAGATTTTGACTCACCTCAATAGATCCTAGATTTGGCACCAACTATCTTGCGATGGAAGGATGCCAAACCATTGGTAAAGAAGGCAACACCAGTAAAGAAGCAACGGGTGAAGCAGGTCTCCCACAAGCCCTCACGTCAAGAGAAGATGGTGACTGATTCAGAAGGGGAGGATACAACACCACCCTCGACTGAGGAGAGAGAACCTAAAAAGGAAATGGTTGCACCTTCACCAAAAGAACCCAAGCCAAAAAGGAAGAGAAGGTGATTTGAATCCCCACCACCTTCATCTAATCCAGATTTGGTGCGAGGGATTACCGTAGAGAAGATTGCTCATAGTAGAGAGGTAGCTCAACGACTGGTACAGTAGATGACAATACCTTGGGAAAAGGTTAGTTTTGATATTCCTTAGACTTTGTAGAATACTACAACAGGAACAAGCACTGGGAATATAGGACCTAGGGACTATTTGATAGAAGCTCATGTTTGGGCTCAGAGAACAGTACCAAATCTATCTGTTCCACCTGTAGTTACAACAAATTCCTTTGTAGCTTCTCTGTGAGCTATGTCTTTGTGGATATTGTCGCAGCGGAAGAAGCTAGAGCAGTAATACCCACGGAGATTCCGGTGGAACCTGTAATCAGCAGAATAGAGGAAGCTTTACCTTCTCCAAATATAGACAATCCAGCACCTAGGATAGAGCAACATCCCATCGCAGTAGATGAGGTAGTCTCGTTGGAACAGGAGACTAATATAGAAGAGGGAGAGCAGCTACAGACAGACGTGTCTCAGCAAGGGGTTGGAACAGAAGGCAAGGCAACCAAAAAGACCATTGATCTCTCCGAAAAGGGGAAAGAGACATTGCAGGAGGAGGAACAGGAGGAACAAGAGGAACGAACTCAAGATGCATGGTCTGAATGTTTTCTAGTGCAACTACCGAATCTCATGGATCCTTCGGATGATATGGATGAGCGAGCAGTGGAATGTTTTACAAAGTTGACAAAAATAATGGAAAATTTGTAGTTGCAATTTAATATAGCCTGTGTTGGTCAATGGAAGAAGTGGCAGTCGATGGCGGAAGAAGAATTGAATAGATTGGTGAAATGGGCCACACAAGGTCCTTGGCGAACAAATATTTCTAGCATTTATCAGAATCAGCCTTGGACAATGCCCACCACACATTTGTCAACAATGGAGGGAATTGAACAATTGATCGAGAAGATGCCAACCCTCTACTTGGAATCTGGATAGGTGTACGTTTGTGGCCACAACACTGATCCTTCTTCCCAACAGTCCGTAGAGCAAGGATCGTAGGTGAAGTTAGCACCTGAATTACTGCCTATGTATCAACAGTACAATTTCTTAGCCCACTTGTTATGTTGGCTAGCAGAAGGTATTAAGTACTTGCATACAACCAAGCAAATGGTGGAGAGTGAATTGCAAGAGGCACAGGAAGATGTGCAACGCAAAGACAAAACACTTAAAGAAGGGGAGGCACGTATGGAGGCTGTCATTCAAGAGATCCAAAAATCATCACGAGACCTGAAGAGCCTTCATACTCAGTTAGAAGAGAAAGCACAACAGATTACCACTCTGGAAAAGGAGGTGTCACAGCAAAAACAAGCTAAAGAATTGTTGGTTAAGCAAACTAAAGCATTAGTAGCTCAGAAAAATCAGAGTGAGCTAGCTTGGCAGCACGAGATGAGCCAACGTGAAGAGACCTGGAAGAAATAGTTGGTAGCGGTACAGGAAGAATTGCGGCAAGCACAACAGCGTGAGGTAACTTTGAAACAAGAAATGACATCAAAGGCCTCATCTTCATCCATAATTTTAGTTCCACGACTGAAAGAAATTTTCATACAGCGGGAGACTGAATTGTTGAATAGGCTTGAGGAGACAGAAAATCGCGCCAATGCCCTAGGAGTGGAATGGGGTAAATACTTCAATTATGCCAAGCAACTTAAGGCTGAGAACGAGGCTCTACAGATGCAATTGGATGAAACCTTACCAGCTACGACTCACAAAGATGTTGAGACTCCTTAGAGTGAGCGGAGAAAGTCGCTGAGGACATCGACTTCTTCGAAGGGGAGGATAGATGTAGACAATAGTTCCAAGCAGAAATAAAACTATGATGCTGTCTGACATGAATGTCCTATGAAGATCTACAATTTTGATTATGTATAGCCATTTTGGTAATGTAAATGACAAATTGCAATGTAAAATCAGCCAATCAAATGAATATGGCTCGATTAATAAATGTGCACAAAATGACAAACGCAATCGTCTTTGTGTTAAGACGTCTGGATTAGTTAGACGTCCAACCTAACTAATCAGATGTCTGGTTGTGTTAGACATCTAGAACCATCAGTTAGACACTAAACGCAATTGTTAAGGTAAATAGGCGGTTGGGACGGTTGAGACAGGTTGGTTGCATTAACTACCTGATCCTACCTATAAATACCCCCTATTTCATTTTGTAATCTATCCATACTTGTCTATAATACAAAGACGTTGTGCAACAACTATTAGTCTGGAATGTGTGTTGTACGAGATTGCATCTGTGTTGTAGTGTTGTGTTGTAGGTATTGATCATCGCTTGGTACGAAAGCATGTATTGTTGTGTGTTGTTTTCATGTTGTAGGACGTGCTAAGGGATTGGAGATGGAATGCATAACAGAGATGTCTATACCCCGGAGGAACAGTCTAAGTGCGTACCAGACTAGCCATCTGATTTCGTTGGCAACTATCCAGATGTCCAGCCCAAATGTCTAGCCGACTAGTCCAGATGTCTAGCCGACTGTCTAGTCAGACATCCAATTTAGATGTCTAGTCATCCAGTCATACGTCTAGTCTAGACATCTAACTGTCTAGTCCAGACGTCTAACTATCTAGTCCATATGTCTAACTATTTGGCAGTCTGTTCCTGGCATCCAACCTTGACATCTAGCCATATGTCTCAAATGTATAAAACTTCTACCTTAGATGTCTAACTGATTTAAGACATATCCGTAAGACTTGTAGAACATGATGACCAGTATATCTTGGCCTATCAATTCCTCTTAGTTCATTGTCATTCCCTCATCTAGGAAAAGTACTTACCCTTATCTACAACCCAATGGGTATTTTTAAGAAAGCAATATTTTTGTTCCTTTGTGGCACCAAAAGCAAGTGAGAGGAATTCTAATTAAAAGAATTTGATATTTAATGGTATATCATTTTACTAAAGATGCCCCTCAATTAGTAGGTTTACTAGGAGTAGAAATTTGTTAGGTAAATTCTAGCTTAATTATTTTTTATAAATAGGAGCTAGGGATCCATTGTAAACATCTTTGGATATTGAAGAAGTCAAATCTACATAGTCCTTTTGTTGGTCCTTTTCTTATTTCAATTCTATACATGCTAGATCATGTTGATGTTATTCAATTTCTTTATGTGTTTCTCCCATTTATTTTATATATTTAGAATGAATAGATTGGTTTATATTAGCAAGGATTACGGGGATTCAACTTAAATCTAGAGGTTGATTGAATTTGCAAAGGTCCAACTTTTACTATGCCCACATCTATTTCAAAATTTTATAACGAATTGTATTATCATATATGATTGCATTCTTCTTACTATTAACAAGGATACCCATATCAAATATTTACTATTCTTGTGGTATTATAAAAAATTGTATTATCACATATCCTTAAAATAGGCCTTTGTTACCCATATTACGTATTACATTACAAAAATTTAAACCCTAATTTAATATTGCTTCATAATGCTTTAAAACTAACAATGTTTTATTTTAAAATAATATATAAGTACACTATTAAATTTAACTTTAATGATTAAAATTTAACCTTGTTATAAACTACAATTTTAAAAAATTTTAAATAAATCAATTTAATTTTTATTTATTTGATATTATTCCTATATTTATTTTTCTAAAATAATATATTACTAATCCTATCAAATTGAGTTTCAATAATTAAAATTTAATATCTATAAACTAAAATACATGAAAATCCCTTACATTCTAAAAACAAGTAAATCTATTTTAGTATTATTCTTAGGTTTTAAGAAAACAAGTGGTTTTTAACCTACAAATAGTCGTAGCTTACATTGCAACTACAAATAATCATAGCTTACATTGCACTATGCTTTCTAGTATGGATGTATAATTACCATCCATGATAGATTTGATAAGCATAATTAAACATAATTTAATTCAAACTTTAAAAAGTTCAAAATCTTTATTTTCAATTTAAATATGTATAAAACTTATAATCTTATTATTTTAATATTATTAAATATTATCCATACTATTCCCTTGCCATAATTTAAATGTGTATAAAACTTATAATCTTATTATTTGAATATTATTAATTACTATCCATACTATTCCCTTACATCGAGCTGCAACGTGCACCATAAACTTACTGTCATTCTTGGTGCAAATTTAACAAATAAACTTTAATATTTAATTAAATAATACTAATTTCGAATTTATTACCTCCTAAACTCTTTAACCTAAATCTTATCAAACGATTTATACACAACAATTACACTGTTATACTACTATATAAAGAAGATACAGTCAATCTGAAATACAGATTATGTTACAAAAATTATACATAAAAAAATAAAACACGTTTAGTGCATACCGTGCCTTTCCAAACAATAATCATAATCAATGGCGTTTCTGTATTTCCTAGCAGTGTAGTGTAGTGTGCACTTGCAATAGATTTGTTGCTTATTCGCACTGGATTTGATCAAATTGACATAGTCAAGTCTAGTTTAATATCTTTCCCTGCAGGACAGGTTCTAATTTTCTTAGTACCAGTATTAATGCTAAGAGATAGACTACTGTCAACTATCTCGTATTGTTGTTCATTCTGCTGCCATCTAGCTTCTTTTCCGCTTTCTTCACTAAGTCTTTCTATCAACTGTAGTTCAGAAGGAACCCTCCACATCAATGGCTGCTGCATATCCATAGACCCATTACATTGTTGTTTCGAAAGCAAGAAGCGAACAAAATGCTCAACATCATGGGCCTGTCAAACAAAAAAAATGGGAGAAAGATTAGTACAGTTTTATTCTATTCATATTTACATGGGATAAATTGGTCTAATGCATGTAAGAGCTCTGGAAGAGTGGAGCATATAACCAAAACGAAATATTCTATACATGTAATTTACTGTTAGGTAAATTTTAAATCTCACCCTCAAACTTCTTTCAAATGCACAGTGGGAATTTTCCTTGTAAGAAACTGTTGGTTCCTCTGTGGTGATGTATTGATCTGACAAAATGGAAACATTTATTTTCTTCCCGAGCCATTCATCGTTCGTGCCATTTTCTATATAGCTTTTGAGTTGGGGAATATCACATTCCCTGAAAACTGAACTGTCCGTGATGTTTTCACATTCCATGTAGTTTCGGAAGCTTCTGTTGGTACTTGAACGTTGTTCCATGGAAGCAATTTCTTCTGAAACTATATTTGTTTCACTCGCCATGAGAAAAGATTCGGCTTCTTCACTCCACAACCTTGAAAAGGCAACCAAAGAAAGGCTAGATGGTGAACACTGAACATTTCCTAGGTGAACAATAAGATATCAAACCTTGAAGGCAAACAAATTCGGCCATAACCTTGAAGACAAGTACATTGTTTACCTTTTCAATGAATGTTCACGATCATGGTCGTTGATGCAAACGTGTTCTTGGCAGCTCTGAGTTTGCTGTAGTGGAAGGCTTTTGGATTCAAATTCTGCCGTAAGTTAACACCCAAAACAAGTTCCAGATTGATTCTTGTAAGGATTTACTCAAAACAAAACAATGAAAAATGGCATTGAATGAAGTATGAACCACAATATAGGCTTCATCCTAGCAGGGATTAGTCAGTAATTACCATAGCAGTCTTCGTCGTTCTTGTTAGACCTATACATCTGGATCAAGTTAGACCAAATCCTATCAGACCAACATATTTTATGATTCATAGAAAGATATGTATGACCTCTGCACAACATAAATAAAAATTGAATATTTCATGAATGTAAATTCACCTGAAGGTGGCTCTTCACATGGGAGATTGTAAGTCCCTTGACATTCATAAGCTGAAGGACGAGCTTGGGAGTCGCCTCTGTAAAAAAATTGAAAGGTTTCTCAAAGAATGAAATAAAAATTCAAGCTGCTACTGAATTTCATTCGCTTTAAGCCCCCAAAACAAAAAGGGTAATTTATCAATACAATATAATATTGGTAGACTTACTATCTCGTCCCCCAAGACGTTCTACTGCACTCACAAAGCACCGATGAAGGTGAGGATTCCACCGAAGGCGAGGAACCTTAGATCGTATATATTTCCTCACTGGTCCGGTTCTTTCACAGCTCCCCATATTTATTTTTCTTTACAAGAGACTTAAGCTAGGGAAGAAGGGGAAGACAGAGAAAAGAAACTTTAGATCAGAATTTAAGGAGCCTAATTTGGACTCTGAGTGCATTCTACCATATTCTTTTGATTCGGTCAGAGGATACAAGCGTCTAAGTCTAAGCAACGAAACCCTACTTCACTTGAATTACTCAAGGCCTTGCATTAATCATAAACACAGTAGCAAATGAGTGATAGGATTGAACATTCTAATAGAAATTTAAGGAACTCAACAACCAGATTTAACGAAACCTGGACTTTTGACCTCTAGATCCATTCTGCTCTGAGAGCAACAGGCCATGTCAGGCGCCTGAAATGGCGCTAGTACATTATGTGGGACTCCAAAAGTCCAATCTGCTTCAGGAGGAGGTACAATCCCAAACAAAAATTCAACAACACTTATTTCATTAAAGCGACCCTGGTCTGCAATCTAGAAATTTAATTTTCTGGATGGACGAATTGTCCAAGCCCAAATCCCATTCACTCCATATAACTCCAAGCTCAACCCTTCTGCTTAAATTACTTGAGCATCCCAGAGTCTTGAGCATTGCTTCTAGGGTTTTCAGGGTTTGAAACAGGTCAAGTAAAACAAATGACAGTACAGTTCAAATTAAATATTTATTTTGGAGGAGTTGTTGGGGCTAGAATGCCAGCCAGCTACAAGTATGGAGAACGATGGAACGTGGTAAGTAGCCAGGACAAAAAGCTAAATATCTAACGCCACTACTTATGTTATCCCGGCACCATTAACGTAGGCTGGCCACCTTAAAATGATATATAAAACCCAGAGAAGAATGACAATTGCACAGATGTCTTTATCTCAATTTGAAAAATACATTTCATTGCATATGAATCTAGAATTCTTCCTTTTGAGGTTTGACAATCTGCAGGACAGTTTTGATTTAGCAATTGTATGCGTCAAATCAAAAATTCGCCTTAGGGGGCACCTGGCGATTCGGCGAATACATACAAAACATGTTACTGTTGCGAGAATTTCTGAAATAATTCTTTGAACGTGGAGATTTAGTTAACAAGGAAATACTATATAATAGTATTTTGTGTATGAGCAGGTCTACGTTCCCGTCAAGGTGACGTTGATTTCCGCATGATTGGACTTTAGTTGCGTTTGTGCGGAGACCGATACACGTGAGGGGTTGGTGAGATTTTGAGATTTTGATTGCATGTTGAGAGGGCAATACTCATAAAATTTTGACTTGGATGCGTTATGAGAATCGCATGTCCAGTGTCCACTGTCTTTTCTTTCTGAGGGCCATTGAAATTCTAAACCCTAAGATTTAGCTCAGCACGGCCTTTGGTCAAAGCTAAGTGCACCAACTCTTTTGACCAGACTGACTTCCCCAGTTTTTTTTTCACAAGCTCATTCACACATATTTACATTTTTCATTTTATTAATTTTTTTAAACAAAATTTAAAATCTTAATCACTTTACTTATATTAATAAGTAAATATTTAATTGTTATTTGTCCTTAATTTAAACAGGGGCATATTGAATTTGGGCAAAGGTAATAGTCTAATCTAGTCAAGTGAATGTAAGTAAGTCAGGTTGATGACGACGATACCAAACTACCAAACCCAAGATCTCTTCTTTGGATCATGTGTTTACTTAGGTGCGATAGGGAAAGATAATTACCTATTCTTTATTGTATTTGTTATTATAATAAATTAGTTCTTTTAGGAGAATGTTTACAAATTACATCAACAACCACCCTCAAGGGGTTTGAACACAAAACCACTTAAGAAACAACCACCATATTTAGCCACTAGGGCAACTGCCCTGTCGACAATAAATTAGTTTTTAAGTCTTAACAAGTATGTTATATCATTATTATTTTTCAAAGAAAAAAAAAAAAGTGTTCTACAATGTCTCTTGATGATGGTATTTTTTTTTATTTCTTTAGATTCTAACCTTGGAAATTCTTTTGGAATACTTAAACCTTGACCATTAAATATTTTAGTTGTAAATTCAAATTGCTATTTTAAAAATAAAATAAGTTAATTAAAGGATGATTGTATAAAATATTATTATTTTAATAAATCTTCATGATGGTATATTTTTTATTTCTATAGATTCCAACCTTGGACATTCTTTTGGTATACTTCCTTAACCATTAAATCTATTTAGTTGTAAATTCAAATTGCCATTTTAAATATAAATTAAGTTAATTAAAGGATGATTGTATAAAAGATTGTTATTTTAATAAATATAATATAAAGGTTATTTTTTAATATATTGGTATAAATTTGATTATTAAGTTTGAATGATTATTCTCAATCAAAGTGATTATGAGATATATGTTTGATATTTAATAAAACATATAATTATAGAGGAAGTATTTTATTTTATATTTATATTTATTTATTTATTTGGATTTGGTTATTGTGAGAAACCCCCTATGACCGACGTAGACGTAGAGGACTGAGCAGCCTCCTCCCAATCATGACCCCTCATAAAGTTGAGAACTATACTTATCAATAGGGAATTTAACACAAAACCACCACACACCCACTCCCTCTAGTTTGAACCTTGGACCTCTTGAACTACTGCATTGCACCCTCAGGTTCAGTACATATTTTATTTTAACATAACATTTTAGATAGTTTTAATCTAATTAATTAAAATTATTATTTTTAAGTCATATCTTATCCATGTTACATCATAATTGATTATCAAGAATGAGATCATTGAAAATGAAATAATAGTTCTTAAAAGTATAATTTTAAATGTAAGTTGTACAACAATGATATGGCTTATCGGAGATCCAAACTTGGATCAAATAGAAATGGAGATTAAGTTAAGTGGTGGCCCATGGTTTGGAGAAAAGATTTATTATATTTAAAATCATGGAGTGAGAATTTTGTGTAGAAATAAACTATTAGGAGGCTTCTAATGTGGGTTAGGATAATTGGAGTTCCATATCATCTTATCAATGAAGAGGTTTTCAAGAATATTAGTAATAATTTAGAAGAGTTTATCCATTGGATCAACCATTAATAAGCAAAGGCATGTTGTATATACTTAGTTATATTTTTCATAGATATATTGAAACCTCTATCATAATACATTAAAATTAAAACTAAATCTATCCTCGTGAGTGTGTTTTACCGATAAGGATACTACTTGTGATGTAAGCTGGGTTCTATCCCCATGGTGGATGTGTATAAGAAGTATTACTCAAAAAAAATTAAATCTAAATCAAAGAGAATGAGATCAATAAGTAGATTATGAAAACATTGTATTTTGATATCACAAATATTATGAAACTAGACATGTGAAATGAATACCAAGTGAAAATAATGGAGAAAGATACAAAACAATTTGGGCATGAGATAAACTTCAAGATGAAGCAATATGATCAATATAGAAGCTAGAATAGACCAAGGATTTTCTACTTCTAAATAAGTGGTAATGAAATTCCCTCTACACCATTAGATGGTAAAGGCTATTATAGTTCTATTATAGTTTACTCAAATAATCCATTAGAAAAACAAAAGATATGAAAGTACAATGCACAAGTATAAATTCAAAAGGAATAAAGATGCAAAGGAAGGAGCACATGGAAAGTTTAAAGCAAAGGAGGCAAAAGAGGTCAAGTTTATTAACATACCTCAATCATCTTCATTTTCCTTAATTAGTATAAAATCATCTCCTTGCAATAAGAATGAAAGTAGTGTAGAACTTATACCTTGCACTTTAGGGTTTTAAGAATAATAAGGAAATGAGTATGGAGGATATCCATAGAGATTTAGTCTCTTAGGAAAGCATAAGAAAGTAATTACTATGGAAATTCATCCTTGTACTTTAGAGTTTTTACTGAAAGATAAAGAAGATTTTTTTTGTGAGATTATTTTTTGTACTTTTTAATTATTCTAGGAAGCATAAATCTAAGTCTCAATATATTTGTACTTTAGCATTTCAAGAAAAAATACAATAAATAAAAAACTATAGATGATATCCATGAAAATTTAATATTTTTGAGAACATAAATGTTGAGTACTATGGAAGATTATCCTTGCACTTTAGGGTTTTTATGTTGATAGAAAGAAATGAACATTTCTCAAGCTATTTCTTACTATTCAAGATCTTCACTTGGGGAAACTTAAACTTATAGATGATAAATTTTAAAATAAATAGCATGGAAAAATTGAAGAGATTAATAAATATGAAGGTATTGGTGGGAATGAAAAAAGAGAGGAAGAAACTCAGAGCAAGAATAAAGAGAAAATGAAACTAGGTAAATATCAATATGGGAATCTATATACAAATATAACAAGTGTTAATAAGAAGTGGTTCTAAGCCCATAAATAAGAATAAAAAGTGATGTTGACAATGATATCTTGGAACATTAAGGTTATGAATAATACCCCTATAAAATGTTATTAGGGAATTAATAACCTTCTATAGTCCTAATTTTGTTTTAGTTCAAAAAGCAAAAATAAACATTAACAAATGTAATAATGCATTTAAAAATACTCTACAGATTTTTATTATAGGAGCTTTCGAAGGTATTGCAACAATATGGGATAAACTTAAATGATGGATAATTATTAGAAGAACAAAGTAATTGTTGGTATTTTTTTGCAAGAAATAGAAAAAACATCAAAGTTGAGTTATAAATATATAAGTTCAACTATAATCACGAAAGATGTTAGAAAGACCTTTGTTTATTTATATAAAAATCAATGATGATTCGTAATTGAGACCTGATTCTTTGGGGAGACTTCAACATAATTTTGTCTTGTTTAGAAAAGGGTGGTCCTCTTAGATAGTCTAAATCATTGTAGGATTTTGCTTCATTTGTAAATTTTAATGGGCCTTTGGTATGTTATTTCTTCAACATTTTAATATACATGGGATAAAAAATGCATTGGGAAACCCCACACAACAAAACTATTGTATAAATTTTTGTTATCAAAATTTGGTTATGAATAGAGTATACAATCTCTTTAAAAATTTTATTACAAACAAGATTTAATGACAACCCATTTTCTTTATAAGATGTGAATTACTCAATAATGGTCATCTAGATCCATTTTGATTTTAATCTATATGGATCCAAGACCCTAATTCCTTCTCAATGGTTAAGTATTATAGTAGGATGAAAATTGATTTGAAGGATCATGTTTGTATCATTTTGTTCAAAAGATAAAATACCTAAGGGGGGAAATAAATATTTTGGTAACATATAAAGTAAAGGAGAAAATTAAATCCAAACTCAATAATTTAAAAGAGATGCTAGAAATCAATGAAATGGGCCAGGATAATCATGTGTAGAAGATATTATTACTTTATTATTATCATGATGTATTTAAAAATAAATATTCATAGTCATTCAAAAAATTTAGTGAGAGATGGGTTAAGGAAGGGAATAGTAGTATTAATTTTTATGCTAGAACCAAAATATATTTATCATTTCACCAAATAAAAAATATCTCAATTCTAGATGAAGCAAATATTGAGAAAGAAAATTTTGCCCTTTCTTAGCAGTCAACTGTGTGCCCTTTGGAGTATGAGCTTTCCTCATTTTATTTTGGGGATATGGAAGGAAATGAACAATAAAGCTTTTAAGAAAGAGAAAATAGATCCCATGTCTGTTGGAGTTAAAATCCTTGAGGCCTTGGAAGAAAATATCTCCATCATCCCCTTCCTTGATGAGTGGAAAAGTGACTCTAAGTCTCGAATGGATGACTTTATTAGCCTTCCCAAAAGGAAGCTCCAGCTACAAAGTAGATTAATTGCTCCCAGGTCAAATAGATTCTCCTTCCTCTAGGATGGATAAAGCTTAACTTTGATAGGGTTGTTAAGAGGAACCTAGGAATCTCCAGATCTAGGGGAGTAATCAAAGACAACAAAGGAAAAACACTTCTTGCATATGTAAAAGTTTGGGTCTTCAATCTAGCCATTTTATTGAAGCAAAATATCTCTTCTAGGGAGTCAAACTTATGAAAAAAAGAATATTAAGAAGGTAATCATTGAAGGTGATTCTCTAAAAATTGTTAACATCTTGAAGGGATCTCAACCCTCGATTTGGAATATTGAGGACTTTATGGAGGAGGAAAAAAGAATTATTCTGTACCTTGAGAATTCCTATATCAAATATATTTATAGAGAAGAAAATAAGGTGGCTAACACCATGGCAAATCTTGGTATCCTGCAGGATGCCCTCTCTATTTGGAGGTAAAGGTTTCCCCAAGATATCATTCAGGCCACCCTTAAATATTCTAATGATACTTCCTTTTGATCATAGAAATGACACTTTCCCTTGGAATATCCCTAGGAATATCTTAAAAAATGAGGATGGTTCTTGTTATGATAGTTATTATGTTATTTCCTATTGGAGAGTCATTTCAAAATTTTACCCTATTGAAAATTCTCTCTATGACAAGTGGAATATGGAGCTCAAAATATTGATATGGAATCTATCAGACCTCAAGCTCTCTTACATGGCCTCCTCATTAGATGTTTATCATCATAATATTTTTAAGGTTCCTTTCCATTAGCTAGTTAGTGCTAATATTTGTCTTGTTGTCCTAATGAGTCTAGGAGATAAGAGAATCAATATGTTTAAAGCAATGTATTGGCCTATTTTGGATCCCAAGACCTCTCTTAAGCCTCTTGGTAAGAGTTCAAATGATGCTTATCCTCTTGTGGTTTTAATACTCATCCCTTCTGGCGTGTTAATGTATTTTTAGATCCGGCTCACCTAACGTGTCACTTCGACTTGAGGATAAATAGCCCCAAAGTGGAGAGTTGGTTGCCTTTGGGATCAACTGAATTGATGTGTATCTTTGAGCCAAAGTGATGAGCTAGCCATATTTGGGCTTGGATATCATAATCTGCCACTCCTTAGTGATGAGTTAGTCATATTTAGGTCTAGTTATCCTAATATATCATTCCAAAGTGAATGGTTGGTCATATTTAGGCTTGACTATCCTAACATATCATTCCAAAGTGAAGAGCTTATCATATCTTGGTATGGTTGACCTGATATGTCATTTTGAAGTGATAAGTTGGTCATATTAAGGCTTGACTAAATTGATGTGTTACTTTAATAAGAGCAACAAGACCCCTAAAATGATATGCTAGCTATCTTTGGGTCCTTGTCCTCATATGCTCACTCCTTATGGAAATTGGACATTGCATTCCACAACTCCCTATGATGTTCTTAAGACCATACATTCCAATTATACCTTACACTCTAGGATGGTGTTGTCCTCAAGGTAGATTTGGAAACATGGAAGGATAGAAAAATTGCTCTAGATAGAAAATCTTCCATATTTGAAATCCTATTTTGGGGTATTATTGAAAATAGTCCTCTATATGGCAAGCATGAATGTAAGTTTAAAAGGGTAAGGAGTAGCTTCATTGTATGACATTGAGTTTTCCTCTCCTTTACCTACTTTCTTCTCGATCATTTCTTTTTGGTGCTTTATGAGTTGCTTAAATCATCTAGGGAAGAATATAGAAAATAAGAATTGACAAGTGGAACTTTTTGCCCCAACATTTGATAAGGACATCTAGGATATCTTCAAAAAAATAGTTTTTTGCCCTTTCTAAAGAAATTTAATAGGTGTGACCAGGATATCTCGATGGACATGGTCTACTTGTGGGATGATGGGAAAGTTAAAGCCAGGGGAATTGAGTTCATTATCATCTTTCCTCTCATCATGGAGGTCTCTAGACTGGCATCCTTAGGTGAATGTCTCAATATAGAAAAGTAATTTTTGGCTAAAGAACTAAATATTTTCGATGAGAAATGTGAACACATGGATAAATTCCAAAATGACACCCTCTTTGATTTCCTTCCCAGCCCTTGGGATAGTTTTGTTATCACCATCATGCAGTTCTTCACCCTAGATGAGAATTTTTTATGTTAGGATTTTCCACCTGACTTTCTTCAATCATATTCGATAAAAAAATAAGATGAATCTCCTTGATTTCCTCTTCAAGTTGGTTGAGAAATATATGAAGCAAGTTTAAAAGGGGAATACCTCTATTATTCAACACCAAGGCTTACTAAAGATCATGTTCATACATTCAACCAAGAAAGGGAGCCATGGTGGGATGATGAGCCTTGGCCTGGATTACAGGAGTTCCTATGATATGGAGAAGAAAACAAAATACATGGAAGAAATTGGGAAAGAGAATGAAGAGTCCCCCCAACACTCTAAGAAAAACACTGCTATGTATTTTGACTTTACCCTCCAAAGGAAAAAAGAAATGAAATGGACAATGCCAAAACACAAAAAAATGAAGTGAGGTTCAAAAAATAATTAGAGCATGAGGAGGAGCTAGATTTTGCTAGAGGATTATCTATGACCTAGAGGTGTTCCAAACGCTTTATCTAATAGGATTCCTCCATGCCCCCTTTGTTAAAAAATAATTCTTGTTCCTCAATCCAAAGAAAGAAAAGCAGTGCAGTCCTTTCTTGAAGAAAGCTAAACAGAGCAGTCCTCCCTTGAAGAAAGCAAAGTAGAGAAATGTTTCTCCAACTGTGAAGAAAGCTACTAAGAGAACTCTAAAGTCTAATTCTCATCTCAGGAACACCCTCCAAGTCTTGAATTCTATCTTTAGTTTCATCAAAAGGGTTTGTAAGATGTTAGTCTACTATATGAATGAAGTGACCCTTCTCTTAGGATATCTCAAGAAAAATATGGGTGATGTAGAACCTAGTGCTAACAAGGAAGACCCTAAAGAGGAGACTACTCAATAAGGATCCTATGTGGACCTCAATTTCTCTCTCCTCTTGGTAGGGTGTCCTTAGTTCTTTTCTTCTAAGGCCTCCGTGATGGTGCCTCTTCTTAGTTAGGATCCTCTTTTGTTGGTAGGATCCTTGTAGGTCTTTTCTATGTTGGTTTTTTTGTCTTTCCTTGGTTGTCTTCTCTCTATCGATTGTAAAAGATTTGGGAACCCTTTCAAAACCCCTTCTACCAAACAAAAAAAAATTGAGGAAGAAAATGGTATAAAGAAGGAAGCAATTAATTAATTCAAAGACACTCTCAAATATTGAGCATGATAATGAAGTTGAGTTTTTGCAAAATATTCCATCAATTAATTTAAATGTCACCCTCAAACTTCTTTCAAATGCACAGTGGGAATTTTCCTTGTTAGAAAAGACACTCTCAAATATTGGGCATGATAATTAAGTTGAGTTTTTGCAAAATATTCCATCAATTAATTTAAATGTCACCCTCAAACTTCTTTCAAATGCACTATAGGAATTTTCCTTGTTAGAAACAGTTGGTTCCTCTGTGGTGATGTGTTGATCTGACAACATGGAAACATATCTCTTCTTCTCGCGCCATTCATCATTCATGTCATTTTCTGTATAGTTTTTGAGTTGGGGAACATCACATTCCCTGAAAACTGAATTGTCCGTGATGTTGTCACATTCCATGTAGTTTCGGAAGCTTCTGTTGGTACTTGAGCGTCCATGGAAGCAATCTTTTCTGAAATTATATTTGTTTCACTCGCCATGAGAAAAGATTCGGCTTCTTCACTCCACAGCCTTGAAAAACCAACCAAAGAAAGGCTAGATGGTGAACATTTCCTAGGTGAACAATAAGATATCATAACCTTGAAGGCAAACAAATTCGGAAATATTATTTTGGATCCGTGAGAAGACAAGTACATTGTTTACCTTTTCAATGAACGTTCACGATCATGGTCGTTGATGCAAACGTTCTTGGCAGCTCTGAATTTGCTGTAGTGGAAGGCTTTTGGATTCAAATTCTGCTGTAAGTTAATACCCAAAACAAGTTCCAGATTGATTCCAGTAAGGATTTACACAAAACAAAACAATGAAAAATGGCATAGAATGAAGTATGAACCACACGATAGGCTCCATCCTAGCAGGGATTCCACCGAAGGCGAGGAACCTTAGCGCGTATGTATTTCCTCACTGGTCCGGTTCTTTCACAGCTCCCCGTATTTATTTTTGTTTACAAGAGACTTAAGGTACGGAAGAAGGGGAAGACAGAGAAAAGAGACTTTAGATCAGAATTTAAGGAGCCTAATTTGGATTCTGAGTGCACTCTACCATATTCTTTTGATTCGGTCAGAGGATACAATCGTCTAAGTCTAAGCAAGGAAACCCTACTTCACTTGAATTACTCAAGGCCTTGCATTAATAATAAACACAGTAGCAAATGAGTGATAGGATTGAACATTCTAATAGAAATTTAAGGAACTCAACAACCAGATTTAACGAAACCTGGACTTTTGACCTCTAGATCCATTCTGCTCTGAGAGCAACAGGCCATGTCAGGCGCCTGAAATGGCGCTAGTACATTATGTGGGACTCCAAAAGTCCTATCTGCTCCAGGAGGAGGTACAATATCAAACAAAAATTCAACAATACTTATTTTGTTAAAGCAAGCCTGGTCTGCAATCTAGAATTTGAATTTTCTGGATGGACGTAGTCAATTCTAAAACGAATTGTCCAAGCAAGGTCAAGTGAAACAAATGACAGTACAGTTAAAATTAAATATTTATTTTGGAGGAGTTGTTAGGGCTAGAATGCCAGCCAGCTATGGAAAACGATGGAACGTGGTAAGTAGCGAGGACAAAAGTCTAAAAATCTAATGCCACTACTAATACTTATGTAACGTAGGCTGGCCACCTTAAAATGTTATATAAAACCCAGAGAAGAATGACAATTGCATATGAATCCAGAAATTTTCCTCTTGAGGTTTGACAATCTGGAGGACAGTTTTGATTTAGCATTTCTTTGCGTCAAATCAAAAATTTGCCTTAGGGGGCACCTGGCGATTCGGCGAATACATACAAAACATGTTACTGTTGCGAGAATTTCTGAAATAATTCTTTGAACGTGGAGATTTAGTTAACAAAGAAATACTATATAATAGTATTTTGTGTATGAGCAGGTCTACGTTCCCGTCAAGGTGACGTTGATTTCCGCATGATTGGACTTTAGTTGCGTTTGTGCGGAAACCGATACACGTGAGGGGTTAGTGGGGTTTTGAGATTTTGATTGTATGTGGAGAGGGTAATACTCATAAAATTTTGACTTGGAGGCGTTTTGAGAATACCATGTCCACTGTCCACTGTCCACAGCCTTTTCTTTCCGAGGGCCATTGAAATTCTAAACCCTAAGATTTAGCTCAACACGGCCTTTGGTCAAAGCTGAGTGCACCAACTCTTTTGACAAGACTGACTTAGCCAGCTTTTTTTTTTTCCAAGTTCATTCACACATACTTAAGTGCACTCTACACTTTGGTTTAAATTCACATATTTAATAAAAAAAAACTCAACATTTTAATCACTTCAAAAATACATATTAAAAAAAATTAATTGTTATTTAAAAATTTAATTTTAAAGTGTTAACAAGTATATTCTATTATTATTATTTTTTTAAGTAAAAAGTGTATTCTTCTTCAATTTGTCTCGATGATACTATATATTTTTAATTTCTTTTGGATTCCAACTTTGAACATTTTTTTGGAATACTTAAACCTTGACTTTTAAATCCATCTAGTTGTAAATTCAAATTATTTTTTTAAATATAAATTAAGCTAAGTAAAGGATGATTGTATTTAAAATTGTTATTTTTTAAAGTGAAAAATCTCTTGTGGGGCCGCCTTGGTTTGAGAGACCACAACCAGGGGGTTCTCACCGTTAAAGTTACCCAAGAGTCATGCCCGGCCTTGCTCGCACCAACATTATCAATTGGATTTTGGGTACTCGATGGATATTTGAACCTAAGACCTCCCTTGGAGGAATGCCTTGCCCTCTCCAACTCACCTACAACACTTTTATCATATAGTTATTTTAATAAATGTAATATATATATTTTTAATGTAATGGTATAAATTTGATTATTGAGTTTGAATGATTACATATATTTTTGATATTTAATATAGCATATAATAATAGAGGACACTTTATTTTAATATAAAATATTAATTGATATTTTTTAGTCTAATGAATTAAAATTATTATTTTTAAGCTGCACCTTATCCATGTTACACCATAATCGATTATCAAGAATGAGATCATTAAGCATGACATAATAGGTCTTAAAAGTATAGCTTTAAATATAAGTTGCACAAATAATAATAGGGTTTATCGAAGATCTAAACATAGATAAAATGGAAGTAGAGATTAAGATTAAGTGGTGGCCCATGGTTTGGAGAAGAGATGTATTATATTTAAAACCATAGAGAGGATTTTTATAGAAAGAAACTATTAAGAGGCTTTTAATGTGTGTTAGGATAATTGGACTTTCATATCAACTTATCAATGAGGAGGTTTTTAAGAATATTAGTAATAATATAGAAGAGTTCATCCACTGGGACCAACCATTAAGAAGCAAAGGTAGGATGTATATAATTAGATATATGTTTCCATAGATATATTAAAACCTTTATCATAATACATTAAAATTAAATTTAAATCAAGAGAACGAGATCAATAACTAGATTATGAAACATTATATTTTGAGGCCACAAATATTATGAAACTAGACACATGGAATGAATACAAAGTGAAAATAATGGAGAAAGATACAAAACAATTTGGGCATGAGACAAACTTCAAGATGAAGCAAGAAGATGATCAATATAGAAGCTAGACTAATCAAGGATTTCCTACTTCTAAAAAGTGACAAAGAAATTCCCTCTACACCATAATATGGCAAAGGCCATCATAGTTTACTCAAATAATCCATTAGAAAAAATAAAAGATATGAAAGTACAATGCACAAGTATAGATTCAAAAGGAATAAAGATGCAAAGAAAGATACACAGGAAAAGTTTAAAGCAAAGAAGGCAAAAGAGGTCAAGTTTATTAATATAGGTAAATCATCTTCATTTTTCTTAAGTAGTATAAAATAATCTCCTTGCAATAAGAATGAAAGTAGTGTAGAACTTATACCTTGCACTTAGGATTTTAAGAGAAATATAATAAGGAAACAAGTATGGAGGATATTCATAGAAATTTGGTCTCTTAGGAAAGCATAAGAAAGTAATTACTACAAAAACCCATCATTGTACTTTAGATTTTTCAGGGGAAGATAAAGAAGAGATTGTTTGTGAAGTTATTTTTTCCATTTTTTAATTCTTCTAGGGAGCATAAACCTAAGTCTCAATATGTTTGTACTTTAAGGTTAAAAACAAAAATAATAAATAAAAATGTATAGATGATATCCATGAAATTTAAGGTTTTTGAGAACATAAAAGTTAAGTACTATGGAAGATTATCCTTGCATTTTAGGGTTTTTATGGTGATGGAAAGAAATGAATATTTCTCAAGCTATTTCTTACAATTCAAGTTCTTCACCTAGGAAAACTTAAACTTATAGATGATAAATTTTATTATAAATAGTATGGAAAAATCAAAGAGATTAATGAATATGAAGGTATTGGTAGGAATGGAAAAAAGAGGGGAAGAAACTTAAAGCAAGAATAAAGAGAAAATGAAACTAGGTAAACATTAATATGGGAAAATATATACAAATATGACAAGTGTTAATAATAAGTGGTTCTAAACCCATAAATAAGATATCTTGGAACATTAAGGGTATGAATAAGACCCCTAAAAAAATTATAAGAGAATTAATAGCCTTGTATAATCCTAATTTTGTTTTAGTTCAAAAAGAAAAACTAAGTATTAAGGAATGTAATAATACATTAAAAAATATTTAGAAGATGGGGGATTGTCTACTTATTTCTATTATAAAAGCTTTTGAAGGTATTGCAACAATATGGGATAAACTTAAATGGGATGGATAATTTTTATAAGCAAAAAGTAGTTGTTGGTCTTTTTGTAAGAAATAGAAAAATATCGAAGTTGGGTTATAAATATATAAGCTCCAACTATAGTTACTCCTCATGAAAGATGTTAGAAAAACTCTATTTATTTATATCAAAATCAATGATGATTCAGAATTGTGATTTATTTTTTGGGGGAGACTTCAATACACTTTTATCTTGTTTAGAAAAAGGTTGTCCTAGTCTAAATAATTGTAGGATTTTGCTTTATTTGTAAATTTAAATGGCCTTTGGGATGTTATTTCTTCAATACTTTGATATACATGGGATAGCATAACAAATGCATTGGAAAACCCATACAAAATGTTTTTTTTTTTTCAATGTTTTGCTATCCAAAATCTGGTTATGACTAGAGTATATAATATCTTTGGATATTTTATTACAAATAAGATCTGATTACAATCCATTATCATAAGATGTGAATTAATCAACAATGGTCATCTAGATCCATTTTGATTTCAATATATATGGATCCAAGACTCTAATTTCTTCTCAATGGTTATGTTATAGTAGGATAATAATTTATTTGAAGGATCATGTTTGTATCCTTTTTTCAAAATATGAATTACCTAAGGGGAAAAATAAATATTTTGAATATCAAATATTTTGGTAACATATAAAGCAAAGGATAAAATTAAATTCAAAGTCAATAATTTACAAGACATACTAGAAATCGATGAAATAGGCTAGGATAATTATGTGTAGAAAATATAATTAATTTCTTATTATCATGATGTATAAAAAAAGAAAGATTAATATTCATTCCAAAATTTTAGGGAGAGATGGGTTAAGGAAGGGGATAGTATTACCATTTTTTATGCTAGAACCAAAATATATTTATCATTTCACCAAATAAAAAATATCTCATTTCTAGATGGAGAAAATATTGAGGAAGAAGATCCTACCCTTTATTAGCAATCATTTGTGTGCCTTTTGAAATATGATCTTTTCTCATTTCCTTTGGGGATATAGAAGGAAAGTAAAAATAGAGCTTGTAAGAATGAGAAAAGAGATTCTATGTTTGTTGGAGTCAAAATCCTTGAAGCCTTGGAATAAAATGTCTCCATCATCCCATTATTTATGAGTGGAAAAGTGACTCTATGTCTTGAATGGATGAATTTATTGGCCTTACTGAAAGGAAGCTCTAGTTGTGAATCCTGGTAAGATTGATTGCTCCCAAGTTAAATGGATTACCCCTCCTCTAGGATAGATAAAGCTTAAATTTTATAAGGTTGCTAAGCGAAACCTGGGAATCTCTAGACCTAGGGGAGTAATTAGAGATAACAAAGGCAAAATACTTCTTACATATGCAAAAAAACCTGGGTCTTCAATATAGCCACTTTGCTGAAGCAAAAGCCATCTTCTAGGGAGTCAAACTTCTAGAAAGAAAGAATATTAAGAAGGTAATCAATGAAGGTGATTCTCTAAATATTGTTAACAACCTAAAGGGATCTCAACCATCATTTTGGAATATTGAAGACTTTATGGAGGAGGCAAAAAGAAGTATTTTGTACCTTGAAAATTCCCATATCAAACATGTTTATAAAGAAGGAAATAAAGCGATTGACACCATAAAAATTCTATGTATCTTGCAGGATTCCCTCTCTATTTTGAGGGAAAGGTTTCCCCAATATCTCATTTAGGTCACCCTTAAAGATTCCAATGATACTTCCTTTTGACCACATGAATGGTACTTACCATTGGAATATCCCTAGGAATGACTTAAGAAAGGAGGATGGTTCTCGTTATGATGGTTATTTTGTTCTTTCCTATTGGAGAGTCATTCAAAAGTTTGTCCTATTGAACATTCTATCTATGAAAAGTGGAACATGGAGCTCAAAATATTTAAATGTCATCTATCAAACCTTAGGCTCTCTTGCATGACCTTCTCCTTTGATGTTTATCATTAAAATATTTTTAAGGTTCCTTTCCATTAGCTAGTTAGTGCTAATATTTATCTTTTTGTCCTAACAAGTCTAGGAGATAAGAGAATCAAGATGTTTAAGGCAATGGATTGGATTATTTTAGATCTCAAAACCTCTCGTAGATATCTTGGTAAGAGGTTAGATGATGCTTGTCTCTCATAGTTTTAATACTCATCCCTTCTAGCTTGTCAATATATTTTTGGGCCCAACTAACCTAACGTGTCACTTTGACATGATAATAAAAGTCCTAAAGTGAAGAGATGGTTACCTTTAGGTTTGGTTGACCTAACATGTATTTTCAACATCAAAGTGATGAGTTGGCCACATTTGGGCTTGGATATCCTGATGTGCAACTTCTTAGTGATGAGCTAGTCATATTTGGGTCTAGTTGTCCTAATGTGTCATTCCAAAGAAAATTGTTGGTCATATTTAGAATTGACTATCCTAACGTATCATTTTTAAGTGAAGAGCTTGCCGTATCTTGGTCTGGTTGACCTAATGTGTCACTCTAAAGTGATAAGTTGGTCATTTTAGGGCTTGAATGACTTAAATGTATCACTTTGATAAGAGCAAAAAGAGTCCTAAAGTGATGTGCTATCTATATTTGGACCCTTATCCTCATATGCTCACTCCTCATGGAAAATGGATACTACCTTCCACAACTCTCTATGATATTATTAAGATCATGTATTTTGATTATACCTTGCAATATAGGATGGTGTTGACCCCAAGGTAGATTTGGAGGTATGGGGGGGGGGGTAGTAAGATTTCTCAAGATACATAATCTTCCACATTTGAGATCCCATTTTTAGGTATTATTAGAAATAGTACTCTACATGGAAAGCATAAATGCAATTTTAAAAGGGTAAGGAGTAGCACATTGTACCACCTCTATTTTTCCTCTCCTTTACCTACTTTCTTCTTGGTCCTTTCTTGTTGGTACTCTATTATCTATTCAAATCATCTAGGATAGAATATATAAAATGAGGATTGATATGTGGAACTTTTTGCACTAACGCTTGATAAGGACATATGGGATATCTTTAAAAAATTAGTTTTTTGTCCTTTCTAAAGAAATTAAACAAGTATAATTAGGATCTCTCAATGGAAATGGTCCACTCATGGGATGATGGGAGATTTAAATCCAAGGGCATTGAGTTCACTATCATATTTCCTCTCATCATGGAGGTCTCTAGACTAGAAGCATTAAGTTAATGCATCAATAGAGAAAAGCATTCATTGACTAAAGAATTGAATATTTTTTGTGGAAAAAGGTGAACACATGGAGAAATTCCAAAATGACATCCTCTTTGATTCCCTTCCCAACCCTTAAGATAGATTTTTTATTACCATAATGCAGTTCTTCACCCTATATGAGCATTTTTCATTGTTAGGAGTTTCCACTTGGTCTTCTTCAACCATATCTAACAAAAAAAGAAGATGGATGTCCCTACTTTCTTCTTAAAATCTATTGAGAAATCTATGAAGCAGGTCTAAAAGAGAAATTCCTCTATTCTTCAATACCAAAGCTTACTAAAAATCATGTTCATGCATTCAACCAAGAAAGGGATCCATGGTGGGGCAATGAGCCTCAACATGGATTATGGGAGTTCCTCTAATGGAGAAGAAAACAAAATCCATGTAAGAAATTGGAAAAGAGAATGAAGATTCCCCCCATCGCTCTAGGAAAGACACTACATATTTTGATGTTACCCCTCGAAGAAAAAATAAATGAGATGGACAACGCCAAAACACAAAAAAGTGAAATGAGGTTAAAAAAAGAATTAGATCATGATGAAGAGTTGGATTTTGCTAGAGGATTATCTAAGACCCAAAGGTGTTCCAAATAATTTATTCTTAGATCCAAGAAATAAGATGACTCTCCCATCCAAGTCATTCTCATCCAAAATCCAAAGATCTTATGGAATTCCTCCCCAAATATTAAAAAAAAAAAAGAATTATCATTTCTCAACCGAAAGAAAGAAAATTAGTGTAGTCCTCCCTTGAAGAAAACTAAGCAAAGAAGTCCTCTTCTGATGAAATAAAAGCAAAGCAATGTTCCTCCAACCATGAAGAAAGATACTAAGAGACCTCCAAAGTGTAATTCTTATCTCAGGAAAATCCTCCAAGTCTTAAATGATTTCTTTAGTTCCATAAAAAGGGTTTGTAAGATTTTAGTCTACTATATGAATGAAGTGACCCTTCTCTTGGGAGATCTCAAGAAAAATATGAGTGATGCATAACCTAGTGCTAAAAAGGCACCTCTTCTTAGTTAGGATCCTCTTTTGTTGGCAGGATCCTGGTAGGTTTTTTCTGTGTTGGTTTTTTTATCCTTTATTTGTTGTCTTCTCTCTATCAGATGTAAAAGGTTTGGGGACCCTTTCAAAACCCCTTCTTCTACCAAATACAAAATGAGAAATAAAATGATATAAATAAATAAACAATTAATTAATTCAAAGACACTCTCAAATATTGGGTATGATAATTAAGTTAAGTTCTTGCAAAATATTCCATCAATTATCCCATAGAGATAATTAAATCTTGAAAAGGAATATCTCTATGAAGAAGCTATATGAGAGTGTCTTCTTATTTTACCCTAACAAGGCATCTTTCGAAGAAGTATATCCTACCATTTTCTTTCATAATTTTAGGACTTGTTGAAGAGTGATATGTTGGTTATGGTCAAAGAGGTAAGAAAAATAAGGAACTAATAAGCCCTAAAAATATCATATTTTGGGCTTATCTTTGATTATTGTAGTCATGATCCATATTATGGATGTTGTAGACAATAGAAAATAGTTTATATGCACATTAATAAACTAGAATGAGAGAGTATTTTTCACTCCTTGATAATATAGAGAAAGGATTAGTTATAACCACATAAATAAAATATACGTTAGCAACTACATCAATATTATAGTATTAATTACAATAGTGTTATATGCAACTATGATTAAAATAGTGATGTAGTCATGATGGTAATCACCACATAAATAAAATATACGTTAGCAACTACATCAGTATTATAGTATTAATTACAATAGTGTTATATGCAACTATGATTAAAATAGTGATGTAGTCATGATGGTATATCAATAGCTATATCCTAATATAGATCTTATAATATTTTTATTTAGGATTTATCTTTTCTATTAAAAGGAGATTGATAAATTAATTCTGTAGGATGAGAATCCCACTTAATTTAGATATTTCTAGGAAGAATGAAAAAGTTGTTGCTCTTAACCTCAATTAGTTATAGCTATTTTAGAATGTTGTAACTATTTATTTGTAGGACAACAAATCAAATTATACAGGTATTTTGTAAATTATCCTCTGTAATAAGTTATCCCTATAAATGTTCTTCATACATTGTAAAGATCTTAGCCAAGATATTTATCAAAAATTCTAATTTGAATAAATATCTTATTTTTCTATTTTTATTTTGTCTCAACTTGTTGAATAGCCAAGGATCTGGTGATCTTCTCTAAGTAGAATCAAGGAAGGGATCTCTTGTTTAGAAAAGAATTGGGATCCACAATCTATTAGAGTAGAATTATTATGGATCCATTTTCTTATCTACTCCTTCCTTTTCTTCTTCTATATATAGGTCAGACCAAGATATCCCTTATGAATGGGTGTATACAACACATGCCATAGAAGAATTTTGCATGATCATGGATTGAAAATATTTAAAGGATCATATTCAACTAGTTAAAGTACCACCAAAGTAGATATGTAGCCCTAAGAAATTAATGGTTGAATTATATCTCGATAATTTGGCATCATTGTTAGGGATCTAAGGCACAATTCACAATTATTTTTTTATCTAGTTCAATAAACAAGCAAGTGGGAAGCACACAACACCTAGCCTTGAAGGATTTCCTATAATTTTGTTTCAACAATTTTAGGATTTATTGAAGAGTGATATGTTGGCTATGGTTGAAGAGGCCAAGAAAAAGAAGGCTTTTCATGACCCCTCAAATTTTTTATTTTGATATCATATTAAACATGCAAAGGATTATTTATGTATTCTAGTATGTAACTGGAAGCACGAGGATACAGAAAAAAAAAGAAAAATGCCAAGTACGATGCGTGGAAACCAAACTTAACGCTAAAAGCCTATATATTGAAAAATGCATGAAAGGAAAGAACATAAACGAATCAACACAAGATAAAAGCAATATGGAATATGGCCCTCTTTATTGATATGCTTTTAAAGTCGTGTTACAATACGTCTCCTTCCCTTTTAGGGGATAGGAGCATTAAATATGTTTCTTGTCACATCCATGGATAGCAATCCTTCTTCCGCGTGCCCACATGTAAGATGGGCGGACCAAAATGTCGCCGCCACTTGTGTATATGAGTTTTGACTCCTTACTGCTCCTTTGATGTCAAAGACCTGCATTCAAGGAAACAGAAAAGATCAGTAGCACCTGCAGATAGAATAGAACATGTGTTTCCCAAGGCCTACTGTTAGTGTATGCATGAAAATATTAAAACGATAACCAAATAACATCAGAATGACCTGAAAAATTTTAAGCATGAATATGTTACCAGGAGGGCATTGCAAGTGGAACAGTTAGGAAATTCCTCACATATTTGTATTCGCTCTAGGGTGGGATGAATAAACCTGCAATAAATTGTTAGAAAGCACCCTCTTCAATGTCCTATCCAGGAAGCTCCAAATGACCTACAAAGTTGGGATTAGGTAAAAGGGGGTATTTTGGGAAGACCCAGAAGGTCAGATTTCTCCAATTTGGCCTCTATCACCCAGATTTTGATGGTGCCATCTGCAAGTTAGTAAAGGCGAGAAATGATAAAAACATGGTCAAAAATGCTCAGAATGAAGTGAAATTTAAACTACAGCCTATTTAAATGACCTAGAATAAGATGCAAAAAGAAAAGAAAGGAAATATGCCACAGATTTCTAATCACTCTAGGGTGGGGCATTTAGAACTGCGACAGCTTTGGGGGCGCCCGAGGGCAGGACGCCCACCGTTTGGGACTCTGTTTTGGCACCAATCCACTTGGGATGGGTCCAAAACCTCTTATGGGTGGTTGTCGGAAAATTTGGTGGGATATTGTGGCCAAATTTTTGGGTTTGGGCTTCGGATTTGCGCTTCCAATAATCACCCAATAACCTCCCTCAAAAAGAGAGATCAAGGATGTGAAAGGCACAAATCAAAAGGTGTGTGTATGGATGTAAAATGGCAGCACTTCATTGCTCAAAATGCTCCCTCTCTTCTCCTCTTCTTGGGTGAGAAGTCTCACCAATTTATAGACCTAGGGTCTCTTTGTTTGAATGTGCATGCGAGAGCGCCACTTGAGTTGCATGTCCTATTTTGAGAGAAAATATTATTCCCTGATTTAGAGTCTCCTTGCATGAGGCCTCCAAAATCAAAGACATGCATGACTGAAGTCTCTCTCCTTGATTTGAATCCGTTCCTCGCAATTGCATGTCCTGGAGTTGCAGTTAACTGGCGGACTTGTCGAGGTTTGAATTTTTGCCAGTCAAACCTGCTATTCGCCTCACCCTGGGGCGAATGCTGCTATTCGTCCCTGGGTGGGACGAATCCCAGTTTGTAATCGTCCCAGGGTGGGACGAGTAGAGAGCAAAGTGCCAAAAGGTGCCAAATTGACCCTTGACCTTCCAAACTGCTGTTGGGAGTGGTTAGGACCATTGTTTAACCTCTAGGGGCTGCCCTGGGGGCTGTGTGTGTCAATGCGATCGATGCTTGTTGTCACATAATCGGATTGGTGCCGTTTTGGTGTCTATAGATGCCCCTTTTTGGGAAGCATTGTGCAAGGCACAATGCTAAGCAAAAATAGATAACCAAAGCACTAATGATTAGGTTTTCTCAATAACCTAACCAACTCTTGATGCCCCAAGTATGGAAAGGGCATGCATTCTTGAATCCTTGCTTTTGACGAGCTAAGGAGCTTAATTCAAGTGTTAACCTTTTTTAGTGAGGTGTTACTTGACCTTGGACATTGATCAGTCATGAATAGGCAAAGGGCGCAACCTTTTGTCTGTGGGAACCTTGAGTTCATGATTCATGAATGCCAAGTGTTTGATCAGCTTGTGATTGTTGCTTGTTTTCTGCCCCAAGCAGGAGCGTGATTGTCTTTGTCAATGATCCTTTGAATGCATGTCATTTCCTTGATTGGGTATATTTTTGTTGATTGGTGACTAAGTGTGACTACCCCCTCAAGCGACGAATCGATGAGGGAATGACCGACATGAGAAAAGCGATGAGTTGCTTGACCCAAGATGACTTAGGTAAGGGTGCCTTCAGTTGTTTTACCGTTGAATGCTTAAGCAGTTTTCGAACATTATGACCTATTTTTGGTGGGTTTTAACCCTTTTGGTGATGCTTCTTGGAGCTGAAATTGTCAAAAATTCGTCCTCCCGTGGAGCGGTCCGGCTATGGTAGCCTTTTTAGGGAGTAGGATAGTGACAATTTGTGACTCCAATATCTATTTTGGATGCCAAGAATGTCAGGCACAAAGGCGCCTTCGTTCGGCAATGTTATTGCTATTTTTGGTTGGGTTTTGACCCTTTTTGTGATGTCGTTTGGGGATGAAATTCTCGAAAATCCGTCCTCCCATGGAGCGGTCCGGCTATGGTAGCCTTCTTAGGGAATAGGATAGTGAGGATTGGTGACCTTGATGTTTGTTTTGTATGCAAGAGCACAGCCTCTTCCTGTTATTGCTATTTTGGTTGGGTTGCCCTTGGACGTTGGGGATGAAACTCCTTCGCTATGGTAGCCTTATTAGGGAATAGGATAGTGAGGATTGGTGACCCCGACGTCTATTTTGGATGCCAGGAATGTCAAGTGCAAAAGCACTCTCATTGGACAGTTTTATTGCTTATTTTTGGTGCATTTTGTGCAGTTTTTGATGTTTTTGAAATTTTTGCTCTGTAATCGTCCCTGGGTGGGACGAATACCTATTTAGTAATCATCCTAGGGAGGAACGATTACAAGCTCAAAAAGCCTATTTAAGGGCCAAAACTGGGTTTTGGGCTCATTTGCATTTGTTTTTCCTGGCGATTTGGAGCTCTGAGGAGGAGGAGGTCAATCCTGCGAAGCGAAGCGCTGCCAAATTTTTCCTACCACCATGAGTTCACGGACCGGATCATCAAGTGGCGGAGCCGAAGCGAGACCAGTGAGTGCTCTTCCTCTTTATTGTTTGTTTGTTACAGTTTGTAAAACCGCAAGTTAGTTGTTTTTGTCTTTGTGTTTTGTGTTCAATTTAAAACCATGTGGATTTGACATTTGTGATAAACTAAAAGAAACCCTAGTCTAACAAAAATCAAAACTTAGGTTAGAAACGTAGGGTAAAACTGAGTGTAAAAACATAGCTTTAACCCTAGTTATTTGTTGTGGTTTGTGTTTTTGTTTTTGTAATTGATCAGTTGACCTTTAGAGTTAAAAACCCTAGGACTGACAAATGATTTTTTGATTTTTTTGTTTGTTTTTAATTTATTAGTTTGAGAGTTAAAAACCCTAGGACTGACAAATTATTATTTTTTTTTTTATTTTTTTTTAATTTATCAGTTTAGACTTAGAGTTAAAAACCCTAGAAACTGACAAATTATTTTTGAATTTTTTGTATTTTTGTTTTTAATTTATCAGTTTAGAGTTAAAAACCCTAGGACTGACAAATGATTTTTTTGATTTTTTTGTTTGTTTTTAATTTATCAGTTTTAGAGTTAAAAAAACCCTAGAACTGACAAATGATTTTTTGATGTTTTGTTTGTTTTTAATTTATCAGTTTTTAGCTGTACATTTTGTATTATGCATTGTTGGATGTTCATGTTATCGTTGTATAGTTTTTCATGTGTTTAATGTTTTTGTTTTGTTTTCTTTTGCAGGTTGTGAAGAGTCGGTACCGTGTGCCCATGGTTTTTACTGAAGCACGGGAGGCGCTAACTTTGATAGGAGTGGCTTGATGCCCTCGGGGACTCGGGAGCCTATGGTCGGGGATCGGGCCTATCTGATGGCTCTGATCAACTTGTGGGATCCTCGGACCAACACCTTCCATCTCCCAATAGGGGAGATGACAGTGACCTTGGAGGATGTCTATCGGATTCTACGGATTTCGATAGACGGACTACCGATCAGGACGATGTCGTGGGATCAGCGAATAGTAGTGCTGACACGCTACTTTGGACATGGAGAGGAGATGGGTGTGGATAGCCCAGTGGAGAGGGCAGAGGGCGACTACCAGATTGGTGGCATATTGGTTTGATGGTGGCTAGAGAGGGGTGTGTTGGGAGTGAGGCACGCATTACTGATGGGCCTCATTTCCAACATGCTACTTCCCGACTCTTCGGGCGCGAGGTTCCCGTGGAACCTGCTAGAGGTGGTGTTTCGGTTGGTGGAGTGCCCGATGGAGGCACCTATGATCATGAGATGGGGACAGACTTTGTTGGCACAGCTCTATGATGAGTTGTACGAGGTCCACTACCGGAGGCGGAAGGGGATTGGATGTAGCTATCTGTTGCAGTGTTGGGCTTGGCAGCACATAGTGGTGGAGAGGCCGGTGGGGTTGCCATGGACGACGTGGGCGGAGATGGTAGACCGAGAGATCAGATACGGGGCATTGTGGTGGAGGTCTGAGGAGCAGGGTCAGAGTCGATGATGGGCAGGTGTCGTAGGGCACTATGTCGATGCCTTCGCTCGGCTTGCTCCAGGGGAGGTGTTCTGGCACCCCTATCAGGACTGTCCAGCCTAGCCTGAGGCTGGAGAGTGGCTTCGGTGGGTACATAGGGGGCAGTGGATGATTGGGATGCACGGGACTGAGTAGGAGTTCTTCCCATATGGCCGGGTTACACGATAGTTTGGGGTGCGCCAGGGGTTTCCTAGTGAGCCCGTGGTCTATCGACACCGGGGGGATGAGAGGACTCTAGCTTGGCCAGTCATTGCACCGCTGGGTGAGGATGTCGATATAGCGATTGACATCCCAGACGTGGATGACATCGGGGTTACCACTGAGTATGACCAGTGGTGGACTTTGCGGCGATGGCGAGGCGAGGGGCCTCTAGGGGGTGCAGAGGTGGCAGCAGTAGGGGGATGATGCAGAGGCATTAGGTGAGGGCTGGGGGGTTTCGCTCGAGGATGTGGACATGGTAGAGGTGGATGATTTGGGGGGGATTTTGGGGTTCCGGACCAGCCGGAGGTGTAGGACGTCCCAGAGTAGTGGGAGCCAGAGCAGGCTACTGTCCCGGATTCGCCTATGCCTCAGGCAGTTTTGAAGGACATGGAGGCAGGGTTGCGCGCTGAGAATGCACGATTGGTGGGGCTACTTTAGAGATGGGATGAGGAGCTGGGGGAGGCTCTGTAGGAGAGGGATCTCTTGTGGACTCAGCTAGAAAAGTGGGAGAATGCATGGGCTGCGTACCGCTAACAATAGGAGGGGGATACCGATGCTGCACGGGAGAGGGATCTTCTATGGATGTAGCTGGTGGAGAGGGAGAAGGTGTTGGCACAGTGCGACGATGTAGTAGCGATGTACCATCGATGGGAGGTGGAGTGGTGTCAGCATCGGATGGATCTAGAGGGAGAGATCATCCACCTCGAGGGGTGGGTACCTGAGCCCTCTGGAGGTGGCTCTTCACACCGGATGAGGGGCAGTGATACTGAGCAGTCAGCATCATCTCATCGTAGGCGATTGGATGAGGGGGGGCTAGTGGGCATGATGCGGGGGTGAGCAGCAGTCGCCCTGAGGGGTCCCATAGGACCCACACCATAGGGGGTAGTTCTCATCGCACCGATCCTACGTGATCATGGTGGTCGATGCCCTAGGCTTGGGGGTTTTTGAGCTTTTGGATTTTGTTGCGAGGTCAGAGGACCGGTTCATTGTAGCCTGCGGGCATTTTTTTTGATGATATATATACAGATGACGTTCTTTGTGTTTATACACTTTTCATGGTTTGTTTTTCTATTTATGCACAATTATTTATGATGATGTATGCATGTGGTATTATGAATGCGATGTTTCTAATTATATGATGTATGCATATGGAATGAATGAAATGAGTTGTTGATAACTTGTCAATGGCACCATAGACTGTACAAGATTTATTGGCCTTCTGTACTTATGGGATGACTTTGTGGAATGACTTTGCATGTGAGAACTTTGTTTTTGTATTTTTTATATTTTTTGATGGGGATGGATGTAATGAAATGTTCCAATTGTTTGAAAATGTAGTTAAGCTTTTCTGAGATTCAGATATTTTAACTAACTAGCCAAGACTATACATTTATCTTGCAAGACTTTTGAACAAGGTATAAATCAGACTTGAGTTTTACCAAGTTATTTCACATCCCTCGTGTGTGCAATTGAGTTCATTTATGTGGTATTTGTCAGGATACCGCCAGTTCCAGATAGGCTATCAACCAAACCTATACTGAGGATCACCTAATTAGCTCCACTAACTCCGTTGTTGTATTTAGTAAGATTAATCCATGGGAAAATCTAAGGTACCATAAGCTAGCTCATCCACATGCAAACATTGGTCTGCTCACACGCAAAGCTAATGTGATAGACATATCGTCATGCGTTTAGGATACCGCCATTGCCAGGTAGGTTGTCCACCAAACCCGTAATGAGGATTACCTAGATGGTTTTCGAATGCTGAGAATTCCAGGGATTCAAGTTTAGGATTTTTATTTGCTCAACGGTTTAGGATACTTGCTCGTATACATAGTGATGAAAATCACTGTTTATTTTTATTTTTGTGTTTTTCTTTTTGAGCAAGGATTTTGAATAGTGGTGATAACCACTATTATTTGATTTTGCATTGTGAGCTTCGTAAGGTTGAGCTTGTAGGTTTTTGGTTTATGAATGACCTTGATCCTCTTGGCCTTGGGGATGACTACCCATCCTATTCAGGGACATGTAGTATGAATCCTTACGACTTTGGGAACCAAAAGGGATTATGGAGACTATGAAGTATGGGCATTGATCTCTTAGGCCTTGGGGATGACTACCCATCCTTGTTAGGGGCGTGTAGTATGAATCCTTATGACTTTGGAGACCAAAGGTGATTGGAAATGGTCATGATGATGGCTTGTGGGGATTTTGTTTTTGAATGGTCATTGATCCTTTTAGGCCTTGGGGATGACTACCCATCCTTGGCAGGGATGTGTAGTACGAATCCTTACAACCTTAGGGACCAATGGTGATTGGGATTTTTGCTAGTGGTGAAAACCACTTTTTGATTAGGGGGAATGGATGGGGAAGAGCTTGTCCTTTTGTCAATTCTCAGCACTCTTGAACCATTCGCACAGGGGGATGAACAGGCTAATATTTCACCTATGGTACCCTAGACTGCTTTGTAGTTTTCCTCTTACATTCACACAACTTGGGAATTATTTTATGTGTTTTAACTTGTGTAGGGATGTTACATAACGAGGCGTGATCCAAGTAAAACTTTCCCTTGTAAAATCTGTTTAACTTTGTACAGTTTTTGGCTAGAAATTTAAAGACAGCTGAATGACGAAAACCCTACATACATTAGGAGACAACTGACTATGCTAAAAATGGGGATGGTGTTATTCTGGATGTATGCATGTATAAAATGGATGTGATGTGGAAAATGATGGAATTGTCGAGTAATTACAGTCTATGGTGCTTTTGACTTGTATGACCTAGCAAATATGCAATGTATGGATGCGATGCCTAATGCAACATATATTTTTGTATTTTGATTTTTACGAGTATGCATGGAATGGAAATGCAACTTTTTTTGTTATTTTTGATGATTTTATTGTTTTTGTTTGTTTTTGAATATTGATTTTGACCAAGCGGTTATGGGTACCCTTGGAGCTTTTGTTTTGACCAAAGGGTTTATGGATACCTTTGGAGCATTTTTGGGGTTGACCAAAAGTGGAATAGCTGGGCACGGGGGAGCTTTTGGGGGGACAAGGGTTATAGGGTTTATGGAACCTCCATTTTGGGGTTGACCAAGCGATTGCGGGAATCCTTGGAGCTTTTGGTTGGACTATGGCTCTCTAGATGTGGAATGGCCTCAAATGACTGATGTTCAAGGGTTCTAGTTCCTTGATTCCTTCAAGAGAGGTGAGTCGGTATGTTCCAAGTCCTATTTTACTATCAATCACATAAGGACCTAACCAGTTTTCTGCAAACTTGTCCCTTAGATGGGATGGCAAATTAGAATTCTATTGGTTCTCTTTTAAGACCAAGTCACCAACCTGAAAGTCCCTTAGGTGAACCTTCATGTTGTATGCTTTCTTAAGTCGCTCTTGATAGATACGCAAATGCTCGAGAGCATTGACGCGTCGTTCATCGAGCAATGTCAGTTGGTCTAACCGGGCCTACCGTGTAGTGTCATCATCGATGAACTCTTGCAGTGAAATGCGCAGTGAAGGGATTTCCAACTCGAGAGGCATGACTGCCTCAGAGCCATACACCAAGCGAAAATGGAGTTGCCCTAGTGGGCGTTCGAATGCTAGTGCGATAAGCCCATAGGGAAGTGGGGATTTGAATGTGCCAATCCTTATGACTATCTGTGGTCTTTTTGAGTATGGTGACTAGCATTTTATTTGAGCCCCTCCTATGGATAAGAGGGTGTTGAAAACCTATTTTGTACTTTGTTTTCAAAGCACGCACATATTTATTCTTGAATGAAGTCCCGTTATCCAAGATGATCTTGGATGGAATACCAAAATGACATGATGTTATGTAAAATAAACTTTGTAATACGAGGTCCCATCGTAGAGGTTAGAAGAATTGCTTCCACCCACTTGGTGAAGGCCATTATGATGAATGTGTGATGACCTGACAATGCAGAGGAGATCTTTCTGATTAGATCGAAGCACACTAAACCAAGTCGATTGGATCAGTTTCAAGGCCTGAGAAGGTACATGTTTCAAATTAGCATGGTGTTGACACTTCACACACTTCTCATACGAATATCGCTCTAAAGATGGCCAACAATAACTTGATGGCCAAATCGCACATCCTCTTGGTGACGACCGTCCAAGAAGGAGGAGGATTCCTTCATAGCTCGATGAAGATGTCTCCTAAACAAGACCAAAATGACAGAGAAACCTGAGCACGTAATATTCCAAAGTTTTGTGCATGTGATCATAGAAGATGTACGCCATATCACGTTGGTAGGTGGTGCCAGCATTTTTAAGGCCAAAGGGCATGACCTTATAACAAAATGTCCCCCAAGGCATTGTGAATACCATTTTTAGTTGGTCCTCAGGATTGATACGAATATGATTGTATCCCGAGAAACCATCCATGAGGGAAAGCATTTCATGGCCCGTTGTAGTGTCTACCAATGTGTCAATGCTTGGCAAGGGGAAATCATCCTTAGGACTCGCTTTGTTTAGATCTCAAAAAGAGATGCATATGCGAATCCTCCCATCAAGATTTTTGACGGGCACCATGTTAGACAACCATGGTGGGTAATCCACGCAGATGACAAACTGTGCATCCAATAACTTTTGTAGCTCGTCTTTGACCATTAAGGCTACTGTTGGATGCATCTTACGTAGTTTTTGCTTTACTGGCTTGACTGTCGGATCAAGCGTTAGATTATGCGTGACTAGCTACGGGTCTAGTCCCGACATGTCTTTGTATGACCATGCAAAAACCTCCTTCTTCTCTTTGAGAAGGGCAATGTAGTCGGCTTGCTCTTTGGGGGATAGACTTACCCCGACTTGATGATTTGCAAATTCATTGGATCTGAGCTGATGTCTACGTCATTCGTCTCCTCGATCGACATGTGGGACCCGTCCTCCAACTGGTGGGGAGTTGGGATCAAGTGGATATCATTTTCTGAATTTAGATCATCGTTCGGAACGTCGGGTTCCTCTTCAACATGGAAGACATCCTGAGTCTGTCCTGGGGTGAAATGGAACATCCCACCACAAGGCCAATACTCTGATGGGGATGGCGATGTGTCAGCGTGATCCCAGTCTATAGCATCTAGGTCTAGATGCAATGACCATGTTGGGTCAACTGGATTATGGATGGGGGTGGTTAAATCAATGGAGATCATGTTAATGAAATGATTTTGGTCTCCATTACCGTGGGTGTGGTTACTCGGACATCCTAGGTGATCTTTGTGCTCTGGATCTGGCTCTAGAGGTATTGGCACAAATGGATCGGCCTTATGTGCGGATAAGAGGACATGATCTGCCCTAGGCACTGATGGTGCTATAGGGTCTCCAGGTGGAAGATGTTCCCTGTATACCTAGAGTGGCGGGTGCAGTAATTGCTATAACTGTACCTGGTTTAAGTGCCACCTATGCCTGGGCCCTATGTGCATTTGTTCAAACATGTCATCTATGTCCAAGGGATATTGCTGCTATCACATATGATTGAGATAAGCCATCTCAGTTTCATCTTCATAATCACTGTCAGAGATCCAAAGGCCTTCGTTGGCTCCAATAGCTATTTGTGACATATGAGGCTCATCTTGCTCAAGAAAATTAATGTGGTCCCATCGAGGTTGTTCCACTCTTTGTAGGGGGACTTGATTCTCTTGAGGTGGCCTATGCTCAATTGGAGCATCCAAAGGGAACATTGTCAGGAAGCTCTCCTGATAATCATCCATAGGAGTCACTTGTGAATGATTGCTATCAGACTCGAAAGGATCCCAAGGTGCTACCTCGTACTTCGACTCATCTTCTAAAGACCCTTCTTGGTCTTGTCTATATCCCTCTTGTAGGTGAGTCCTCGAACTTTCTCCCTTTTTGACCGAAGGGAAAGGGTTGTTAAGGTCAACAAGGTTGGTTGTTAGCAATGGGAGATAATCCCCCAATGTATATGTTGTGTTAGGATTGGCATATGGATCTAATGCCAGCCCATCCTTGTTGCCTATCCCTAGGCCTTGCATGTTTTCTACCAAGATGTCTAGGGGCAAGGGGTGGTTAAACCCTATGCCTGACTTGTCATACGACATTTGATATCTCGGTTGGCAAAGAACACGCACTCCTTGCTCATACCTACCCAACCCATATCCATGCCAATTACATTGGCCAAGATATCTCAATGCAAATATGGGTTGGACAAATAGTTGACGTCCTCAACAAAGGGCTCTTCATCTTCATCTTCTTGCATGTAAGGTTCAATGCCATTATCCAGGCCCCCATAAACAAAGTTTGTCTGATTGGGTGGGTAGCCTAGAGGAACCACAGAGCCGATGGGGAGGCGAGGTCTCCCCATGTCCTACATGGACTCAAGTGTGGGTGTTGCTACAATGTTCCACACTAAATACTCCCCCAGGCCCATGTTGGCCATCTCAATGGTGATTGTTGGTGGTTGAGGGGGAGCGAATGGGAGTTCTTCCGGAGTCCACTCCATGTAGGGTGAACTAGGCGTCTCGACTTCCATTCGACTAGGCATCTCTTCGGTAGAGATGGTTGAGACTAGGGGTGGTTCCTCTTCTAGGGGTTTCTTTCCCTTGTCCTTTGGTGTGGCCACCGTAGGTGGCATCGTTGTTGAAGGACCAGATGAGGAAGATGGACCCGACTAGGGACTTGATGGACTTGTCAATGGGGATGCCTGCAAAATCGGACCCTGTTTAGATGGATTCAACTAAAAATCCAAATGCGTTGATGGAAGGGTCGATTACGGCATGAATTGCACCATATTGTAGTACTTGAAGGGCTCTAAGTCTATCGGGACTACATGCACCTGTCCTTCAAATGTGTATTTTAGGCACTGATGAGCTATCGAAGGGACACACTTCATGTCCCTAATCCAAGGCCGGCCCAACAAGATATTATAGGCCATCTCACCTTCCAAGATGTGGCACAATGTATGAATAGTCTTTTGTCCCACTTGGATGGGTAGGACAATTGTGCCAACCATCGAGCATATCGCATCATTGAATGCTCGAAGAGTATAGGTGGAGGCCACGATGTGAGATGCCGACAAATTTAGATGTTTCAATGCTGCTATTGTAATTATATTACTGGATGAGCTAGTGTCCACCAACACCCTCTTATACGGAATCCCGTTGACCCATGCAATGACGTGCAGGGGTGGATCCGCCACATCACCAGTCATCGATTTCAATTCATCTTCTCTAAAGGTGATGACTGGTTCTGTACATTGTTTTACATGTCCCACAAAGTTGTTGAAAGAGTTTGCTTCATGGGGCTGTAGCTCGATGGCTTTTAATATCTCCATTAGAGCCTCTCGATGGGGCGCTGATTGTTGAATGAGCTCGTATATGGAGAGCCTAGCCGACATGGTCCTTAGACTTTGGGTAAGTCTAGTCCAAATCGTGGCCACTGGTCTAGGTGGGGGAGGTTGCATAGGGAGCTATTGAGGTTGTGACGCCGATGGAACCTCTCTTGTGGCCACCGCGGGGGTAGCTCCTGGATACCTCTTGTTCCTAGTCACTATGCTTATCATCCCTACATACCCCTACATGGGACAATTCTGTGTTACCTCATTGACTTGAAGAGGTTTTGCCTGTGCATCATGGGTAGGTAGGGGGTCTCTGAAGACTCCCATTTGTTGGTTGTTTGGTGCTACGGGGTTGTCCACTACCAATGTCTTGTTGTCAATTAGGTCTTGCACCAAGCCTTTAAACTTCCAACATGCATTAAGGTCATGTCCCTTCCGTCTGTGGAACCTACAGTACAAGTCCTCCCTGTACCCCTTAGGCTTTGGCACATTGGGGTCTATGGTTTGAATCTCGGGCAGGTTGATCAAGTTTATCGCTGACAAGCGGTCAAACAGGGAGTCCCTAGACTCTGTGTAAGGTGTGAATTGTCGCCTAGGGTGACGCTATTGATTTTGTTCTTGCCTCTAATTTTCTCTATCATAATTGTTAAGAGGCACTGCCTGATAGTTAGCCTTTTGGGGCTGTGTTGCTTGTGCAAGCTTAGGGACGTTTATAGCAACCTGATTGACCGCAGCGGGTTTTTGTTGCGTGGTCCCTATTTTGGTGTTCTTAGACCATTCTTTCTTCTTTGGCTTGGCAATCTCACCATCCTGTATCTTGATCTCCTCAATGATTCTGGCTTGCACCAGAGCTTCCTCTAAAGTGGCATATTGTTGTAGCTGCAATAGCACGGAGATCGATCTCAAACAGCTCTTTGAGAACATTTGGGTCAGGTCGGACATGGGAGGGAGGTAGGGCAGCTTTGAAAGCAACGTCCTCCACCGGTTCCCATATGCCACCATGGTTTCTTCCTCATACTGCATGAGGCTAGCTAGGTCACTTAGTGACGCCTTCTTCTTGGTGTTGAAGGTGAAGCGTTTGAGGAACGCGTCCACTAGCTGATCTAAGTTACTGATGTTGTGCTTTGGTAATTGAGTGAACCAATCCGAGGTAGGGCCTACGAATGTGGTTATAAATGTTCTTAGCAACAAAGCATCATTGTCCTGAATGCCAAAGCATTGGCTCAGGAATCTAGTCACGTGCTCTTGGGCATCCTCCTCCCCTCTAAAGAGTGCCAACTGGGGCAGTTTAAAGTGTTCAGGGTATGGGGGTGCCGAGGATTGATGGATGCACAAGGTGACTACGGAGTTGGCATAAAGTGGGCTTTTGGGGCCCAGAAGTCTTGGTCTCCATAGACTCTAAGCGCTCTAATAGCGCTTTATATGCATCGGAGGATTTGATCTCTTCCTCCCTAGTTTGCTCCCATTGTGGATTGTGGGAAACTTGAGGCCTATGGAGGGGTGGCTGGATAGTAGCCCCTCCGCCTTGGTAGGGCATTTCATCCTGCTCTTCTTCTTGCTCATACTCCTCATAGGCTTCTTGAGGAGTGCCTGGGCGAGACCTATAAACATGGGTTGGTGCCCATCGTTGTTTCTGGGAGTGGCCTCTTGCTTAGGTCTAGGAGGTCACAGAGGCAGCACTTGGTAAGGTCATGGGGACCTGTCTCGCACCAAGGGGTTGTGCCTCTCATACACTTCTATTTTATGTGTGCGAGGGGTTGGGACCTTCTCAGGCACAGTGTTCTGAAGCAATTCGGTTGTTTGACGCTGAATGCACTCTTTGTTAAGGTGATATAGATGCTCTAACTATTGTTGATCTTGCCTGAGCTGCGTGATTTGTGCTTGGCGGGTGGTATGTTTGGAAAATGCCAAGTCAATTTGTTCCATCGTCTTGTGTTTAGGAAGCCTAGATGCCTCTCCTACATGTCTATCTCGATCGTGGTGATCCGAGACCCCTATGGGTTGCTTTCCTCTGTCGAGGTTAGCGGCATTCACCCGAGGCTCTGGCCTCATTGGGTGATCCTGATACATAGCAGGTGTGGAGGTGCATTGCCCCCATGCTATGTGTTGCTCTTGAGGAATGTAGTGGTCTTCCTCGTACTCCCTTTCATATGTGTGAAAGGGGTGGGAAGAATTGGCTTGCCCTGTTTGGAGAGCCTTGTGCTCTGGATTTTGTCTAGTGTTTCTAACAGTAATAAGGGGTAAAGGAGGGATGACGAAATCATGTGGCCCCTCCTTATGGACCCTATGTTGCTCTAGCACTTCATCACTAGGCCACTCATAACGAGCATCTAAGGGAGCCCTCCTGTCTATGTTGAGTGCCACGTGTAGGTCCTCTTCTTGAAAAGATCTATGCTGAGTGGGGGTGCCTCTCAAAGAGGTGCCTCTATAGTCCTATTCTGTAATGGCATGATGTGGACTATCTTGCGTGTCAGGCCACCAAGGTGGGATGACCAAGTCCTCAGGACTATATCGGAGGTGACTTGTCCCCCTTTGTGCACTCTCTGCAGCTCTTGCCCATGATTGGGCTCGGCTACGGGTGTACACCATGGTGATGTTTTCCTACAAGATGCGTAGATTTTTATTTCTTTTTATGATTTTTATGCTACACTAAACAGGAAATATCACACACACAAAGCAATGATTATCTCATTTAAAGATTAAAAGTGTGCCCTAAATCTGGTTCAGTGTGTTTTGATGTTTGTTTTGAAAGCTTTTGTAAAGAACATTTAAATGCAATATGATGGCTCTTATGACTCCCAAAAATGGTCGCCCCTTCGATATACCATTGCCAGACCGATATACCAACCTCTCTATATACCCGCCCTTACGTGAGGGAAACTATTGGTATGTGAGAGCAGATGGTACATGGAACATAGGCGGTACGGAAGGGGAATCACTCTATTTATGACACCTACCATAGAAGACTTATCCTCATGCACTGGGAATCACCCTCGCTACACTTGGTCAGCTTTCATCAGGATTTACGTCTAGCAACAATCACGATCGGGGTTATGTATGCAATATTTCAAGCCAAGGTGGTGATGAAATCCACCGTTGGTCTTGATCAAGGGCTGGGGTTTTACGACCAGCTCCTTGGTGTTTATGTTGCCACGTGATGTGTGGGGTTATTTTTATTTTGCATAAATGAAGAAAACAAGCATTCAAACTCTCCTATGCAAGCAAATAACTAGAAAATAGAAAATAGAAAGCAAAAATTGACAGAAGGTGTTTAGGACCCCTACCTCTTCTCTGCCCAAATCGGATGCCTCTGAATTTCTGCCCTAAAATTGCATAGAGAGCTATTCATCCTGGGGTGAGATGAATAATAGATCTGTATTCATTCCAGGGTGAGACGAATTCCTATTCATCTCAGGGTGGCATGAATTCCAGCTCTGTATTCGTTATAGGATGGAACGAGCAGCAGTCCAGTGCTTGAAAGATTGATACCTGTAAGCAAAAACAAGCAACTTTTGATCATAAATTTAATCTTAAACTCAAGGGATAGAGGTCCCACCATGATCACCACTGGAAGCACGAGGATACGAAAACAAAAAGGAAAATGCCAAGTACGATGCGTGGAAAACCAAACTTAACGCTAAAAGCCTATATATTGAAAAATGCATGAAAGGAAAGAACATAAACGAATCGACACAAGATAAAAGCAATATGGAATATGGCCCTATTTATTGATATGCTTTTAAATTCGTGTTACAATACGTCTCCTTCCCTTTTAGGGGATAGGAGCGTTAAATATGTTTCTTGTCACATCCATGGATAGCAATCCTTCTTTCGCGTGCCCACATGTAAGATGGGCGGACCAAAATGTCACTGCCACTTGTGTATATGAGTGTTGAATCCTTACTTCTCCTCTGATGTCGAAGACCTGCATTCAAGGAAATAGAAAATATCAGTAGCACCTGCAGATAGAATAGAACATGTGTTTCCCAAGGCCTACTGTTAGTGTATGCATGAAAATATTAAAACGATAACCAAATAACATCAGAACGACCTAAAAAATTAACATAAGCATGAATATGTTACCAGGAGGGCATTGCAAGTGGAACAGTTAGGAAATTCCTCACAGATTTGTATTCGCTCCGGGGTGGGATGAATAAACCTGCAATAAATTGTTAGAAAGCACCCTCTTCAATGTCCTATCCAGGAAGCTCCAAATGACCTAAAAAGTTGGGATTAGGTAAAAGGGGGTATTTTGGGAAGACCCAGAAGGTCATATTTCTCCAATTTGGCCTCTATCACCCAGATTTTGATGGTGCCATCTACAGGTTAGTAAAGGCGGGAAATGATAAAAACATGGTCAAAAATGCTCAGAATGAAGTGAAATTTAAACTACAGCCTATTTAAATGACCTAGAATAAGATGCAAAAATAAAATAAAGGAAATATTCCATAGATTTCTAATCACTCTGGGGTGGGGCGTTTAGAACTGCGACAGCTTGGGGGGCACCCGAGGGCAGGACGCCCACCGTTTGGGACTCTGTTTCGGCACCAATCCACTTGGGATGGGTCCAAAACCTCTTATGGGGTGTTGTCAACAAATTTTGTGGGATATTGTGGCCAAATTTTTGGGTTTGGGCTCCGGATTTGTGCTTCCAATAATCACCCAATAACCTCCCTCCAAAAGAGAGATCAAGGATGTGAAAGGCACAAATCAAAAGGTGTGTGTATGGATGTAAAATGGAAGCACTTCATTGCTCAAAATGCTCCCTCTCTTCTCCTTTTCTTGGGTGAGAAGTCTCACCAATTTATAGACCTAGGGTCTCTTTGTTTGAATGCGCATGCGAGAGCGCCACTTGAGTTGCATGTCCTATTTTGAGAGAAAATATTATTCCCTGATTTAGAGTCTCCTTGCATGAGGCCTCCAAAATCAAAGACATGCATGACTGAAGTCTCTCTCCTTGATTTGAAGTCGTTCCTCGCAATTGCATGTCCTGGAGTTGCAGTTAATTGGCGGACTTGTCGAGGTTTGACTTTTTCCAATCAAACTTGCTATTCGCCTCACCCTGGGGTGAATGCTGCTATTCGTCCCTGGGTGGGATGAATCCCAGTTTGTAATCATCCCAGGGTGGGATGAGTAGAGAGAAAAGTGCCAAAAGGTGCCAAATTGACCCTTGACCTTCCAAACTACTATTGGGAGTGGTTAGGACCATTGTTTAACCTCTAGGGGCTGCCCTGGGGGTTGTGCGTGTCAATGCGATCGATGCTTGTTGTCACATAATCGGATTGGTGCCATTTTGGTGTCTACAGTAACAACTTATTTTGATTATGATCCATCTTATGAATGTTGTAGATATTAGAAAATATTTTATATATACCTATACCTATATCTATCTATCTATATTATAAAGAGAGATTAATAAATTAAAATAAGGGCATATTTTTCACTCTCAAATAATCTAGAGAGAGGATAAGTTACAATCATATCAAAAAATGAGTGTAAGCAACTGCAACAGGTAATAAATTTAACTATAATAGTGTTGTAATCCTAATTGTAGTAGTTATATCAACAATTATATCCTAAGATAGATCCAATAATATTATTATTTAGGATTTATTTTTTTTAAAAAAGGGATTTTTAAAATTTTTGTTATAATAAATTTGTTGTGTAAACTTAAAATCTCAAATAGTTTACAAGATTCTAGAAATAAGGAGAAAAAAGTTGTTACTCTTAATCTCATTTATTTAGAATGTTATAACTACCTAGCTATAAGATAAGTAATAGGATTCTAGTAGAAAAATATTATTTATGATCTATAATATTTTATCCTTATCAATATTGTCCATGCATTGTAAAGAATTTATCCAAAAATAATTTATTAAACACATATATCCAAAATTCTTATTTGGATAATAATTTGATTTTTATATACTTTTTGATCTCAACTTGTGGAATATTCCAAGATGTGGTGATATCCTCCTACTAAAAGCAAGCAAGAGATCCCTTGTTTACATAGGAGGAGGGATCCACAATCTATTATAGTAGAATTATAGTATATTCCTTTTATTTCTTACTCCTTCCTTTCATTATTTTGTAGATAGGCTAGATCTAAATATCCTATGTGGATGGGTGTATACAACATATGCTTTGGAAGAATTTTGTGTGATATTGGATTGAAAATATATGAAGGATTAAATATTTATCCACTTGAAGTACTACCAAAGTAGAGATCTAGCCCTGAATAATTGATGGTTGAATTATATTCCTATCATTTGGATTTGTTAGGGAGCTAATCCATCATTCACAATTAGTTTTTATTGAGATCTATAGACAAACAAGTAGGGAGCATGAAAGCCTTATACTCACCAACAAAATTTGATCATGAGAAATCTGGTACAAATATTTCTACAAGTGTGTGTATTTTAATTTCCTCATTGATAGAAGTATTCAATTTTTAACCAATGCATTCTAGGAGGACTTAGTAGAAATTTAGGGTATTATATTCTTGTTGTAGTGGTTTGTATAGAAATATTTTTATTACAATCTAGCCAACTTTTTCATGTATGTGGACAAGTATTAAAATCTTCAAGAGGATTCTAATGTTTTATTTTTTAGTTAAAGGGCTTATGTTGTGACTTGCATAACTATCCTATATAGGATTGTATCAATAAAATAGTTTTTTTATAGTTATGTGTGATGAGACAATAAAATGTCTCATTATTTCAATGATATGTTACATAAACTACATATTTTACCTAAAATACTATAGTTTAATGCCAAGTAGTTTGATTATTATTTATGTTAATATTGATGTTAACATAGTAAATTGCAAAAAATGGTCTATTGCTATTTGGATAGGTTTTCTATAGTTTTTTGGTTATTTTGTATATTTTCAACACTAAATAAATTGTAATAAAACATAGTGAAAAGCATTGGAAGTGGAAGTCTTGGTTATTAATTTGAAATTCTAACTTGTCTACATGTTTAAATACGTTTCTCAATTAAATATTTAAGACAATATAAAGTCAAATTTTGTAAATACACTTTTGCCGAAAAACTATAGTTTTATAACAAAAAACTATAGGTTTCTCTAGAACATTAGGGCAACCAAATACAATTTTATGAATAAAGGTATCAGGATTCAAAACAAGGGTCAAAACACATTTTCCATGTATAATGAGTAAAAAGGAATCATATCCACACATCAAAGATCAGCCAATCAATCAACAACTAAACAATTTGCATGGATCAAATATTCAACCACATGTTCCAGAGCAATTGCAACATTTTCTACATACAAAAACCAAACTTAGTGTTTGACCAATTTGAAGGTGCAAATAGTGAGTTAAACACATGTTAATTTTAGCACCTTCTAAGATGTTGACTATCCTCCTAATTTTGGTTGGTTTCACTATCCTTCAACTGTGTTGTGTGCTCTACTCACTTGCCTTACATTCTTATTTCATGAATGGCTTGTATGACTTGTCTCTCATGCAAAGAAACCATTTTATTTACCTTGGAGTTACTTTCTGTAATGTGACACTTGGCTAAGTATCTCTTTACTCCTCTTGTGTTTTGTCCTTCCAAGTGATGCTTCTCTTCTACATAATATTTATTCTCTTTATTGGTAACGCTTCTTTATGTTCTTCAAGGTGGTAGCACCTCTCTTCTACATAACACTTATTTATTTCCTTACTTGATAATGCTTCTTCTTTTCTATGTAGCAATTTACCTTGCTTGATAATGCTCCTTCCTTTATATATAGTGCTTTACTTGCTTGATAGCGCTCCTTGCTTACTAATATTCTCTTCTCCTTTATAATTGGCACCAAACACTCCTAATCTTCATAAAAATAAATAACATTAGATTTTATATCAATATCTTCTTGTTTTTGGTGTTCTCTAGTCCTTTATAACATTGTTTACTTTTAGCTTTGGTGGCTACTTGATTTTAGCACACAAATTCTACTCTGAAATGTTACAAATTTCCTTTAGTAATGATTTCTTCTATGGTGCTCTATCTTCCTATCTATCTAAATATGGTGGCTCTTATCCAGAATGGTGGCTCCTCCTTCAAGATGTTGGTGCTTCCTCTTGAGATTAATAGTTTTTCTACTCTTGGCTACGGGTCCGTTCACCTTCCAATGCTAGGGTGCTCAACTTCACTTTTTTACCTTGATTTATTTCTTTCCTTCAAGTGACTCATAAATAAGTGCAAAAACTATTTGGATCCTCCAAATGACGCATATTTTCTACATTCTCCAAAAAACTCCTTAGTAGTGATGCTTTCTCTTAACCTTGGTGGCTCCTCCTTGAACTTAGTGGCTCTTCCTTGAGCAACACTCCTCCTAGAAGCTTCAACCTTTTCTTCAACAATGTTTGGGCTCCCTTATTTGTGACTAGTTTACTTTCACTTTGTTGCACTTCCTTTCAAACTTTCTTGGCTCTATGCTTGGTGGTTTATTCTTTGGTGACTCCAAGCTTTTAATTTATGCCAAAACCTTTACCTTTTGGATAGTATATTGTATTCAATTTTTGCTATATAATATTGGATTTTTGACTATAAAAAAATAGTGAGAAGTTGAACTTTTATCTTTTCTAACTTCTCCTTTCTTTTCTATAGGTTCTAATCCCTTGTGAATGCTATATTATTTAATATTTGAAGATATAAACTTGAGAACTTTCCTTTTTCTACTTTAAAACTCAAATATGGTGTTTCCAAAAAACTTAAATAATACTTGGATAGAAAACTTTAATAACACCAATTTTCAAACCTTATTTTGGCCTTCTTTGTAGTAAGCTTCCATGGTGATTTGGTTCACCTAGTTTCCACTCCAAATTTGTAAAATTTATAGCTCTCCTTTCTACTTAATTGTTGCCTCAAACTTGTCAATTTTGCATCTTTAATTGTTGACCAAATTTTCTGCATTTTAGCATTTAATTTGTTATTCAAAAATCTAATTTCTGTGGCTCCAATTCTCCTCCAACTTTGTTCTCTCGAACTCTAAAATTTGCAGCTATATGTGCTGCCCAAAATTTTACCCTCTGGCTGTCCTAAAATCTATAATTTTCAGCTTCTAATGTAGCCAATTCCTCCTTCGTTTGTTGTCTTTAACTCTCTCAAATATGCTAGAAAAATCCTCCAATTCGTAGCTCTAATATTGCTTCTAATGCTGCCCAATCTTCTTAATTTGCTACCTTCTTTTTCTACCAGCTCCTCCTTCAATTTGTTGTTCAAAGGCACTTCAAAATCTGTCTAACTCTTCTCCAAAATGCAGATTTATGTCACCTTCAATTAATTGTCCTTTGACTCTTCAAATTTTGCTATGAAATTCACCAATCTTCTCCTTTGCAAATCAGCCTTCAAGCCTTTAATGGAAGTCTTCAAATTTATCAAATTTGTGGTCTCTTCTACCTTATTTCTCCTCAGCTCTTATCGAATTATGACTTCAAACTTGGCCTATTTAGTTGGCATCTTTATGTCTTGAGATATTCAAAAAAACATTTCCAAATTTTGGAAAGCTTCTTGCCAAATTCCTTCCTTTTGGTCCAAAATTTGGAAAAATTTTGGCCAAATTCCTTCTTCTTTTGGGCTTGTTTTCAGATGACCAATTGTCCCAAATTCTTCTTTTTAAGAGCTACTTCTTCTTTTTAAAAGCTACTCCTTGTAATATTTTCCCTTGAGATTTATTCAAATTTTTATACATAACACATATTATACTACTATATGAAGAAGATATTAAAAAAAATCCCTACAGGTATACTGAAAGCACGAGGATACGGAAACAAAAAGGAATATGTCAAGCATGATGCGTGTAAAACCAAACTTAACGCTAAAAGCCTATATATTGAAAGAACATAGACGAATTGACACAAGATAAAAGCAGTATGAAATATAGTCTTATTTATTGATATGCTTTCAAAGTCGTGTTACAATATGTCTCCTTCCTTTTTAGGGGATAGGAGCGTCAAATATGTTTCTCATCACATCCATGGATAGCAATCCTTCTTTCGTGTGCCCACATGTAAGATGGGCGGACCAAAATGTCACCACCGCTTGTGTATATGAATGTTGGTTCTTCAATGCTCCTCTGATGTTGGAAACCTGCATTCAAGGAAATAGCAAAGATCAGTAGCACCTGTAGATAGAATAGAACATGTATTTCCCAAGGCCTACTGTTAGTGTATGCATGAAAATATTAAAATGATAACCAAATGACCTCAGATCAACCTAAAAATTTAACATAAGCATGAATATGTTACCAAGAGGCCACTACAAAAATAACATTCTAGAAATTCCTCACAGATTTGTATTCGCTCCAGGGTGGGACGAATAGATCTGCAATAACTTGTCAGAAAGCACTCTCTTCAATGTCCTATCCAGATAGCTCCAAATGACATACAAAGTTGGGGTTAGATAATTTGGGGTGTTTTGGGAAGACCCAGAAGGTTATATTTCTCCAATTTGGCCTCTATCACCCAAATTTTACTGGTGCCATCTGCGAGTTAGTAAAGGCAGGAAATGATAAAAACTTGGTCAAAATTGCTCAAAATGAAGTGAAATTTAAACTATAGCCTATTTAACAGACCTAGAATAAGATGCAAAATAAAAATTAGAGAAATATATCATAGATTTCTAATCATTATGGGGTGGGGCGATTAGGGCTGTGATAGCTTGGGGGGCACCCGGGGTCAGAACGCCCACCGTTTGGGACTTTGTTTTGGCACCAATCCACTTGGGATGGGTCCAAAACTTCTTATGGGGTGTTGTCAACAAATTTTGTGGAATATTGTGGCCAATATCGGGTTTTGTGTCTGGATTCTTACTTCCAATAATCACCCAATAACCTCCCTTTCGAATGAGAGATTAAGGATGTGAAAGGCACAAATCGCAAGTAGGTATGTAAATTGGCAGCACTTCATTGCTCAAATGCTCCTTCTATGTATATATTTTGGGTGAGAAGACTCACCAATTTATAGACCTAGGGTCTCTTTGTTTGGAATGCGCATGCGAGGGCACCACTTGAGTTGTTTGTCCTATTTTGAGAGAAAAGATAATTCCCTGATTTAGAATCTCCTTGCCTGAGGTCTCTAAAATAAAGACATGCATGACAGAAGTCTCTCTTCTTGATTTAAAGCTATTCTTCACAATTGCATGGCCTGAAGCCTCAGTTAACTGGCAGAATTGTCGAGGTTTGAATTTTTGCCAGTCAAACTTGCTATTTGCCTCACCCTAGGGTGAATGTTGATATTCGTCCCTGGGTGGGACGAATGCCAGTTTGTATTCATCCCGGGGTGGGACAAGTAGAGAGAAAGGTGCCAAAAAGGTTCCAAATTGACCTTTGACCTCAAAAACTACTTTTGGAAGTGGTTAGGACCATTGTTTAACCTCTAGGGGCTACCCTAGGTGCTGTTTGTGTCAATGCGATCGGTGCTTGTTGTCACATAATCGGATTGGTGCTGTTTTGGTGTCTATAGATGCCCCTTTTTGGGAAGCGCTATGCAAGGCACAGCGCTAAGAAAAAATAGATACCTAAAGCACTAATGATTAGGGTTTCTCAGTAACCTAACCAACTCTTGATGCCCCAAGTATGGAAAGGGCACGCATTATTGAATCCTTGCTTTTGATGAGCTAAGGAACTTAATTCAAGTTGTAGACACCAAAATGGCACCAATCCAATTATGTGACTGCAAACACTGATCGCTTTGACACACACAGCCCCTAGGGCAGCACTCAGAGGTAAAAAAATGGTCCTAACCACTTTTACAACAATTTTGGAAGGTCAAAAGGCAATTTGGCACATTCAGGCACTTTGCTCAGTATTCGTCTCACCCAAGGATGAATTCAAATTGGGATCCGTCTCACCCAGGGACAAATTTTGAATTCATCTTTGGTCAGGACGAATTCCAGGTTCAACGGGCAAAAATACAAATTGTGCCAAATGGCAGCCGAGGACAGTCAATTAATGCCTCCTACCTTGCATGCGTGTGTAGGTGGGCAGATTGGCCGTTAGAGGACTGTCACAAGGGCAGTCATGGAAGCCCAAGTCAGGGAGGAGTCTCCTCCCTCTTGGGAAGGCATGGCCGCCACATGGCACCCCTACATGACCCTCCAAAGAGAGTCCCTGGGTCTATAAAATGGTGAATTTTCTCACCCAAATGGAGAGACAAGTTGGAGGTATTTTCAAGCAACGAAGTGCTGCCAAATTGAATACCACCTTTTACCCCTTTGATTCACCTCTTCCACATCCTTGATCTCTTTCACAAGAGAGGTTATTGGGTGGCTATTGGAAGTGTGAATCTGGTCCCAAAACCCGACATTTGACCACATTGATCTACCAATTCGCCAACAACCCATTACAAGAGATTTTGGGCCCATCCCAAGTGGATTGGTGCCGAAATCAGGTTCCAAAAGTGGGCGGCCCGCTCGGGCGCCCCGCACTTCTTAGTTTCATTTTGATTTGTTCTTTTGTCACTTGTTTATATTCCATTCCATTCTATGCTATTTAGATAGTTTATAATTTCAATTTTAGAATTTATTGATCAAATCTTATCATATTTTGTCGCTTTTGTTGTCCTCACTAACTTGTAGGTAGCGACGTCAAATTCCCATTGATGGAGGTCAAATTGGGAAAATCCGACCATCTGGGTCATCCCAAAATGCCCCCAATTAGCTAACCCCCATGTTTGCAGGTGTTTTGGAGCTCCCGAGACATGACATTTGGGTAGGATCACTTCGGCATTTTGTCGTAGTAGAATTCGTCTTACCCAGGGACGAATTACAGTAGAATCTGTCCCGCCCAGGTATGAATTCAAATCGGCGGACAATTTCTCGACTGTTCTAATGGCATTGGCCCTCTGGTAATGTTACTTTGTCTTGATAAAATTTGTAGGTTATTTGGAATCATTTTATTTATCGATTTAGCTAATCTTACGCATGCATCTTCCATTGGTTTTAGGATCAAACGCCTTATATTTTGTCACAGGTGCTACTAACGACTTGTTGTGTCTTTGAACACAGGAAGAGCAGCAAGAATCAAGGATTCATCAATGCAAGTGGTGGCAACACTTTGGCCCGCCCATTTCAAATGTGGGCACGTGGAAGGAGGAATACTAAGTCATGATTGTAGCCAAAATTCAGTTAACGCTCCTAGCCCCTGAAAAGGGAGGAGGCATCTTTGTAACCAAGTTTAAGAGAGTTAAATAAAAAGGGCTGTGCTTTCTGTACTTTCTTTTGTCTCCATTCAATTCATCTCTTTCATTTCATGCATTTCACATTTTAGGACTTAAGCGTTTGTTTGATTTTGAATGCATCGCAATAGTTTTCCTTTCAATCTTCCAAAATCTAGTGCTTTCAGTGGCGATCATGGTGGGACTCTGTCCCCTGATTTTTGAGATCAAAAAATTGATCGAAAACTTGTGTTTTTGTGCTTACAGGTACCTTTTTTGAACTCTGACTGTTATTCATCTCTGCCTATGGCGAATACTTTACTGTAATTCGTCTGACCATGAGATGAATTCTAATTCGTTTTAGACAGGGACGAATTTTGTACTGTAATTCGTCTCACCCAAGGAAAATTTTTTGTCTATGCATTTTCAGAGCCGAAGGTCAGAAGTAGCAGGTCTGGGCAGAAAAGAGGTAAGGTTCCTAAACTGTCCCTGTCATTTTTTGATTTTCTGTTTCTATTTTCTGTCAACTTTTGCTTGCTTAGGGAAAGTTGGTTGCTTGCCTGTTTCAATTTTAATTAAAATAAACCACACACACATCACGTGGAATTTTTAAACCAAGGAGCTGGTCGTAAGACCCCAGCCCTTGATCAAGACCAACGGTGGGTTCATCACCACCTTGGCTTGATTTTTGCATCCATTTACCTCGATTGTCACTATTGCTCGACGTAAATCCTAACGAAAGCTGACCGAGTGTCATTGGGGTGATTCCTAATGCATGAGGATAAGTATTCTATGGTAGGTGTCATAAACAGGAAAATCCCCCTTCTGTACCGCCTACATACCACATACCATCTGCTCTCACATACCTATAGTTTCCCTCTCGTAAGGGCGGCTATATAGAGAGGTTGGTATATCGTCCTGGCAATGGTATATTGAAGGGGCGACCATTTATGGGAGTCATATGAGCCTTCATCGTGCATTTAAACGTTCTTCAAAACTTTCAAAAACAAAACAAAATCATCAAAACACACTAAACCAGTCTAGGACACACCATTAATATTTAAAAGAGATAATCATCGTTTGTGTATGTGTGTGTTCATTTCTGCTTAGTGTAACAAAAAAAAAATCATAAAAAAGATAAAAATCTGCTTAGCTTGTAGAATAGCACCACCATGGTGTACACCCGTAGCCAAGCCTAATCAAGGGCAGAAGCTGTGAAAAGTGTACAAGGAGTGGGCACAAGTCGTCTTCGCTTTAGTCCTAAGGACTTGGCTATACCGCCTTGGCGGTCGGACCCACAAGAGAGTCCACATCATTCTAGGTCAAGATGAAATTATAGGGATACCCCTCTGGGGGACACGCCCATTCAACACAGCCCCTTTCGGGAAGAAGCTTTACATGTGGCACTTAATGTAGATAGAAGACCTCCCTTAGAGGCTATATATGAGTGGCCACCGTGCGATGAAGTGCTAGAGAGGCATAGTGTCCATGAGGAGAGGCAACGTGACTATGGCATCTCTCCTTTGCCTCCCCTCATTGTTAGAACCAGTAGGCAAAACCCAGAGTGCAGGGCTCTCCAAACAAGGCGAGCTAACTCTGCCTGCCCCTTTCACACCTATGAAAGGGAGTATGAGGAAGAGCATCACATTACTCGAGATAAATATACAACGTGGGAGCCTTGTGCTTCTGCACCTACTAGATACAATGATCACCCATTGAGGCAAGAGCCTTGGGTAAATACCGCCAACCTCGACAGAGGGAAGCGACCCATTGAAATATCGGATCATCAAGACCAAGGCAAAAACATAGGAGAAACATTCAAGCCTCCTAAGTCCAAGATGGTAGACCAAATTGACATGGTAGTCGCCAGACATGCCGCCCGTCAAGCCCAGATCACGCGGATTGAGCAAGATCATTAGCAGTTAGAGCGCTTATATCGCCTCAACAAAGAGCGCATGTAGCGTGAAGCGGACGAGCTGCTTTATAAACTACATGAGAGGGTGCCAACCCCTCACACCCAAAAAGTAGAATAATATGAGAGGTATAATCCCTTGGCACAGGATAGGTCTCCACGACCTCATCAAGCTTTGCCTCTGAAACCCCATAGACCTGAGAGGGAGGCCACTCCCCGAAATAACGATGGGTACCCTCAATGGGGACTCACTCAGGGTCATAGGTCTCGGCCAGAGACCCCTCAGGAAGTTTATGAGGAGTATGAACTAGAAGTAGAACGGGCCGAACTGCCCTATCAAGGCAGGAGGGCTGCCATTCGGCCACCCCCCCATAGGCCTCCAGTCTCCCACAACTCACAACGAGAGCAAAAAAAAGAGGAAGAGATTAAATATTTCGATGCATACAAAGCGCTGTTAGAGCATTTGGAGTCTATGGAAACTAAAGCTTCTGGGCCCCAAAAGCCCATGTTACGCCAACTCTGCAGTCATCCGGTGCATCCGTTAGTGCCCGCACCTCCTTACCCCGAACATTTCAAGTTGCCTCAATTGGCAGTCTTTAAGGGTGAAGAGGATGCTCAAGAGCATGTGACAAGATTCTTGAGCCAATGCTTTGGCATTCAGGATAATGATGCGTTGTTGCTAAGGACATTCATAACCACATTCACGGGCCCTGCTTCATATTGGTTCATCTAGTTGTTGAAGCACAACATCAATAACTTAGATCAATTAGTGGATGCGTTTCTTGAACGCTTCACCTTCAGCACCAAGAAGAAGGCGTCACTGAGTGATCTAGTTAGCCTTAGGCAATATGAGGAGGAGACAATGGCGACCTACGAGAATCGATGGAGGACTCTAATTTCTAAGCTACCTTACCTTCCCCCTATGTTCGACCTTACTCAGATGTTCGTTCGAAGTTTTTTGAGATCGATCTCTGGGCTATTGCAGCTGCAGCAATATGCCACCTTAGAAGAAGCTCTGGTGCAAGCCAGAATTATTGAAGAGATCAAAATATAGGAGGGCAAAATTGCCAAGCCTAAAAAGAAAGAGTGGAACAAAAACACCAAGACAGGGACTACACAACAAAAACCCGTTGCGGTTAATCAAGTTGCTATAAATGTCCACAAACCTGCACAAGACATACAACCTCAAAAGGCTAATTATCAGGTAGTGCCTCCTAAGAATTATGAAAGAGAAAATAAAAAATAGGAGCAAAATCATCAGCATCGCCCTAAGCGACAATACACCCCTTATACGGAGTCTAGGGACTCCCTATTTGACCGCTTGTTAGCGGCAAATTTAATTACCCTTCCAGAAATTCAAAACCATAGATCCTAATGCTCCCAAGCCTAAGGGATACAGAGAGGATTTATATTGTAGGTTCCACAGGCGAAGGGGACATGACCTAAACGCGTGTTGGAAGTTCAAGGGATTGATACAAGAGCTGATTGATAATAAGACATTTGCAGTGGACAACCCCATAGTGCCAAAAAATTAGCAGATGGGAGTTTTCAAGGACCCTTTGCCTGCCCATGAGGCACAAGCAAAACCTCTTTAGGTCAATGAGGTACAACAACATTTCCCCATGCAAGGGTATGTGGGAATGATAAGCATAGTGACTAGGAACAAGAAATACCCAAGAGTTGTCCCCGAGGCAGCTACAAGAAAGGTTCCTTCGACATCACAACCTCAACAACACCCTATGTAGTTACCTTCGCCTAGACCCGAGGTCACGATACGGAACAAACTCACGCAGAGTTTGCAGACCACATCGGCTAGGCTTTCCATATATGAGCTTATACAGCAATCAGCACCCCATCGGGAAGCTCTCATGGAAATTTTGAAAGCCATCGAGTTGCAGCCCCACGAAGCGAATTCCTTCAATAACTTCGTGGGACATGTAAAACAATGTACGGAGCCAGTCATTACCTTTCGAGAAGATGAAGTTAAATCAGTATCGAATGACATGGTAGATCCACCCCTGCATGTTATTGCACGAGTCAATGAGATCCTGTATAAGAGGGTGTTGGTAGATACTGGCTCGTCCAGTAACATCAATACTACAACAGCATTAAAACATCTGAAGCTACCAGCCTCTCACATCACTGCTTCCAATTACACACTGCGAGCATTCAACGATGTGATATGCTCGACAGTTGGCACAATTGTTCTACCCATCCAGGTAGGACAAAAGACGATACCTACATTGTGCCATGTTTTGGAAGGAGAGATGGCATACAACATATTGCTAGGGCGACCATGGATCAGGGACATGAAGTGTGTCCCTTCGATAGCTCACCAGTGTTTGAAGTATGCTTTTGAAGGAGAAGTACATGCGGTCCCGACGGACTTAGAACCCTTAAAATATTGCAATGCGATGCAGTTGATGCCGCAATCGACCCTCCCATCGATGCACTTGGATTTTTAGTTAAATCCATCTAGACAGGGTCCAATGTTGTGAGCACCACTGGTGACTAATCCATCAAAACCCCAGCCAGGTGCATCTTCATCGTCCGCTCCTTCACTACCAACGCCACCTGTCATGGCTAAATAGAAGGACAAAGGGAAACAAATCTTGGAAGAGGCTCAACCCCCGAAAGAGGCACTGCCAAAAATATCAACCATCTCAACTAAAGAGATACCTAGCATAGTGGAAGTTGAGGTTCCTAATCAACCCAACATGGAATGGACTCAGGACGAGCTTCCGTTCCCTCCATCTCAATCACCAACAATTACTGTTGAAATGGCCAGTACGGGCCTGGGGGAGTATCTAGTGCGAAATGTCGTAGCAACGACAATGCTAGAATCAGTGCAAGACATGGGGAGACCTCACCTTCCCATCGGAACAATTGTTCCTTTAGGTTGCCCACCAAACCAGACCAATTTTATGTATGGGGGCCTTGACCATGGTGCTGAGCCATGCATGCAAAAGGATGAGGACGAAGAACCTTTTCCAAAAAATGTCAACTATCTATCTAACCCGGACTTCACTCTAAGATATCTCGGCCAATGCAATTGGCATGGATACAAGCTAGGTAGGTATGAGCAAGGGGTGCATGTCCTTTGCCAGAAAAGATACCAAATGCCTTATGACAAGTCGAAAGTAGGGTTCAACCACCCCCTACCCTTAGACATCTTGGTGGAAAACATGCAAGGCCTAGGAATAGGCAACAAGGGTGGATTGGCATCATATCCTTATGCCAACCCAAACACAATGTATACATTGGGAGATTACCTCCCATGGTCAACAACCACCCTTGGTAACATCAATAACCCTTATCCTTTGATAGAGAAAGGTGAAAGTTCAGACACTAACTTTCAAGGAGAGCATAAACAATGTCCAGAAGGATCTTCGAAAGATGAATCATAATCATATGATCCCTTCAAATCTAGTGGTGATCACTCACAAGAGATTCGCATGAATAACTATCAAGAGATCCTTTTGAAACTATTCCCTTTAGAGGTTCCAATTGAACCAGTGCTGTGTCAAGAGAATCAGGTCCCTCCACGGAGCATGGAACAACCACAATGGGACCAGATTAATTTGCTCGAACAAGATGAGCCTAATATGTCGCAAGCAGTTGTTGGAGAAAATGAACATTTTTGGATCTCCGACAGTGATTCGGAAGATGAAACTGAGATGGCCTATCTCAACCACATGCGACAAATGCAACAAAGGCAAAAAATGCAACAACGACACCCTTTGAGGATTAATGACATATTTGCAAACATGGGCATAATGCCAGGGCACGAGTGGTATGTAGACCCAGTAGGGTGGGACCAAGTGTTGGATCCGTGGCTCCAAGTTTACGACGAGCACCGTCCACCCCGAGACCCTATAATGACATCAGTGCTGAGGGAAGACCCTGTCTTCCTATCAGCACATAGGATCGATCCGTTCGTGCCCATCCCTCTAGAGCCAGATCCAGAGCATAGGGAGCATCCAGAATATTTGAGTTATCACACCCACGATAATGGAGACTAAATTCATTTCATCCACATGATCTCCATTGACTTAACCACACCCATCCACAATCCGACCGATCCAGCACGGTCCTTGCATCTAGACATAGATGCCATTGACTGGGATCGTGTCAATTCACCTTTGTCACCATCAGAGTACTGGCATTTTAGTAAAATGCCTCATTTTACCCCAAGGACAACTCAGGATATCTTTCAGGCTGAAGAGGAACCCGAGGTTCCCAACGCAGATTTAAACTTAGGTAATGATATCCATTTGATCCCAACTCCACATCAGTTAGAGGACGGATCCCACATTTCGGTCGAGGAGACGACTGACGTAGACATCGGCTTAGATCCAATGAATCCATAGATTATCAAGCTGGGGGTAAGCCTATCCCCTGAGGAGAAAGCCGACTATATTGCCCTTATCAAAGAGAAGAAGGAGGTTTTTGCATGGTCATATAGAGACATGCCGGGGCTAGATCCATAGCTAGTCACGCATAATATTATGCTTGATCTGACAATCAAGCCAGTTAAGCAAAAACTACGTAAGATGCATCCAACAGTGGCCTTGATGGTCAAAGACAAATTGCAAAAGCTGTTGGATGCACAGTTTGTCATCTGTGTGGATTATCCACCATGGCTGTCCAACATGGTGCCCGTCAAAAATCCCGACGGGAGGATTCACATATGCACTAATTTTTGAGATCTAAACAAAGCGAGTCCTAAGGATGATTTCCCCTTGCCAAGCATCGACACGTTGGTAGACGCTACAACAGGTCACAAGATGTTATCCCTTATGGATGGTTTCTCAGGATACAATCAGATTCGTATCAATCCTGAGGACCAACTAAAAATGGCATTCACAACGCCTTGGGGGACATTTTGTTATAAGGTCATGCCTTTCGGCCTTAAAAATGCTGGTGCAACCTATCAACGTGCCATGACATACATCTTCCATAATTACATGCATAAAAATTTGGAAGATTACATGGATGATTTGTTGGCCAAGTCTCTTTTGTGCCCAGATCATCTCGATGACTTAAGCAAGATCCTCAATCGCCTCATGGAACATAAAGTCAGATTGAATCCCAAGAAGTGCGTATTTGGCGTCACATCTGGAAAACTCTTGGGTTTCATAGTCTCAAAGCGAGGCATCGAGGTGGACCCAAAGAAAGTCAAGGCAATCCTTGAAATGGTTCCACCAACTACCATTAAGCAGCTCAAAAGTCTACAGGGAAAGGTCGCGTCAATTAAGCGCTTCATAGCGCAGCTATCTGACAAGTGCCAACCCATGAACAAATTATTGCACAAGGGGGTAACATTTCACTAGGATGACGAGTGCCAGTCAGCCTTTGATGACATCAAACAATACTTGGCTTCGTCACCAGTATTGGCACCACCTAGACTAGGAGTTCTATTCTACTTATACATCTCAGCTACTGAGGTGGCATTGGGTGCCATGCTGGCCTAGAAGAATGAACTTCACAAAGAACAGGCTACTTACTATCTTAGCCGCACCCTGGTCAGTTATGAACTTAACTATGCATACGTTGAGAAACTCTACTTGGCAGTGGTGTTTGCTACCAAAAAGCTACGCCACTACATGCTGAGCAACACTACGTATGTTGTGTCTAAGGAGAATCCATTGCGATACATGATGAGTCGTACTTATCATAGTAGTCGCACGACAAAATGGATCATGTTGTTGATGAAATTTGACATAGAGTTTATTGGATAGAAATATATCAAAGGACAGGTCATAGCCAATCAACTAGTAAAGGCTCCTCTCGAAGACGATTAGCCTCTAGTCATAGAACTACCCGATGATGGGGTCTTCCATGTCTCAGAATCGCCAGATTCTGATGAGCCTGAGTCACAAGCTGACATAACCCTATTTTTTGTTGGTTCTAAATGTGAGCAAGGTGGTGGTATAGGAATAGTATTCTTCACACCGTAGGGTGCTCCAATGCCTCTATCATTTAAATTATATTTCCCATGCACCAACAATAATGCAGAGTATGAAGCCTTGCTCATAGGTCTTCAGACAACAATCGCCATGAACATCAAATGACTGAACATATTTGGTGATTCGTTGTTAATTGTCAATCAAGTCAAAGGGGTATTCTAATGCAAATGCCCAGTTCTGCAGGCTTATAAAGCCCTTGTGGACAAATTCCTGGCGAAACTTGAGTGGTATGACATCGAGGCACTCCCTCGGTCATCGAATCGTTTTGGGGACACAATGGCCTCCTTGGGGTCACTAATCTCGCAAGACCTTTCTGGTGATATGACAACCATTCAAGTCAAAAACCTATCGCAATCCGTGATGAAGCATGCAAGCTCTGACTTGACGCCAGGAATCCACATGATCTAGATTGAACCATCCTCGGATAAGTTCTCTCGAATCCACGATCATTTGAAACATGCCAACTGGGGGCCTTTGTTCTCCCATACTCCCATTAATAGCAACACAATGCTATTCTTACAAGTTCTATCCTGCTCAGCGTTTGCTAGGGATGAAATTCAAGAGGGATTGGTTGTTCATGTCATCGAGGCTTTCGATCAACAGGACTAGTATTTACCCATTAGAGACTACCTCAAGTTAGGTAATCTCTCGCTTGGATAGACGCATGCTACAAAACGAGCATTCAAGAAAAAAATGGCTAAGCATGTCTTGATAGGAGACATTTTGTATCATCGCAGCTATGAAGGAATCCTCCTTCGTTGCTTGGACTAGTAGGAGTCCACTTGGGTAGTCGCCCAAGTGCATGATGGTACATGTGGTGGCCACTTTAGTGGTATGGCCATCGCAAAGTGCATTCTTTGCATGGGCTATTATTGGCCATCTTTAGAGTGAGATTGTTGCGCATATGTCAAGAAGTGCATGAAGTGTCAACATCATGCCAATTTGATGCACGTACCTTCCTAGGTCTTGCAGACACTCCAGTACACGTGGTCATTTTAATAGTGGGGCTTTGATCTAATTGGGAAGATCTCCCCTACATCGTTAGGCCATCACACATTTATCATAACGGCCACAAAGTATTTTACCAAGTGGGTGGAAGCAGTTCCGCTTACCTCTACGATAGGACCCCGCATTGTGGAGTTCATTTTGCATAACATCATATGTCATTTTGGTATTCCATCCAAAATAGTCTTGGATAATGGGACGCCATTCAAGAACAAAGACGTGCGTGCTTTGACCACAAAGTACAAAATTCAACATAGTTTTTTGACACCCTATTATCCACAGGCGAATGGGCAAGCAGAGGCGTCAAACAAAACGCTAGTCGCTATCCTTAAAAATATGGTCACAGACAGTCATAAGGATTGGCACATTCAAATCCCACTTTCCCTTTGGGCTTATCGCACTAGCATTCGGATGCCCACTGGGGCAACTCCATTTTCGCTTGTGTATGGCTCCGAGGCAGTCATGCCTCTCAAGTTGGAAATTCCTTCCCTGCACATATCAATGCAAGAGTTCATCGATGATGACGCTGCATGGCAGGCCCGGTTAGACCAACTTACGTTGCTTGACGAATGACACGTTAATGCTCTCGAGCATTTACGTATCTATCAAGAGCGACTTAAGAAAGCTTACAACATGAAATTTCACCTGAGGGACTTTTGGGTTGGTGATTTGGTATTGAAGGAAAACCAACAGAACTCTAATTTGTCGTCCCACCTAAGGGACAAGTTCGCAGCAAATTGGTTAGGTCCATATGTCATTGATAGCAAAATAGGACCCAGGACATAGCCTCGCTTGATAGAATCAAGGAAAAAAAACCCTTGAACATCAGTCATTTGTGACCATTCCATATCTAAGAGAGCCATATCCCAAAATGCCCCAGGGATTCATATAATTGCTTGGTCAATCCCAAAATGCTCCAAGGATTCTTGAAATTGCTTGGTCAATCCCAAAATGCTCCAAGGATTCTTGAAATCGCTTGGTCAATCCCAAAATGCTCCAAGGATTCCTAAAATCGCTTGGTCAATCCCAAAATGCTCCAAGGATTCTTGAAATCGCTTGGTCAATCCCAAAATGCTCCAAGGATTCTTGAAATCGCTTGGTCAATCCCAAAATGCTCCAAGGATTCCTGAAATCCCTTGGTCAATCCCAAAACGCTCCAAGGATTCCTATAATCGCTTGGTCAATCTCAAAATGCTCCAAGGATTTTCACAATTGCTTGGTCAAAAATAAGAAAATTCAAAAACAATACAATCATCAAAAACAACAAAAATTTGCATCTCATTTCCATGCATGCTCAAACTCATCAATAAAGTTCTTCTCGCATCTCATCTTCATATTCACAAAAATCAATCCATCAAAAATACAAAAACATGTAGCTGCATTAAGCATCGCATCCATACATTACATATTTGTGGTCGTACAGGTCAAAGACACCATAAAATGTAATTGCTCTGTTAATCCATCTTGTTCCACATTTTTCCATTCTATAAGCAATCCAAACAACAACAAAAACGCGTCATTCACTGATTTTTACCACAATAGAGTCAGTGGTCTTATAATGTATCAAAAGTTTTCGTCTTTCAGACGTCATTTTGCTTTCTAGCCACGTAATGTACCAAGTCAGACAGATTTTACGAAGGTAGAGTTTTACTTGGATCACACTTTGTTACGTAGCATCTGAACACAAATTAAAACACATAAAAATTCCCAAGTTGTATGAACAAAATATGAAACCTGCACAGTAATCCAGGTCACCATAAGCGAAACGGTTATCTTGCTCATCCCCCTATGCGAATGGTTCTAGAATGCTGAGAATTGACAAAAGGATGAGCTCTTCCCTATCCATTCACCTTAATAAACAGTGGTTTTTACCACTACCAAATCCCAATCATAGTTGGTCCCCAAAGTTGTAAGGATTTGTACTACACGTCCCTGCCAAGGATGGGTAGTCATCCCCAAGACCCAAAAGGATCAACGCCATTCACAAACAAAATTCTAACAAACCATCATCCCAACCCTTTCCATTCACCTTTGGTCTCCAAGTTGTAAGGATTCGTACTATCCGCCCCTAACCAGGATGGGTAGTCATCCCCAAGGCCTAAAAGATCAATGTCCTTACTTCATAATCTCCATCACCCCCTTGGTTCCCAACGTCGTAAGGATTCGTACTACACGTCCTTGCAAAGAATGGGTAGTCGTCCCCAAGGCCACAAGGATCAAGGCCATTCACAAGCTCAAACTCACAACTCTCAAAATAAAAAATCAAGTAACAGTGGTTATCACGACTATTCAAAATCCTTGCTAAAAAAGAAAAATTAATAGAAAAATAAATAGTGATTTTCATCACTATATAGACGAGCAACTTTCCAAAATCATTCAGCCAACAAATAACCTGAACTTGAATCCCTGGAATTCTCAGCATTCGAAAACCATCTAGGTGATCCTCATTATAGGTTTGGTTGACAGCCTATCTGGAAATGGTGGTATCCTACCCACACGATGATATATCTGTCACATTTACTCGTGTACAAATCAATGTTTGCATGTGGATGAGCTAGCCTATGGTATCCGAGAGAGCAACGTAGATTAATCTGTCTAAATACAACAAAGGAGTTAGTGGAGCTAACTAGGTGATCCTCAGTACAGGTTTGGTTGACAGCCTATCTGGCACTGGCGGTATCTTGATGAATACCACATAAATGAACTCAATTGCACACACATGGATGCAAAATATCTTGGTCAAAGACAAGTCCAATTCATACCTTGTTCAAAAGTCTTGTAAGATAAAGTACAGTCATGGCTAGTGAGTTAAAACCATCTGAGTCTCAGAAAACCTTAGCTACATTTCTAAACCAACTGCGCTACTTTTCATCCTCACATTATCATCAAGAAATACAAAAAAAACCACATGTATAAAAGCAGTCATCCACTACAGCAATCGCCCAAAAACATAATCACAAAGTTCTAAATAGTCTATGGTGCCCTAACCAAACGACACAAATTCCATTCATCCATTTCATTTTTGCATATCACATATAAATCAAAAACATTTGCATTCATCATAACATATGCATCCATCAAAATACATTAACATGCATACATCCATAGTCATCAACCATCATGCATAAGATCAAATCATCACACATGCATAAACAAAATAAAGCCGGTATATATATATATATATATATATATATATATATATATATATATATATATATATATATATATATATATATCGTCAAAAAAATACCCGTAGGCTACAAAACTGGTCCTCTGACCCCGCAATCATACAACAAAATCCCTAGCCTAAGGCATCGGCCACCATGATCACGCAGGATCGGTGTGACGGGAACTACCCCCCATGGTGTGGGTCCTATGGGACCCCTCAGGACGGCTACTGCTAGCCCCCACATCATGCCTACTACCGCCTCCCTCATCCAATCACTGATGACGAGATGATGCTGACTGCTTAGTACCACTGTCCCTTGTTCGGCGCAAAGATCCACCTCTCGAGGGCTCAGGTAGCTACCCACCGAGGTGGATGATCTCCCCCTCCAAATCCATCCGGTACCAAAACCACTCTGCCTCCCATCGATGGTAGTAAGCTAATGCATCATTGCGCTATGCCAAAACCCTATCCCACTCTGCTAGCTGAGCCCGTAGGAGATCCCTCTCCCGCAGCGCATCCCCTTGCTCCTCATCTTGCCTCCATAGCAGCTCCGCCAAATGCACACTCTCAGCATGTACCCTAGACTCCATCTCCTCCACATTCGCCTGAGGCATGGGACTCTCTAGAACAGTAGCCTTCCCTGGCTCCCACTGCTCCGCCATGTCCTGCATCTCCGGTTGATTCGGAGCCCCCAAATCTACATCCTCACCCTCCACCTCCACCATGTCTGCATCATCCAAAGGAGCTCCCCAATCATCCCCTAGTGCCTCAGCACCCTCCCCACCCACCGCTGCCACATCCGCACCTCCCAGTGGCCCCTCTCCTCGCCATCGTCATAGTACTCACCACTTATCGTACTCAGCAGTAGTCTCGACATCATCCACGTCTGAGATGTCGATCATCGCATCTGAATCCTCGCCCAATGGCATGATGACGGGTCGGTCTAGAGTCCTCTCATCCCCCCGACATCGATAGACCACGGGTTCACCAAGAAACCCCTAACACACCCCAAACTATCATGTCATCCGACTGTATGAGAAGAACTCATGCTCGGTCCCGTGTCGCCCAATTAGCCATCGCTCTTTGCGTACCCGTCAGAGCCACTCTCCAGCCTTCGATCAGGCTGGATAGTCCTGATAAGGGTGCCAAACCACCTACCTACAGCACCTGCCCACCGACATAGTGCCCTACAGCACCTACCCACCATCGACTCTGTCCATGCTCTCCGGACCTCCACCACAGAATTGCATACCCTATCTCCTTATCCTCCATCGTCGCCCGAGTCATCCATGGTAACCCGATTGGCCTCTCAACTGCTATGTGCTACCAACCCCAGCACTGCAACAGATAGCTATAGCTGATCCCCTTTCGTTGTCGACAGTGAATCTCATACAACTCCCCATAGAGCTGTGCCAACAGCGTCTGTCCCCATCTTAGGATAAGCGATGCCTCTGTCGGGCACTCTACCAAACACCAAACCAAATCCAACAGGTTCCATGGGAACCTCGCGCCTGACGAGTCAAGTAACAACATGTTGGAAATGAGGCCCATAAGGAATGCATGCCTCACTCCCAACACCCCCCTCTCCTGCCACCATAAAAAAAAAATCTTGCCAATATAACAGTCCACCTCGACCGTCTCCACTGGGCTCTCTATGCCCAACCGCTCCCCATGCCCGAAGTAGCGTGTCAACATTGCTATCCGCGGATCTCGTGATGATGTCCGGATCGGCAGTCCATCTATTGAAATCCGCAGAAGTCGATAGATATCCTCCAAAGTCACAGTCATCTCCCCTGTTGGGAGATGGAAGGTGTTGGTCCGTGGATACCAAATATTAATTAGGGCCATCAAATAGGCCTGATCCGCGACCACTAGCTCCAATCGAGCCACCTACTTGAGCCCAAGGGTATCAAGCCACTCCCAGTCAGCCTCAGTCAGCGCCCCCCGTGCCTCAGTAAAAGCAGTGGGTACACGATACCGACTCCTAACAACCTACAAAAAGAAAATAACTCAAAAAATTAAAATCATGAAAAAGAACTGTACAACAATAACATGAATATACAACATTGCCTACCAATGTAAAAAAAAAAAAAAAAAAAACAAAGGCCAGAAAATTCAAAAAACAACAAAAAATGAACAAAAATGCACTAAAACAGTTAATAAACCTGCCCGATGAGAGTGTTGTTGTACTTAACATCCCAGGCATGCAAAATAGACGTTGGGGTCACAAATTATCACTATCCTACTCCCTAATAAGGCTATCTTAGCCGGACCGCTCCATGGGAAGATGGATTTTTGTCAATTTCAGCTCCAAAAAAGAGTCGTAAAAAGGGTTACCACCCACCAAAAACAGGTCTAAATATCAGAAAAATTGCACATGCTTAACGATAAACCATCTAAAGGCACCCTTGCACAAGTCATCTTAGGTCAAGCGACTCGTCGCTTTTCTCACAAAATTCATTCCCTCATCGATTCGTCGCTTGAGGGGGTAGTCACACTTAGTCACCAATCAACAAACACACACCCAATTAAGGAAAATGACATGCATTCAAAGAATCATTGACAAAGACAATTACGCTCCTGCTTGGGGCAGTAAACAAGCAACAATCACAAATTGATCAAACACTTGGAATTCCCGAAGCATGAACACAAGGTTCCCCGTGGACAAAAGGTTGCGCCCTTTGCCTATTCATGACTGATCAATGTCCAAGCTCAAGTCACACCTCACCGAAAAATGTTAAGACTTGAATTGAGTGCCTTCGCTTGTCAGAAGCAAGGATTCAAGAATGCATGCCCTTTCCATACTTGGGGCATCAAAATTTGGTTAGGTTACCAAGAAACCCTAATCATTAGTGCTTTGGTTATCTATTTTTGCTCGACGCTGCGCCATGCATAGCGCATCCCAAAAAGGGGCATCTGTAGACACCAAAATGGCACCAATCCGATTATGTGACTACAAAAACTGATCGCTTTGACACACACAGCCCCCAGGGCAGCCCTCAGAGGTCAAACAATGGTCCTAACCACTATTACAACAATTTTGGAAGGTCAAAAGGCAATTTGGCACATTCAGGCACTTTGCTCAGTATTCGTCTCACCCAGGGACGAATTCAAATTAGGATCCGTCTCACCCAGGGACGAATTATGAATTCGTCTTTGGTCAGGATGAATTCCAGGTTCAACGGGAAAAAAGACAAATTGCACCAAATGGCATCCGAGGATAGTCAATTAATGCCTCCTGCCTTGCATGCGCGTGTAGGTGGGCAGATTGGCCGTTAGAGGACTATCACAAGGGTAGTCATGGAAGCCCAAGTCAGGGATGAGTCTCCTCCCTCTTGGGAAGGCATGGCCGCCACATGGCACCCCTGCATGCCCCTCCAAAGAGACCCCCTGGGTCTATAAAATGGTGAATTTTCTCACCCAAATGGAGATACAAGTTGGAGGCATTTTCAAGCAATGAAGTGCTGCCAAATTGAATACCACCTTTTACCCCTTTGATTCACCTCTTCCACATCCTTGATATCTTTCGCAAGAGAGGTTATTGGGTGGCTATTGGAAGTGTGAATCTGGTACCAAAACCCGACATTTGACCACATTGATCTACCAATTCGTTGACAACCCATTACAAGAGATTTTGGGCCCATCCCAAGTGGATTGATGCCAAAATTAGGTTCCAACAGTGGGCGGCCCCCTCGGGCGCCCCGCACTTCTTAGTTTTATTTTGATTTGTTCTTTTGTCACTTGTTTATATTCCATTCCATTCTATGCTGTTTAGATAGTTTATAATTTCAATTTTAGAATGTCTTGATCAATCTTATCATATTTTGTCGCTTTTGTTGTCCTCTCTAACTTGCAGGTAGCGACATCAAATTCTCGTTGATGGAGGTCAAATTGGGAAAATCCGACCATCTGGGTCGTCCCAAAATGCCCCAAACTAGCTAACCCCCATGTTTGTAGGTGTTTTGGATCTCCCAAGACGTGAAATTTGGGTAGGATCACTTCGGCATTTTTCGTAGTAGAATTCGTCTTACCCAGGGACGAATTACAGTAGAATCCGTCCCGCCCAGGGACGAATTCAAATTGACAGACAATTTCCCAACTGTTCTGATGGCAGTGGCCCTTTGGTAATGTTACTTTGTCTCTGTCAAATTTGCAGGTTATTTGGAATCATTTTATTTATCGATTTAGCTAATCTTACGCATGCATCTTCCATTGGTTTTAGGATCAAACGCCTTATCTTTTGTCATAGGTGCTACTAACGACTTGTTGTGTCTTTGAATGCAGGAAGAGCAGCAAGAATCAAGGATTCATCAACGCAAGTGGCGGCAACACTTTCTCTCGCCCATTTCAAATGTGGGCACGCGGAAGGAGGAATACTAAGTCATGATTGTAGCCAAAATTCATTTAACGCTCCTAGCCCCTAAAAAGGGAGGAGGCGTCTTTCTAACCGAGATTAAGAGAGTTAGATAAAAAAGGCTGTGCTTTCTGTACTTTCTTTTTTCTCCGTTCAATTCATCTCTTTCATTTCATGCATTTCACATTTTAGGACTTAAGCATTTGTTTGATTTTGAATGCATCGCAATAGTTTTCCTTTCAATATTTCGGAATCTCATGCTTTCACAAGTGTTAACCTTTTTCGATGAGGTGTTACTTGAGCTTGGACATTGATCAGTCATGAAATAGGCAAAGGGTGCAACCTTTTGTCTATGGGAACCTTGAGTTCATGATTCATGAATGCCAAGTGTTTGATCAACTTGTGATTGTTGCTTGTTTTCTACCCCAAGCAAGAGCATGATTGTCTTTGTCAATGATCCTTTGAATGCATGTCATTTCCTTGATTGGGTATGTTGTTGTTGATTGGTGACTAAGTGTGACTACCCCCTCAAGTGATGAATCGATGAGGGAATGACCGACATGAGAAAAGTGATGAGTTGCTTGACCCAAGATGACTTAGGTAAGGGTACCTTCAGTTGTTTATCGTTGAATGCTTAAGCAGTTCCTGAACATTCTAACCTATTTTTGGTGGGTTGTAACCCTTTTTGTGATGCATTTTGGAGCTGAAATTGGCAAAAATCCATCCTCCCGTGGAGCGGTCCGGATATGGTAGCCTTATTAGGGAGTAGGATAGTGACAATTTGTAACCCCAATGTCTATTTTGGATTCCAAGAATGTCAGGCGCAAAGACGCCTTCGTTTGACAATGTTATTGCTATTTTTGGTTGGGTTTTGACCCTTTTTGTGACACCATTTGGGGATGAAATTCTAAAAAATCCATCTTCCCGTGGAGCGGTACGACTATGGTAGCATTCTTAGGGAATAGGATAGTGAGGATTTGTGACCCCGACATCTATTTTGTATGCCCGAAATGTCAAGTGCAAAAGCACTCTCATTGGACAGTTTTCTTGCTTGTTTTTGTGCCATTTTGTGCAGTTTTTACTATTTTTGAAATTTTTGCTCTGTATTCGTCCCAGAGAGGGACAAGCGCTAACCAGAGCGCTCATCCCATGGGGGATGAGTACAGGCTCAAAAATCCTATTTAAAGGCCAAAACTAAGTTTGGGGCTCATTTGCATTTGTTTTTCTTGGTGATTTGGAGCTCTGAGGAGGAGGAGGTCAATTCTGCGAAGCAAAGCGCTGCCAAAATTTTCCTGCGACCATGAGTTCATGCACCAGATCATACAGCGGTGAAGTCAAAGCGATACCAGTGAGTGCCCTTCCTCTTTATTGTTTTGCAATTTGAAAACCGCAATTTGCTTATTTCTTGTTCTTTTGTTTATTTTGTTGTTTAAAGTTAAAAATGAAACCCTAGTCTATCAAAATTAACACTTAGTTTAAAACTTAGTATAACCCTAGTTAAACAAAGATCAAAAGTTAGTTTAAAACTGAGCTAAAAAACTTAGTTTAGAACATAACTTAAAAACTTCACTGAACCCGAATTGAACCAAGATCAAAACTTAGGTTAGAAATGTAGGGTAAAACTGAGCGTAAAAACGTAACTTTAACCCTAGTTATTTGTTGTGGTTTGTGTTTTTGTGTTTTTAATTTACCAGTTTGGAGTTAAAAACCCTAGATCTGAGAAATTATTTGTGAATGTTTTTGTTTGTTTTTTTATTTATCAGTTAGAGTTAAAAACCCTAGAACTGACAAATGATTTGTGAATGTTTTTGTTTGTTTTTTAATTTACCAGTTTGGAGTTAAAAACCCTAGATCTGAGAAATTATTTGTGAATGTTTTTGTTTGTTTTTTTATTTATCAGTTAGAGTTAAAAACCCTAGAACTGACAAATGATTTGTGAATGTTTTTGTTTATTTTTTTAATTTATTAGTTAGCATTAAAACCCTAGGACTGACAAATTAGTTTCTGAATTTTGTTATGTTTTTGTTGAATTTATCAGTTGAGAGTGAAAAACCCGAGGACTGACAAATGATTTTGTTGAATTGTTTTGTTATGTTTTTGGCTATACATTTTGATGCATTGCTATATATTCATGTTATTGTTGTACAATTTTTCATTGTTTTAATGTTTTTATGTTGTTTTCTTTTGTAGGTTGTGAAGAGCCGATACCGTGTGCTCATAGTTTTCATAGAAGTGAATGCGGCGTTGAATTTGGCTGACTGGGATTGGCTTGACGCCCTTGGGCTTAAGCAGGTGACTCGGTTGGAGCCGATGGTCGGGGATCGGGCCTATCTGACGACCCTTATCAACCTATGGGATCCCTAGACCAACACCTTCCATCTCCCAACAGGGGAGATGATGGTGACCTTGGAGGATGTCTATCAAATTCTTCAGATTCCAATAGACGGACTGCCGATCCGGACGACGTCGTGGGATCGGAGGACAACAATGCTGATACACTATTTCGGGCATGGGGAGGAGTTGGGTGTTGAGAGCCCAGTGGAGAGGGTGGAGGGTGACTGCCAGATTGGTGGCATACTGGTTCGATGGTGGCTAGAGAGGGGTGTGTTGGGGGTGAGGCACACATTACTTATGGGCCTTATTTCCAACATGCTGCTCCTCGACTCTTCGAGCGTGAGGTTCCCATGGAACCTGCTAGAGGTGGTGTTCAGGTTGGTGGAGTGTCCTACAAATGCACCGATGATCATGAGATGGGGACAAACTCTGCTGGCACAGCTCTATGATGAGTTGTACGAGGTCTACTGCCGGAAGCGAAAGGGGATTAGTTATAGCTACTTGTTGCAGTGCTGGGCTTGGCAGCACATAGGAGTGGATAGGCCGATGGGGTTGCCCTGGACAACTCAGGTGGAGATGATAGACCGAGAGATCAGATATGGGGCATTATGGTGAAGGTCTGAGGAGCAGGGATAGAGTCGGTAATGGGCAGGTGCCATAGGGCACTATGTCAATGCCTTCACTCAGATTACTCCAAGGGAGGTGTTCTGGCACCCCTACAAGGACTGTCTAGCCTGGTCGGAGGCTGGAGAGTGTCTTTGATAGGTACAGAGGGGGCGATGGATGATTGGGAATCATGGGATTGAGTAGGAGTTCTTTCCATATGGCTAGGTTACATGACAGTTCAGAGTGCGCCAAGGGTTTCCTAGTGAGCCTGTGGTCTATTGGCATCGGGGAGACGAGAGGACTCTAGCTTGACCAGTCATTGCATCACTGGATGAGGATGCAGATACAACGATTGACATCTCAGACATGGATGATGCTGGGACGACCATCGAGTATGAGCAATGGTGGACTTTGTGATGATGGCGAGGTGAGGGGCCTCTAGGGGGTGCAGCAGGGGATGAGGGTGCAGAGGCACTAGGAGAGGGCTGGGGAGTTCCGCTGGATGATGCGGACTTGGTGGAGGTTGAGGATGTTGGAGGGGAGTTTGGGGTGCCAGATCAACCGGAGATGCAGGACGTCCCGAAGCAGTGGGAGCCAGAGCAGGCTACTATCTCAAATTCACCGAGGCCTCAGGCAGGTTCGGAGGATGTGGAGGCAAGGCATTGCACTGAGATAGCACGATTGGAGGACCTGCTACGGAGAGGAGATGAGGAGCTGGGAGAGGTTTTGCAAGAGAGGGATCTCCTACGAAATCAGTTGGTGGAGTGGGAGAATGCATTTGCTGCATACCACCGAGCGGATGGGGACACCAGTGCTGCATGGGAGAGGGATCTCCTATGGGCACAGCTGGCGAAGAAGGAGAAGACATTGGCGCAGTGCGACGATGTAGTAGGTTATTATCGTCAGTGGGAGGCAGAGTGGTTTTTGTGGGAGGCAGAGTGGTTTTGACATCAGATGGATATGAAGGGAGAGATTATCTGCCTCGATGGGCGGTTACCTGAACCCCATGGAGGTGGCTCTTTGTGTCAGACGAGAGACAATGATACTGAGTAGTCAGCATCATATCATCATAGGTGGATAGATGAGGGGGGGCACTAGTGGGCGTGATGCAGGGGCGAGCAACAATCACCCTAAGAGGTCCCATAGGACCCACACTACGAGGGGTAGTTCCCGTCGCACCGATCCTACGTGATCATGGTGGCCGACGCCCTAGGCTTAGGGGTTTTTGAGCTTTTGGCTTTTGTTGCGAGGTCAGAGGACCGGTTCATTGTAGCCTGTGGGCATTTTTGATGATATATATACATATGACTCTTTTTTTTGTGTTTATGCACTTTTCGTGGTTTGTTTTGATGTACATGTATTTACATTGATGTATGCATATGCTATTATGAATGCGATGTTTCTAATTTATATGATGTATGCATATGGAATGAATGAAATGAGTTGTTGATAACTTGTCGATGGCACCATAGACTGTTCAAGATTTGACTGGCTTATTGTACTTATGGGATGAATTTGCATGTAAAAACTTTGTTGTTTGTATTTTGCATATTTTTTGATGGTGATGTACAGAATGAAATGTACCAGTTGGTTTTAAAATGTAATTAAGCTTTTCTGAGATTCAGATATTTTAACTAACTAGCCAAGACTGTACATTTATCTTGTAAGACTTTTGTACAAGGTATAAATTCGACTTGAATTTAACTAAGTTATTTCACATCCCTGTGTGTGCAATTGAGTTTGTTTATGTGGCATTTGTCAGGATACCGCCAGTGCCAGATAGGCTATCGACCAAACCTGTATTGAGGATCACCTAATTAGCTCCACTAACTCTGTTGTTGTATTTAAAAAGATTAAACCATGAGACAATCTAAGGTACCATAAGCTAGCTCATCCACATGCAAACATTGGTTTGCGCACATGCAAAGCTAATGCGATAGACATATCGTCATGCGGTTAGGATACCGCCATTTCTAGGTAGGCTATCCACCAAACCCGTAATGAGGATCACCTAGATGGTTTTTGAATGCTAAGAATTCCAGGGATTCAAGTTCAGGTTGTGTGTTTGCTCAATTCTTTAGGATACTTGCTCGTCTACATAGTGATGAAAATCACTGTTTATTTTTCTCTTTTGTTTTTCTTTTTGAGCAAGGATTTTGAATAGTGGTGATAACCACTGTTATTTGATTTTGGATTTTAAACTTTGTAAGGTTGAGCTTGGGAATGACATTGATCCTTTGGCCTTGGGGATGACTACCCATCCTGTGCAGGGACGTGTAGTACGAATCCTTACGACTTTGAGAACCAAAGGGGATTATGGATATTATGAAGTAGGGGCATTGATCTTTTAGGCCTTGGGGATGACTACCCATCCTGTTCAGGGATGTGTAGTATGAATCCTTACAACTTTGAGACCAAAGGTGATTGGAGATGGTTCGGATGATGGCTTGTGGGAATTTTATTTTTGAATGGCATCGATCCTTTGAGGCCTTGGGGATGACTACCCATCCTTGGCAAGGACGTGTAGTACGAATCCTTACAACTTTGGGGACCAACGGTGATTGGGATTTTTGGTAGTGGTGAAAACCATTGTTTATTAGGGGGAATTGATGGGGAAGAGCTCGTCCTTTTGTCAATTCTTAGCACTCTTTAAACCATTCGCACAGGGGGATGAACAGACTAATCGTTCACCTATGGTACCCTAGACTGCTTTGTAGGTTTCTCTTGCGTTCACACAACTTAGGAATTATCTTATGTGTTTTAACATGTGTAGGGATGTTATGTAACGAGGCGTGATCCAAGTAAAACTTTCCCTTGTAAAATATGTTTAACTTTGTATAGTATTTTGGCTAGCAATTTAAAGACAGCTGAATGATGAAAAACCTATATACATTAGGAGACAACTGACTATGCTAAAAATGATGATGGTGTTATTCTGGATGTATGCGTTTATAAAATAGATTTGATGTGGGAAATGATGGAATTTCCAAGTAATGACAGTCTATGGTGCTGTTGACTTGTATGACCTAGAAAATATGCAACGTATGGATGTGATGCCTAATGCAACCTATATTTTTTATTTTGATTTTTATGAGTATGTAGGGAATTGAAATGCAATTTTTTTTGTTATTTTTGATGATTTTATTGTTTTTTCTTGTTTTTTGAATATTTATTTTGACCAAGCGGTAATGGTAACCCTTGGAGCTTTTTGTGTTTGAAAAAAGGGTTTATGGATACCTTTGGAGAATTTTTGGGGTTGACCAAATGATTGTGGGAACCCTTGGAGCTTTTGGTGTTTGACCAAAGGGTTTATGGATACCTTTGGAGCATTTTGGGTTGACAAAGGGATTACGAAAATCCTTGGAGCATTTGGTTGGACTATGGCTCTCTAGATGTGGAATGGCCTCAAATGACTAATATTCAAGGGTTCTATCTCCTTGATTCCTTCAAGAGAGGCGAGTCGGTATGTTCCAGGCCCTATTATACTATCAATCATATAAGGACCTAACCAATTTACCGTGAACTTGTCTCTTAGATGAGATGGAAAATTAGAATTCTGCTGGTTCTCTTTCAAGACCAAGTCACCAATTTGAAATTCCCTTAAGTGGACCTTCATGTTGTATGCTTTCTTAAGTCACTCTTGATAGATATGCAAATTCTTGAGAGCATTGACGCATCATTCATCGAGCAACATCAGTTGGTCTAACCGGGCCTGCCATGCAGTGTCATCATCGATGAACTCTTGCATTGAAATGCGCAAGGAAGGGATTTCCAACTCAAGAGGCATGACTACCTCGGAGCCATACACCAGTGAAAATGGAGTTGCCCTAGTGGGCATCCGAATGCTAGTACGATAAGCCCATAGGGCAAGCGAGATTTGAATGTGCCAATCCTTATGACTGTCTACAATGGTATTTTTGAGGATGGCGACTAGCATTTTGTTTGACGCCTCTGCTTGCCCATTTGCCTGTGGACAATAGGGTGTTGAAAAACTATGTTAAATTTTGTACTTTGTGGTCAAAGCATGCACATATTTGTTCTTGAATGACGTCCCATTATCTAACAGGATCTTGGATGGAATACCAAAATGACATGATGTTATGCAAAATAAACTCCGCAATGCGGGATCCAGTCATAGAGGTTAGCAAAATTGCTTCCACCCACTTGGTGAAGTACTCTGTGGCCGTTATGATGAACGTGTGACGACCGAACAACACATGGGATATCTTTTCGATTAGATCGAAGCCCCACTATAAAAAATGCCAAGACAATTGGATCGGTTGCAAGGCGTGAGAAGGTATGTGTGTCAAATTAGCATGGTGTTGACACTTCACGCACTTCTTTACATATGTGCAACAATCTCGCTCTAAAGATGGCCAATAATAACCCATGCGAAGAATGCGCTTTGCGATGGCCATACCGCTGAAGTGGCCACCACATGTACCATCGTGTGCTTGGGTGATCGCCCAAGCGGACTCTTGCTGGTCCAAGCAACGAAGGAGGATTCATTCATAGCTCCGATGATACAAAACATCACCTAACAAGACATGTTTTGCCACTTTCTGTTTAAATGATATTTTTGCGGCTTGCATCAATCCAAGGGGGAGGTTACCTAACTTGAGGTAATCCCTTATGGGTGTGTACCAATCCTACTGATCAGAAACCTTGATGGTATGAACGACCAATCCTTCTTGAAGTTCATCCCTAGAAAAAGATGAGCGAAAAAGAACTTATAAAAATAGTGTTGTGTTGCTATTGAGAGGGGTCAGGGAGAACAAGGACCCCTAGTTGGCTCGAGTCAGACAATCGTGGATTTGAGAGAATGTATACTGAGATGGTTCAATCTGGATCAGGTGGATTCCTAGTGTTAGGTCAGAGCTTGCATGCTCCATAACAGATTGTGATAATGTTTAAACCTAAATGGTGGTCATCTCACCAGAAGGGTCTTGTGGGATTAGTGACCCCAAGGATGCCATAGTATCCACAAAATGATTCGATGATTGAGGGAGTGCCTCGTTGTCATACCATTCAAGTTGTACCAGGAATTGTCCACAAGGGCTTTGTAGGCCTGCAGAACTGGACATTTACATTGGAATATCCCCTTTACTTGATTGACAATTAACAACGAATCACCAAAGATGTTTAAATGCTTGATGTTCATGGTGACTACTGTCTGAAGACCTATGAGCAAGGCTTCATATTATGCATTTTTGTTGGTGCATGGGAAGTCTAATTTAAATGACAGAGGCATTAGAGCCCCTTATGGAGTGAAGAATACAATTCCTGCACCACCTCCTTGCTCACATTTAGAACCATCAAAGAATAAGGTCATGTCAGCCTGTGACTCAGGCTCATCAAAATCTGGCGATTTTGAAACATGAAAAACCCCATCATCAGGTAGTTCTATGGTCAGAGGCTGATCGTCTTCAAGAGGAGCCTCTGCCAGTTGATCGATGATGACTTGACATTTTATGGATTTTTGTCCAATGAATTCTATGTCAAACTCCGTCAACAACATGATCCATTTCGCCATGCGGCTACTATGATAAGTATGACTCATCATGTATCACAATGGATTCTCCTTAGACACAACATACATCGTATTGCTAAGCATGTAGTGGCATAGCTTTTTGGTAGCAAACACCACTACCAAGCAGAGCTTTTCAACGTATGCGTAGTTAAGTTCATAACTTACCAGGGTACGACTAAGATAGTAAGTAGCCTATTCTTTGTGTAGTTTATTTTTCTAGGACAACATGGTGCCCAGTGCCACCTCAGTAGCTGAGATGTATAACTAGAACAACACTCCTGGTCTAGGTGGTGCCAATACTTGCGGTGAAGCTAAGTATTTTTTAATGTCATCAAAGGCTGACTGGCACTCGTCATCCCAGTGAAATGTTACCCCCTTGTGTAATAATTTATTCATGGGTCAACACTTATCAGATAACTACGCTATGAAGCACTTGATTGACGTGACCTTTCCCTATAGACTTTTGAGCTGCTTGATGGTAGTTGGGGGAAGAATTTCAAGGATTGCCTTGAATTTGTGTGGGTCTACCTTGATTCCTCGTTTAGAGACTATGTAACCCAAGAGCTTTCCAGATGTGATGCCAAATACACACTTCTTGGGGTTTAGTCTGACTTTATGCTCCATGAGGTGATCGAGGATCTTGCTTAAGTCATCGAGATGATCTAGGCACAAAAGAGATTTGGCCAACAAATCATCCATGTAATCTTCCAAAGTTTTATGCATGTAATCATGGAAGATGTACGTCATGGCACGTTGGTAAGTGGCACCAACATTTTTAAGGCCAAAAGGCATGACCTTATAACAAAATGTCCCCCAAGGCATTATGAACACCATTTTTAGTTGGTCCTTGAGATTGATACGAATTTGATTGTATCTCGAGAAATCATCCATGAGGGAAAGCATTTCATGGCATGTTGTAGCGTCTACCAATGCGTCGATGCTCGGTAAGGGAAAATCATCCTTAGGACTTGCTTTGTTTAGATCTCAAAAATCGATGCATATGCGAATCCTCTCGTCGAGATTTTTTATGGGAACCATGTTAGACAACCATGGAGGGTAATCCATGCATATGAAAAACTATGCATCCAACAACTTTTGTAGCTCATATTTGACCATTAAGGCCACTGTTGGGTGCATCTTACGTAGTTTTTGCTTTACTGGCTTGACTGTCGGATCAAGCGTTAGATTATGTGTGACTAGCTGCAGGTCTAGTCCCAGCATGTCTTTGTATGACCATGCAAAAACCTCCTTCTTCTCTTTGAGAAGGGCAATGTAGTCGGCTTGCTCTTCAGGGGATAGACTTACCCCCAGCTTGATGATTTGTAAATTCAATGGATCTGAGCCGATTTCTATGTCAGTCATCTCCTCGACCGACACGTGGGACCTGTACTCCAACTGGTGTGGAGTTGGGATCAAGTGGATATCATTTGTCAAATTTAGATCATCATTCAAAACATCAGGTTCCTCTTCAGCATGGAAGACATCCTAAGTCTGTCTTGGGGTGAAATGGAACATCCCACCATAAGGCCAGTACTCTGATGGGGATGGCGGTGTGTCAGTGCGATCCTAGTCTATAGCCTCTAGGTCTAGATGCAATGACCATGTCGAGTCGACTGGATCATGGATGGGGGCGATTAGATCAATGGAGATCATGTTGATGAAATGATTGTGGTCTCCATTACCACAAGTGTTATAACTCAGACATCTTAGATGATATTTGTGCTCTAGATCTGGCTCTGTGGGTACTGGCACAAATGGATCTGCTCTGTGCACGAATACGCAGACAGGGTCTTCCCTAGGCATCGATGGTTTTATAGGATCTCCAGGTGGAAGATGCTCTCTGTATACCTAGAGTGGCGGGTGCAGTAATTGCTATAACTATGCTGGGTTTAGGTGACACCTATGCCTTGGCCCTATGTGTAACTGTTCAAACATGTCATCTATATCCAAGGGATATTGCTGTTGTCGCATATGATTGAGATAAGCCATCTCAGTTTCATCTTCATAACCACTATCAGAGATCCAAAATCCTTCGTTGGCTCCAACATCGGTTTACGACATATGAGGCTCATCTTGCTTGAGAAAATTAATGTGGTCCTATTGGCATTTTTGCCACATTTGATTTTGATTGAAGTATTAACACGTAAATTGTTGCAGATCTTACTTTGATACTAGCCTTGATGCAGCTTTGGAGCAAAAAGAAGCAAAAAAGGAGCAAAAAAAGACTAAGTCCAAAAAATGCAGCGATTCGCTGACATGTCGTGAAATCACGGTCAACACGGTCAACGCATGCAGCTAAGAAGAACCGTCGCGATATCGCGACGTGTTCTATTTTCGCGACTTCAAATGAGCAAAGGAGGAAGAGCGACAAAATGTCGTGAAATCGCGACAAAAAAACTCAGCCGAAGACTTAAGTGCTCAAAGTGCAGCGATGCGCTGCACGTCCCAAAATCGCGACGCAGGCGGTTGAAAAAGTCTAAGTACTCAAAAGTGCAGCGAATCGCTGCATGTCTCAAAGTCGCGGGGGTTTGGTTGACAAAAGAGTTTAAGCTCAAAGTTGCAGCGATTCGCTGCACATTTGCGAAAGGGAAGTCCAAAGTTGAAAAGTGCAGCGATTCGCTGCATATTGGTCGAGAAGGAGGTCTAAAGACGAAGTTGCAGCGATGCGCTGCATCTTTCGAAAGCGCGGAGCATTGGTTAAAAGGGGAGTCAAAGGAATAAAAATACAGCGATATCGCTACCGTTCTAAATCGCGGGTAGTTTGTTGTCAAAGGTGAGGATGGTAGCGATTCGCTGCACCTTTTTTAGAAAGGATTCTCACAAGGTGAAGGTTGTCACATTTTCGTAATTCTGATGGTTGTAAAGAGTTTAAGTGCTAAAAGTGTAGCGATGCGCTGCACGTTTTTTGAAAAGGGTCCTTCAAAGGGCAAAGACGTCACATTTTCGTGGTTTATCAGCAAAACCATACAGAGTGCCCGAAATATGTAGCGATATCGCTACATGTTCTGTTTTCGCGGAATAAGCTAGCGATGGAGACGTTGAATCCGAAGATGCAGCGATATCGTGACAGGGAGGGTTTTCGCGGTTTCCAATAGCCAAAGGTGTACGTCACAAAAATACGTCGTGTTTTCACGACCTACGATAGTTTCCTGCCAAAGCACAGTGTGAACGACCCGATAAGGTTTTTTCAATTTCCGAGGATTAAATGCTTGCCAGAATTTAATTTTTTGCAGATTTCCAATGCGGTCAAGGTTGAAGAAGTTTCCAGGCCACAAAAATTGAAGATTTTATTTGTTCGAGGCTGCTGTTCGTGGGTTGTTTCAACGGTTCTATGCACATGTTCAAAGACAAATTTAATGAAGATCTCAAGAAGGTCGGTTACAAAGATTAAATGCTGCAAAGAGGACGACCCTCTATAAAAACCAATGTAAACTTCATTACAAGCGGTTGGAAGTTTTTGCTAAAAACTGGAAGTGCATTTGCGAGAATAAAGTATTGGCTTCATATTTTTCAAGCAGTTGTTTGGGTGATTGTCTTTTCTGTTCCTTTTGCATTTCTAATAGAATTTATATTCCTTAAGTCGTCGTTACATTCAAATTCTCGCATATTGGATTTGAATCTTGCTTGTAAGGATATGATTCCCGGAGTGTAATCTTGGAGAGATTTTTTGCATACGGTTGTGTGAGAGTTGAGTCATTATCTTTTGTTGCTTGTCGTTGTTGTACTTTAAGTTTTCTGCTGTTGTTCTTCCGATCCCATAACTCTGGCCTGCGGCCATATTTCCATTTCTTTCTGCAACTTTTAACTTCTTTCCAGCAACCCTTATCTTCAAACAAAACTTAGAGTAGTAAAAGGGAACCAGCCCACTCTGGAGATTGGTCTGGGAGCCATTTCTTGCTTCCAGCCTTTCAATGTTGGCCGGGTCTAGGGCGCACTTGTAAAATCCTTTCCTGTGGCAGATTCGTGACCAACAGTTTTTGGCACGCCCGGTGGGACAGAATTCTTCTGTCTCAAAAGATCCATAAGTTTTATTGTTTAACACCCGGAGGTCTCAAGATTTTGATGAGCTGTATTGGCCTCATAGCGGAGATTTGTAAGTTCATCTGGCGACTTTGCTGAGTTGAAGATCCAAATTTTTTGATCGTGGACGCCTGCCTTTTTCAAGTTAAAATAATGTTCATTTGGCGACTCTGACTTAATGGCGATAGCCGTGATCCCGCAGACCACTGCTACCAAGGCGAGGGCTTTTCCTATATGAGATGATCCTGGCCCTCTGAATCTCCAAATCCGGCATGAAATTCCCAAAGGTGCCCTGAAGGCCCTAGCAAAATATGATGGTACCGAAGGCATGGCTCTGGCGCATGTTGAAGATATTGCTACTTTGTCAATGATCCATGTCATAAATCATGAAGATATCATGATCAGACTTCTGGTTCAGTCTTTGGAAGGAAGGGCATTGCAGTGGTACAGACTGCTCAGGCATCAAAGCATCAGCTCATGGGATGATCTAGCGGGAGCACTAATCAAAATATTTGATGAAGATCCCTTTTACAGTTCTTTGGATCTCTATTAGTTTTTAATGTACATCAAGAGAGCACCTCAAGAGAGCATCACGGACTTCAATGTCCAATTCTTGAGAAGCTGGAAGAGAATTCCAGAGAAGATCCGACCGACACCCACCCAAGCCCACCTCTTCTATGTTCGAGCTTTCCATTCTGACATAGGTCTCCTCTTGCTGCAATCAGGTGAACAAAGGTTCCCACAAATCTTTGAAGAAGCAGTGCGAGTGGAACAACTTTTGCTCTTATCAAGAAAATTACCGTGGGGAGAAACTCCATTACTTTCTTCGGTAGTTGCTGCTCCTGTCTATCCCGTGCAGTATTTTTCATGCCAGATCCCTTATACTGAGCAGAAACCTGAGATGCAGTTGTGTGGAGCTCAAGGGACAGATCTCATCCAAAGCCAAGGATTGGAATATGCAAGAACTTTCCTGGCAATGAACAATATGGTTGCTTGCAGTTTTCATAAGGAGATGGATCCAAAGGATATAAGAGAAGAAGAAGAGATTCAAGTTCAAGAACCTGAGCACAAGGAGGGCACATCTTTGCACCCTATTTGTATCTCAAGGCATATCATGTCAGCATTTAGTCAGAACCTGTTGAATATGTCGGATCAAGAGGAAGAGTCTGAAGAGATCCTGGAGAAAGGACTGTTGCTGGACAATTTTTGTGATCGGATCCAGGAGTTGGAGGAACCCATTCTCAGTCCACAATCAGAGAACCCTTCAAGATGGTGGGATTGGCTTCAGTCATTACTACAATTGGTACCTACGGGAGCCCGTCATATGGTAAATTTCTTTGCTACATTATTTGTCAATTGTGTGGGTACTGGCATGCATGATAACTTGCCCATGTCTGAAACATGGAGAACTTCAGGAAGAAGCCAGCCCAATTTCAAGGACCAACTCAAGTATGATCAGATCTGGTCAGGACATTACAGATTTACCGGATAACCCTGAGACTGAGTGTCTGGTGGCGACATGCCAATCATGTCGTGAACTATTGTATATAGTATAAAAAAAAACAAAAAAAAAAAAGAAAAAAGAAGAAAAAAAAAAGAGGTATTATTTTTATTTGTTCATCTCGGTTCTTTTTTCCTGTGAGCCGTAGGTGCTTGTTTTTATTTTCCCAGTAGTTGGTGGCTTTCTAGAAAACTCTTCCTTTCCCTTCCCTTTTCTTTTGTTCCTTTCTTCATCTTCCTCCTACTTCTTTTTTCTTCTACAGTAAAAAAAAAAAAAAGCCACTACTGTTGTTTCTTTTCCCCTTTCCTATTATTCCCATTCCTTCTTATCCCTTTCTTCTAAGTTCTGTCATTTTACGCATTTATTTACAGTTCAGTTCATTCTCATTCCACAGCATTCATATTTCCATTTCCATTCCATAAGTTCATTTACTTTCCTTCCATATCCATTGCAGCTGGTAGTATGGCAGCATTCTGTTGCTGTGTCCACCACATCGCTTTGTCAATCTATCATTTCATTATTATCATCATTCCATTTGCATTCACCGCTTGCGCAATCGTAGGAGCTCACTCCATTATCTCATTCCATTTGTTCCATTTCATTCTCCGTTATATGCAGGTTCTTTCAGCTTTTCAGCAGAAGTATTGCAGCAGTCCCCTGAGATCTACCACAGCGGCCAGCTTTCTGTTTCAACATGACTCTGTGCCCAATAGATTCAGGCCTGGATTCTTGCATACAGCGAGATGTATACCCCGCAAGCCGCCAAGAATGTTGGCATTTTTGCCACATTTGATTTTGATTGAAGTATTAACACGTAAATTGTTGCAGATCTTACTTTGATACTAGCCTTGATGTAGCTTTGGAGCGAAAAGAAGCAAAAAAGGAGCAAAAAAAAACTAAGTCTAGAAACTGCAGCGATTCGCTGACATGTCGCAAAATCATGGTCAACACGGTCAACGCATGCAGCTAAGAAGAACCGTCGTGATATCGTGACGTGTTCTATTCTCACGACTTCAAATGAGCAAAGGAGGAAGAGCGACAAAATGTCACGAAATCACGACAAAAAAACTCAGCCGAAGACTTAAGTGCTCAAAGTGCAGCGATGCGCTGCACGTCCCAAAATCGCGACGCAGGCGGTTGAAAAAGTCTAAGTACTCAAAAGTGCAGCGAATCGCTGCATGTCTCAAAGTCACGGGGGTTTGGTTGACAAAAGAGTTTAAGCTCAAAGTTGCAGCGATTCGCTGCACATTTGCGAAAGGGAAGTCCAAAGTTGAAAAGTGCAGCGATTCGCTGCATATTGGTCAAGAAGGAGGTCTAAAGACGAAGTTGCAGCGATGCGCTGCATCTTTCAAAATCGTGGAGCATTGGTTAAAATGGGAGTCAAAGGAATAAAAATGCAGCGATATCGCTACCATTCTAAATTGCGGGTAGTTTGTTGTCAAAGGTGAGGATGGTAGCGATTCGCTACACCTTTTTTAGAAAGGATTCTCACAAGGTGAAGGTTGTCACATTTTCATAATTCCGATGGTTGTAAAGAGTCTAAGTGCTAAAAGTGTAGCGATGCGCTGCACGTTTTTTGAAAAGGGTCCTTCAAAGGGCAAAGACGTCGCATTTTCACGGTTTATCAGCAAAACCGTACAAAGTGCCCAAAATATGTAGCGATATCGCTACATGTTCCGTTTTCGTGAAACAAGCTAGCGATGGAGACGTTGAAGCCGAAGATGCAGCGATATCGTGACAGGGAGGGTTTTCACGGTTTCCAACAGCCAAAGGTGTACGACACAAAAAGACGTCGTGTTTTCGTGACCTATGACAGTTTCCTGCCAAAGCACAATGTGAACGGCCCGATAAGGTTTTTTCGATTTCCGAGGATTAAATGCTTGCCAGAATTTAATGTTTTGCGGATTTCCAATGCGGTCAAGGTTGAAGAAGTGTCCAGGCCACAAAAATTGAAGATTTTATTTGTTCGAGGCTGCTGTTCGTGGGTTGTTTCAACGGTTCTATGCACATGTTCAAAGACAAATTTAATGAAGATCTCAAGAAGGTCAGTTACAAAGATTAAATGCTGCAAAGAGGACGGCCTCTATAAAAACCAATGTAAACTTCATTACAAGCGGTTGGAAGTTTTTGCTAAAAACTGGAAGTGCATTTGCGAGAATAAAGTATTGGCTTCAGATTTTTCAAGCGATTGTTTGGGTGATTGTCTTTTCTATTCCTTTTGCATTCCTAATAGAATTTATATTCCTTAAGTCTTGTTACATTCAAATTCTGCATATTGGATTTGAATCTTGCTTGTAAGGATATGATTCCTGGAGTGTAATCTTGGAGAGATTTTTTGCATACAGTTGTGTGAGAGTTGAGTCATTATCTTTTGTTGCTTGCTGTTGCTGCACTTTAAGTTTTCTGCTATTGTTCTTTCGATCCCATAACTCTGGCCTGCGACCACATTTCCATTTCTTTTTGCAACTTTTAACTTCTTTCCAGCAACCCTTATCTTCAAAAAAAACTTAGAGTAGTAAAAGGGAACCAGCCCACTCTGGAGATTGGTCTGGGAGCCATTTCTTGCTTCCAGCCTTTCAATGTTGGCCGGGTCTAGGGCGCACTCATAAAATCCTTTCCTGTGGCAGATTCATGACCAATAGGTCCCATCAGGGTTGTTATGCTCTCTACGGGGGGACCTGACCCTCTTGAGGTGGCATATGCTCAGTGGAGCATCCAAAGGGAACATTTTCAGGAAGCTCTCTTGATAATCATCCATGGGATATACTTGTGAATGATTGATATCAGACTCGAAAGGATCCCAAGGTGCTACCTCGTACTCCGACTCATCCTCTGAAGACTCTTCTTGGTCTTGTCCATGTCCCTCTTATGGGTGAGTCCTTGAATTGTCTCTATTTTTGATCGAAGAGAAAGGGTTGTTATGGTCAACAAGGTTGGTTGTTAGCAATGGGAGATAATCTCCCAATGTGTAAGTTGTATTAGGATTGGCATATGGATCTGATGCCAACCCATCCTTGTTGCCTATCCCTAGGCCTTGCATGTTCTCCACCAAGATGTCTAGGGGCAAGGGGTGGTTGAACCCTACTCCTGACTTGTCATACAACATTTGATATCTCGGTTGGCAAAGAACACACACTCCTTGCTCATACCTAACCAACCCATATCCATGCCAATTGCATTGGCAAAGATATCTCAATGCGAAGTATGGGTTGGACAAATAGTTAATGTCCTCTACAAAGGGCTCTTCATCTTCGTCTTCTTGCATACAAGTGTCAACGCCATTATCCAGACCCCCATAAAAAAAGTTTGTCTAATTGGGTGGGTAGCCTAAAGGAACCACAGAGCCGATGGGGAGTCGAGGCCTCCCCATGTACTGCATGGACTCAAGTGTGGGCGTTGCTACAATGTTACTCACTAAATATTCCCCCAGGCCCATGTTGGCCATATCAACGATGACCGTTGGTGGTTGAGGGGGAGCGAATGGGAGTCCTTCCTGAGTCCACTCCATGTGGGGCGAACTAGGCATCTCGACTTCCATTCGGCTAGGCATCTCTTCGATAGAGATGGTTGAGACTAGGGGTGGTTCCTATTCTAGGGGTTTCTTTCCCTTGTCCTTGGATGTGGCCACAGTAGGTGGTGTCGTTGTTGAAGGACTAGCAGAGGAAGATGGACCCGACTGAGGAATCGATGAACTCGGTAATGGGGATGCCTGTGGAATCGAACCCTAGTTAGATGGATTCAACTAAAAATCCAAATTTGTTGATGGGAGGGTCGATTACGGCATGAATTGCATCGTATTGCAGTACTTGAAGGGCTCTAAGTCTGTTGGGACTACATGTACCTGTCCTTCAAATGTATACTTTAGGCACTGATGAGCGATTGAAGGGACACACTTCATGTCCCTGATCCAAGGTCAGCCCAACAAGATATTATAAGCCATATCACCTTCCAAGATGTGGCACAATGTATGAATAGTCTTTTGTCCCACTTGGATAGGTAGGACAATTGTGCCAACTATCGAGCATATTGCATCATTGAATGCTCGCAGTGTATAAGTGCAGGCCATGATGTGAGATGCTGGCAACTTCAAATGTTTCAGTGCTGCTATAGTGATGATATTACTGGATGAGCTAGTGTCCACCAACACCCTCTTATACAGAATCCCGTTGACCCATGCAATAACATGCAGGGGTGGATCCACCACATCACCAGTCATTGTTTTCAATTCATCTTCTCTAAAGGTGATGACTGGCTCTATACATTGTTTGACATGTCCCACAAAGTTGTTGAAAGAGTTCGCTTCATGGGGCTGCAGCTCGATGGCATTTAAAATATCCATTAGAGCCTCCCGATGGGGCGCTGATTGTTGAATGAGCTCATATATGGAGAGCCTAGTCGACGTGGTCCTTAGAATTTGGGTACGTCTAGTCTGAATCGTGGCCATTGGTCTAGGCGGGGGAAGTTGCGTAGGGTGCTATTGGGGTTGTGACATCGATGGAACTTCTCCAGTGGTCGTCGTAGGGGCAGCTCCGTGATACCTCTTGTTCCTAGTCACTATGCTTATCATCCCTACATACCCTTGCATGGGGCAATACTGTTGCACCTCATTGACTTGAAGGGGATTTTCCTGTGCCTCATGGGTAGGAAAGGGGTCTATGAAGACTCCCATATGTTGGTTGTTTGGCGCTACGGGGTTGTCCACCGCCAATGTATTATTGTCGATTAGGTCTTGTACCAAACCTTTGAACTTCCAACATGCATTAAGATCATGTCCCTTACGCCTATGGAACCTACAGTACAAGTCCTCTCGGTATCCCTTAGGCTTCGATGCATTGGGGTCTATAGTTTGAATCTCTGGAAGGTTGATCAAGTTCGTCGCTGACAAGCGGTCAAACAGGGAGTCCGTGGACTCTATGTAAGGTGTAAATTGTCGCCTAGGGTGATGCTGCTGATTTTGTTCCTGCCTTTGGTTTTCTCTATCATATTTTTTAGGAGGCACCACCTGATAGTTAGCCTTTTGAGGCTGTGTTGCTTGTGCAGGCTTAGGGATGTTGATAGCAACCTGATTGACCATAGCAAGTTTCTGTTGCGTGGTCCCTATTTTTGTGTTCTTGGTCCATTCTTTCTTCTTAGGTTTGGCGATCTCACCATCCTATATATTGATCTCCTCAATGATTCTGGCTTGCACCAGAGCTTCCTCTAAAGTGGCATATTTCTATAGCTACAATAGCACGAAGATCGATCTCAAACAGCTCTTTGAGAACATCTGAGTCAGGTCAGACATGGGAGGGAGGTAGGCCAGCTTTGAAAGCAGCGTCCTCCACCTATTACCATATGCCACCATGGTCTCTTCCTCATACTACCTAAGGCTAGCTAGGTCACTTAGTGATGCATTTTTCTTGGTGTTGAAGGTGAAGCGTTCGAGGAACGCGTCCACTCGCTGATCCAAGTTACTGATGCTATGTTTCGATAATTGAGTGAACCAATACAAGGCAGGGCCTACGAATGTGGTTATAAATGTTCTTAGTAACAAAGCATCATTGTCCTGAATACCAAAGCACTGGCTCAGGAATCTAGTCACATGCTCTTGGGCATCCTCCTCCCCTCTAAAGAGTGCCAACTGGGGCATTTTAAAGTGTTCAGGGTATGGAGGTGCCGACACTGATGGATGCATAGGATGACTATGGAGTTGGCATAAAGTGGGATTTTGGGGCCCATAAGTCTTGATCTCCATAGACTCTAAGCGCTCTAGAAGCACTTTATATGCATCAAAGGATTTAATTTCTTCCTCCTTAGTTTACTCCTGTTGTGGGTTGTGGGGAACTTAAGGCCTATGGAGGGATAGTTGGATAGCACCCCTTCTGCATTGGTAGAGCATTTCAGCCCGCTCTTTTGCTTGTTCATACTTCTCATAGGCTTCTTGAGGAGTGCCTGGATGAGACCTATACACATGGTTGGGTGCCTGCGGAGGGTGCCCATTGTTGTTTCGAGGAGTGGCCTCCCGCTCAGGTCTATGAGGTCTCGGAGGCAATACTTGATAAGGTCGCGTAGACCTATCTCATACCAAGGGGTTATGCCTCTCATACACTTCTACTTTATGCGTGCGAGGGGTTGGGACCTTCTGAGGCACATTGTTATGAAGTAATTCGGCTATATGATGCTGAATGTGCTCTTTGTTAAGCCGATACAGATGCTCTAATTGTTTTTGATCTTGCCTGAGCTACATGATTTGCGCTTGGCGGGCAACATGTCTTGAAAATTCCAAGTCTCTTTGTTCCACTGTCTCATGTTTAAGAAGCCTAGATGCCTCTCCTACATGTCTATCTCGATCGTGGTGATCCGAGACTCCTATGGGTTGCTTTCCTCTGTCGAGGTTAGCTACATTAACCCGAGGCTATGGCATCAATGGGTGATCCTGATACATACCAGGTGCGGAGGTGCATCTCTCCTGCATTGTGTACTGCTCTTGAGGAATGTGGTAGTCTTCCTCGTACTCCCTTTCATATGCATGTAGGGTGCAGGTAGAATTGTCTTGCCCTGTCTGGAAAGCCTGATACTATAGATTTGGTCTAGTGTTTCTAACAGTAATATGGGGTAGAGTAGGGATGACGAAATCATGTGGCCCCTCCTCCTGGACCCTCTGTTGTTCTAACACTTCGTCACTAGGCCACTCATAACGAGCATCTAAGGGAGGCCTCCTGTCGATGTTGAGTGCTACGTGTAGGTTCTCCTCTTGAAAGGCTCTATGCTGAGTGGGGGTGCCCCTCAAAGAGGTGCCTCTATAATCCTGTTCTATTATGACATGATGTGGACTATCTTGGGTGCCATGCCGCCAAGGCGAGATGACTAAGTCCTTAGGGCTATAACGAAGGTGAATTTCCCCCCTTGGTGCACTTTCTACAGCGCTTGCCCATGATTGGGCTCGACTACGAGTGTACACCATGGTAATGCTTACCTAAAGATGTGTAGATTTTTGTATTTTTTAGGATTTCTTATACTACACTAAATAGGAAATATCACACACATAAAACAATGATTATCTCATTTAAATATTAGAAGTGTGCCCTAAACCTGGTTTAGTGTGTTTTTAATGTTCATTTTGAAAGCTTGTGAAAAGAACGTTTAAATGCAAAATGACGGCTCTTATGACTCCCAAAAAAAAATGGTCGCCCCTTCGATATACCGTTGCTAGACCGATATACCAACCTCTCTATATACCTGTCCTTACGTGAGGGAGACTATTGGTACGTGAGAGCAGATGGTACGTGGAACATAGGCAGTACGGAAGGGGAATCACTCTGTTTATGACACCTACCATAGAAGACTTATCCTCATGCGCTGGGAATCACCCCAGCTACACTTGGTCAAATTTTGTCAGGACTTACGTCTAGAAACAGTCGTGATCAGGGTAATGTATGCAGTATCTCAAGCCAAGGTGGTGATGAAATCCACCGTTGATCTTGCTCAAGGGTTGGGGTTTTACGATAAACTCCTTGTTGTTTTAACTTGCCACGTGGTGTGTGGGGTTCTTTTTAAGTTGCATAAATGAAGCAAAAAAGAATTCAAACTCTCCTATGCAAGAAAATAACCAAAGAACAAACAATAAAAATTTGATAGAAGGTGTTTAATACCTCTACCTCTTCTCTGCCCAAATCGGATGTCTCTGAATTTTTGCTCTGAAACAGTCCAGCGTTTGAAAAATTGGTACCTGTAAGCAAAAAAAAAACAAGCAACTTTAATCAGAAATTTAATCTTAAAAATCAAGGGATAGAAGTCCCACCATGATCGCCACTGAAAGCACGAGGATACAGAAACAAAAAGGAATATGCTAAGCACGATGCGTGTAAAACCAAACTTAACGCTAAAAGCCTATATATTGAAAAAACATAGACGAATTGACACAAGATAAAAGCAGTATGAAATATAGACTTCTTTATTGATATGCTTTCAAAGTCGTGTTACAATACGTCTCCTTCCTTTTTATGGGATAGGAGCGTCAAATATGTTTCTCATCACATCCATCGATAGCAATCCTTCTTCCACGTGCCCACATGTAAGATGGGTGGACCAAAACATCTTCGTAACTTGTGTATATGAATGTTGGTTCTTCACTGCTCCTCTGATGTTGGAAACCTGCGTTCAAGGAAACAACAAAGATCAGTAGCACCTGTAGATAGAATAGAACATGTATTTCCCAAGGCCTACTGTTAGTGTATGCATGAAAATATTAAAACGATAACCAAATGACCTCAGATCAACTTGAAAATTTAATAGAATCATGAATATGTTACCAGGAGGCCATTGCAAAAAGAACAGTCTGGAAATTCCTCACAGATTTGTATTCATTCCAGGGTGGGACGAATAGACTTGCAATAACTTGTCAGAAAGCACTCTCTTCAATGTCCTATCTAGAAAGCTCCAAATGAGCTATAAAGTTGGGGTTATCTAATTGGGGGTGTTTTGGGAAGACCCAGAAGGTCATATTTCTCCAATTTGGCCTCTATCACCCAGATTTTGCTGGTGCCATCTACAAGTTAGTAAAGGCAGGAAATGATAAAAACCTGGTCAAAATTGCTCAGAATGAAGTGAAATTTAAACTACAGCTTATTTAACAGACCTGGAATAAGATGCAAAAGAAAAATCAAAGAAATCTATCACAAATTTCTAATCGTTCTGGGGTGGGGCGATTAGCACTGTGATAGCTTGGGGGGCACCCGGGGGTAGAACGCCAACCATTTGGGACTCAATTTTGGCACCAATCCACTTGGGATGGGTCCAAAAATTCTTATGGGGTGTTTTCAACAAATTTTGTGGAATATTGTGGCCAAATATCAGGTTTTGGGTTTGGATTTGTGCTTCCAATAATCACCCAATAACCTCCCTTTCGAATGAGAGATTAAGGATGTGAAAGGCACAAATTGCAAGTAGGTATGTAAATTGGCAGCACTTCGTTGCTCAAATGCTCCTTCTCTATATATATTTTGGGTGAGAAGACTCACCAATTTATAGACCTAGGGTCTCTTTTTTTGGAATGCGCATGCGAGGGCACCACTTGAGTTGTTTGTCCTATTTTGAGAGAAAAGATAATTCCCTGAATTAGAATCTCCTTGCATGAGGTCTCTAAAATAAAGACATGCATGATAGAAGTCTCTCTTCTTGATTTAAAGCTATTCCTCGCAATTGCATGGCCTGAAGCCTCAGTTAACTGGCAGACTTGTCGAGGTTTGACTTTTTGCCAATCAAACTTGCTATTCGCCTCACCCTGGGGTGAATGGTGATATTCGTACCTGGGTGGGACGAATTCTAGTTTGTATTCATCCCGGGGTGGGACGAGTAGAGAGCAAGGTGCCAAAAAGGTGCCAAATTGACCTCTGACCTCCAAAAATGCTTTTGGAAGTGGTTAGGACCACTATTTAACCTCTAGGGGCTGCCCTAGGGGCTATTTGTGTCAAAGCGATCAGCGCTTATTGTCACATAATCGGATTGGTGTTGTTTTGGTGTCTACATATATAGATTATGTTATAAAAATTATACGTTAAAAAATAAAACATATTTAGTGCATACCGTGCCTTTCCAAACAATTATCATAATCAATGGCGTTTCTATATTTCCTAGCAGTGTAGTGTGCACTTGCAATAGATTTGTTGCTTATTTGCACTAGATTTAATCAAATTGACATAGTCAAGTCCAGTTTAATATTTTTCCCTGTAGGACAGGTTCTAATTCTCTTAGTACCTATATCAATGCTAAGAGATAGACTATTGTCAACTATCTCGTAATGTTGTTCATTGTCCTGCCATCTAGCTTCTTTTTCGTTTTCTTCACTAAGTCTTTCTATCAACTATAGTTCAGAAGGAACCCTCCACATAAATGGATGCTGCATATCCATTGACCCATGAAATTGTTGTTTCGAAAGAAAGAAGCGAACAAAATGCTCAACATCATGGGCCTATCAAACAAAAAAAGGGAGAAAGATTAGTATGGTTTTATTCTATTCATACCTACAACCAGACAGGCCATGGAAATTTCAATGGGATAAATTAGTCTAATGCATGTAAGAGCTCTGGAAGAGTGGAGAATATAACCAAAACTAAATATTCTATACATGTAATTCACTATTAGGTAAATTTTAAATCTCACCCTCAAACTTCTTTCAAATGCACAGTGGGAATTTTCCTTGTTGGAAACAGTTGGTTCCTCTGTGGTGATGTATTGATCTGACAACATGGAAACATTTCTCTTCTTCTTGCGCCATTCATCATTAATGTCATTTTATGTATAGCTTTTGAGTTGAAGAATATCACAGTCCTTGAAAACAGAACTATCCATGTAGTTTCGAAAGCTTTTGTTGGTACTTGAGTGTTGTTCCATGGAAGCAATCTCTTCTGAAATTATATTTGTTTCACTCGCCATGAGAAAAGATTCGGCTTCTTCACTCCACAACCTTGAAAAAGCAACCAAAGAAGACAAGTAAAATTCGGCTAGATGGTGAACATTTCCTAGGTGAACAATAAGATATCAATATCTTGAAGGTAAACAAATTTGGAAATATTATTTTGGATCAGTGAGAAGACAAGCACATTGTTTAACTTTTCAAGGAATTTTCACGATCATGGTCGTTGATGCAAACGTGTTATTGGCAGCTCTGAATTTGCTGTAGTGGAAGGCTTTTGGATTCAAATTATGCTGTAAGTTAATACCCAAAACAAGTTCCAAATTGATTCCAGTAAGGATTTACTCAAAACAAAACAATGAAAAATGGCATTGAATGAAGTATGAACCACAATATAGGCTCCATCCTAGCAGGGATTAGTCAGTAATTACCATAGCAGTCTTCATTGTTCTTGTTTTATGATTCATAGAAAGATATGTATAGCCTTTGCACAACATAAAAAAATTGAATATTCCATGAATGTAAATTCACCTGAATATGGCTCTTCACATGGGAGATTGTAAGTCCCTTGAAATTCATAAGCTAAAGGACGAGCTTGGGAGTCGCCTCTGCAAAAAATTTGAAAGGTTTCTCAAATAATGAAACAAAAAATTCCCCAAAACAATATTATATTGTAATTTATCAATACAATATAATATTGGTAGACTTACTATCTCGTCCCCCAAGACGTTCTACTACATTCACAAAGCACCGATGAAGGTGAGGATTCCACTGAAGGCAACGAACCTTAGAGCGTATGTATTTCCTCACTGCTTCGGTTCTTTCACAGCTCCCCATATTTATTTTTCTTTACAAGAGACTTAAGCTACAAAAGAAGTGGAAGACACAAAAAAGAGACTTTAGATCAGAATTTAAGGAGCCTAATTTGGACTGTGAGTGCCCTCTACCATATTATTTTGATTTGGTCAGAGGATACAAGCATCTAAGTCTAAGCAAGGAAACCCTACTTCACTTGAATTACTCAAGGCCTTGAGTTAATAATAAACACAGTAGCAAATGAGTGATAGGATTGAACATTCTAATAGAAATTTAAGGAACTCAACAACCAGATTTAATGACACCTCGACTTTTGACCTCTAGATCCATTCTGCTCTGAGAGAAATAGGCCATGTGGTGCTAGTACATTATGTGGGACTCCAAAAATGAAGTTACAGTTTCAAGCCACCTTCGGGGAGCATAGAGCAAAGAGGCCCGAAGACGGGGAGTAAACTCCCAAAGTCAGGTTGCGCTCCTGAAGTCAGGTTGCGCTCCCAAAGTTGGGTTGCACTCTCGAAGTTGGGTGTTGCGGGGAAAATACATGACATTCAATGGCTTGGGCTGGGTCAATGTCTAGTTGTGCAATCAATGCCCGTGTGTGCACGAAAATAGTGTGCAGTCGGGTTTTGCACAAGGGAGGCTGACTTAGCCAAAAATTGGCTAAGTCTTGCTACGCTCTCAGACTGCACAGTTTGTGGCCTGCACAGTCAGACTGCATAGTTTGTGGCCTGTGCAGTTAGGCTACGCTGCACAATCGAGTGAAAACCTAGCCTTTGCCAAAATTTTGGCTCTCTCCTATCCGGTTGCGTGATACCAAGCTTGCGCAGTCGGACAGCGCTACGCAAGCGGGTGACAGAGGCAACACTTAGCCCAAATTTGGGTGATAAATCTGCTGTCCAAAGGGGAGTGGAAATATCCTGGTGGCTTGCTTTGCTTCGCGACGCTTCACCACTTGAAGTACAAACCCTTAACAAGGAACGAAATCACTCCGTTGATGAGGCGATTGCAGGGGTTCCACAGAGAAACACCGAGCGCTGTTTGCAAGGGGTAGCGGTCGAAAGACCAAGAAAAATGATGGCACTTAGACAACGATTAAAATGTGAAAGAGCAAATCACAAAAGCAATGCAGACAGATATAAGTGCAGACCCTTCAAAATGCCTGGAACAAGGGCAAATTTTATTTATCTAAAAATACGAGTTACACAGATCCTCAACTGAGGATATACAGACTTCTGCAGATGAAACTGCAGGATAAACTAACAAGAACTAACAACCGAGACTGCTGCTCGGAGTTGAGCCAGATGAGCGACTCTGCTCACTGAACTGCTCTGCACAATAATTGCTTCTATCTGCACTTCCTCTCTACACTACCCACACATGCCTCTATATTCTATTTTGAAGACCCGAACTACCTTATATAGTCGTGGGGAGAGGAAGATAGGGGTTATCCTCTGATAGGTTCTGACAGACCCTGAACTAGGGTTTTTGACTAATCACCAAACTAGAATTAATTGCGCATGCTTGGCAAAGTGCGGTGATCAGATTTATGATGATCGGATTTGTCAGGTGTCACATAGTTAGGAGACACGTGTGACATCACTTCTAACAATTTTTTCGAGATGCCCAACTTTGTGAGCGCAGTCCTTTTTCACCCAAGTTCGGAGCGCAGTTGGGCGGAGGCATGAAATCGGGATTAATATTTCTAACACCCTCCTTTAAGCCTAATTTCATGAGCGCTTTGACTCCAAGATGCTCTCACAATCTGCTGAAGTCTTCCTCCTTCAAAGGCTTCATGAAAATATCTGCCAACTGCTCCTTAGATGTGCAAAATTATAGCTGAATTTCCCTTGACTTCACTAGCTCTCTGATGAAGTGATAATGAATGTTGATGCGCTTCATTAGACCATGGAACACGAGATCCTTTGATAGTGTAATGGCCAAATTATTGTCACAGAAGACTATTGTCATGCCTGTCGGAGGATGGTTTAGTTCACTCTGAACTCTTCACAGCAAAACTGTCTGGCATTTGGCTGACGTGGCGATGATATACTCTACTTCGGCTGTGGACAACGCAATGATAGGTTACTTATTGGACGCCCATGAGACTGCCCCTGAACCAATATGGAAAGCATACTCGAAGGTGCTCTTTTGATTGTCGATGCTGCCAGCCCAGTCACTATCTGTATAGCCAACTAATTCCAACTGGTCCTGTCTGACGTAAAATAGGCCATGGTTTCACGTCCCGTTGACATAGCGCATGATTCTCTTTCCTGCTTGCCAATGTGTGTCCTTCGGAGTCTCCATAAAATGGCTGATCAAACTGACTCCGAACATTAGATCTGGTCGAGTTGTAGTCAAATACATGAGACTGCCAACTAGCCTCTTGAATAGAGTTGGATCCACATTCCTCCCTGAATCTAGCTTGCTCAGCTTCAAACCTACGATAACAGGTGTGATGGCAGGTTTGTTGTCCTCCATATTAAACCACTTCAAGACATACTTTGCATACTTGCCCTAAGAAATGAAGATGCCATCATCCAATTGGTCAACTTCAATACCGAGAAAATATTTCATCAACCCTAAGTCCATCATCTCGAACTCCTTCTTCATGGTTGTTCTGAACTGGGCAAACAGTGTTGTGCTGTTGCCAGTGTAAATCAAATCATCCACATACATACAAACGATAATAAGCTCTCCTACTTCATTTATCTTCATGTATAGAGTGTGCTCATATGGGCATTTTACAAACCCATTCTCCTAAAAATAGTTGTCAATCTAGCTGTACCAAGCTCGGGGTGCCTGCTTCAAACCGTACAGGGCCTTCTTCAGCTTCAAGACTTTGCCCTCCTGGCCTTCAATTTCGTATCCTAGTGGTTGGTCTATGTAGACCTCTTCCTCCAACACACCATTGAGGAAGGCTGACTTGACGTCCATCTAGTACACCTTCCAACCCTGTTGGGCTACCAATGCCAAGATCATCCTGACTTTGTCAAGTCGAGCTACAGGCATATATACCTCATGGTAATCGATGCTTGATTTCTGCTTGTAATCCTTCACCACCAGTTTGGCCTTATGCCTATCGACTTCTCCTTGGGTGTTGAACTTTGTCTTATACACCCACTTGACCCCAATGGTCTTCTTCCCTGCTGGAAGATCTATCAGTTGCCATGTATCATTCTTTTCAATGGCTTCAATCTCCTCATCCATCGCCTACACCCACTTCTAATTCTGACTTGCGTCTTCAAACTCTACTGGATCAACTTCAGTAAAGAATGCAAATTCAGAGTACTCTTCATCTTCATGGGTTTGGGTTGCCTCGTAGATTTCTTGCAAGCTTTTCATCTTTGTCGGAGTCCTCAAGTTCGGGGTCTTGCTTGCAAGTGGAGGCATCAGAGATGGTGAGGTTGTGCTGCTACTGGCATCGCTGCTACTACTTGAGGTTGCAGGTGGTTGCACACTACCCTCCTCCAAGTCAACAGACTCCACTACTATTAGCTTAGGCTGGCCAGTATTTGATTTCCAATTCCAGGCTTCATCTTCCAGGAACTTAACATCATAGTTGATGATGAGATTCTTTGTCATAGGGTTGTATAGCCTATATGCCTTCACCTGCTCATTGTACCCTATGAAGATGCACTTCTCTGCTCTATCATCCAACTTCTGTCGCTTCTCTTCTAGAACATGTGCATAAGCAATGCACCCGAACACACGCAAGTGAGCCACACTTGGCTTCACACCGCTCCAGGACTCTTGAGGGATTTTATCCTTCACACTTTTGGTGGGATATCTGTTCAATAGGTAGACTGCACATGTTACAGCCTCTACCTAGAACTCGTGCGATAATCCCTTCACCTTCATCATGTTGCGTGCCATCTCCATGATGGTCCGGTTCTTCCTCTCAGCTACGTCGTTCTGCTTGCGGCATGTATCTGGTAGTGAGCTACCTTCAAATTTTGTGTTGCTTGTAGAAGTTGTGGAATTCATTGGAGATGTATTCACCTCCACCATCTGTCTTGAGAGTCTTGATCTGATATCCACTCTATTTCTCCACCAGAGCCTTGAACTCCTTGAATATGGAAAATGCTTATGACTTCAGCTTGATGGCATAGACCCAGGTCTTCCAATTGAAGTCATCTATGAATGTCAAGAAGTATTTATTATCGTCAAATATGTTGGTCTGCATCGGATCGCAAATGTTTGAGTGCACCAGCTCCAGTGGTTATGATGCTCTCCAAGACTGACCATAAGGGAATAAATCCCTATGTTGTTTATAGACTAAACAACCCTCACAAACTTGATTTCGCTACTCTATCAGGGGTAAACCCTTCACCATCTGCTTCTTATGTAGTTGATTCAGGCCATTGAAGCTCAGGTGACCAAATATGAGATGCCACAACCAAGTAGCATCTTTCACAACTACACTCAGAGACATCAATGATTCGTTCTGAATCTGTAATAAAAATATTTTGTTCTTCGTCATGGACACGGTTGCAATATGCCCATGTGACTTGTCTTTGATGGTGCATACTCCGTATTTGAACTGGATCATATGTCCCTTCTGCACGAGTTGTCCAATGCTCAGCAGGTTGTGCTTCAGGCCAGGCACATAGTAGACATCACATATCTACTTCTATTCATTGTGCCTGGTGTGGATGAGGATCTTTCCTTTCCCCATTATGGGAACCTTACTGTTGTTCCCCATATTCACCTTAGACTGGACTGTTTCATCCAGTTGTGAGAACATTTCCTTGTTCCCCATCATGTGGTTGTTGCACCCATTGTCTAAATACCAGATATTATTTTGGCACTCCTCCTCAATGTTGCAAGTTAGAAACACGTTTCCTCTTACCGCATTTTTAGTTTCATCCATGTAATGGGCCTACTGCTGGTTCTCCTTGGCCATCCATTTTCTACACTATGAGATGTAATGACCAAACTTCTTGCAGTAATAACACTGGATCTTTAACATATTTTTCCTCCTGACTAGATCCAACTTGCTAGTTTTTTGAACCGCCTCTTCCACCTTGCTGATGGAAATTACAGTTGGTCTCTCCCTCACTAGGGTTTGATCATCCTCCTTGCTTGTTGCCTTTCCCACGCCTACCTCTGCATCTTCCTTCATGAGAACTAGAGGCGCCATGGTGGGATTCTTGTCTACCACTGTATCAAAATGAGACTTGAGCCTTGAATGCTTGCTCTAGAGAGGTTTGAGACGAACGACTCAACCTATGCTCATGTGTTTGTAGAGAACCCATGAGCTTGTTTGTCGAGAGGGTTGTTAGATCCCTTGATTCTTCGATTGCTATCACAACCGAGTCAAACTTGGCAGGTAGACTTATGAGAATCTTCTCCATGATTCTCTGGCTCTGCATGATTTCTTCGTTCAACCATATCTGGTTGATAATGTATATCGTTCGGGTGAAGAAATCACTCATGGACTTGAACACACTCATCTACAAATTTTCAAACTCTCTCTTGAACATCTGCAACTTCACCAAATTTATCTTGTTAGTGCCTTGGTATGAGCTGGCCAAAATCTCCTAGGTCTACTTCACTTTGGTGGTCGATGCGATCCGTGGGAAGATAGTCTCTTCGACCGCTTGCATGATGTAGAAGAGGGCCTTATGGTCCTTCTTCGTGTTCTCCTTCAATAAATCCTTATCTGCTTGGGAGAGGGAAACTAGTGCTCCTGCATCTGTCGTCTCTAGGTAGCCGTTCTTGACTAACTCCCATAGCTCCTGAGATCCGAACAAGATATTCATCTGGATGCTCCAATAATCATAGTTCTTCCCATTGAAGTGTGGGATATGCAACTATAAGTTGTTGCTGCTGGAAGCCATTCTGCTTTGGTATTTGCATCAAGGGATCAGTGGCTATGATACCAATTTGAAGTTACAATTTCAATCCATCATCGGGGAGCGCAAAGCAAAGAGCCCCGAAATCGAGGAGTAAACTCCCGAAGTCGGGCTGCACTCCCAAAGTCAGGTTGTGCTCCCAAAGTCGAGCGTTGTGGAGAAAATATGCGACGTTCGACGGCTTGGGTTGGGTCAATGCCTAGCTACGCATTCAATGCCCGTGTGCGTACAAAAATAGTGTGCAATCGGGTTGCGCACAAGGGAGGTTGACTTAGCAAAAAAATGGCTAAGTCTTGCTGTGCTCTCAGACTGCGTAGTTTGCATCCTGCACAGTCAGGCTACGCTGTGCAATCGGTCAGCAACCTAGCCTTAGCCAAAATTTTGGCTCTCTCTTGTCCTTTTGCGTGATACCAAGCTTACATAGTCAGACAACGCTATGCAAGCGGGTGACAAAGGCAACACTTAGCCCAAATTTAGGTGATAAATTTGCTATCCAAAGGGGAGTGGAAATATCCCGGTGGCTTGCTTTGCTTCGTGATGCTTCACCACTTGAAGTACAAACCCTTAACAAGGAACAAAATCGCTTCATTGAGGAGGTGATTGCAGGGGTTCCATAGAGAAACACCGAGCGTTGTTTGTAAGGGGTAGCTGTTGAAAGATCAAGAAAAATGATGACACTTAGACAACGATTAAAATGTGAAAGAACAAATCACAAAAGTAATGCAGACAGATATAAGTGCAGACCCTTCAAAATTCCTGAACAAGGGTAAGTTTTATTTATCTAAAAATGTGAGTTATATAGATCCTCAACTGAGGATATACAAACTTCTATAGATGAAACTACAGGATAAACTAACAAGAACTAACAATCGAGACTATTGCTCGAAGTTGAGCTAGATGAGCAACTCTGCTCACTGAACTGCTTTACACAATAATTGCTTCTATCTGCACTTCCTCTCTACACTGCCCACACATGTCTCTATATTCTATTATGAAGAACCGAACTACCTTATATAGTTATGGGGAGAGGAAGATATGGGTTATCCTCTGATAGGTTCTGACAGACCCTGAACTAGGGTTTCTAACCAGTCACTGAACTGGCTTTAACTGCAAATGCTTGGCAAAGTGCGATGATCAGATTTGTGATGATCAGATCTGTCAGGCGTCACATCTGTCAGGAGACACGTGTGACGTCACTTCTGATAATTTTACTAGGATGCCCAACTTCGTGAGCGCAGTTTGGCTTTGCCAAAGTTTGTAGCGCAATTGGGCGAAGGTGTGAAATCGGGATTAATATTTCTAAAAAAAAGTCCAATCTGCTCCAGGAGGAGGTACAATATCAAACAAAAATTCAACAACACTTATTTCGTTAAAGCAAGCCTGGTCTGCAATCTAGAATTTGAATTTTTTGGATGGACGTAGTCAATCCTAAAACGAATTGTCCAAGCCCAAATCCCATTCACTCCATACAACTCCAAGCTCAACCCTTTTGCTTAAATTACTTGAGCATCCCAGAGGCTTGAGCATTTCTTCTAGGGTTTTCAGGGTTTGAAACTCTACTAAGTGGAAATAGGTCAAGTGAAACAAGTGACAGGGTTAAGTGGATTGGTAAAAGTTTGACTAGTCAAATACTTGCTAAGAAGAGATCTAGGTTCAAATCTTGGATGCACGCTGCCAACTTTAGCAAAGGTAGTAGTCCATGCTGAATCAGTGAGCATCAGACCAACCCCAGATAGGTGGTCTACATTTTACAGGAATCAACAACAACAAGACACAAATAAATTGTTGGAATCAGTCCGTATAATTTAAACCCTAAATTTATTAGTCACTAAAAATAATAACTGTAACTAACTCCCAGAAATAAATGACAGTACAATTAAAATTAAATATTTATTTTGGAGGAGTTGTTGGGACTAGAATGCCAGCCAGCTACAAGTATGGAAAATGATGGAACGTGGTAAGTAGCGAGGACAAAAGGCTAAAAATCTAATGCCACTACTAATACTAATGTTATCCGGCACCATCAACGTAGGCTGGCCACCTTAAAATGTTATATAAAACCCAAAGAAGAATGACAATTGCACAGATGTCTTTATGTCAATTTGAAAAATACATTTCATTCCATATAAATCCAGAATTTTTCCTCTTCAGCTTTGACAATCTGCAGGACAGTTTTGATTTGCGTCAAATCAAAAATTCGCCTAAGGGGGCACCTGGCGATTCGGCGAATACATACAAAACATGTTACTGTTGCGAGAATTTTTGAAATAAATACTTGAACGTGGAGATTTTTTTAACCGCGAAGGTCCAAGGAAAAAACGATATAATACTATTTTGTGTATGAGCAGGTCTACGTTCCCGTCAAGGTGACGTTGATTTCCGCTTGATTGGACTTTATTTGCGTTTGTGCGGAAACCGTGAGGGGTTGGTGGAGTTTTGAGAGTTTGATTTCATGTTGAGATCGTAATACTCATAAAATTTTGACTTGGATGCGTTTTGAGAATCCCATGCCTACTGTCCACAGCCTTTTCTTTCTGAGGCCATTGAAATTCTAAACCCTAAGATTTAGCTCAGCACGACCTTTGACAGGACTGACTAAACCTTAAGTGCACCAACTCCTTTGACAAGACTGACTTCGCCAGCTTTTTTTTCACAAGCTCATTCACACGTATTTACATTCTCCATTTTACTGGGTCTTTTAAAAAAAATTAAAATCTTAATCACTTCGAGTATATTAATAAGTAAATATTTAATTGTTACTTGTCCTAAGTTTAAAACTTAGGGCATATTTAATTTGGGAAAAGGTAGTAATCTGATCTAGTCCAGTGAACTGAGTCAAGTGAATGTGAGTCAGTTTGATGGCGACAGTACCAACCCTAGGTAACCAGGATCTCTTCACTTCGGGTCGTGTTTACCGAGGTGAGATAGGGGTTATAGTGGTAGCACCATGATTTTACGTTACTATGAGAGGCAATGCTACTTGACCTTGGTGTAACCAGTTATTATAAAAGAAAAGGTAATTACTGATTCTTTATTGTATCAAAAAAATATATATTTAATTGTTATTATAATAAATTAGTTTTTAAGTCTTAACAAGTATATTATATCATTATTAGTTTTCAAAGTAAAAACAATGTGTTCTGCAATGGGTCTTGATGATGGTATATTTTTTTATTTCTTTAGATTCCAACCTTGGACATTCTTTTGGAATACTTAAACCTTGACCATTAAATCAAAGTGATTATGAGATGTATGCTTGATATTTAATAAAAGATATAATTATAAAGGACATATTTTATTTTTTATTTTTATTTATGTATTTATTTATTTGGATTTGGTTATTGTTGAGAAACCCCCTGTGATGTGACCGACATACACGGTTGAGCAGTCTCCTCTCAACCATAACCCCTCCTAAAGTTGAGAGCTATACTTATCAATAGGGAATTTAACACAAAGCCACCACACACTCACCCCCTCACATACTTGCCCACCTCGTGGTTTGAACCTTGGACCTCCCACTTGTCCACCTCGTGGTTTGAACCTTGGACCTTTGCGTTGCATCCCCAAGTGCACAACACACGGCATATTTTATTTTAACATATCATTTTAATTGATGGTTTTAGTTTAGTTAATTAAAATTATTATTTTAAAGTTGTATCTTATCCATGTTACACCATAATTGATTATCAAGAATGAGACCATTGAACATGACATAATAGTTCTTAAAAGTATAGTTTTAAATGTAAGTTGTACAACAATGATATGGTTTATCGGAGATCCAAACTTGAATCAAATGAAAATGAATATTAAAGTTAAGTGGTAGCCCATGGTTTGGAGAAGAGATCTATTATATTTAAAACCATGGAATGGAAATTTTGTGTAGAAATAAACTATTAAGATACTTCTAATGCGGGTTAGGATAATTGGACTTCCATATCATCTTATCAATGAGGAGGTTTTCAAGAATATTAGTAATAATCTAGAAGATTTTATCCATTGGGATCAACCATTAAGAAGCAAAGGCATGTTGTATATACCTAGATATATGTTTCCATTGATATATTAAAACCTCTATCATAATACATTAAGATTAAATCTAAATATATTCCCGTGAATGTGGTCTAGGAAAGGATACCTCTTGCATTATCGGTGATGTGACCCGGGTTCAATCCCCATGGTGTATGTGTATAATAAGTATTACTAAAAAATAAAAAATTAAATCTAAATCAAGAGAATGAGATCAATAAGTAGAATATGAAAACATTGTATTTTGATTGCACAAATAGTATGAAACTAGACACGTAAAATGAATACAAAGAAAGATACAAAACAATTTGGGCATGAGATAAACTTCAAGATGAAGCAAGGAGATGATCAATATAGAAGCTAGACTATATCAAGGATTGTCTACTTCTAAATAAGTGGTAATGAAATTTCCTCTATACCATTATATGGCAAAGGCTATTATAGTTTACTCAAATAATCCATTAGAAAAAAAGATATGAAAGTACAATAAACAAGTATAAATTTAAAAGGAATAAATATGCAAAGGAAGATGCACAGGGAAAGTTTAAAGGAAAGAAGACAAAAGAGGTCAAGTTTATTAACATAGGTCAATCATCTTCTTTTTCCTTAATTAGTATAAAATCATCTCCTTGCAATAAGAATGAAAGTAGTGTAAAACTTATACCTTGCACTTTAGGGTTTTAATAGAAACATAATAAGGAAATGAGTATGGAGGATATCCATAGAGATTTAGTCTCTTAGGAAAGCATATGAAAGTAATTACTATGGAAATTCATCCTTGTACTTTAGAGTACTTTAGAGATTTTAGGGAAAGATAAAGAAGAGATTTTTTGTGAGATTATTTTTTACACTTTTTAACTCTTCTAGGAAGCATAAACCTAAGTCTCAATATGTTTGTACTTTAGGGTTTCAAGAAAAAATACAATAAATAAAAAGTATATATGATATCCATGAAAATTTAAGGTTTTTGAGAACATAAATGTTAAGTACTATAGAAGATTATCCTTGCACTTTAGGGTTTTTATGTTGATAGAAAGAAATGAACATTTCTCAAGCTATTTCTTACTATTCAAGCTCTTCACCTAGGGAAGCTTAAACTTATAGATAAATTTTATTATAAATAGTATGGAAAAATTAAAGAGATTAATAAATATGAAGGTATTGGTGGGAATGAAAAAAAGAGAGGAAGAAACTCAAAACAAGAATAAAGAGAAAAGGAAACTAGGTTAATATCAATATGGGAAACTATATACAAATATAACAAGTTTTAATTAGAAGTGGTTCTAAACCCATATATAAGAATAAAAAGTGATTTTAATAATGATATCTTGGAATATTAAGGGTATGAATAATACCCCTAAAAAATGTTATTAGGGAATTAATAGCCTTTTATAGTCCTAATTTTGTTTTAGTTCAAAAAGCAAAAATAAGCATAAAGGAATGTAATAACCCATTTAAAAATATTTAGAATATGGGGGATTGTCTATAGATTTTTATTATAGGAGCTTTCAAAGGTATATGGGATAAAATTAAATGAGATGGATAATTATTAGAAGCAAAAAGTAATTGTTGGTCATTTTTTGTAAGCAATAGAAAAAATATCAAAGTTGGGTTATAAATATATAAGCTCAACTATAATCATGAAAGATGTTAGAAAGACATTTGTTTATTTATATCAAAATCAATGATGATTCATAATTAAGACCTATAGATTCTTTGGGGGAGACTTCAATACAATTTTGTCTTGGTTAGAAAAGGGTGGTCCTCTTAGATAGTCTAAATCATTGTAGGATTTTGCTTCATTTGTAAATTTTAATGGGCCTTTGGGATGTTATTTCTTCAGCATTTTAATATACATGGGATAAAAAATGCATTGGGAAACCCCATACAAAAAAAATATTGTACAAAGTTTTGTTATCAAAATTTGGTTATAAATAGAGTATACAATCTCTTTGGATATTTTATTACAAACAACGTTTGATCACAACCCATTCTATTTATATGATGTGAATTACTCAACAATGGTCATCTAGATCCATTTTGATTTCAATCTATATAGATCCAAGACCCTAATTCCTTCTCAATGGTTATGTTATAGTAGGATGAAAATTGATTTGAAGGATTATGTTTGTATCATTTTGTTCAAAAGATGAAATACCTAAGGGGGAAAATAAATATTTTGAATGCCAAATATTTTGGTAACATATAAAGCAAAGGAGAAAATTAAATCCAAACTCAATAATTTACAAGAGATGGTAGAAATCAATGAAATGGGCTAGGATAATCATGTGTAGAAAATATAATTACTTTTTTATTATCATGATGTATTTAAAAATAAAGATTCATATTCATTTAAAAAATTTAGGGAGAGACGGGTTAAGGAAGGGGATAGTAGTATTAATTTTTATGCTAGAACCAAAATATTTTTATCAATTCACCAAATAAAAAATATCTCAATTCTAGATGGAGCAAATATTGAGAACGAAAATTTGGCCCTTTCTTAGCAGTCAACTGTGTGCCCTTTGGAGTATGAGCTTTCCTCATTTCCTTTGGGGGATATGGAAGAAAATGAACAGTAGAGCTTTTAAAAATGAGAAAAGAGATCCCATGTCTGTTGGAGTCAAAATCCTTGAAGCCTTGGAAGAAAATATTTCCATCATCCCCTTCCTTGATGAGTGGAAAAATGACTCTAAGTCTTGAATGGATGACTTTCTTAACCTTTCCAAAAGGAAGCTCCAGCTACAAAGCCTGGTAAGATTAATTGCTCCCAATTCAAATGGATTCTCCCTCCTCTAGGATGGATAAAGCTTAACTTTGATAAGGTTTCTAAGGGGAACCTTGGAATCTCTAGATCTAGGGGAGTAATCAAATATAACAAAGGCAAATAACTTCTTCCATATGCAAAAATCTGTGTCTTCAATCTAGCCACTTTATTGAAGCAAAATCCCTCTTCTAGGGAGTCAAACTTCTAAAAAAAAAATAGAATATTAAAAAGATAATCATTGAAGGTGATTTTCTAAACATTGTTAACATCTTGAAGGGATCTCAACCCTGTATTTGGAATATTGAAGACTTTATGGAGGAGGCAAAAAAAAATATTCTAAACCTTCAGAATTCCTATATCAAATATGTTTATAGAGAAGAAAATAAGGTGGCTAACACCATAGCAAATCCTGGTATGCTGCAGGATGCCCTCTTTATTTGGAGGGAAAGGTTTCCCCAAGATATCATGCAGGCCACCCTTAAATATTCTAATGATGCTTCTTTTTTATCATAGAAATGACACTTCCCCTATCTTGTAATGTTGTTCATTCTCCTGCCATCTAGCTTCTTTTCCGCTTTCTTCACTAAGTCTTTCTATCAACTGTAGTTCAGAAGGAACCCTTCACATCAATGGCTGCTGCATATCCATCGACCCATGACATTGTTGTTTCGAAAGCAAGAAGCGAACAAAATGCTCAACATCATGGGCCTGTCAAACAAAAGAATGGAAGAAATATTAGTACGATTTTATTCTATTCATATTTACAACCAGACAGGCCGTGGAACTTTCAATGGGATAAATTAGTCTAACGCATGTAAGAGCTCTGGAAGAGTAGAGCATATAACCAAAACTAAATATTCTATACATGTAATTCACTGTCAGGTAAATTTTAAATCTCACCCTCAAACTTCTTTCAAATGCATAGTGGGAATTTTCATTCTTAGAAACAGTTTGTTACTCTCTGGTGATGTATTGATCTGACAACATGGAAACATTTCTCTTCTTCCCGAGCCATTCATCATTCCTGCCTTTTTCAGTATAGATTTTGAGTTGGGGAATATCACATTCCCTGAAAACTGAACTGTCCGTGATGTTTTCACATTCCATGTAGTTTCGGAAGCTTCTGTTGGTACTTGAACGTTGTTCCATGGAAGCAATCTCTTCTGAAATTATATTTGTTTCACTCGCCATGAGAAAAGATTCGGCTTCTTCACTCCACAACCTTGAAAAAGCAACCAAAGAAAGGCTAGATGGTGAACATTTCCTAGGTGAACAATAAGATATCATAACCTTGAAGGCAAACAAATTCGTAAATATTATTTTGGATCCGTCAGAAGACAAGTACATTGTTTACCTTTTCAATGAATGTTTACGATCATGGTGGTTGATGCAAACGTGTTCTTGGAAGCTCTGAATTTGCTGTAGTGGAAGGCTTTTGGATTCAAATTCTGCTGTAAGTTAACACCCAAAACAAGTTCCAGATTGATTCCAGTAAGGATTTACTCAAAACAGAACAATGAAAAATGGCATGGAATGAAGTATGAACCACAATATAGGCTCCATCCTAGCAGGGATTAGTCAGTAACTACCATAGCAGTCTTCGTCGTTCTTGTTAGACCTATACATCTGAATCAAGTTAGACCAAATCCTATCAGACCAACATTTTTTATGATTCATAGAAAGATATTCCATGAATGTAAATTGAATATTCCACCAAATCCTATCAAGTATGGCCTCTGCACACCATAAAAAAAATTGAATATTCCATGAATGTAAATTCACCTGAAGGTGGCTCTTCACATGGGAGATTGTAAGTCCCTTGACATTCATAAGCTGAAGGACGAGCTTGGGCGTCGCCTCTGCAAAAAATTTGAAAGGTTTCTCAAAGAATGAAACAAAAAATCCAAGCTGTTAGTGAATTTCATTCGCTTTAATCCCCCCCCAAAAAAAGAATATTTTATCAATACAATATAATATTGGTAGACTTACTGTCTTGTCCCCCAAGACGTTCTACTGCATTCACAAAGCACCGATGAAGGTGAGGATTCCACCGAATGCGAGGAACCTTAGAGCGTATGTATTTCCTCACTGGTCCGGTTCTTTCACAGAAAAGAAGGGGAAGACACAAAAGAAGGGGAAGACAGAGAAAAGAGACTTTAGATCAGAATTTAAGGAGCCTAATTTGGACTCTGAGTGCATTCTACCATATTCTTTTGATTCGGTCAGAGGATACAATCGTCTAAATCTAAGCAACGAAACCCTGCTTCACTTGAATTACACAAGGCCTTGCATTAATAGTAAACACAATAGCAAATGAGTGATAGGATTGAACATTCTAATATAAATTTAAGGAACTCAACAACCAGATTTAACGAAACCTGGACTTTTGGCCTCTAGATCCATTCTGCTCTGAGAGCAACAGGCCATGTCAGGCGCCTGAAATGGCGCTAGTACATTATGTGGGACTCCAAAAGTCCAATCTGCTTCAGGAGGAGGTACAATCTCAAACAAAAATTCAACAACACTTATTTCATTAAAGCGAGCCTGGTCTGCAATCTAGAATTTGAATTTTCTGGATGGACATAGTCAATCCTAGAACTAATTTTCCAAGCCTAAATCCCATTCACTCCATACAACTCCAAGCTCAACCCTTCTGCTTAAATTACTTGAGCATTCCAGAGGCTTGAGCATTTCTTCTAGGGTTTTCAGGGTTTGAAACTCTACTAAGTGGAAATAGGTCAAGTGAAACAAATGCCAGTACATTTAAAATTAAATATTTATTTTGGAGGAGTTGTTGGGGCTAGAATACCAGCCCGCTAAAAGTATGGAAAACGATGGAACGTGGTAAGTAGCGAGGACAACAGGCTAAAAATCTAATGCCACTACTAATACTATTGTTATCCCGGCACCATCAACGTAGGCTGGCCACCTTAAAATGTTATATAAAACCCAGAGAAGAATGACAATTGCACAGATGTCTTTATCTCAATTTGAAAAATACATTTCATTGCAAATGAATCCAGAATTTTTCCTCTTGAGGTTTGACAATCTGCAGGACAGTTATGATTTAGCATTTCTATGCGTCAAATCTAAAATTCGCAATCAAACAAAACATGTTACTCTTGCGAGAATTTCTGAAATAATTCTTTGAACGTGGAGATTTAGTTAACGGCGAAGGTCCAAGGAAAAAACGATATAATACTATTTTGTGTATGAGCAGGTCTAAGTTCCCGTCAAGGTGACGTTGATTTCCGCATGATTGGACTTTAGTTGCGTTTGTGCGGAAACACGAGAAGGGTTGATGGGGTTTTGAGATTTTGATTGCATGTTGAGAGGGTAATACTCATAAAATTTTGACTTGGATGCGTTTTGAGAATCCCATGTCCAATGTCCACAGCCTTTTCTTTCTGAGGGCCATTGAAATTCTAAACCCTAAGATTTAGCTCAGCACTGCCTTTGGTCAAAGCTAATTGCACCAACTCTTTTGACAAGACTGACTTCCCCAGTTTTTTTTTTTTTTCACAAGCTCATTCACACATAATTACATTCTATATTTTGTTTTGGTTTAAATCCAGATCTTTAATAATAATAAAAAAAACTCAAAACTATAATCACTTCAAAGATATATATACATATAAAAAAATTTAATTGTTGTTTTAAAAAATTAATTTTTAAGTTTTAACAAGTATATTATATCATTATTATTTTTCAAGTAAAAAAATAAATGTATTCTTCTACAATCTGTCTTGTTGATACTATATTTTTTTATTTCTTTTGGATTCCAACTTTGAACATTCTTTTGGAATACTTAAACCTTGACCATCAAATCCATCTAGTTGTAAATTCAAATTATTTTTTTAAAAATAAAATAAGTTAAGTAAAGGATGATTGTATTTAAGATTGTTATTTTAATAAATATAATATAAAGTTTATTTTTTAATGCAATGGTATAAATTTGATTATTGAGTTTGAATGATTATTTTCAATCAAAGTGATTATGACATATATATTTTTGATATTTAATAAGGCATATAATTATAGAAGATATTTTATTTTAACATATAATTTTTAATTGATGGTTTTTATTAATAAATTAAAATGATTATTTTTAAGTTGTACCTTATCCATGTTACACCATAATTGATTATCAAGAATGAGATCATTGAGCATGACATAATAGGTCTTAAAAGTATAGCTTTAAATATAAGTTGCACAAATAATGATAGGGTTTATGGAAGATCTAAACATAGATCAAATGAAAATAGAGATTAAAATCTGAACATAGATCAAATGGAAATAGAAATTAAAATTAAGTGGTGGCCCATGGTTTGGAGAAGATATGTATTATATTTAAAACCATAGAGAGAATTTTTTACAGAAGGAAACTATTAAGAGACTTTTAATGTGTGTTAGGATAATTGGACTTCCATATCAGCTTATCAATGAGGAGGTTTTAAAGAATATTAGCAATAATCTAGAAGAGTTCATCCATTGAGACCAACCATTAAGAAGCAAAGACAAGTTGGATATATGTTTCCATATATATATATATATATATATATATTTTTTTTTTTGAATTTACATGGTGGAATCGGTAGCCACCATGAATCCAGGCAGTTGTCTAGCTTTTATGGTCGCCATAGTATTCTGCGCTATCCGCCCTAGAAGCTGCCACACAGATCTTCGCACAGTACGCCCCTATAACCACCATGCCAAAATAATTTTAAACCTTTTACGCCACTAAAAGCACCAGGAAAGGGACAAGTGTTCAGTCCGGTGAGGCTCGAGATTTGAACCTTGGACCTCCGCCCCTCTTATGGGGTTTGGATGAACCAATTGGTCTACACCTCGGACCTGTTTCCATAGATTTATTAAAAACTTTATCATAATACATTAAAATTAAATCTAAATCAAGAGAAGGAGATCAATAACTAGATTATGAAAACATTGTATTTTGAGGGCACAAATATTATGAAACTAGACACATGGAATGAATACAAAGTAAAAATAATGGAGAAAGATACAAAACAATTTGGGCATGAGATAAACTTGAAGATGAAGCAAGGAGATGATATAGAAGCTAGACTAATCAAGGATTTCCTACTTCTAAAAAAATGGTAAATAATTTCCCTCTATACCATTAGATGACAAAGTCCATCATAGTTTACTCAAATAATCCATTAGAAAAAAACAAAATATATGAAAGTACAATACACAAGTATAAATTCAAAAGGAATAAAGACGCAAAGGAAGATACAAAGGAGGCAAAAGAGGTCAAGTTTATTAACATAGGTAAATCATCTTCATTTTCTTTAAGTAGTATAAAATCATACCCTTACAATAAGAATGAAAGTAGTGTAGAACTTATACCTTGCACTTTAGGGTTTTAAGAGAAACATAATAAGGAAATGAGTATGGAAGATATCCATAGAAATTTAGTCTCTTAGGAAAGCATAAGAAAATACTTTAGAGTTTTGAGGGAAAGATAAAAAGAGATTGTTTGTGAGGTTATTTTTTGCACTTTTTCATTCTTCTAGGAAGCATAAACCTAAGTCTCAATATGTTTGTACTTTAGGGTTTCAAGAAAAAATATAATAAAGAAAAAGTATAGATGATATCCATGCAAATTTAAGGTTTTTGAGAACATAAAAGTTAAGTACTATGGAAGATTATCCTTGCACTTTAGGGTTTTCATGGTGATAGAAAGAAATGAATATTTCTCAAGCTATTTATTATAATTCAAACTCTTCACCTAGGGAAACTTAAACTTATAGATAATAAATTTTATTATAAATAGTATGGAAAAATTGAAGATATTAATAAATATGAAGGTATTTGTGGGAATGAAAAAAATAAAGGAAGAAACTCAAAGCAAGAATAAAGAGAAAAGGAAACTAGGTAAATATTAATATGGAAAACTATATAAAAATATGACAAGTGTTAATAAGAAGTGGTTCTAAGACCAAAAATAAGAATAAAAAGTGATGTTGACAATGATATCTTGGAACATTAAGGGTATGAATAAAACCCTTAAAAAAAATTATTAGGGAATTGATAGCATTTTATAGTCCTAATTTTGTTTTAGTTCAAAAAGAAAAAATAAGTATTAAGGAATGTAATAATGCTTCTAAAAATATTTAGAAGATGGGGGATTGTCTACATATTTCTATTAGAGGAGCTTTGGAAGGTATTGCAACAATATGGGATAAACTTAAATGGTATGGATAATTATTATAAGCAAAAAGTAATTGTTGGTCTTTTTGTAAGAAATAGAAAAATATTAAAGTTGGATTATAAATATATAAGCTCCAACTATAGTTACTTCTATTGAAATATGTTAGAAAGACCTCTATTTATTTATATCAAAATCACTGATTATTCATAATTGTGATCTATGGATTTTTTGGGGGAGACTTCAATACAATTTTGTCTTGTTTAGAAAAGGGTCGTCCTAGTTTAGATCATTGTAGGATTTTGCTTCATTTGTAAATTTAAATTGCCTTTGGGATGTTATTTCTTCAATACTTTGATATACATAGGATAACATAATAAATGCAGTGGAAAAACCCATACAACTTTTTTTTCAAATTTTTGCTATCCAAAATTTAGTTATGAATAGAGTATACAATCTCTTTGGATATTTTATTACAAACAAGATTTGATCACAACCCATTCTCATAAGATGTGAATTACTCAACAATGGTCATCTAGATCCATTTTTATTTCAATATATATGGATCCAAGACCCTAATTTCTTCTCAATGGTTATGTTATAGTAGGATAAAAATTGATTTGAAGGATCATGTTTGTATCATTTTGTTCAAAAGATACAATAACTAAGGGGGGAAATAAATATTTTGAATGTAAAATATTTTGTTAACATATAAAGCAAAGGAAAAAATTAAATCCAAACTCAATAATTTACAAGACATACTAGAAATTAATGAAATGGGCTAGGATAATCATGTGTAGAAAATTAATTAATTTCTTATTATCATGATGTATTTAAAAAGAAATATTACTATTCATTTCAAAATTTTAGGGAGATATGGGTTAAGGAAGAGGATAGTAGTACCATTTTTTATGCTAGAACCAAAATATATTTATCATTTCACCAAATAAAAAATATCTCAATTCTAGATGGAGAAAATATTGAGGAAGAATATCCTACCCTTTCTTAGAAGTTAGTTGTGTGCCTTTTGGAATATGAGCTTTTCTCATTTTCTTTGGGGGATATAGAAGAAAAGTAAAAATAGATCTTGTAAGAATGAGAAAAGAGATCCCATGTTTTTTGGAGTCAAAATCCTTGAAGCCTTGGAAGAAAATGTCTCTATCATCCCCTTCTTTATGAGTGGGAAAGTGACTCCATGTCTTCGAATGGATGAATTTATTGGCCTTCCTAAAAGGAAGCTCTAGTTGTGAATCCTAGTAAGATTGATTTTTCCCAAGTCAAATGGATTACCCCTCCTCTAGGATGGATAAATATTAACTTTGATAGGGTTGCTAAGGGAAACCTAGAAATCTCTAGACCTAGGGAAGTAATTAGAGACAACAAAAGCAAAATACTTCTTACATATGCAAAAAACTTGGATCTTAAATATAGCAACTTTGTTGAAGCAAAAGCCCTCTTATAGAGAGTCAAACTTCTAGAAAGAAATAATATTAAGAAGGTAATCATTGAAGGTGATTCTCTAAATATTTTTAACAACCCGAAGGGATCTCAACCCTTATTTTAGAATATTGAAAAATTTATGGAGGATGCAAAAAGAAGTATTTTGCACCTTGAAAATTCCTATATCAAACATATTTATAGATAAGGAAATAAGGTGACCAACACCATGAAAAATCTCTGTATCTTGCAGGATACCCTCTCTATTTAGAGGGAAAGGTTTCCCCAAGATCTCATTTAGACCACCCTTAAATATTCTAATGATACTTCATTTTGACCACAGGAATGACACTTCCCTTTGGAATATACCTATGAATGACTTACAAAAGGAGGATGGTTCTTGTTATGATGGTTATTTTGCTCTTTCCTATTGGAGAGTCATTTCAAAAGTTTGTCCTATTGAACAATATCTCTATGACAAGTGGAACATGGGGCTCAAAATATTGAAATATCATCTATCAGACCTTAGGCTCTCTTGCATGGCCTTCTACTTAGATGTTTATCATCATAATATTTTTAAGGTTCCTTTCCATTAGCTAGTTAGTGGTAATATTTATATTTTTGTCCTAAAAAGTCCAGTAGACAAGAGAATCAATATATTTAAGGTAATGCATTGGATAATTTTGGATCCCAAGACCTCTCTTAGACCTCTTGCTAAGAGGTTAGATGATTCTTATCCTCTCATGGTTTTAAAACTCATCCCTTCTAGCATGTCAATCCATTTTTAGGCCCAATTAACCTAACATGTCACTTTGACATGAGGATAAAAAGCCCTAAAGTGGAGAGATGGTTACCTTTAGGTTAAGCTAACCTAGCATGCATTTTCAACCTTAAAGTGATGAGTTGGCCATATTTGGGCTTGGATATCCTGATGTGCCACTCCTTAGTGATGAGCTAGTCATATTTGGGTCTAGTTGTCCTAATGTATCATTCCAAAGAGAATTATTGGTCATATTTAGACTTAATTATCATAATATGTCATTTTAAAGTGAAGAACTTATCATATATTGGTCTGGTTGACCTAATGCGTCACTCTGAAGTGATAAGTTGGTCATGTTAGTTATCGAATGACTTAATGTATCACTTTGATAAGAGAAAAAAGAGCCCCAAAGTGATGTGCTAGCTATCTTTAGGCCCTTGTCCTCATATGCTCACTCCTCATGGAAAATGGACACTACCTTCCATAAATCTCTATGATGTTCTTAAGATCATGTATTTTGATTATACCTTGCACTATAGGATGGTGTTTACCCCAAGGTAGATTTGGAGGTATGAGGGGATAGCAATATTTCTTAGGATAAAAAATCTTCCACATTTGAGACCCTAGTTTTAGGTATTATTGGAAATAGTCCTCTATATGGAAAGCATAAATGTAAGTTTAAAAGGGTAAGGAGTAGCACATTATACCACCTCCATTTTTCCTCTCCTTTGCGTACTTTCTTCTTGATCCTTTATTGTTGGTACTCTATGAGTTGTTCATATCATCTAGGGTAGAATATTGAAAATGAGGATCAATATGTGGAACTTGTTGCCCTAATGCTTGATAAGGACATCTAAGATATCTTAAAAAAAGGTAGTTTTTGTCCTTTCTAAATAAATTCAATAGGTATAATCAGGATCTCTCGATGGACATGGTCCACTTGTGGGATGATAGAAGAGTTAAATCCAAGGGCATTGGGTTCACTATCATATTTACTTTCATCATTGAGGTCTTTAGACTAGTAGCCTTAAGTGAATGCATCAATAGATAAAAGCATTCGTTGGCTAAAGAATTGCATATTTTTTGTGGAAAAGGGGAACACATGGAGAAATTCCAAAATGACATCCTCTTTGATTCCCTTCCCAACCCTTAATATAGAGTTGTTATCACCATCATGTAGTTATTCATACTAGATGAGTATTTTTCATTGTTAGGAGTTTCCACCTAGCCTTCTTCAACCATATCTAACAAAAAAGAAGATGAATGTCCCTACTTTCCTCTTAAAATATGTTGAGAAATCTATGAAGCAGATCAAAAATAGAAATTCCTCTATTCTACAACACCAAGTCTTACTAAAGATCATGTTCATGCATTCAACCAAGAAAGGGAGCCATGGTGGGGTGATGAGCCTCAACCTAGATTATAGGAGTTCCTCTAATGAAGAAGAAAACAAAATCCATGTAAGAAACTGGGAAAGAGAATGAAGAGTCCCCCCATCACTCTAGGAAAGACACTACTACATATTTTGATATTACCACTCGAAGGAAAAAATAAATGAGATGAACAAAGCCAAAACACAAAAAAGTGAAATGAGGTTCAAAAAAGAATTAGATCATGAGGAAGAGTTGGATTTTGCTAGAGGATTATCTAAGATCCAAAGGTGTTCCAAATTCTTTATTCTTAGATACAAGAAAGAGGATGACTCTCCCATCCAAAATATGAAGATCTTATAGGATTCCTCCCCACCCCCTTTGTTATAAAAATATTTTTTGTCCTTAACCAAAAGAAATAAAATTAGTGCAGTCCTCTCTTGAAAAAACCTAAGCAAATAAGTCCTCCCTTGATGAAAGCAAAGCAAAGTAATGTTCCTCTAGCCATGAAGAAATATACTAAGATACCTCCAAAGTCTAATTCTCATCTCAAGAACATCCTCCAAGTATTAATGATATCTTTAGTTCCATCAAAAGGATTTGTAAGATGTTAGTATACTACACAAATGAAGTGACCCTTATTTTGGGAGATCTCAAGAAAAATATGGGTGACACATAACCTATTGCTAAAAAGGAAGACCCTAAAGAAGAGACCACTCAATAAGGATCCTATGTGAAACTCTGTTTCTCTCTCCTCCTGGTGGGGTGTGCCTAGTTCTTGTATTCTAATGTCTTTGTGATGGTGCCTCTTCTTAGTTAGGATCCTCTTTTGTTAGTAGGATCCTAGTAGGATTTTTATGTGTTGGTTTTTTTTCCTTTCTTTTTTGTCTTCTCTCTATAGATTGCAAAATATTTGGGTACCCTTTCAAAACCCCTTCTTCTACCAAATAAAAAATTAAGGAAGAAAATGATATAAATAAAGAAATAATTAATTAATTCAAAGACACTCTCAAATATTGGGCATGATAATTAAGTTACTTTTTTACAAAATATTCCATCAATTATCACATAGAGATAAAATGAAAACTTGAAAAGGAAGATCTCTATGAAGAAGTTATATGAGAGTGTCTTCTTATTTCACCCTAACAAGGCATCTTTCCAAGAAGGATATCCTACCACTTTATTTCATAATTTTAGGATTTGTTGAAGAGTTATATATTGGTTATGGTCAAATATGTAAGAAAAAGAAGGTTACTAATGAGCCCCAAAATTATCATATTTTGGGTTTATCTTTGATATGAAAAGGATGCTTTATGTACACCATTATGTAATAATTTATTGTAGTCATGATCCATAATATGGATGTTGTAGACAATAGAAAATGGTTTGTATGTACATTAATAAAATAGAATAAGGAAGTATTTTTTACTCCTAGATAATATAGAGAAAGGATTAGTTATAACCACATCAATAAAATAAATATTAGCAACTACATCAATGTTATAGTCTTAATTACAATAGTATTAAAGTCAACTATGATTACAATAGTGATGTAATCATGATGGTAATTGGTATATCAATAGTTATATCGCGAGATAGATCTTATAATATTTTTATTTAGGATTTATCTTTTCTATTAAAAGGAGTTTGATAAATTAATTCTGTAGGATGAGAATCCCACTTAATTTATAAGTTTCTAGGAAGAAGGAAAAAGTTGTTGCTCTTGACCTCAATTAGTTATAGCCAGTTTAAAATGTTGTAACTATCTATTTGTAGGATAACAAATAAAATTCTAGAGGGATTTTTTTAATTATCCTTTGTAATAATTTATCCCTATAAATATTCTTCATACATTGTAAAGATCTTAGCCAAGATATTTATCAAAAATTCTAATTTGAATAAATATCTTATTTTTCTGATTTTATTTTATCTCAACTTGTTGAATAGCCAAGGATGTGGTGATCTTCTCCAAGTATAGTCAAGGAAGGGATCTCTTGTTTAGACAAGAATTGGGATCCACAAGCTATTAGAGTAGAATTATCATGGATCCATTTTCTTATCTACTTCTTCATTTTCTTGTTCTATATAGACTAGACCAAGAATTTTACATGATCATGGATTGAAAATATTTAAAGAATCATATTCAACTAGTTAAATTACTACCAAAGTAGATATGTAGCCTTAAGCAATTGATGGTTGAATTCTATCCCTATCATTTGGCATCATTGTTAGGGATCTAAGGCATAATTCACAATTATTTTTCATTGAGTTCAATAAACAAGCAAGTGGGGAGCACACAACACCTAGCCTTGAAGGATTTCCTATAATTTTATTTCAACAATTTTAGGATTTATTGAAGAGTGATATGATGGCTATGGTTTAAGAGGCCAAGAAAAAGAAGGCTTTTCATGACCCCCCAAAATATTATATTTTGGGCTCATCTTTAACATGCAAAGGATTATTTATGTATTCCCATATGTAACCACTTATTTTGATTATGATCCATCTTATGAATGTTGTAGATATTAGAAAATAGTTTATATATACCTATAACTATATCTATCTATCTATCTATCTATCTATCTATCTATATATTTTTGTTGTTATAATAAATTTGTTGTGTAAACTTGAAATCTCAAATAGTTTAGAAGAATCTAGAAATAAGGAGAAAAAAGTTGTTGCTCTTAACCTCATTTATTTAGAATGTTATAACTACCTAGCTTTAAGATAAGTAATAGGATTCTAGTAGGAAATTATTATATATGATCTATAATATTTTATCCTTATAAATATTGTCCATGCATTGTAAAGAATTTATCCAACACATATATCCAAAATTCTTATTTGGATAATAATAATTTGATTTTTATATACTTTTTGAACTCAACTTGTGGAATATCCCAATATGTGGTGATATCCTCCGACTAAAAGCAAGTAAGAGACCCCTTGTTTACGTAGGAAGAGGGATCCATAATCTATTATAGTAGAAATTCCTTTTCTTTCTTACTCCTTTCTTTCCTTGTTTTGTAGATAGGCTAGATCTAAATCTCCTATGTGGATGGGTGTATACAACATATTCCTTGGAGGAATTTTGTGTGATCTTGGATTGAAAATATATGAAGGATTAAATATTTAGCCACTTGAAGTACTACCAAAGTAAAGATCTAGCCTTGAATAATTGATAGTTGAATTATATTCCTATTATTTGGATTTTTTAGGGACCTAATACACCATTCACAGTTAGTTTTTATTGAGATCTATAGAAAAACAAGTAGGGAGCATACAAGCCTTATACTCACCCAACAAAAGTTGATCATGAGACATTTGGTACAAATTTTTCTACAAGTGTGTGTGTTTTAATTTCCTCATTGATAGAAGTATTCTATTTTTAACCAATGCATTCTAGGAGTACTTAGTAGAAATTTGGGGTATTATATTCTTGTTGTAGTGGTTTATCTAGAAATATTTTCATTACAATCTAGCCAACTTTTTCATGTATGTGGACAACTATTAAAATATTCAAGAGGATCCTAATATTTTATTTTTTAGTTTAGGGCTTATGTTGTGACTTGCATAACTATCCTACATAGGATTGGACCAATCAAATATTTTTTATAGTTATTTGTGATGAGACAATAAAATATCTCATTATTTCAATGATATGTTACATAAACTACATATGTTACCTAAAATACTATAATTTAATGCCAAGTAGTTTGATTATTATTTATGTTGATGTTGATGTTAACATAGTAAATTGAAAAAAATGGTCTATTTCTATGTGGATAGGTTTTCTACAATTTTGTGGTTATTTTGTATATTTTTAGCACTAATTAAATTGTAATAAAACATAGTGAAAAGCATTGGAAGTGGCAGTCTTGGTTATTAATTTTAAAGTCTAACTCTACATGTTTAAATATGTTTCCTACTATTATTTTGTATATTTAAGATAATATAAAGTCAAATTATGTGAACTACATGTTTGTTAGAAAAACTATAGTTTTATAACATAAAACTATAGGTTTCTCTAGAACATTAGGGCAACCGACTACAATTTTATGAATAAATGTATTAGGCTTCAAAACAAGGGTAAAAACACATTTTTCATGCATAAGGAGTAAAAGGGAATCATATCCATGCATCAACGATCAGCCAATAAATCAAAAACTAGAAGTTTTGCATGGATCAAATATTTAACCACATGTTCCAGAGCAATTGCAGCATTTTTTGCATACAAAAACCAAAATTAGTGTTTGACCAATTTGAAGGTGCAAATAACGAGCTAAACACAATTTAATTTTAGCACATTCTAAGATGTTGCCTATCCTCCTAATGTTGGTTGATTTCACTATCATTCAATTGTACTGTGCGTTTTACTCACTTGCCTCACGTTCTTATTTCATGAATGGCTTGTATGACTTATATATCATGAAAAGAAATCATTTCATTTCCCTTGGAGTTACTTTTTGTAATGTGATACTTGGATAAGTATCTCTTTACTCCTCTTGTGTTTTTTCCTTCCAAGTGGTGCTTCTCTTCTACATAATATTTATTCTCTTTCTTGGTAATGCTTATTTATGTTCTTCTAGGTGGTGGCACCTCTCTTCTACGTAACACTTGTTTATTCTCTTGCTTGATAATGCTCCTTATTTTCTATGTAGTATTTTTTCTTGCTTGATAACGCTCCTTTTCTATGTAGCGCTTTCCTTGCTTGATAGTGATCCTTGCTTACTAATGTTCTATTCTCATTTATAATTGGCACCAAACATTCATAATCTTCATAACAACAAATAACGTTAGATTTTCTATCAATTTCTCCTTGTTTTTGGTGTTCTCTAGTCCTTTGTAACATTGTTTGCTTTTGGATTTGGTGGCTTCTTGATTTTGATACACAAATTCTACTCTCTAATGTTACATATTTCCTTGAGTAACAAGTTTTTCTATGGTGCTCTATCTTCCTCTCTGTCTAAATATGGTGGCTCTTCTCTAGAATGATGGCTCCTCCTTCAAGATGATGGTGCTTCCTCTTGAGATTTGCGGTTATTCTACTCTTGTATGCGGGTCCATTCACCTTCAAATGCTAGGGTGCTCAACTTCAATTTTTATTTTCATTTTTTGCTTTCCTTCAAGTGACTCTTCAATAAGTGCAAAAACTATTTGGATCCTCCAAATGATACATATTTTCTACATTCTCCAAAAAATCCTTTGTAGTGATGCTTCATCTTAAACTTCGTGGCTCCTCCTTGAACTCAGTGGATCTTTCTTGAGCACCACTCCTCGTAGCAGCTTCAACCTTTTCTTAAACAATGTTTGAGCTCCCTTCTTCCTGATCAGTTTGCTTTCACTTTGTTGCACTTCCTTTCAAACTTTCTTGACTCTATGCTTGGTGGTTTATTCTTTGGTGACTCCAATATTTTAATTTATACCAAAACCTTTACCTTTTGGATAGTATATTGTATTCAATTTTTGCTATATAATATTGGCTTTTTGACTATCAAAAAATAGTGAGGAGTTGATATTTTATCTTTTCTAACTTCTCCTTTCTTTTCTGTAGGTTCTAATCCCTTGTGAATGCTATCTTCTCTGATATTTGAAGATATAAACTTGAGATCTTTCCTTTTTCTACTTTAAAACTCAAATATGGTGTTTTCAAAAAACTTAAATAATACTTGTATAGAAAAATTTAATAACACCAATTTTCGAACCTTATTTTGGCCTCCTTCATAGCAATATTTTATGGTGATTTGGTTCACCTAGTTCCTAACCCGTATTTGTAAAATTTGTAGCTCTCATTTCTACTTAATTGTTGCCTCAAACTTGTAAATTTTGCAACTCTAATTGTTGTCCAAATTTTCTGCCTTTTAGCCTTTAATTTGCTATTCAAAAATCTAATTTTTGTGGCTTCAATTCTCCTCCAACTTTATTCTCTCAAACTCTAAAATTTGCAGCTATTAGTGCTGCCCAAAATTTTACCCTCTCGCTGTCCTAAAATCTATAATTTTTAGCTTCTAATTTAGCCAATTCCTCCTTCGTTTGTTGTCCTTAACTCTCTCGAATCTACTAGAAAACTCCTCCAATTCGTAGCTCTAATATTGCTTCTAATGTAGCCCAATTTTCCTAATTTGCTACCTTATTTTTCTACCAACTCATTTTTCAATTTTTTGTTCAAAGGCACTTCAAAATATACCCAACTCTTCTCCAAAATGCAGATTTATGTCACCTTCAATTTATTGTCCTTTGACTCTTCAACTTCTGCTATGAAATTCACCAATCTTCTCCTTTGCAAATCAGCCTTCAAGCCTTTAATGAAAGTCTTCAAATTTCTCAAATTGGTGGTCTCTTCTACCTTCTTTCTGCTCCTTAGATCTTATGAAATTCTGACTTCAAACTTGGCCTATTCTTCAAAAAATATTTCCAAAATTTGGCAAACTTCTTGCTAAATTCCTTCTTTCTTTTAGTTCAAAATTTGGCAAACTTCTTGCCAAATTCCTTCTTCCTTTTGAGCTTATTGTCACATGACCAATTGTCCCAAATTCTTCTTTTTAGGAGTTACTTTTTTTTTAGAAGCTACTCCTTGTAATCTTCTCCCTGTAGCTTTTTTCAAATCTTCTCCAATGACCACTTCAAACCTTCTCCTAATTTTTATCAAACAATTTATATGTAACACGTATAATACTACTATATGAAGAAATATTAAAAAAAATCCTTACATGTATACAAATTATATTACAAAAATTATACATTAAAAAATAAAACACGTTTACTGCATACCGTGCCTTTCCAAACAATCATCATAATCAACGACGTTTCTGTATTTCCTAGCAGTGTAGTGTAGTGTGCACTTGCAATAGATTTGTTACTTATTCGCATTGGATTTGATCAAATTGACATAGTCAAGTCTAGTTTAATATCTTTTACTGCAGGACAGGTTCTAATTCTCTTAGTACCAGTATCAATGCTAAGAGATAGACTACTGTCAACTATCTCGTAATGTTGTTCATTCTCTTGCCATCTAGCTTCTTTTCGGCTTTCTTCACTAAGTCTTTCTATCAACTGTAGTTCAGAAGGAACCCTCCACATCAATGGCTGCTGCATATCCATCGACCCATGACATTGTTGTTTGGAAAGCAAGAAGCGAACAAAATGCTCAACATCATGGGCCTGTCAAACAAAAACTATGGGAGAAAGATTAGTACAGTTTTATTCTATTTATATTTACAACCAGACAGGCCATGGAACTTTCAATGGGATATATTGGTCTAATGAATGTAAGAACTTCGGAAGGTAAATTTTAAATCTCACCCTCAAACTTCTTTCAAATGCACAGTGGGAGTTTTCCTTGTTAGAAACAGTTGGTTCTTTGATGCGCCATTCATAACATGGAAACATTTCTCTTCTTAAATCTGATAACATGGAAACATTTCTCTTCTTCTCGTGCCATTCATCATTCATGCCTTTTTCAGTATAGCTTTTGAGTTGGGGAATATCACAATCCCTGAAAACTGAACTGTCCGTGATGTTTTCACATTCCATGTAGTCTTGGAAGCTTCTGTCGGTACTTGAACGTTGTTCCATGGAAGCAATCTCTTCTGAAATTATATTTGTTTCACTCGCCATGAGAAAAGATTCGGCTTCTTCACTCCACAACCTTGAAAAGACAACCAAAGGAAGTCTAGATGGTGAACACTGAACATTTCCTAGGTGAACAATAAGATATCAAACCTTGAAGGCAAACAAATTCGGCCATAACCTTGAAGACAAGCACATTGCTTACCTTTTTAATGAATGTTCACGATCATGGTCGTTGATGCAAACGTGTTCTTGGCAGCTCTGAATTTGCTGTAGTGGAAGGCTTTTGGATTCAAATTCTGCTGTAAGTTAACACCCAAAACAATTTCCAGATTGATTCTTGTAAGGATTTACTCGAAACAAAATAATGAAAAATGGCATTGAATGAAGTATGAACCACAATATAGGCTTCATCCTAGCAGGGATTAGTCAGTAATTACCATAGCAGTCTTCGTCGTTCTTGTTAGACCTATACATCTGGATCAAGTTAGACCAAATCCTATCAGACCAACATTTTTTATGATTCATAGAAAGATATGTATGGCCTCTGCACAACATAAAAAAAATTGAATATTCCATGAATATAAATTCACCTGAAGGTGGCTCTTCACATGGGAGATTGTAAGTCCCTTGACATTCATAAGCTGAAGGACGAGCTTGGGAGTCGCCTCTGCAAAAAAATTGAAAGGTTTCTCAAAGAATGAAATAAAAATCCAAGCTGCTAGTGATTTTCATTTTGCTTTAAGCCCCCAAAACAAAAAAGAGTAATTTATCAATACAATATAATATTGGTAGACTTACTATCTCGTCCCCCAAGACGTTCGACTGCATTCACAAAGCACCGATGAAGGTGAGGATTCCACCGAAGGCGAGGAACCTTAGAGCGTATGTATTTCCTCACTGGTCCGGTTCTTTCACAGCTTCCCATATTTATTTTTCTTTACAACAGACTAAGCTACGGAAGAAGGGGAAGACAGAGAAAAGAGACTTTAGATCAGAATTTAAGGAGCCTAATTTGGACTCTGAGTACATTCTACCATATTCTTTTGATTCGGTCAGAGGATACAATCGTCTAAGTCTAAGCAACGAAACCCTACTTTAATTTTATTACTCAAGGCCTTGCATTAATAATAGACACATTAGCAAATGAGTGATAGGATTGAACATTCTAATATAAATTTAAGCAACTCAACAACCAAATTTAACGAAACCTGGACTTTTGACCTCTAGATCCATTCTGCTCTGAGAGCAACAGGCCATGTCAGGCGCCTGAAATGGCGCTAGTATCAAACAAAAATTCAACAACACTTATTTCGTTAAAGCAAGCCTGGTCTGCAATCTAGAATTTGAATTTTCTGGATGGAGGTAGTCAATCCTAGAACGAATTGTCCAAGCCCAAATCCCATTCACTCCATACAAATCCAAGCTCAACCCTTCTGCTTAAATTACTTGAGCATTCCAGAGGCTTGAGCATTGCTTCAGGGTTTTCAGGGTTTGAAACTCTACTAAGTGGAAAAAGGTCAAGTGAAACAAATGACAGTACAGTTAAAATTAAATATTTATTTTGGAGGAGTTGTTGGGGCTAGAATGCCAGCCAGCTACAAGTATGGAAAACGATGGAACGTGGTAAGTAGCGAGGACAAAAGGCTAAATATCTAATGCAACTACTAATACTAATGCCACTATTTTGTGTATGAGCAGGTCTACGTTCCCGTCAAGGTGACGTTGATTTCCGCCTGATTGGACTTTATTTGCGGAAACCGATACACGTGAGGAGTTAGTAGGGTTTTGAGATTTTGATTGCATGTTGAGAGGGCAATACTCATAAAATTTTGACTTGGAGGCGTTTTGAGAATCCCCTGTCCACTGTCCTCAGCCTTTTCTTTCTGAGAGCCATTGAAATTCTAAACCCTAAGATTTAGTTCAGCACGGCCTTTGGTCAAAGCTAAGTGCACCAACTCTTTTGACAAGACTGACTTCGCCAGCTTTCTTCCCACACGCTCATTCACACATACTCACGTACATTTTACACTTTGCTTTGATTTAAATCCATTTTTAATAAAATAAAATAAAAAATTTCAAAACTTTAATCACTTCAAAAATATATATTAAAAAAAAATTAATTGTTATTTTAAAAAATTAATTTTTAAGTCTTAATAATTATATTATATCATTATTATTTTTCAAGTAAAAAAATGTGTTCTTCTACTGTCTTGACGATACTCTATTTTTTTTATTTCTTTCCGATTCAACTTTGAACATTCTTTTGGAATACTTAAACCTTGACTATTAAATCCATCTTCTTGTAAATTCAAATTATTTTTTTAAATATAAAATAAGTTAAGGATGATTGTATTTAAGATTGTTATTTTTATAAATATAATATGAAGATTATTTTTTAATGTAATGGTATAAATTTAATTATTGATTTTGAATGATTATTTTCAATCGAAGTGATTCTGACATATATTTTTTATATTTAATAAAGCATATAATTATAGAGGATAATTTATTTTAAAATAAAATTTTAATTGATGGTTTTTAATCTAATTAATTAAAATTGTACCTTATCCATGTTACACTATAATTGATTATCAAGAATGAGATCATTGACCATGATATAATAGGTCTTAAAAGTATATCTTTAAATGTAAGTTGCACAAATAATGATAGGGTTTATCTGAACATAGATCAAATGGAAATAGAGATTAAAATTAAGTGGTGGCCCATGGTTTGGAGAAGAGATGTATTATATTTAAAACCATAGAAAAAATTTAATAGAAAAAAACTATTAACAAACTTTTAGTGTGTGTTAGGATAATTGGACTTCCATATCAGCTTATCAATGAGGACCATCCATTGGGATTTAAATCTAGAAGAGTTCATCCTTTGGGATCAACCATTAAGAAGCAAAGGCAGGTTGTATATACTTGGATATATATTTCCATAGATATATTAAAACCGTTATCATAATGCATTAAAATTAAATCTAAATAAAGAGAACGAGATCAATAACTAGATTATGAAAACATTATATTTTGAGGCCACAAATATTATGAAAACACATGGAATGAATACAAAGTGAAAATAATGGAGACAGATACAAAACAATTTGGGCATGAGATAAACTTGAAGATGATGCAAGGAGATGATCAATATAGAAGCTAGACTAATCAAATATTTCCTACTTCTAAAACAATGGTAAAGAAATTCCCTCTACACCATTAGTTTGTCATCAGAGTTTACTCAAATAATCCATTATAAAAAATAAAAGATATGAAAGTACAATGCACAAGTATAAATTCAAAAGGAATAAATATGCAAAGGAAGATACATTGGATATTTTTAAAGCAAATGAGGCAAAAGAGGTCAAGGTTATTAACATAGGTAAATCATCTTCATTTTATTTAAGTAGTATAAAATCATCTCCTTGTAATAAGAACAAAGTAGTGTAGAACTTATACCTTGCACTTAGGGTTTTAAGAGAAACATAATAAGGAAATGAGTATGGAAGATATCCATAGAATTTAATCTCTTAGGAAAGCATAAAAAAGTAATTACTATGGAAATCCATATTTGTACTTTAGAGTTTTCAGGGGAAGATAAAAAAGATATTGTTTGTGAGCTTATTTTTTGCACTTTTTAATTCTTCTAGGAAGCATAAACCTAAGTCTCAATATGTTTGTACTTTAGGGTTTCAAAAAATAATAATAAAGAAAAATGTATAGATGATATTCATAAAATTTAAGGTTTTTGAGAACATAAAAGTTAAGTACTATGGAGGATTATCCTTGCATTTTAGGATTTTTATGGTGATAGAAAGAAATGAATATTTCTCAAGCTATTTCTTACAATTCAAGTTCTTCACCTAGGAAAATTTAAACTTATAGATGATAAATTTTATTATAAATAGTATGGAAAAATCAAAGAGATTAAAGAATATTAAGGTATTGGTGGGAATGGAAAAAAGAGAGGAAGAAAATCAAAGCAAGAATAAAGAGAAAAGGAAACTACGTAAACATTAATATGGGAAACTATATACAAATATGACAAGTATTAATAAGAAGTGGTTCTAAGCCCATAAATAAGAATAAAAAGTGATGTTGATAATGATATCTTGGAATATGAAAGCACGAGGATACGAAAGCAAAAAGGAAAGCGAGTATGCAAAATGCAAACAAAAACCGGACTCAACGCTAAATCCTAGAAACTTGAAAGTGCATGAAAAGAGGGAAAAGCACGAGTGAATCAAAATGAAACAAATAGGAATAAAGAAGACAGCCCTTTTTATTGATATGTTTCAAACTCGGTTACAATGCACATCCTCCCCTTCCAAGGGCTAGGAGCGTTTAAGCATGAGTTCTTGTTACATCCATGGGCGCCTTTCCTTCTTTCGCGTGCCCACATGTAAAATTGGGCGGACCAAAACGTTGCCGCCTCTTGGAATGATGAGTCTTGACAACTCGTTGCTCCTCCGATGTTCGAACCCTGCATTCAAAAGAACAAGAAATGGTCAGTAGCACCTACGGATGAAACAAAGCATGCAATCCCCAAGCCTACGATAAGTGAATGAGAAAAATGAATTAAACCAAGATTAAAACAGATCCAAATGCTCTAAAAATTTGACAGGGGCATCAAGATACCACCAGGAAGGTTTTGCAAAAAGAACAATCGAGAAATTCCTCACCAATTTGAATTCGCTTCGGGGCGGGATGAATTCACCTACAACAAAATGCCGAAAAGATACTGTCTCAATGTCCTACCTAGGAAGCTCCAAAAGACCTGCAAACTTGGGATAAGCTAATTGGGGGCATTTTGGGAAGACCCAGATGGTCAGATTTTCCCAATTTGGCCTTCATCAATGGGAATTTGATGATGCTACCTACGGATTAGTAAAAGCGAACAAAGCTAGAAATATGATCAAAATTGCTCAAAATGAGACGAAATTCGAATGAAAACCTATTTAAACATCATAGAATTGAATGCAAAAATGAAAGAAAGCAAATCTACCATGGAATTCCCATCGCTCCGAAAGGGGGCGATTAGGATTGTGGCAGTGTGGGAGAGGGCGCCCATGGGGCAGGCCGCCCACCGTTTGAGGCCTAATTTTGACACCAATCCACTTGGGATGGGTCCAAAACCTCTTGTGTGGTATTGTTGGAAAATTTGGTGGAGTATTGTGGCCAAATGTCATGTTTTGGGATCAGGATTTGTCCTCCCAATAGTCACCCAATGACCTCCCTTCTAAAGGAGATCAAGGATGTGAAAGGCACAAATCCAAAAGGTGTGAGATGTGTAAATAAAATGACAACACTTCATTGCTCTAAAATGCTACTTCTCTTCATATTTTGGGGTGAGGAAACTCACCAATTTATAGACCTAGAGGTCTCTTGAAATGGGCATGCAGAGGCACCACTTGGCAATCATGCCTTCCCAAGGGGAAGGAGATTCCTCCCTGAATAGGGACTTCATGACTGACCTTACAGATGCCTCTAACGCTTGAAAACACTCACCCATACTCCCATGCGATGAAGGAAGCGTTGGGTGGTGGACCTGAGCTGCCATTTGTCAAGATTTGACTTTTTGCCCGTCAAACCTACAATTCACCCCACCCTAGAGAAAATTTAGAATTCATCCTTGGGTGAGGCGAATCCTAGATTGAATTCGTCCCAGGGTGGGACAGATACTGAGCAAAGTGCCTGAAGGTGCCAAATTGATCCTTGACCTTTCAAAACTACTGTGAGAGTGGTTAGGACCATTGTTTGACCTCTAGGGGCTGCCCTTAGGGCTGTGTGTGTCAATGCAATCAGTGTTTGTAGTCACATAATTGGTTTGGTGTTGTTTTGGTGTCTATAGATGCCCCTTTTTGGGATGGGCTGTGCATGGCACAACGCCGAGCAAAAATAGATAACCAAAGCATTAATGATTAGGGTTTCTCAGTAACCTAACCAAATTTTGATGCCCCAAGTATGGAAAGGGCATGCATTCTTGAATCCTTGCTTCTGACGAGTGAAGGAACTCAATTCAAGTGTTAACCTTTTTCGATGAGGTGTTACTTGATCTTGGACATTGATCGGTCATGAATAGGCAAAGGGCGCAACCTTTTATCTATGAGAACCTTGAGTTCATGATTCACGAAATGCCAAGTGATTTGATCAGGTTGTGATTATTGATTTTTTATTGCCCCAAGCAGGAGCATGATTGTCTTTGTCAATGATTCTTTGAATGCATGCCATTTTCCTTAATTGGGTGTGTGTTTGTTGATTGGTGACTAAGTGTGACTACCCCCTCAAGCGACGAATCGATGAGAGAATGACCTTCATGAGAAAAGCGACGAGTCGCTTGACCCAAGATGACTTGTGCAAGGGTGCCCTTAGATGTTTTAGCGTTAAGTGTGTGCAGTTTTCCGACATTTAGACCTATTTTTGGTGGGTGGTAACCCTTTTTGCAATGCTTTTTGGAGCTAAAATTGGCAAAAATCCATCCTCTCGTGGAGTTGTCCAGCTATGGTAGCCTTATTAGGGAGTAGGATAGTGACAATTTGTAACCCCAACATCTATTTTTGCATGCCCGAGATGTCAAGTGCAATAGAACTCTCATCGGGCAAGTTTATTAGCTGTTTTAGTGCATTTTTGTTCAATTTTTGTTGTTTTTTGAAATTTCTACCTTGAATTCATCCCAGGGTGGGACGAATACCAGGTTAGTATTCATCCTAGGGTGGGACGAGTGCTAACCAGAGTGCTCGTCCTAGGGGAGAACGAATATAAGCTCAAAAGGCCTATTTAAAGGTCAAAACTAGGGTTTGGGCTCATTTGCATTCAAATTTTCTTGCGATTTGGAGCTCTGGGGAGGAGGAGGTTAATTCTACAAAGCAAAGCACTACCTAATTTCTCCTGACATCATGAGTGCACAAACCAGATCGAGTGGCGAAGCCAAAGTGAGACCAATAAGTGCTCCCTAGTGTTATTGCTTTTGTTATACGTTTTAAAACTGTAAGTGTTTTGTGTAATTTTCTTTGTGATGATGTTTTCCAAAATTTAAAATTGAAACCTTGAAACTGAGCTGAACATAACCAAGACTTAGTTTACAACTGAATGACAAACGTAGTTAAAACCTAGGTAAAGAATTGTTATTTTGCTTTTAACTAAAACCCTAGGATAAATGGAACGTAAAACCCTAGTTCTTAGGTTGAGCTGGTCAGTTTTAAAATGTAGGTTACAACCCTAGGTTTAAAACTGTTATTTTAATTTTGTTTTGTTTGTGCAGACTTTGTCAAGTTTAACTTAGAATACAGAAATTCGAAGACTGACAACTGGACTGACAAATTATTGTGTTTTTGTTAATTAATCAGTTTAGAGTTTAAAAACCCTAGGACTGACAAATTAATTTTTTCTTTTTGTTGTTTTGTACTTGTTTTTGTGATTAATTAATCAGTTAGAGTTTAAAAACCCTAGGGCTGACAAATTAATGTTTTTGAATTTTGTTTTGTTTTTGGCTGTACATTGGTAAGCAATGTTGTATATTCATGTTATTGTTGTACAATTTTTTTTATGATTGTAATGTTTTTGTGTTGTTTTCTTTTGCAGGTTGTGAAGATCCGGTATCATGTACCTACTGCTTTTGCTGAAGCGTGAGGGGTGCTAACTGTGGCTGACTGGGAGTGGCTTGATGCCCTTGGGCTCAAGCAGGTGGCTCGACCGGAGCCTCGTGGTCAGGGATCGGGATTATCTGATGGCCATGATCAATCTGTGGGATCCCCGGACCAACACCTTCCATATCCCAACAGGGAGATGACGGTGACCTTGGAGGATGTCTATCGGATTCTACGGATTTCGATAGATGGACTGTCGATTAGGACGTCATCGCATGATCAATGGATAGCTGTACTGATACGATGCTTCAGGCATGGGAGGAACTGGGTGAGGATGTGGATTTGGGGGTTCCAGATCAGCTGGAGATGCAGGACATCACGGAGCAGTGGGACCCAAAGCAGGTTGCTATTCCAAATATTTCCATGCCTCAGGCGGATGCGAAGGACACGGAGTCCGAGTTACGCGCTGAAAATGCACTGTTGGAGGGCCTATTACAGAGGAGTGATGAGGAGTTGGGGGATGCACTGCAGGAGAGGGATCTCCTGCTCATGCAGCTGGCGGAGCAAGAGAATGCATTGGCTGCTTACCACCAGCAGGATGGGGGTTCTAATGCTGCATGGGAGAGGGATCTCCTATAGACACAACTGGCAGAGAGAGATAGGGTTTTGGTGCAGCGCGACGATGCAATAGCTTATTACCATTGGTGGGAGACAGAGTGGTTACAGTGGGAGATAGATTGGTATCGACATCGGATGGATATGGAGGGAGATATTATCCACCTCAATGGGTGGTTACCTGAGCCCTCGGGAGGTGGATTGTCACGTTGGACGAGGGGTAGTGATACTAAGCAGTCAACATCATCTCATCGTAGGCGACTGGATGAGGGAGGGGGTAGCAGGCGTGATGCAGGGGCTAGCAGTAGCCGCATTGAGGGGTCCCATAGGACCCACACCACGAGGGGTAGTTCCCATCGCACCGATCCTGCATGATCATGGTGGTCGATGCCCTAGGCTTGGGGGTTTTGAGCTTTTGGATTTTTGTGTTGCGGGGTCACAGGACCAGTTCATTGTAGCCTGCGAGCATTTTTTATGATATATATAGATGAATTTATTTTTCTTATGCGAGTGTTGATTTGATTTTATGCATGATGAGTGATGAGTATGGATGTATGCATGTTAATTTATTTTGATGGATGCATATGTTATGATGAATGCAAATGTTTTTGAATTTTAGGATATGCAAATGTAATGGATGAATTGAATTTGTGTTGTTTGGCAAGAGCACCATAGACTGTTTAGGACTTTTGTGTTTTGGCAATTGCTGATGGCAATGTGAGGATGAATGATAGCGCAGTTGGTTTAGAAATGTAGCCATGACTATACTTTATCTTACAAGACTTTTGAACAAGGTATGAATCGGACTTGTCTTTGACCAAGCTATTTCACATCCCTGTGTGTGCAATTGAGTTCATTTATGTGGTATTTTTCAGAATACTGCCAATGCCAGATAGGCTGTCAACCAAACCTATACTAAGGATCACCTAATTAGCTCCACTAACTCCTTTGTTGTATCTAGGGTACCATAAGCTAGCTCATCCACATGCAAACATTGATCTGTACACGAGTTAATGTGACAGATATATCATCATGCGGGAGGTTTACCGCCAGTGACCGATAGGCTATCCACCAAACCGGTATTGAGGTTTGCCTCATGACCTATCAGAATGCTAAGAGTTCTAGGGATTCAAGTTTGACTCCCTTCTTTTCTTCAATTGTATTGGGATACTTGCTCGTTTGTAGTGATAAAAATCACTGTTTATTTTTATATATTTTTCTTTTGAGCAAGGGATTTGAATTTCGAGTGATAAGAATCACTCTTGTATGTGCCTTTTGAGGTATACACTCTGGTGGTGATGTCAAATTTTGGAGTTTTGATTTTTTGCAAAATTTTGATGTTTGCAACTTTTGAGAACTTGGGATTCTTGAGGAATTGGGTAAGGAAGATGCTTGTCCTTTTGCCAACTCTCAACATTCTTGGGGTCATTTGCATAGGGGGATGAGCAAGATAACCGTTTCGCTTATGGTGACCTGGATTGCTGTGCAAGTTTCATCTTTCATTCACACAACTTGGGAATTTTTATGTGTTTTAATTTGTGTTGGGATGCTACGTAACAAGGTGTGATCCAAGTAGAACTCTACCATTGTAAAATTTGTCTGACTTGGTACAGTACATGGCTAGAAAGCAAAATGACAACTGAAAGACGAAAAATCTTGATACATTAGAAGACCACTGACTCTGGTAAGGTAAAAAGCACTGAATGGCATTTTTTTTTTTGATGGACTGCTTATAAAATGGAGAAATGTGGAACAAGATGGACTAGCACAGTAATTACAGTCTATGGTGCCTTTGACTTGTAAGACCACAAATATGCAATGTATGGATGCGATGCTTAATGCAGCTACATATTTTTGTATTTTTGATGGATTGATTTTTGTGAATATGAAGATGAGATGCGAGAGGAGCTTTTTATTGATGAATTTGAGCATGCCTGGAAATGAGATGCAAATTTTTGTTGTTTTTGATGATTTTCCTATTTCTGAATTTTCTTATTTTTGACCAAGCGATTGTAGGAGTCCTTGGAGCTTTTTGGGATTGACCAAGCGATTGTAGGAATCCTTGGAGCATTTTGGGATTGACCAAGTGATTGTAGGAATCCTTGGAGAATTTTGGGATACGAATCTCTTAGATATGGAATGGTCGCAAATGACTGATGTTCAAGGGTTCTAGTTCCTTGATTCCGTCAAGAGAGGCTAGCCGATACGTCCCGGGTCCTATTTTGCTATCAATTACATATGGACCTAACCAATTGGCCGCGAACTTGTCCCTTATGTGGGACGACAAACTAGAGTTCTGTTGGTTTTCCTTCAAGACCAAATCACCAACCCGAAAGTCCCTTAGGTGAACTTTCATGTTGTAAGATTTCTTAAGTCACTCTTGATAAATACGTAAATGCTCAAGAGCATTAACGCATCGTTCGTCAAGCAACGTAAGCTAGTCTAACCGGCCTACCATGCAACATCATCATCGATGAACTCTTGCATTGATATGCGTAGGGAAGGAATTTCCAACTTGAGAGGCATGATTGCCTTGGAGCCATACACGAGCAAAAACGAAGTTGCCCCAATGGGCATCCGAATGCTAGTGCGATAAGCCCACAGGGCAAGTGGGATTTGGATGTGCCAATCTTTATTACTGTCTACGACCGTCTTTTTAAGGATGGCAACTAGCATTTTGTTTGACGCCTCTACTTGCCCATTTGCCTGCAGATAATAGGGTGTCAAAAAACTATGCTTAATTTTGTACTTTGTGGTCAAAGCATGCACGTCTTTGTTCTTAAATGATGTCCCATTATCCGAGATTATTTTGGATGGAATACCAAAACAACATGATGTTACGTAAAATGAACTCCACAATGCGGGGTCCTGTCGTAGAGGTAAGCGGAACTGCTTCCACCAACTTTGTGAAATACTCTATGGCTGTTATGATAAACATGTGACAACTTGACGATGCAGGGGAGATCTTTCCAATTAGATTGAAGCCCCACTATGAAAACGGCCAAGCGGACTGGACTGTCTGCAAGGCCTGGGAAGGTACGTGCATTAAATTGGCATGATGTTGACACTTCACGCACTTCCTCACATATGCGCAACAATATCGCTCTAAAGATGGCCAATAATAGCCCATGCAAAGAATGCGCTTTGTGATGGCCATACCACTGAAGTGGCCACATGTACCATCGTGTGCTTGGGCGATCACCCAAGTGGACTCTTGTTGGTCTAAGCAACGAAGGAGGATTCCTTCATAGCTGCAACGGTACAAAATGTCTCATAACAAGACATACTTAGCCGCTTTCTGCTTGAATGCTCGTTTTGCGGCATGCATCAATCCAAGCAAGAGATTACCTAACTTGAGGTAGTCCCTAATGGGTAAATACCAATCCTATTTATTGGAAGCCTCGACAGTATGAACAACCAATCTCTCCTGAAGTTCATCCCTAGCAAACGTTGAGCGGGAGAGAAATTGTAAGAATAGCGTTGTGTTGCTATTAATGGGAGTAGGGGAGAACAAGGACCCCCAGTTGGCATGTTTCAGACGATCATGGATTCGAGAGAACTTATCCGAGGATGGTTCAATCTAGATCATGTGGATTCCTAGCATCAAGTCAGAGCTTGCACGCTCCATCGCGGATTGCGATAGTGTTTTGACTTGAATGGTTGTCATATCACCAGAAAGGTCTTGCGGGATTAGTGACCCCAAGGAGGCCATACTTTCCCATGGATGTAACAAGAACGCATACTTAAATGCTCCTAGCCCTTGGAATGGGAGGATGCACATTGTAACTGAGTTGTGAAACGTATCAATCTATTTTGGTGGGTTTGAACCCTTTTGGTGACACATTTTGGAGGTGAAATTGTCAAAAATTTGTCCGCCCGTGGAGTGGTCCGGCTATGGTAGCCTTATTAGGGATGATGATAGTGACAATTTGTGACTCCAACATCTTTTTTGGATGCCAAGAACACCTTCGTTCGACAATGTTATTGCTATTTTTGGTTGGGTTTTGACCCTTTTGGTGACGTCGTTTGGGGATGAAATTCTCAAAAATCCGTCTTCCCGTGGAGCGGTCCGGATATGGTAGCCTTATTAGGGAATAATATAGTGAGGATTTGTGACCCCGACATCTATTTTGGATGCCAAGAATGTCAGGCACAAAGGCACCTTTGTTTGGCAATGTTAGTGATGTTTTTTTTTGGGTTTTGACCCTTTTGGTGACACCGTTTGGGGATGAAATTCTTGAAAATTCGTCTTCCCGTGGAGCGGTCCGGATATGGTAGCCTTCTTAGGGAATAGGATAGTGAGGATTTGTGACCTTGACATCTATTTTGGATGCCAATAATGTTAGGCGCAAAGGCGCATTTGTTTGGCAATGTTAGTGTTGTTTTTGGTTGGGTTTTGACCCTTTTGGTGACACCATTTGGGGATGAAATTCTCGACAATCCGTCCTCCCGTGGAGTGGTCCGACTATGGTAGCCTTCTTAGGGAATAGGATAGTGAGGATTTGTGACCCCGACATCGGTTTTGCATGCCCGAAATGTCAGGTGCAAAAGCACTCTCATTGGACAATTTTATGGCTTGTTTTTGTGCATTTTGGTGCATTTTTTTGTTGTTTTTGAAATTTTTGCTCTGTAATCGTCCCTGGGTGGGATGAATACCAGTTTAGTAATCGTACTAGGGTGGGACAAGTGCTAACTAGAGTGCTCATCCTAGGGTGGAATGATTATAGGCTAAAAAATCCTATTTAAGGGCCAAAACTGGGTTTTCGTCTCATTTGCATTTGTTTTTCCTGGCAATTTGGAGCTCTGAGGAGGAAGAGGTCAAGTCTACGAAGCGAAGCGCTGTCGAATTTCTCCCGCCACCATGAGTTCACAAACCGGATCATCAAGAGGCGGAGTCGAAGCGAGACCAGTGAGTGTTCTTTCTCTTTATTGTTTGTTTGCGTTACAATTTGAAAACCGCAATTTGCTTTTGTCCTGTTGTATTTTGTTTTTCAAATTAAAAATGAAACCCTAAATGGAAGTTGTTTTGTTATTATGTGTGAATTTTTGTGTTATGGATTCATTAAAAATTAGGTTGAAACCCTAGTGGAAACCATGTTTTTGTATTTGTTGTAAACTAAAAGAAACCCTAGTCTATCAAAAATTAAAACTTAGTTTAACCCTAGTTAAACAAAGATCAAAAGTTAGTTTAAAACTTAGATGAAAAACTTAGTTTAGAACGTAACTTAAAACTTCGCTTAACCCTAATTTAACAAAGATCAAAACTTAAGTTAGAAACATAGGGTAAAACTGAGCTTCAAAATGTAACTCAACCCTAGTTATGTTATGTTGTTTTTGTTTGTGTTTTTAATTTATCAGTTGACCTTTAGAGTGAAACCCTAGGTACTAACAAACCGTTTTTTTTTAATTGTTTTTTTTGTTTTTTAATTTATTAGTTTAGAGTTAAAAACCCTAGGACTTAGAAATTATTTTTTTGAACGTTTTTTGTATTGTTTGTTTTTAATTTATCAGTGTAGAGTTAAAACCGCTAGAAATAATAAATTATTTTTTTTGAATTGTTTTGTTTGTTTTTAATTTATCAGTTTAGAGTTAAAAACCCTAGGACTGAGAAATTATTTTTTTGAATGTTTTTTGTATTGTTTGTTTTTAATTTATCAGTGTAGAGTTAAAAACCCTAGAATTGACAAATTATTTTTTTTTGAATTGTTTTGTTTGTTTTTAATTTATCAGTTTAGAGTTAAAAACCCTAGGACTGAGAAATTATTTTTTTGAATGTTTTTTGTATTGTTTGTTTTTAATTTATCAGTGTAGAGTTAAAAACCCTAGAATTGACAAATTATTATTATTTTTTGAATTTTTTTGTTTGTTTTTAATTTATCAGTTTAGAGTTAAAAACCCTAGGACCAAGAAATTATTTTTTTGAATGTCTTTTGTATTTTTTGTTTATAATTTATCAGTGTAGAGTTAAAAACCCTATGGATTGAAAAATTGTTTTTGAATTTTTTTTATTTTATTTGTTTTTAAGTTATCAGTGTAGACTAAGGGTAAACCCTAAGTGGACTAAAAATTTTGTTTTTGTGTTTATTTGTTTATTTTTTTGTTTGTTTTGAATTTATCAGGTGAACTTAGAGTTAAAAAACCCTAGGACTGACGAACAGTGTTTTGAATTCTTTTTGTTATTTTTAATTTGTCAGTTAAACTTAGAGTTAAAAACCCTAGGACTGACAGACAGTGTTTTGAATTTTTTTGTTGTTTTTAATTTGTCAGTTGAACTTAGAGTTAAAAACCCTAGGACTGACAAACAATGTTTTGATTTTTTTTTATTGTTGTTTTTAAGTTGTCAGTTGAACTTAGAGTTAAAAACCCTAGGACTGACAAACAATGTTTTTTACTATTTTTTTTTTTTTTTAAGGTATCAGTGTAGACGTAGAGTTAAGAACCCTAGGACTGACAAACTATTTTGGAATTGTTTTTGGTTGTACATTTTGGTTATGCATTGTTATATATTCATGTTATTGTTGTACAGTTTTTCTTGGGTTTTAATGTTTTTGTTTTTGTTTTCTTTGCAGGTTGTGAAGAGCCGGTACCGTGTACCCACAGTTTTCTTTGAAGCATGGGAGGCGATGACTTTGGTGGACTGGGAGTGGCTTGATGCCCTAGGGCTCAAGCAGGTGACTTGACTAGAGCCTGTGGTCGGGGATCGGGCCTATCTGATGACCCTTATCAACTTGTGGGAACCCCGGACCAATACCTTCCATCTCCCAATAGGGGAGATGACAGTGACCTTGGAGGACATCTATCGGATTTTGCAAATTTTGATAGACGGACTGTCGATCAGGATGATGCCACAGGATCAACAAAAAATAGTGTTGACACATTGCTTTGGGCATGGGGAGGAGATGGGTGTGGACAACCCAATGGAGAGGGCAACTGCCAGATTGATGACATATTGGTTTGATGGTGGCTAGAGAGGGGGGTGTTGGGAGTGAGGCACACAGTACTAATGGGCCTCATTTCCAACATGCTACTACCCGACTCATCAGGCGTGAGGTTACCATGGAACCTACTGGAGGTGGTGTTCAGGTTGGTGGAGTGTCCTACGAAGGCATCGATGATCATGAGATTTGGACAGACGCTATTGGAATAACTCTATGATGAGTTGTACGAGGTCTGTTGTCGGAGGCAGAAGGGTATTAGATGTAGCTATCTGTTGCAGTGTTGGACGTGGTAGTACATAGCAGTGGAGAGGCCGATTGGATTACCATGGACTACTCGGGCAGAGATGATGGATAAGGATATAGGTTATGCGGCTCTGTGGCAGCGGTCCGAGGAGCAGGGGCAAATTTGGTGGTGGGCAAGTGCCATAGGGCACTATGTCGATGCCTTCACTTGGCTTACTCTAGGGGAGGTGTTCTAGTGCCCCTACCAAGACTGTCCAGCCTGGCCTGAGGTTGGAGAGTGGTTTCTATGGGTACGTAGGGGGTGATGGCTGATTGGTTGAGACTAAGTAGGAGTTCTTCTCGTATGGTCGGGTGACACGATAGTTTAGGGTGTGCCAAGGGTTTCCTGGTGAGCCCTTGATCTATCGACATCGGGGGGATGAGAGAACTCTGGTCTGGCCAGTCATTGTGCCACTAGGTGAGGATTTAGATATGACAATTGACATCCTAGACATGGATGACATCGGGGTTACCACTGAGTATGACCAGTGGTGGGATTTGTGGTGATGGTGAGGTGAGGGGCCTCTATGGGGTACAAAGGCAACAGTAACAGGAGGTGATGATGCAGAGGCATCAGGAGAGGGCTAGTGGGTTTTGCTCGAGGATGCGAACATGGTAGAGGTGGATGATTTTGGGGGGGATTTTGGGGTTTCAAACCAGCTGGAGATGCAAGACGTTTCAGAGTAGTGGGAGCTAGAGCAGGCTATTGTGCCAGAGATGCCAATGCCTTAGGCAGTTTTGAAGGACACAAAGGTAGGGTTGCACATTGAGAATGCATGATTGGCAAAGCTGCTTTGAAGGTAGGATGAGGAGCTAGGAGAGGCTTTGCAGGAGAGGGATCTCCTATGAACTCAGTTGGCTGAGCGAGAGAATGCATTTGCTACATACCACCGAAGGGAGGGGGATATCGATGCTACACAGGAGAGAGATCTCCTACAGATGCAACTGGCACAGTGTAATGAGAATTTGGCTATGTATCGCTAGTGGGATATGGACTTTGTGTGACATCGTTTAGAGCTGGAGGTGGAGATTAGCCACCTCGATGGGTGGATCCCTACGTTGAGTGGAGGCGGATCATTGTGCCGCTTGAGAGGGAGTGATATAGAGCAGTCAACATCCTCTCAGTGTAGGCGACTGGATGAGGGGGGCTCTAGTAGGTGTGATGCAGGGGCTAGCAGTAGTCGCCCTGAGGGGTCCCATAGGACCCACACCATGGGGGGTAGTTCTCGTCACACCGATCCTGCGTGATCATGGTGGTCGATGCCCTAGGCTTGGGGGTTTTTGAGTTTTTGGTTTTGTTGCGAGGTTAGATGGCCGGTTCATTGTAGCCTATGGGTATTTTTGATGATATATATACAAATGACATTCTTTGTGTTGAAACACTTGTCATGATTTTTTTTTTTTTGTTTATGCACATTTATTAATGATGATGTATGCATGTGGTATTATGAATGCAATGTGTCTAATTATATGATGTATGCATATGGAATGAATGAAAAATGAGTTGTTGATAACTTGTCGATGGCACCATAGACTGTGTCAATGCGATCAATGCTTTTTGTATTTTTTGTATTATCGGATGGTGATGTACGTAATGAAATGTACTAGTTGTTTTTAAAATGTAGTTAAGCTTTTCTGGGATTTAGATATTTTAACTAACTAGCCAAAATTGTACATGTATCTCATAAGACTTTTGAACAAGGTATAAATCAGACTTGAGTTGGACCAAGTTATTTCACATCCCTGTGTGTGCAATTGAGTTTGTTTATGTGGTATTTATCAGGATACCACTAGTGCCAGATAGGCTGTCAACCAAACCTGTACTGAGGATCACCTAATTAGCTCCACTAACTCCATTGTTATATTTAGTAAGATTAATCCATGAGACAATATAAGGTACCAAAAGCTAGCTCATCCACATGCAAACATTGGTCTACTCACATGCAAAGCTAATGTGATAGACATATCGTCATGTGTTTAGGATACCGCCATTGCCAGGTAGGTTGTCCACCAAACCCGTAATGAGGATCACCTAGATGGTTTTACAAATGCTGAGAATTCTAGGGATTCAAGCTCAGGTGTCTTGTGTTTGCTCAACATGTTAGGATACTTGCTCATATACATAGTTATGAAAATCACTATTTATTTTTCTTTTTGAGCAAGAATTTTGAATAGTGGTGATAACCACTGTTATGTGATTTGGCATTTTGAGCTTCGTAAGGTTGAGCTTGTAGGTTTGTGGCTTTGTGAGTGGCATTGATCCTTTTGGCCTTGGGGATGACTACCCATCCTTTTCAGGGGTGTGTAGTACGAATCCTTACGACTTTGGATACCAAAGGTGATTGGAGATGGTTGTGGTGATGGCTTGTTGGGAGTTTGCTTTTGGATGGCATTGATCCTTTCGGCCTTGGGGATGACTACCCATCCTTGTCAAGGGCATGTAGTACAAATCCTTACAACTTCGAGGATCAACGATGATTGGGATTTTTGCTAGTGGTGAAAACCACTTTTTATTAGGGGGAATTGATGGGGAAGAGATTTTCCTTTTGTCAATTCTCAGCACTCTAGAACCATTCACACAGGGGGATGAATAGGGTATTATTTCACCTATGGTATCTTAGACTGCTTTGTAGTTTTCATCTTTCGTTCACACAACTGGGGAATTATTTTATGTGTTTTATATTTGTGTAGGGATGCTACATAACAAGGTGTGATCCAAGTAAAACTTTCCCTTGTGAAATCCATTTAACTTTGTACAATTTTTGGCGAGAAATTTAAAGACAGCTAAATGACGAAAACCCTACATACATTAGGAGACAACTGACTATGCTAGAAATGGGGATGGTGTGATTCTGGATGTAGGTGTTTATAAAATGGGTGGAATGTGGAAAATGAAGGAATTGTCGAGCAATTACAGTCTATGGTGTTTGGGACATGTATGACCAACAAATATGCAATGTATGGATGCGATGCCTAATGCAACTTATATTTTTGTATTTTGATTTTTACGAGTATGCATGGAATTGAAATGCAATTTTTTTGTTATTTTTGAGTTATTTTATTATTTTTGTTTGTTTTGGAATATTTTTTTTGACCAAGCGGCTATGGGCACCCTTGGAGCTTTTGGTTTGACCAAAGGGTTTATGGAAACCTTTGGATCTTTTGGGTTTGACCAAGCGATTGTGGGAATCCTTGGAGCTTTTGGTTTGAAGAAAGGGTTTATGGATACCTTTGGGGCATTTTGTGTTTGACCAAGCGATTGGGGGAATCCTTGGAGCTTTTGGTTTGACCAAAGGGTTTATGGATACCTTTGGGGCATTTTGGGTTTGACCAAGTGATTGTGGGAATCCTTGGAGCTTTTGGTTTGACCAAAGGGTTTATGGATACCTTTGGGGCATTTTTAGGTTGACCAAGAGATTACAAAAATCCTTGGAGCTTTTGGGTGGACTACGACTCTCTCTAAATGTGGAATGGCCTCAAATGACTAATGTTCAAGGGTTCTAGTTCCTTGATTCCTTCAAGAGAGGCAAGCCGATATGTTCCAGGTCCTATTTTACTATCAATCACATAAGGACCTAACCAGTTTACCATGAAATTGTCCCGTAGATGGGGCAAAAAATTAGAATTCTGTTGGTTCTCTTTTAAGACCAAGTCACCAACCTGAAAGTCCCTCAAGTGAACCTTCATGTTGTATGCTTTCTTAAGGCGCTCTTGATAGATACGTAAATGCTCGAGAGCATTGACGCGTCATTCGTCAAGCAACGTAAGTTGGTCTAACTGGGCCTACCGCATAGTGTCATCATCAATGAACTCTTGCATTGAAATGCGTAGGAAAGGGATTTCCAACTCGAGAGGCATGACAACCTCAGAGCCATACACCAGCGAAAATGGAGTTGCCCCAGTGGGCGTCCGAATGCTAGTGCGATAAGCCCATAGGGCAAGTGGGATTTGAATGTGCCAATCCTTATGACTATCTACGATGGTCTTTTTGAGGACGATGACTAGTGTTTTGTTTGACGCTTCTACTTGCCCATTTGCCTACGGATAATAAGGTGTTGAAAAACTGTGCTGAATTTTGTACTTTGTTGTCAAAGCACGCACATATTTATTCTTGAATGACGTCCCATTATCCAATATGATCTTGGATGGAATACCAAAATGACATATGATGTTATGTAAAATAAACTTCGCAATGCGGGTTCCAATCGTAGAGGTTAGCGGAATTGCTTCCACCCACTTGGTGAAGTACTCTGTGGCCATTATGATGAATGTGTGATGACCTGACGATGTAGGGGAGATATTTTTGATTAGATCTAAGCCCCACTATGAGAACGGCCAAGCCGATTGAATCGGTTGCAAGGCTTGAGAAGGTACGTGTGTCAAATTAGCATGGTGTTGACACTTCACACACTTCTTTACATATGCGCAACAATATTGCTCTAAATATGGCCAATAATAGCCCATGCAGAGAATGCGCTTTGCGATGGCCATACCGCTGAAGTGGCCACCGCACGTACCATTGTGGGCTTGGGTGATTGCCCAAGCGGACTCCTGCTGGTCCAAGCAATGGAGGAGGATTCCTTCATAGCTTCGATGATACAAAATGTCTCCTAGCAAGACATGTTTTGCTACTTTCTATTTAAATGATCTTTTTGTGGCTTGTGTCAATCCAAGTGGGAGGTTACCTAGCTTGAGGTAATCCCTAATGGGTGTGTACCAATCCTGCTGATCAGAAACCTCGATGGTATGAATGACCAATCCCTCTTGAAGTTCATCCCTAGAAAAAGCTGAGCAGGAAAGAACTTGTAAAAACAACATTGTGTTGCTATTAAGAGGGGTCGGGGAGAAGAAGGACCCCTAGTTGGCCTGAGTTAGACAATCGTGGATTCGAGAGAACCGATCCTGAGATGGTTCAATCTGGATTAGGTGGATTCCTGGCGTTAGATTAGAGCTTATGCGCTCCATCACGGATTGTGATAATGTTTTGACCTGAATGGTTGTCATCTCACCGGAAGGGTCTTGCGGGATTAATGACCCCAAGGAGGCCATAGTGTCTACAAAATGATTCGATGATCGAGGGAGTGCCTCGATGTCGTACCATTCAAGTTGTGCCAGGAATTTGTCCACAAGGGCTTTGTAGGCCTGCAGAACTGGGCATTTACATTGGAATACCCCTTTGAATTGATTGACAATTAACAGCGAATCACCAAAGATGTTTAAATGTTTGATGTTCATGGTGATTGTTGTCTGAAGACCTATGAGCAAGGCTTCGTATTCTGCATTGTTGTTGGTGCACGAGAAGTCTAATTTAAATGATAGAGGCATTGGAGCCCCTTGCGGTGTGAAGAATACAATTCCCATGCCACCTCCTTGCTCACATTTAGAACCATCAAAGAATAGGGTCATGTCAGCCTGTGACTCAGGCTCATTAGAATCTGGTGATTCTGAAACATGGAAGACCCCATCATCAGGTAGTTCTATGGTTAGAGGCTGATCGTCTTCAAGAGGAGCCTCTGCTAGTTGATCGGCGATGACTTGACCTTTTATGGATTTCTATCCAATGAATTCTATGTCAAACTCCATCAACAACATGATCCATTTTGCCGTGCGACTACTATGATAAGTACGACTCATCATGTATCGCAATGGATTTTCCTTAGACACAACATACGTCGTATTGCTGAGCATGTAGTGGCATAGATTTTTGGTAGCAAACACCACTGCAAAGCAGAGCTTCTCAACGTATGCATAGTTAAGTTCATAACTGACCAGGGTGTGGCTAAGATAGTAATTAGCTTGTTCTTTGTGTAGTTCATTTTTTTGGGCTAGCATGGCACCCAGTGCCACCTCAATAGCTGAGATGTATAAGTAGAATGACACTCCTGGTCTAGGTGGTGCCAATACTGGCGATGAAGCCAAGTATTATTTAATATCATCAAAGGCTGACTGGCACTCGTCATCCCAGTGAAATGCTACCCCTTTGTGCAATAATTTATTCATGGGTCGGCACTTGTCAGATAGCTGCGCTATGAAGCGCTTGATCGACATGACCTTTCCCTGCAGACTTTTGAGCTTCTTGATGGTAGTTGGGGGAAGCATTTCAAGGATTGCCTTGACTTTGTGTGGGTCTACCTTGATTCCTCACTTTGAGACTATGAAACCCAAGAGATTTCCAGATGTGACGCCAAATACGCACTTCTTGGGGTTGAGCCTGACTTTATGTTCAATGAGGCGATCGAGGATCTTGCTCAAGTCATCGAGATGATCTGGGTGCAAAAGAGATTTGGCCAACAAATCATCCATGTAATCTTCCAAATTTTTGTGCATGTGATCATGGAAGATGTACGTCATGGCACGTTGGTAGGTGGCACCAGCATTTTTAAGGCCAAAGGGCATGACCTTATAACAAAATGTCCCCCAAGGTGTTGTGAACGCTGTTTTTAGTTGGTCCTTAGGATTGATACGAATCTGATTGTATCTCGAGAAACCATCCATGAGGGAAAGCATTTCATGGCCCATTGTAGCATCTACCAATGCGTCGATGCTAGGCAATGGGAAATCATCCTTAGGACTCGCTTTGTTTAGATCTCAAAAATTGGTGCATATGCAAATCCTCCCGTCAGGATTTTTGATGGGCACCATGTTGGACAACCATGGTGGGTAATCCACGTAGATGACAAACTGTGCATCCAACAACTTTTGTAGCTCATATTTTACCATTAAGGCTACTGTTGGATGCATCTTACGTAGTTTTTGCTTCACTGGCTTGAATTTCGGATCAAGCATAAGATTATGCGTGACTAGCTACGGGTCTAGCCTCGACATGTCTTTGTAGGACCATGCAAAAACCTCCTTCTTCTCTTTGAGAAGGGCAATGTAGTTGGCTTGCTCTTCGGGGGATAGAATTACCCCCAGCTTGATGATTTGCAAATTCATTGGATCAGAGCCGATGTCTACGTCAGTCGTCTCCTCGACTGACATGTGGGATCCGTCCTCCAACTAGTGTGGAGTTGGGATCAAGTGGATATCGTTTGCTAAATTTAGATCATCGTTCGAAACATCGGGTTCCTCTTCAGCATGGAAGACATCCTGAGTCTGTCCTGGGGTGAAATGGAACATCCCACCACAAGGCCAGTACTTTGATGGGGATGGCGGTGTGTCAGCGCGATCCCAGTCTATAGCATCTAGGTCTAGATGCAATGACCATGTTGGGTCGACTAGATTGTGGATGGGGGTGGTTAAGTCAATGGAGATCATGTTAATGAAATGATTTTGGTCTCCATTACCACGGGTGTGGTTACTCGGACATCCTAGGTGATATTTGTGCTTAGGATTCGGCTTTGTGGGTACTGGCACAAATGGATCGGCCCTATGTGCGGATAAGAGGACAGGGTCCGCCCTAGGCACTGATGGCTCTATAGGGTCTCCAGGCGGAAGATGTTCTCTATATACCTGGAGTGGTGGGTGTAGTAATTGGTCCAACTACGCCTGGTTTAGGTGCCACCTATGCCTTGGCCCTATGTGTAGTTGTTCAAACATGTCATCTATGTCCAAGGGATATTATTGCTATCGCATATGATTGAGATAGGCCATCTCAGTTTCATCTTCATAATCACTGTCGGAGATCCAAAGGCCTTCATTGGCCTCGAAAGCTTTTTGTGACATATGAGGCTCATCTTGCTCGAGCAAATTAATGTGGTCCCATCGGGGTTGTTTCACTCTTTACGGGGGGACCTGATTCTATTGAGGTGGCATATGCTCAATTGGAGCATCCAAAGGGAACATTGTCAGGAAGCTCTCCTGATAATCATCCATGGGAGTCACTTGTGAATGATTGCTATCAGACTCGAAAGGATCCCAAGGTGCTACCTCGTACTCGGACTCATCTTCTAAAGACCCTTCTTGGTCTTGTCCATATCCCTATTGTAGGTGAGTCCTCGAACTTTCTCCCTTTTTGATCGAAGGGAAAGGGTTGTTAAGGTCAACAAGGTTGGTTGTTAGCAATGGGAGATAATCCCCCAATGTATATGTTGTGTTAGGATTGGCATATGGATCTAATGCCAACCCATCCTTGTTGCCTATCCCTAGGCCTTGCATGTTCTCTACCAAGATGTCCAGGGGTAGGGGGTGGTTGAACCCTACTCCTGACTTGTCATACGACATTTGGTATCTTGGTTGGCAAAGGACACACACTCCTTGCTCATACCTGCCTAACCCATAGCCATGCCAATTACATTGGCCAAGATATCTCAAAGCAAAATTTGGGTTGGAAAAATAGTTGATGTCCTCAATAAAGGGCTCTTCATCTTCATCTTCTTGCATGTAAGGTTCAATGCCATTATCCAGGCCCCCATAAACAAAGTTTGTTTGATTGGGTGGGTAGCCTAGAGGAACCACAGAGCCGATGGGGAGTCGAGGTCTCCCCATGTCCTGCATGGACTCAAGTGCGGGTGTTGCTACAATGTTTTGCACTAGATACTCCCCCAGGCCCATACTGGCCATTTCAACGATGATCTTTGGCGGTTGAGGGGGAGCGAATGGGAGTTCTTCCTGAGTCCACTCCATGTAGGGTGAACTAGGCATCTCGACTTCCATTCGGCTAGGCATCTCTTCGGTAGAGATGGTTGAGACGAGGGGTGGTTCCTCTTCTAGGGGTTTCTTTCCCTTGTCCTTTGGTGTGGCCACCATAGGTGGCATTTTTGGTGAAGGACCAGATGAGGAAGATGGACCCGACTGGGGATTTGATGGACTTGTCAATGGGGATGCCTGTAGAATCGAACCCTGTTTAGATGGATTCAACTAAAAATCCAAATGCATTGATGGAAGGGTCGATTGTGGCATTAGCTGCATCGTATTGCAATACTTGAAGGGCTCTAAGTCCATCGGGACTACATGCACCTGTCCTTCAAATGTATACTTTAGGAATTGATGAGCTATCGAAGGGACACACTTCATGTCCCTGATCCAAGGCCACCCCAACAAGATATTATAGGCCATCTCACCTTCCAAGATGTGGCACAATGTATGAATAGTATTTTGCCCCACTTGGATGGGTAGGACAATTGTGCCAACCATCGAGCATATTGCATCATTGAATGCTCAAAGAGTATAGGTGGAGGCCACGATGTGAGATGCCGACAACTTTAGATGTTTCAATGTTGTTGTTGTAATTATATTACTGGATGAGCCAGTGTCCACCAACACCCTCTTATATGAAATCCCGTTGACCCATGCAATGACGTGCAGGGGTGGATCCGCCACATCACCAGTCACTGATTTCAATTCATCTTCTCTAAAGGTGATGACTGGTTCTGTACATTGTTTTACATGTCCCACGAAGTTGTTGAAAGAGTTTGCTTCGTGGGGCTATAGCTCGATGGATTTTAATATCTCCATTAGAGCCTCCCGATGGGGCATTGATTGTTGAATGAGCTCGTATATGGAGAGCCTAGCCGACATGGTCCTTAGACTTTGGGTAAGTCTAGTCCAAATCGTGGCCATTGGTCTAGGCGGGGGAGGTTGCGTAGGGTGCTGTTGAGGTTGTGACGTCGATGGAACCTCTCTTGTGGCCACCACGGGGGCAGCTCTTGGGTACCTCTTGTTCCTAGTCACTATGCTTATCATCCCTACATACCCCTGCATGGGGCAATTCTGTGTCACCTCATTGACTTGAAGGGGTTTTTCCTGTGCATCATGGGCAGGCAGGGGGTCTCTGAAGACTCCCATATGTTGGTTGTTTGGCGCTACGGGGTTGTCCATTGCCAGCATCTTGTTGTCGATTAGGTCTTGCACCAAGCCTTTAAACTTCCAACATGCATTAAGGTCATGTCCCTTCCATCTGTGGAACCTACAGTACAATTCCTCCCTGTACCCCTTAGGATTTGGTGCATTGGGGTCTATGGTTTGAATCTCGGGCAGGTTGATCAAGTTTGCCACTGACAAGTGGTCAAACAGGGAGTCCTTGGACTCTGTGTAAGGTGTGAACTGTCACCTAGGGTGACGTTGCTAATTTTGTTCTTGCCCCTGATTTTCTCTGTCATAACTGTTAAGAGGCACCGCTTGATAGTTAGCCTTTTGAGGTTGTTTTGCTTGTGCAGGCTTAGGGACGTTTATAGCAACCTGATTGACCATAGTGGGTTTTTATTGCGTGGTCCCTATTTTGGTGTTCTTAGACCATTCTTTCTTCTTTGGCTTGGCAATCTCGCCATCCTGTATCTTGATCTCCTCAATGATTCTGGCTTGCACTAGAGCTTCCTCTAAAGTGGCATATTGTTGTAGCTGCAATAGCATGGAGATCGATCTCAAACAACTCTTTGAGAACATTTGGGTCAGGTCGGACATGGGAGGGAGGTAGGGCAACTTTGAAAGCAACGTCCTCCATCGGTTCCCATATGCCACCATGGTTTCTTCCTCATACTTCTTGAGGCTAGCTAGGTCACTTAGTGACGCCTTCTTCTTGGTGTTGAAGGTGAAGCGTTCGAGGAACGCGTCCACTAGCTGATCTAAGTTACTGATGTTGTGCTTTGGTAATTGAGTGAACCAATCCGAGGTAGGGCCTATGAACGTGGTTATAAATGTTCTTAGTAACAAAGCATCATTGTCCTGAATACCAAAGCATTGGCTCAGGAATCTAGTCACGTGCTCTTGGGCATCCTCCTCCCCTCTAAAGAGTGCCAACTGGGGTAGTTTAAAGTGTTCAGGGTATGGGGGTGTCGGCACTGACGGATGCACAGGATGACTACGGAGTTGGCGTAAAGTGGGCTTTTGGGGCCCAGAAGTTTTGGTCTCCACAGACTCTAAGCACTCTAGCAGTGCTTTATATGCATCGGAGGATTTGATCTCTTCCTCCTTGGTTTGCTCCCATTGTGGGTTGCGGGGAACTTGAGGCCTATAGAGGGGTGGCCGAATATCTCCCCCTCTACCTTGGTAGGGCATTTTCGCCCGCTCTTCTTCTTGCTCATACTCCTCATAAGCTTCTTGAGGAGTTCTCGGGTGAGACCTATGACCATGGGTGGGCGCCCATGGAGGGTACCCATCATTGTTCCATGGAGTGGCCTCCTGCTTAGGTCTAGGGGGTCTCGGAGGTAGCACTTGGTAAGGTCTTGGAGACCTATCTTGCACTAGGGGGTTATGCCTTTCTACCCTCTGTGTTCGAGGGGTTGGAACCCTCTCAGGCATAGTGTTGCAGAGCAGCTCATCTGTTTGGCATCGGATGCGCTCTTTGCTAAGGTGATATAGATGCTCTAACTATTGTTGGTCTTGCCTGAGATGCATGATTTGCGCTTGGTGGGCGGCATGTTTGGAAAATTCCAAGTCAATTTGTTCCATCGTCTTGTGTTTAGGAAGCCTAGATGCCTCTCCTACATGTCTATCTCGATCATGGTGATTCGAGATCCCTATGGGTTGCTTTCCTCTATCGAGGTTAGCGACATTCACCGAGGCTCTGGCCTCATTGGGTGATCCTGATACATAGCAGGTGCGGAGGTGCATTGCCCCCATGTTGTGTGTTGCTCTTGAGGAATGTAGTGGTCTTCCTTGTACTCCCTTTCGTATGTGTGAAAGGGGCGGGCAGAATTGGCTTGCCCTGTCTGGAGAGCCTTGTGCTCTGGATTTTGTCTAGTGTTTCTAATAGTAATAAGGGGTAAAGGAGGGATGACAAAATCATGTGGCCCCTCCTTATGGACCCTATGTTGCTCTAGCACTTCATCACTAGGCCACTCATAATGAGCATCTAAGGGAGCCCTCCTGTCTATGTTGAGTGCCACATGTAGGTCCTCTTCTTGAAAAGATCTATGCTGAGTGGGGGTGCCCCTCAAAGAGGTGCCTCTATAGTCCTATTCTGTAATGGCATGATGTGGACTATCTTGTGTGTCATGCCGCCAAGGCGGGATGACCAAGTCCTCAGGACTATATCGGAGGCGACTTGTCCCCCTTTGTGCACTCTCTGCAGCTCCTGCCCGTGATTGGGCTCGGCTACGGGTGTACACCATGGTGATGTTTTCCTACAAGATGCATAGATTTTTATTTCTTTTTATGATTTTTATGCTACACTAAATAGAAAATATCACACACACAAAGTAATGATTATCTCGTTTAAAGATTAAAAGTGTGCCCTAAATCTGGTTTAGTGTGTTTTGATGTTTGTTTTGAAAGTTTTTGTAAAGAACGTTTAAATGCAATATGATGGCTCTTATGACTCCCAAAAATGGTTTCCCCTTCGATATACCATTGCCAGGCCGATATACCAACCTCTCTATATACCCGCCCTTACGTGAGGGAAACTATTGGTACGTGAGAGCAGATGGTACGTGGAACATAGGCGGTACAAAAGGGGAATCACTATGTTTATGACACCTACCATAGAAGACTTATCCTCATGCGCTGGGAATCACCCCCGCTACACTTGGTCAGCTTTCATCAGGATTTACGTCTAGCAACAGTCACGATTGGGGTTATGTATGCAATATTTCAAGCCAAGGTGGTGATGAAATCCACCGTTGGTCTTGATCAAGGGTTGGGGTTTTACGACCAACTCCTTGTTGTTTATGTTACCACGTGGTGTGTGAGGTTATTTTTAATTTGCATAAATGAAGAAAAAAAGCATTCAAACTCTCCTATGCAAACAAATAACTAGAAAATAGAAAGCAAAAAATGACAGGAGGTGTTTAGGACCCCTACCTCTTCTCTGCCCAAATCGGATGCCTCTGAATTTTTGCCCTAAAATTGCATAGAGAGCTATTCACCCCGGGGTGAGATGAATAAAATCTCTGTATTCATTCCAGGGTGAGATGAATTCCTATTCATCTTAGGGTGGCACGAATTCCAGCTTTGTATTCATTACAGGATGGAACGAGCAGATTGATACCTGTAAGCAAAAACAAGCAAATTTTGATCAAAAATTTAATCTTAAAATCAAGGGACAGAGGTCCCACCGTGATCACCACTGAAATCATGAGGATACAAAAACAAAAAGGAAATGCCAAGATGCGATGCGAATGAAACAAAAGATAACGCTAAATCCTATGAATTGAAAGTGCATGAAAGGAAAGAGGCATGAACCACTCGAAACCACATAAAAAGCCAATATGGAAGATAGCCCTTTTTATTAATATGTTTTAGAACTTGGTTACAATTCACCTCCTCCATTTTCAGGGGCTAGGAGCGTTAAATGTGTTCTTGTTACACCCATGGATGCTATTCCTTCTTTCGCGTGCCCACATGTAAAATGGGTGGACCAAACGTCGCCGCCACTTGCATTGATGAGTCTTGACTCCTTGATGCTCCTCTAATGTCCAGATCCTACATTCAAGGAAACAAAAAATAGTCAGTAGCACCTGTAGATAAAATGAAACATGCAATCCCCATGCCTATGATTAGCACATGCAAAATATAAATAAAACGATAACTGAAATAGATCCAAATGAACTAAAAACTTGACAGGGGCATCAAAACATCACAAGGGAGACACTACAAAAATAACAGTCAAAAAATTCACCACATATTTGTATTCGCTCCGGGGTGGGACGAATAGACCTGCAACAAAGTGTCAAAAATCACTGTCCCAAATGTCACATCTAGGAAGCTCCAAATCACCTAAAAATTTTGGGGTTACCTAATTGGGGGTATTTTGGGAAGACCCAGAAGGTCATATTTTCCCAATTTGGCCTCTATCACCGGGAATTTTATGATGCTACCTACATGTTAGTAAAGGCAGGAAATGATAAAAGCATGATCAAAACTTGTCAGAATCACATGAAATTTAAATGACAGCATATGTAAACAACCTAGAATCAGATGCAAAAGAAAAATCATGGAAATATACCACATATTTCTAATCACTCCGGGGTGGGGCGATTAGGACTGTGACAGTTTGGGGGCGCCGGGGGCAGGACACCCACCGTTTGGGACTCTATTTCGGCACCAATCCACTTGGGATGGGTCCAAAACCTCTTATGGGGTTGTTGTCAAAAAAATTTGGTGGGATATTGTGGCCAAATTTTTGGGTTTGGGTCCGGATTGCGCTTCCAATAATCACCCAATAACCTCCCTCCAAAAGAGAGATCAAGGATGTAAAAGCACAATCGATGGGTGAGGATATAATTTGGTAGCACTTCATTGCTCCAAAGGCTCCTCTCTGTTCCTCCTTTTTGGGGTGAGAAGACTCACCAATTTATAGACCTAGGGTCTCTCTCTTTGAATGTGCATGCGAGGGCGCCACTTGAGTTGCTTGTCCTATTTTGAGAGAAAATATTATTCCCTGATTTAGAGTCTCCTTGCATGAGGCCTCCAAAATCAAAGACATGCATGACTGAAGTCTCTCTCCTTGATTTGAAGCCATTCCTCACAATTGCATGGCCTGAAGCTACAGTTAACTGGCGGACCTATCGAGGTTTGAATTTTTGCCAGTCAAACCTGCTATTCACCCCACCCTGGAGTGAATGCTGCTAATCATCCCTGGGTGGGACAAATACCAGTTTGTAATCATCCCAGGGTGGGACAAGTAGGGAGCAAAGTGCCAAAAAGGTGCCAAATTGACCTCTGACCTTCCAAACTGTTGTGGGAGTGGTTAGGACCACTATTTAACCTCTGGGGGCTACCTTGGGGGTATTGTGTGTCAATGCAATCGATGCTTGTTGTCACATAATCATATTGGTGTTGTTTTGGTGTCTACAGTTCTATGTAACACTTGTTTATTCCCTTGCTTGATAACATTCCTTATTTTCTATGTAGCACTTTCCCTTGCTTGATAACACTCATTTTCTATGTAGAACTTCCTTGCTTGATAGTGCTCCTTCTTGCTTAGTAATGTTCTCTTCTCCTTTATACTTGGCACAAAATGCTCCTAATATTCATAGCAAAAAATAGTGTTAGATTTTCTATCAATCACTCCTTATTTTTGGTGTTCTCTATTCCTTTGTAATGTTGTTTGCTTTTGGATATTATGGCTTATTAATTTTAGCACTAAGATTCTACTCTCCAAATTACAAATTTCCTTGAGTAACACTTTCTTCTATGGTGCTTTATCTTCTTCTCTATCCAAATATAGTGGCTTCTCTTTCCAGATGGTGGTGCTTCCTCTTGATATTTGTGGTTCTTCTATGCTTAGGTACTGGTACATTCACCTTCCAATGCTAGGGTGCTCAACTTCACTTTTGTACCTTAATTTTTTGCTTTCCTTCAAGTTATTGGAATATATTACATCATTTGATTTTTTACTAATGTACCTTCATGGGTACATATTTAGATTAGGGTTATATTAGGAGATAAATAGTTTATTAGAGTAACTTAATAAATGCACAAGTGTTAAAATGTGCAATGATGTAAATGTGAATGTAGTACACATGTACATGAGTCTTAGGGTTGAGTGAAAGGAATCTATCTTTCTATATAAAGGTTTCATTGTGTAGGAGCAAGTGAGTGGTTTAGTAGTGAATATGTGAGAGTAGTAGTAGTCACAATGTAGCTCCATGTATCTATCATGGAGGATTTGCAAACTCCATGAGAGGAGCATTGTAATTTTTGTGAGCTTTCTATATGAGCATTTCTAGAACATTATATCAAGTTTTCTATCATATATTCATGTATGTTTTTTTGCTATTATCATAGTTATATCATTGCATGTTTATTTATATAATTGTGAATGCATTTACTTTATATTTAAGGCTTCAAAAGCTAACACAAGTAACTCTTCAATAAGTACAAAAACCAAGTACTATTGGATCAAAGGAAAGCCACAAGTACTATAGGTAAGTATTTGTAAACCGGATCAGCCATAGTGCACCATTGCATGCATATACCATCACAATAGATTTTTTTGATAGAATTAGCTCTAGATAGAAGAATAGAAAATAGAGAAAGCCACATCATAGATTTAGCTAAATATTTTTTACAAGAGTTGTAACGCTTGTGAAGACTAGAACTCAGTATTGTTCCACTAGATTGGAAATCCAATTAGTAAAGTTTATTTCTCATAGAGTCATAGAAATTTTATTATCTATAATATTTTATTGCATGAGAGAAAATATTTTTTTAGGAGAACCATTTAGTTACTATCATCTAAGTTTTTCTTGTTGTAAAAAATTATCTCTCTAAAGGTGTGAAGCTTCCTACAACAAATAGAGAAGAACTTCATCTTCATTGTATGAAATTCAAAATTACTTTCCTCATGTAGGGATTGATTCTTTGTTGAAAAAAATGAGGATTGATAATTTGGTGGCCTAGGGAGAAAGGTCCCATTGAAATATTTGCAAATTGAAGACTCGTAGTTGTAAGATAGAGGAGAGAGCTAGTGGCTAAGAAAGCCATAATGAAGATTAAAAATCTAGGAAGGAGGTCGTAGAAAGAAAACCCCACTAAAGAAAGGAGGTACTAGAAAGAAGATCCCATTGAATATCAAAGAGACTCAAGGATAACAGTCCTACAAAAATATTAGAGATTGGTGATCTCCATTGAAGAATGAAAACTTTGATTGAAGAAGATGTTCATTGAAGGTTCGATTGAATAAGAGGTCCATTGAAGGCCCTATTGAAGAAAATATTTATTTAAGACTCTATTGAAGAAGAGGTACATTGAAATCCCTATTGAAGAAGAGTTCCATTGAAGTATCTATTGAAGAAGAGGTCCATTGAAGGCCCTATTGAAGAACTTCCATAGTGGAAGATTGAACATTGAGAAGAACTAATAAAATCTTCTATTGTAGATTTTAGTAGTAGTAGATTTAGGAGATCCTAGAAGGAGATATCATTTCCATAGTTGAATATTGAAGAGGCCAAGGAAGGCCTCATTGAATATTTTAAAGCTATAATATTGAGAAACTTGGAGAGGTCTCAAGGATAAATAAGAAGTCTTGGTGAGCGTCACTGAAGGAGTCCTCATTAGGACTCATTGGAGAAATTAATACCAAAGAAAATTTTAAGAAATTGGGACAATTGTTGCCATCTAAAAACAACTCCAAAGGAGAAATTTTAGCAAGAATATTGTCAAACCAAAAAGGTAGTATTGAATAGATCTAAATATTGATAAATTTTTTGAAGAGGAGATCTGATTTGAAGTCATAATTTGGTAGGAGAAAAGAGATAGAAGAACCACAAAATCTGTGAGATTTGGGGTACATCATTGAAGATTTCTTGAGCAAACATCTCAGCTATGATTTTGGGAGAATCCTACAATTTTTTTGGGATTCAAGGATAACATTTCAGTGATAGTATTGACTGCCTTACAATCTGTAAAAGTTTTAGATTTGAAGATAAGGAAAAGGGTAGCATATTAACAGTACTCAGAGCTACAAAATATATATTTTATGGATAGAAAAAATGGTAGAAAATCAAATAAATTAAAAGCAATAGTGAATATTACTAAGCGCTAAAATTTCAAAAATTATGGGCAGCGTTAGTGACTATTAAAAATTAGATTCTATAAGCACATTTTGAATAAGTTTTAAAGCCACCAAATTAGATTTTAGAGCAACAAGTTGATAAGGTATTGAAGCTACGAAAAGGTGAGCAAATGAGATATTTTGGACAACCTACAAGATCTGCAATAACATCTACAAAAGGTAACCATTGAGGTGACTTGAATCACCATCATCTTCATAATATACAATATTGAAAAGGTATGCAGCAGAAAGATGCAAAAGTTCATTAGTTGAGCTTTTTATATTTGGATTTCTATTAAAGTTTATAAAGCACCAATTACAAAGCTTAAATGTTGCATCAAAATTTTCATTTCAAGTCTTCAAAATAGTGCAAAAGTTATAGTTTACAAGGATCAAACCTGCACATAGAAGAAAATAGAAGTTAGGTATATTTCGAGAGAAATAAATGTATAAAAATTCTATTGATTATCAAATCAATAAGAAGACTACAAATCTACATAAATCTATAGTGCAAATATTTCATTGAGAACCTTGGATTTGAAAGTGAAATAATAGCCAAGAAATAAAGATATTTCCAAGGATTAAAGGTAATAATAATATCAGTTTTACCTCAATCAAGCAAGAGAGTTGAAGGTAGTTTACCTACTAAATTTTAGGACAAGGAGTAGCCACCAAAAAAGGTTGATATTACTTCCAAAGGTTGGATAAGAAAGTCACCAATAGAAGATATTGAAAGGGAGAAGAAAGTTCAAGTCCAAGGTGAAATCAAAGCCTATATTTCAAGTAAGATAAAGGATCGGTTTACAAGCACAAGGGGGAAATCATAGTCATATAAGAGTCATAAAAAAGGATTCTACAAGCATTGTCAAAAAGTAGGTTATATAGCAAGAATGAGATGTACCAAAAACTCCAAAGGGATATTCTATAAAGCCCTAAAAGAGATCCTCGAGAAGCAATAAAAAGATCCATCCAAAGGAGTTAAAAAATTAGTTATCTAAGGTGTCTAAATACACCCAATGCAACACAAGAGCCACCAGATTTACCATCTATACGGATTACAAGAATTAAACCTATAATACTCAGCAAAGTGACAGTGCAAGGAGTGCAAGTAAGGAAGAAAATAAGATAAGATTTATAGCCAAAGTTGAAGTGCAAGTAATAGTTTAATTGAATTATCTATTATCACAAGGATCACCACCACCAAATAGAAAGTGGCACCCAAGATTAAAAGCACGTTGGAGAAGGCGTTCGACATCATATGGAATACATAAAATAATCTACAACACCTTTCAAAGGAAGCCATCAAAAAACTAAGTTCTCTACCCAAGAAGAATATGAAAATAGCTTCCAAAATAGCAAGAAATATCACCAAGAAATGAGCATTGAAGAGCATTGGAAAAGACTTTAAACAAGACCAAGGAATATAAGGAAAAAAGGTAGGAATATTATGCCACTTGGAAGGAGCCATCACATGCAAATAAGAATAATCTTACCACGTTGTTAAAACAAATTTGAGTACCCAAGAAAAAGGAATATTTGAAATTATTTGATAATGCTCTCTTTGAAGTGTTAGACTGCTACCAAACTTGCGATGAACAAGTGTTAAGATAGGTAGGGCAAAGTGTTAAAGGAACCACATTACATGGAGAGAAAAATTCCATGCAAGAAAAACATGAGGCACCACAATGCAAAAGGACACACTCAAGTAACAACATCATTTCCATAATGTTCTTGAAGAATCATCAATCACAGGTCAAGAACGTTGAAGAAACTATCAAGATAATGCTAACTCAACTTGTCAATATATTTTGGAATAAGGAGAAGTGAAAGTATTTTTTAAAACAACAAGATAACGTTGATGCCACTTGGAATTATCCTCACCATCCTACGAAGAATACCATCAAAGAGAAGCGCGTGTATAGCGATCAAACAAAGTGATGTCAATTTGGAGGTAAAAGAGAGCTTTAAGGTGCATTCAAAAAATCTAGCTGCATAGAGATCAATGGAGGGAGTTTAGTTAAGCCATTTATTAAGTATTCAAATTGGCTCAAATACGTCGAAGCATAGCACACACATCAGATAAGAGTTGGTATACCAAGTTTATTCAAGTTGTAGTTATACACAATGATTAGCAGTGATATAGAAGCAACATTAAAAGACCTAGAAGATCATCACAAAGAGGAACAAATATCAGTATTGAAGAATGTAAAGCCATCATCGTAGAGAGCATAAGTCATTGAAATCAAGCACGAGTGATTGCAGATTCGAGTGAGTGCATAACATAGTGAACACTGCAAATACAATATTGACAATGGAGAATAACACCCAAACTAGTGACAGACATGAATCAACTAGTGAACAAGTGATTTTACACTCATCGATAAGCATACTCGCCAAAAAGAAATACCGAACACCAAAATACAGAGCAAGAGTTCCAAAGGATTTTGTATGATAAAGGTGATATTTTCCATAGGCCAAAGGATTTTGTATGATAAAAGTGATATTTGCCATAGGCCTTACATTTGACAAAATTTTGCTGCCCTGAATTTGTAATTTTTGTAGCTCTTCTTCCTACTTAATTGTTACCTCAACTTGTCAATTTTGTAGTTCTAATTGTTGTTCAAATTTTCAGCCTTTTAGCCTTTAATTTTCTATTCAAAAATCTATTTTTTGTGGTTCCAAGTCTATTCCAAATTTGTTCTCTTGGACTTTGAAATTTGTAGTGCTGCCCAAAATGCTGCCCTCTTGCTATCCTAAACTCTGTAATTTTCAGCTTCTAATATAACCAATTCCTCCTGCACTTGGCTGTCCTTAAATCTGCTAGGAAACTCCTCCAATTTGCAGCTCTAATCTCTCTTTTAATGCTGCCCAATTTTCTTAATTTGCTACCTTCTTTTTCTGCCAACTCCTCCTTCAGTTTTTTGTTCAAATGCACTTCAAAATATGCCCAACTCCTCTCCAAAATGCAGATTTATGTCACCTTTAATTTGCTGTCCTTTGACTCTTCAAATTTTACTATGAAAATCACCTATCTTCTCCTTTGCAAATCAGCCTTAAAGCCTTTAATGGAAGTTTTCAAAATTTTCAAATTGGTTGTCTCTTCTACTTTCTTTCTCCTCCTTAGCTCTTATCGAATTCTGACTTCAAACTTGGCCTCTTTCTGAATCTGAATATCTTGAGATCTTCAAAAAAACTTTCCAAAATTTAGCAAACTTCTTGCCAAATTCCATCTTCCTTTTGGGTTTGTTGTCGGATGACAACTGTCCCAAATTCTTCTTTTTAGGAGCTACTCCTTCTTGCAATTTGTTCCCTTAAGATTTCTTCAAATCTTCTCCAATGACCACTTCAAATCATCTCCTAAATTTTATCAAACAATTTATACATAACACCAGTTAAACTACTATATGACGAAGATATCAAAAAAAAAATCCCTACAGTAACTTTGTATACAGATTATGTTACAAAATTATACATAAAAAAAATAAAACACTTTTAGTGCATACCGTGCCTTTCCAAACAATTATCATAATCAACGATGTTTCTGTATTTCGCACTGGATATGATCAAATTGACATAGTCAAGTCTAGTTGAATATCTTTTCCTGCAGGACAGGTTCTAATTCTCTTAGTACCTGTATCAATGATAAGAGATAGACTACTGTCAACTATCTCGTAATGTTGTTCATTTTCCTGCCATCTAGCTTCTTTTCCGCTTTCTTCACTAATTCTTTCTATCAACTGTAGTTCAGAAGGAACCCTCCACATCAATGGCTGCTGCATATCCATCGACCCATGACATTGTTGTTTCGAAAGCAAGAAGCGAAGAAAATGCTCAATATCATGGGCCTGTCAAACAAAAAAATGGGAGAAAGATTAGTACGGATTTATTATATTCATATTTACAACCAGACAGGCCGTGGAACTTTCAATGGGATAAATTAGTCTAATGCATGTATGAGCTCTGGAAGAGTGGAGCATTTAACAAAAGCTAAATATTCTATACATGTAATTCTTTGTTAGGTAAATTTTAAATCTCACCCTCAAACTTCTTTCAAATGCACAGTGGGAATTATCCTTGTTAGAAACAGTTGGTTCCTTTCTGGTGATGTATTGATCTGACAACATGGAAACATTTCTCTTCCTCCCGAGCCATTCATCATTCCTGCCTTTTTCAGTATAGCTTTTGAGTTGGGGAATATCACATTCCCTGAAAACTGAACTGTCCGTGATGTTTTCACATTCCATGTAGTTTCGGAAGCTTCTGTTGGTATATGAACGTTGTTCCATGGAAGCAATCTCTTCTGAAATTATATTTCTTTCACTCGCCATGAGAAAAGATTCGGCGTCTTCACTCCACAACCTTGAAAAAGCAACCAAAGAAAGGCTAGATGGTGAACTATAAGATATTATAACCCAGAATTTGTGTGAATACTATTTTGTTAAATTCGCTGACCAAAGAAAAATGACCGTGAGAAGACAAGTACATTGTTTACCTTTTCAATCAATGTTCACGATCATGGTCGTTGATGCAAACGTGTTCTTGGCAGCTCTGAATTTGCTGTAGTGGAAGGCTTTTGGATTCAAATTCTGCTGTAAGTTAATACCCAAAACAAGTTCCAGATTGATTCCAATAAGGATTTACTAAAAACAAAACAATGAAAAATGGCATTGAATGAAGTATGAACCACAATATAGGCTCCATCCTAGCATGGATTAGTCAGTAATTACCATAGCAGTCTTCGTCGTTCTTGTTAGACCTATACATCTGGATCAAGTTAGACCAAATCCTATCAGACCGACATTTTTTTATGATTCATAGAAAGATATGTATAGCCTCTGCACAACATAAAAAAATTGAATATTCCATGAATGTAAATTCACCTGAAGATGGCTCTTCACATGGGAGATTGTAAGTCCCTTGACATTCATAAGCTGAAGGACGAGCTTGGGAGTCGTCTCTGCAAACAAATTGAAAGGTTTCTCAAAGAATGAAACAAAAAATCCCCCAAAACAATGTTATATTGTAATTTATCAATACAATATAATATTGGTAGACTTACTATCTCGTCCCCCAAGACGTTCTACTGCATTCACAAAGCACCGATGAAGGTGAGGATTCCACCGAAGCCGAGGAACCTTAGAGCGTATGTATTTCCTCACTGGTCCGGTTCTTTCACAACTCCCCATATTTATTTTTCTTTACAAGAGACTTAACTTACGGAAGAAGGGAAGACACAGAAAAAAGACTTTAAATCAGAATTTAAGGAGCCTAATTTGGACTCTGAGTGCACTCTACCATATTCTTTTGATTCGGTCAGAGGATACAAGCGTCTAAGTCTAAGCAACGAAACCCTACTTCACTTGAATTATTCAAGGCCTTGCATTAATAATAAACACAGTAGCAAATGAGTGATAGGATTGAACATTCTAATAAAAATTTAAGGATCTCAACAACCAGATTTAACGAAACCTGGACTTTTGACCTCTAGATCCATTCTGCTCTGAGAGCAACAGGCCATGTCAGGCGCCTGAAATGGCGCTAGTAAATTATGTGGGACTCCAAAAGTCCAATCTGCTTCAGGAGGAGGTACATCAAACATAAAATTCAACAACACTTATTTCGTTAAAGCGAGCCTGGTCTGCAATCTAGAATTTGAATTTTCTGGATGGACGTAGTCAATCCTAGAACGAATTGTCCAAGCCCAAATCCCATTCACTCCATACAAATCCAAGCTCAACCCTTCTGCTTAAATTACTTGAGGCTTGAGTATTGCTTCTAGGGTTTTCAGGGTTTGAAACTCTACTAAGTGGAAAAAGGTCAAGTGAAACAAATGACAGTACAGTTAAATTTAAATATTTATTTTGGAGGAGTTGTTGGGGCTAGAATGCCAGCCAGCTACAAGTATGGAAAACGATGGAACGTCGTAAGTAGCGAGGACAAAAGACTAAAAATCTAATGCCACTACTAATACTAATGTTATCCCGGCACCATTAACGTAGGCTGGCCACCTTAAAATGTTATATACAATCCAGAGAAGAATGACAATTGCACAGATGTCTTTATATACATTTCATTGCATATGAATTCAGACTTTTTCCTCTTCATGTTTGACAATCGGCAGGACAGTTTTGATTTAGCATTTCTATGCGTCAAATAAAAAATTCGCCTAATGGGCAACCTGGCGATTTGGCGAATACATACAAAACATGTTACTGTAATAATTTCTGAAATAATTCTGAAATAATTCCCTGAACGTGGAGATTTAGTTAACAGCGAAGGTCCAATGAAATACGATATAATACTATTTTGTGTATGAGCAGGTCTACGTTCCCGTCAAGGTGACGTTGATTTCCGCATGATTGGACTTTAGTTGCGTTTGTGCGGAAACCGATACACGTGAGGGGTTGATGGGGTTTTGAGATTTTGATTGTATGTGGAGAGGGTAATACTCATAAAATTTTGACTTGGATGCGTTTTGAGAATCCCATGTCCACCGTCCACAGCCTTTTCTTTCTAAGGGCCATTGAAATTCTAAACCCTAAGATTTAGCTCAGCACAGCCTTTGGTCAAAGCTAAGTGCACCAACTCTTTTGATAAGACTGACTTCACCAGCTTTTTCACAAGCTCATTCACACATACTCTCTTACACTTTCCACTTTCTTTCCTCAAATTTAGATTTTAATAAGTATATATTTAACTGTTATTTATCCTAGATTTAAATGGGATATGTCTAATTTGGATAAAGGTAGTAATCTTATCTAGTCCATTGAATGTGAGGGAGCTTGATGTCAACCGTACCAACCCCAAGCCATTGGGGTCTCTTTACTCCAGTTGTGTTTATGAGACGAGATAGGGGTTATAATGGTAGTACCATGATTTAACTCTATTTGACTCTACTACTATGAGAGGCAATGCTACTTGACATGTCAGTTGTTCAGAAAGAAAAGATAGCTATATATATAAAAAATAATTATTATTATTTTAATAAATTAGTTTTGAAGTCTTAACAAGTATATTATATCATTATTATTTTTCAAAGTAAAAAAAAGTGTTCTACAATGTATCTTGATGATGGTAAATTTTTTAATTTCTTTAGATTTCAACCTTGGACATTCTTTTGGAATACTTAGACCTTGACCATCAAATCTATTTAGTTGTTAATTAAAATTGTTACTTTAAATATAAAATAAGTTAATTAAAATATGATTGTATTTAATATTGTTATTTTAATAAATATAATATAAAGGTTATTTTTTAATATATTGGTATAAATTTGATTATTGAATTTGAATGATTATTCTCAATCAAAGAAATTATGTGTTAGAATAAGAGAATATTCTCTTAAGTTCCATTAGGATAGACACTTGAGTTTTCACTCTTCCATGCGTCAGGAGAACTCTCAGTGGTGTCTTCATCAGGTCTGATGAGTTGTTGTAATCCAACGGCTCTCAATGATCAACTCTGTTATTTATATAGAGTTGATCCTTGGAATAAATTAATTAGTTCCACTCTTCTCTTCATTTTTTGTGTAATGCTTTGCATATCTATTATTGTGAAATTCTAACATGGTACCAGAGCAGAATAGATTTTACTAGCATTTACTCTTAAAGGTTCTAGGATCTGGTTCTTTTTTTGCTTTAGATTTTTTTGACTATCTTGCTTCATATATGTTGTAGTCAGTTTATCCATATTTTTTTCAGCAAAATCTTTTATAATATATGTATTATTTTTTAAAGTTGATTCAGAACTTGAGGGTTTTATTTTTTGAAATTTTCTGTGCTCTTCCTTTACTCTTTCCAGAGCTTCCATTTTGTAATTTCTAGAGGAAGATCTTTTTTTTTTCTTTTTTACAAAATCTCAACCCTCATTTTTTAAATGAAAGCAATCAATGCTTAGATATTGCGTTGCATAATTTTTTGGTCCAAATCATTTTTGGAACTATGTTTTTTTCATGGCTTCGAATCATTTTGCACTAGCCCTTAATACATGGTTTCCCTTAAATCTAAGCTTGGTGTATATTTTTTAAAACAATTACATATTTATTGCTAACCTTTTCTTTGAATCATATTTTATCTCTAACTAAATCCGAATATTTTAAAACAACGTCAAGTGTGTTTCTAAGACGTAAAATCTTGGTGCACCACCTGCGACGTGGCTCTTGAAGACCTCCACGTCTCTCTTGGTGACATTGCATCATATCTTCTCACTGGGCGAAATCATATCTAGCGCTGGTATCTTCTTGGTATCTTCTCCATTTATACTCTTCACCACAAAGGAGATTCACACTTGTTCTGCTATTTTCTTCATTTCTGATTCGAGTATCTAATTTCATGATTTATCTAAGGTTAAGCATTATTTTTTTGACGTCTTCTGCAGGAGATTTTTTTAGATGCTTCTAAAGTGTTATGTAGGAGAGTTTTTTTGAGGTATCTTCTATTTTTTTTGACGTGTTCTATAGGATAATTTTTAGAGGCATCTAACGTGTTCTGTAGGAGGTTTTTAGAAGCAACACTCATCTATATCGCTCCCCTTGGTGACCCTTTCGAGCTGTCACCTAGGACACCAAAGATACAAAAAAAATATATTATTTTAGTAATTTTTTTATATTTTATTCTCTGGATATTTAAACCCTGTCTGCGTAGGTGGAATCTCACAATGTCCTCGAAATATCCCTCTTGCTATTTGCCTCCAGTTGTGGACATATTCCTCTTCCACACAGTCAATATCTACACAGAGATAAAATTTGTAATTTTTAAATCTCTATGGTTTCTTTAATATTTTCTATGTAGGTGGCCTCATCGGTTACTCGACATCCTTGGATCATCGTTTGAAAAATGGAGACCTCCTTTTTGCTATTTGTCTCTATCTGGTTTGACCCAACGATGCGTTAAGGAAAGGAGCTCTCGAATTTTGGTTTGTTTTGGATGCATTATTTTCTCAAAGCCATGGGGCTTTATTTAAATCCTCATTCTTCTATTTTGTAAAGGTTAAATACACTTCAATTTCGAAGTACAAATCTGACTCCTTCTCAAAGCCTTTTCATCCCTTTTTAAAAAATATGGGCCCTTTGATAAGTCGTAGTCATATTGTAACCATAATATAAAAGACTTTTTTTGGGGGGGTTTATGTGCAAAATAATGCACATTTGTGTCTCTTGAAGGGGGGTGCATATTTTTATCTATCTTTTCCTCAAGATTTTTTTTCTTTCTTTTAGGTATTTAATTTAATAGAGGTGTAATGATTACAATTTTAAAACTTCTTATTTTCTATGCTTACACTCTCTAATTAATAATTTACACCTATGTTGTTTATCATTATTTGAGAAAAACTACCTTCTATTTATCTTCTTATATATTGTTTAATTAATAATTTTCCAAAGGAGTTCTAATTATTTTTTGAATTTCTCTTCTCCTTTATTATTATTAATTTATTAAAATTAATATTTAGAAAAAGCAATATCTCACCTTTTCTTTTTCTCTAAAGGTGTTATTAAATTCTATTATAGAATTCTGATCATATTTAAACATTAGTATGTTAATCTCTTCACTTAAAACACATTATTTTTCAAAATATTTCATAAACATAAAATTTTAAGTCTTCTTCCTCAAAATATATTTGCCTACGTTCCATGTATCATTACCACTAAAAACTTATAGTTTCCCTCACGTAAGGGCAGGTTTTTGGAGGTAATTGGTATAAAGGCCTGGTATATATTTTCATTCATCCATTTATTTTTTTGGATATCTCTCACACTTATAGTTTCCCTCTATTAAGGGCAAGTTTTGAGAAAATCCAAAATTATAAACTGGTTGAACTCTCTGCATTTCAAGCCTACAACCCTTGACAAATTCTTCTCTATACTTACAGTTTCCCTAAAGTAAGGGCAGGTATTGAGAGGAACTAAAAGGACTTGGAATTTCTCAAGCAAATAATATTTGAACCTCAATTTACTTATAGTTTCCCTCTCGTTAGGGTGGGTATATTGAGTTTTAGTATATTGAAAAGCTTCATTTTTTCCCTTCAAACATTTGCATTAATAAAATTTGAAGTTCTAAGGGGAATATATTGGTTAATTATAACTTTAAACTTTTATTTTGTGTTATCTATATATATATATATATATATATATATATGTATATATATGTATATATATGTATATATATATATATATATATATATATATATGTATATATATATATATCTATGTATATATACATATCTATATATATATGTATATATACATATCTCTATATATATATATATATATATATATATATATATATATATACATATATATATATATATATATATGTATATATATATATATAGAGAGATATGTACATATATATATATATATATAGATATGTTTATATATACATAGATATACATATATATACATGTATATATATACATACATATATATATATGCATATATATATATGAACTCAATTGAACCTCTCACCCATCATAACTTTCAGACTTGGAAACCTAGAATTTAAATCTTATCTCTCAAAAAGGTCTTACTTATTTGTTAGAATAAAAGAAACCAGAATTGATTAAAGAACATGAAATTTTTGTTCATATAGAAAAAATGCACAAAACAATGGGTATCATTAGCTCTAATGTTCATGAAAGTTTGTGGTTTCATATTACAGATTGTAAAACTCCTCATGAAAGTTGGGAGAAACTAAAGACCTTATTTGGAAAAGTAGATCAGATGAGATCAATGCAACTAGAAGTTGAACTAACATCTTTGTCTCCTAAATATTTTAGTAGTATTGTTGACTTCCTCACTAAGTTCAAATAAGTCCTCACTCAATAAAAAGTCAGTGGAAAGAATACGACTGAAGAAGAATGCATTTATCTAATCCTTTCAAATCTAAATGATATTTTTCAAGTTTTTGCTACCACTTTTATATCTACCAAATATGCTCTTGGTGCAACCTTTAAAATACCTTCTTTAGAAGAATTTTGTGATAGATTAACTAGGGAAGAAAACAAACTTGCTAGATATAAAATCTCTTCTTCTTCCTCTTCTTCAAAAGCCTTAGTAGCCTCCACCTCTTCTAAAGAAAAATTCAAAAAGAAGGAAAAGACTTCCATAACTTAAACTCACTGTAAAAAGAATGGTCACTCTACTAACAAATTCTATAAAATATTACAGCAACTAGAGGCAGCTATGAAGGATCAAAAGATAGAAAATAAAAATCAAATAGGAAAAGCCCTTAATGTTCAATAAAAAACCTCCAATTCTTCCTCTAATTATTGGGTCCTATATTTTGGAGCTACTCATCACATGACTGCTTCAGATAAGTCTTTCTCTTCTATCTCCTCTAGCTCTACTTGTAGCATAGAATTGGGTGACTCTTCCTTCATCCCTATCAAAGGAAAAGGGGATATAACCATTTATGGTGGCTCTATAAACAATTCTCTCTATATTCTAGAAATTTCCACCAATATCCTATCCATCTATCAGATTTGTACTTTTGGAAATGGGAAAACTATTTTCTTCTCTCCAATAGGAGTTAAGATAAGAGATTTTCAATATCCCCATTCTCTTATAGCCAAAGTGAATATTGATCATAACTATCATATTTTTCACTTCAAAGTTTTTCAAAATCCAGAAGGAGCCTCATGTTTTGTGGCTCATGGTGATCTTGAAAGTCAAATATGGTATGAAAGGTTTGGTCATCTTAGTTACAACTACGTAAAGTATTTGAGCACACATGATATGGTTATAGGATTACCCCAAATCTCTTCTAATGATGTATTTTGTCCTAGATGTGCTCTTGGAAAGCAACATCAAGATCCTTTCCACCCAAGTAGTTCTCTAAAAACCTCATCCCCTCTAGATTTAATCCATAGTGACTTAATAACCTTTCCTGAACCATATTTCAGAGTAAAGTATGCTCTAACCTTTATTCATGATTTTTATAGAAGGTACTGGGTCTCCTTCCTAAAATATAAGAGTGATGTTCTATCCCACTTTAAGGTTTTTAAAGCCTTAGCTAAAAATCAGGCATCTTGCAAAATTAAGAAGATTCGCACAGATAATGGGGGAGAATATTGTAGTAATGATTTTCCATATTTTTATCCATTCATGACATCATTCATCAACATCCTGTCTCTCATAATCCTCAACAAAATAGTATTTCATAAAGGAAAAATCAGACAATAAAAGAGATGGCTAATTGTATGCTCCATTCAAGAGATCTTCCAAAAGTTTTTTGGGCAGAAGCTATTAACTATGCAAATCATATTCAAAATCTCACACCTCATAAAGCTCTTGACCATTTAAATCTTGAAGAAGCTTACTCTGGGTTAAAACTAGAAGTTTCCTACTTCAATATTTTTAGGTGTACTACTTGGGCTCACATCCCAAAGAAGAAAATGAAGGCTCTTGATAAGAAAAGCAAAAATCTCATCTTTCTCAGTTATTATGAAGAATTAAAAGCATACAGGCTTCTTTATCCCTCAAATCATGATGTTTTCTTTCGTAGGAATGTCCAATTTGATGAAACATTCCCTCAAAAAGATCCTCAAAAGTCCTCTTCCTCCATTGAGCCTTCTCCTAGAGTAGAACCTCAATATTATGAAGACCCAACTCATGAAGTTAACTTGGTCATTGATAATCAAGATGAGGAACCTGTAACTCCATATAAATGTCTTTCAACTCCTTCAACTCCTTCCTCTATGCCAAAATGGGCCCGCAAAATTGTTAAATAAGCTAATTCTTACATCCAAAATCTTCTTCAACCAAATCATCCAACCCCACAGGTACTGGTCTTGTATGTCAGTCTATTTCTTCTGATTCTCAATCCTTAAAATAAGCCTCATGTTTTAAGGAATGGGATGATGTCATGGAAAATGAATTTTCTTGCTTGATCAAAAATAAGACTTGGGATTTAGTTCCCTTACCTAAAGGAAGGAAATTAGTTCATTTTAAATGGATATTTAAAATAAAATATGGACCTAATGGATAAATAGATAAATACAAGGCTCGTCTAGTGGCCAAAGGTTTCTCTCAAATTGAAGGTATATATTATGCAAAAACCTTTTCTCTAGTTGCTAAAATGGATTCTATAATATTGGTTGTTGCTCTAGTTGCTCCTCATAAGTGGTATGTCTATCAAATGGATGTAAAATATGCTTTCTTACATGGAGAATTAAAGGAATAAATATTCATGGAATAACTTGCTGGTTTCACTCTAGACTCCTCTCTTGTTTGTAGGCTCAAAAAGTCTCTCTATGGCCTCAAACAAGTCCCTAGAGCTTGGTATGAAAAGATGGACTCATTCCTTCTTTCAGCAGGTTTTTCTCATTGTGAGTCTGATAACACAGTTTACATTTGGAGAAATGAAGGCAACATCACCATTCTTGTTCTATATGTTGATGATCTTCTTCTCACCAGTAATAACTTAACTCACATACATACTATAAAATACTCCCTCTCTAAAATTTTTGAAATGGTTGATCTAGGTAAAGCTCATTACTTCCTTGGAATCCAAATAAGTCAAACCGATGCAGGTATTTCTTTTTGCAAAAAAAAGTACACTCTAGATCTTTTACAAATATTCAAAATGACAGATTGTAAACCTTCTCCTACACCCTTTCAATCTAGCATTAATCTTAGTACTTCATGCTCATCCCCTCCATGTGATGCAACTCTATACCGTCAACTTGTAGGGAGTTTGCTATATCTTACTCATACTTGTCCAGATATCTCATTTGTAGTTGGCCTCATATCCATATTCTCTCATCAACCTCACTTCAGTCATTGGCAAGTAGTAAAAAGGATCCTCCATTACTTGCAAGTCACTACTCACTTTGGGTTCTTCTACAAGGGAAAATCCATGGATATTATTAGCTACATAGATTCATATTGGACAGGTTTAGTAGAAAACAGATGTTCCACCTCAGGCTATGTATTTTGCCTTGGTTCTTCACCAATATCCTGGTTATGCAAGAAACAACTAACATTAGCTCTATGTTCTACAGAGGCAGAATACAAGGTAGTAGTTTTGGCTAGTCAGTAAGCTCTTTGGCTTCATTAAATTCTAAGAGAATTTGGTTTCACTCATGAGAAACCTATAACTCTTTGGTGTGACAATCAAAGCACAATTCATATTGCATGAAATCTAATTGAACATCAATGAACCAAGCACATTGAGATACACATGCACTTCATAAGGCAACATATTCAGAGTGGGGACATACACTTGGAATATATTTCAACTAAGAATCAAATTGTAGATATATTCACCAAGTCATTTCCTTCTCCACGTTACCTTCAATTGCGAGATAAGCTTGGAGTTATACAGCTGCATTGATTGCTTTTATGATGATAATATTTGCCATATGAAGACAAGCCTCTCTTCTTCTAATAGTTGGTTTTTTCCCACAGGGATTTTTTCACCAACTATTTATTGTATGAGTACCAAATCAGCCCAAGTTGTCGAGACTCATCTTTATTTCTTGTATAAAGAGGACAATCTTCGCCATACGAAGATAAGCCTCTCATTGTTGGTTTTTCCCCATAGGGGTTTTTTCACTAACAATATTATTTAAATGAGTACCTAATAAGGCCAAGTTTTCGGTACTCATATTTCTTTCTTGTATAAAGAGGACAATCTTCGCCATACGAGGACAAGCCTCTCATAGTTGGTTTTTTCTGCAGTGATTTTTTCATCAACTATATTATATGAGTACCTAATTAGGCCAAGTTGTCGGGACTCATCTTTCTTTCTTGTTATAGAGGATAATCTTTGCCATACGAAGACATGTCTCTCTTCTTCTCATAGTTGGTTTTTCCCACAAGGGTTTTCTTACCAACTATCTATTGTATTAGGAGGACAATCTTCACCATACGAAGACATGCCTCTAACTTCCTTTTTATTGATGATTTTTCCCATTGGGTTTTACCATCTCTTCAAAAGAAGTTATTGTACATGAGTACCTCATCAGGCCTTGTTTCCAGGACTCAATTGTATAATTCACCCCTAGTATCACTTAAGGGATGGTGTTAGAATAATAAAACATTCTCTTAAGTTCTACTGGGATAGACACTTATTTTTCCACTCCTCCATGTGTCAGGAGAACTCTCAGTGGTGTCTTCATCAGGTTTGATGAGATTTTGTATTCCAACGGCTCTCAATGATCAACTCTGCTATTTATACAGAGTTGATCCTTGGAATAAATTAATCAGTTCCACTCTTCTCTTCATCTTTTGTATAATGCTTTGCATATCTATTATTGTGAAATTCTAACATTATGAAATATATGTTTGATATTTCATAAAATATATAATTATAGAGGATATATTTTATTTTAACATAATATTGTAATAGATGGTTTTATTATAATTAATTTAAATTAATAATTTTAAGTTGTATCTTATCCATGTTACACCATAATTGATTATCAATAATGAGATCATTGAACGTGATATATAGTTCTTAAAAGTATAGTTTTAAATGTAATTTGTACAAACAATGATAGGGTTTATGGGAGATCCAAACTTAGATAAAATGGAAATGGAGATTAAAGTTAATTGGTGGCCCATGGTTTGGAGAAGAGATTTATTATATTTAAAACCATGGAGTGAGAATTTTGTATAAAAATAAACTATTAAGAGGCTTCTAATGCGAGTTAGGATAATTGGACTTCCATATCAGCTTATCAATGAGGAGGTTTTCAATAATATGAGTAATAATCTAGAAGAGTTTATCCATTGGAATCAACCATTAAAAAGAAAAGGGATGTTGTATATACCTAGAAATATGTTTCTATAGATATATTAAAACCTCTATGGTAATACATTAATATTAAATCTAAATCAAGATAATGAGATCAATAAATAGATTATGAAAACATTGTATTTTGATGTCACAAATATTATGAAACTAGACAAGTGGAATGAATACAAAGTGAAAATAATGGAGAAAGATACAAAACAATTTGGGCATGAGACAAACTTCAAAATGAAGCAAGGAGATGATCAATATAGAAGCTAGACTAGATCAAGGATTTTCTACTTCTAAAAAAGTGGTAAAGAAATTCCCTCTACACCATTAGATGGCAAAGGCTATCATAGTTTCCTCAAATAATACATTAGCAAAACAAAATATATGAAAGTACAATACACAAGTATAAATTTAAAAGGAATAAATATGCAAAGGAAGATGCACAGGGAAATTTTAAAGCAAAGGAGGCAAAAGAGGTCAAGTTTATTAACATAGGTAAATCATCTACATATTTCTTAATTAGTATAAAATCATCTCCTTACAATAATAATGAAAGTAGTGTAGGACTTATACCTTGCACTTTAGGGTTTTAAGAGAAACATAATAAAGAAATGAGTAAGGAGGATATTCATAGAAATTTAGTCTCTTAGGAAAGCATAATAAAGTAATTACTATGGAAATTCATCCTTGTACTTTAGAGTTTACAGGGAAATATAAACAAGAGATTTTATGTGAGATTATTTTTTGCACTTTTTAATTCTTCTAGAAAGAATAAACCTAACTCTCAATATGTTTGTACTTTAGGGTTTCAAGAAAAAATACAATAAAGAAAAAGTATAAATGATATCCTTGAAAATTTAAGGTATTTGAGAACATAAATGTTAAGTACTATGGAATATTATCCTTGCACTTTAGGATTTTTATGTTGATAGAAAGAAATGAATATTTCTCTAGCTATTTCTTACTATTCAAGCTCTTCATCTAGGGAAACTTAAACTTATAGCTGATAAATTTTATTATAAATAGTATGGAAATATTGAAGAGATTAATAAATATGAAGATATTGGTGGGAATGAAAAAAAGAGAGGAAGAAACTCAAAGCAATAATAAAGAGAAAAGGAAACTAGGTAAATATCAATATGGGAAACTATATACAAATATGACAAGTGTTAATAATAAGTGGTTCTAATCCCATAAATAAGAATAAAAAGTGACATTGATGATGATATATTAGAACATTAAGGGTATGAATAAGACCCCTAAAAAACATTATTAGGGATTAATAGCCTTTTATAATCCTAATTTTGTTTTAGTTCAAAAATAAAAAATAAGTATTAAGGAATGTAATAATGCATCAAAAATATTTAGATGGGGGATTGTCTACATATTTCTATTATAGGAGCTTTCCAAGGCATTGCAACAATATGGGATAAATTAAAATGGGATGGATAATTGTTATAAGCAAAAAGTAATTGTTGGTCTTTTTGTAAGAAATAGAAAGATATTAAAGTTGGGTTTTAAATATATAAGCTCTAACTATAGTTACTCCTCATGAAATATTTTATAAATACCTCTATTTATTTATATTAAAATCATTGATGATTCATAATTTTTACCTATGGATTCTTTGGGAGAGACTTCAACACATTTTTTTCTTGTTTAGAAAAGGGTGGCCCTCCTAGATAGTCTAAATTATTGTAATATTTTTCTTCATTTGTAAATTTAAATGGCCTTTGGGATGTTATTTCATCAATATTTTAATAGACATGGGATAACAAATGCATTGGAAAAACCCATACAACAAAAATATTGTACATATTTTTGCTATTCAAAATCTGGTTATGACTAGAGTATACAATCTCTTTGGATATTTTATTACAAACAAGATTTTATCACAACCCATTCTATTAATATGTGAATTACTCAACAATGGTCATCTAGATCCATTTTGATTTCAATATATGGATCCAAGCCCCTAATTTCTTCTTAATGGTTATGTTATAGTAGGATGAAAATTGATTTGAAGGATCATGTTTGTATCATTTTGTTTAAAATATGAAATACGTAAGGGGGAAAATAAATATTGTGAATGTCAAATATTTTTGTAACATATAAAGCAAAGGATAAATTTAAATCTAAACTCAATAATTTATAAGATATACTAGAAATCAATGCAATGGGCTAGGATAATCATGTGTAGAAAATATAATTAATTTCTTATTATCATGATGTATTTAAAAAGAAAGATTCATATTCATTCCAAAATTTTAGGGAGAGATGGTTTAAGGAAGGGGATAGTAGTACCATTTTTTATGCTAGAACCAAAACATATTTATCATTTTACCAAATAAAAAAATCTCAATTCTAGATGGAGCAAATATTGAGGAAGAAAATCCTACCTTTTATTAGTAGTTGATTATGTGCCCTTAGAAATATGAGATTTCCTCATTTCCTTTGAGTAATATGGAAGGAAAGGAAAAATAGAGATTTTAAGAATGAGAAAAGAGATCCCATGTCTATTGGATTCAAAATCCTTTAAGCCTTGGAAGAAAATATCTCCATCATATCCTTCTTTATGAATGGCAAAGTAACTCTATGTCTTGAATGAATGACTTTCTTGGCCTTCCTAAAAGGAAACTCCTGTTGTGAATCCTAGTAATATTTATTGCTCCCAAGTCAAATGGATTCCCCCTCCTTTAGGATGGATAAATCTTAACTTTGATAGGGTTGCTAAGGGGAACCTAGGAATTTTTATATTTGGAGGAGTAATTAGAGACAAAAAAAGGCAAACTAATTCTTACATATGCAAAAAACTTGGGTCTTCAATATAGCCACTTTTCTAAAGCAAAAACCCTCTTTTAGGGAGTCAAAATTCTAGAAAGAAATAATATTAAGAAGGTAATCATTGAAGGTGAATCTCTAAATATTGTTAACACCTTGAAAGTATCTCAACCCTTATTTTGGAATATTTAATACTTTATGGAGGAGAAAAAAAGAAGTATTCTACACCTTGATAATTCCCATATCAAACATGTTTACAGAGAAGGAAATAAGGTAGCTAACAACATGGTAAATCTTGGTATCCTACAAGATACCCTCTATATTTGGAGGGAAAGGTTTCCCCAAGAGATCGTTTAGGCCATCCTTAAATATTCTAATGACACTTCCTTTTGACCACATGAATGGCACTTCCCCTTGAAATATCCCCAATAATATCTTAATAAAGGAGGATGGTTCTTGTTATGATGGTTATTTTGTTCTTTCCTATTAGAGAGTCATTTCAAAAGTTTGTCTTGTTGAATAATTTCTCTATGATAAGTGGATCATGGGGCTCAAAGTATTGAGATGTCCTCTATTAGACCTTAGGCTATCTTGCATGGCCTCCTCCTTATATATTCATCATCATAATATTTTTAAGGTTCCTTTTCATTAGCTAGTTAGTACTAATCTTTGTCTTGTTGTCCTAACAAGTCCAAGAGACAAGAGAATCAATATGTTTAAGGTAATGCGTTGGCTTATTTTGGATTCCAAAATCTCTCTTAGACCTCTTTGTAAGAGGTTATATGATGCTTATCCTCTATTATTTTTAATACTCATCCCTTCTAGTGTGTCAATATATTTTTAGGCCCAATTACCTAATGTGTCACTTCGACATGTATCTTCAATTTCAAAGTGATGAATTGAACACCTTTGGGTTTTGATATCCTGATGTGCCAATCCTTAGTGATGAGCTATTCATATTTGGATCTAGTTGTCCTAATGTGTCGTTCCAAAGTGAACTATTAGTCATATTTACGCTTGACTATCCTAACGTATCATTTTGAAGTGAAGGGCTTGTCGTCTCTTAGTTTGGTTGACCTAATACATCACTCTAAAGTGATAAGTTGGTCATATTAGGTCCAAAATGACTTGATGTATCACTTTGATAAGAACCAAAAGACCCGCAAAGTGGTGTGCTTGCTATATTTGGACTCTTGTCCTCATATGCTCACTCCTCATGGGAAATGGACATTGCCTTCCACAACTCTCTATGATGTTCTTAAGACCATGCATTCTAATTATAACTTGCACCGTAGGATGGTATTGATCCCAAGGGATATTTGGAGGTATTGGGGGATAGCAAGATTACTCGGGACATAAAATATTCCACATTTGAGACCCAATATATGGGTATTATTGTAAATAGTCCTCTACATGGTAAGCGTGAATGCAAGTTTAAAATGGTAAGAAGTAGCACATTATACCACCTCCAATTTTTCTCTCCTTTGCCTACTTTTTTATTGATCCTTTATTGTTGGCTTTCTATGAGTTTCTCAAATCATCTAGGGTGGAATATAAAAAATGAGGATCAATATGTGGAACCTATTGCCCTAATGCTTGATAAGGATATTTAGGATATCTTCAAAAAAAGTAGTTTTTTGCCCTCTCTAAAGAAATTCAATATGTATAACTAGGATTTCTTGATGGACATGGTCCACTCATGGGATGATAGGATAGTTAAAACCAAGGGTATTGAGTTTACAATCATATTTCCTCTCATCATGGAGGTGTTGTGGTTGCTCCATAACGTACCCCAAAATTGGGGACCCAAATTTTTGTTTATGTTTTGAGGATTTTGATATCCTTGAGGAGATGAGTTTAGCAAATTCTATCTTTGGCATAAAGTGCCTTATTGGGTAGCATCCTTTGTATTCCTTCGTCTTCTTTTGGAATGATATTTGTCGAAAGTTCCATACCCATAAGTGTGCATTGCTAAGTTGCTCTATAGAATGGAGTATCTTTGTTTGTTTGGAGGTGTTTAAGTGTGTAGTGTGGGTGCTTGGTTGTGTCATTCAATAGCCTATATTTGATCTTGATTTGGTTTGAAAGGTGTTAATTAATTTTATTTTCCTTCTAAACTAAATCAATGCAAGCATAAATAATAAAATAATAATAATAATAAAATAAAATATAAGTTTATATACATATACTTTATATATATAAGCTTAAGATAAAAAAAAGCTATAATATATATATATATATATATATATATATATATATATATATATATATATATATATATATATATATATATATATATATATTAATATTAAAATAAAATAAAATAAATAAAAATAATAAAGTGGAAGAATTATTATTATTATATATATATACATATATAATATTAATAATATAACAACAAAATATATAAATATAAATAAAATCCCTTAAGGGCTATTTTATTTATATATTCAAATGGGTGAGAGTAAGGCCCTTAAAGGCTAATTTATTCGAGTAATTGTTGTTGTTTATTTAGGTAAACTTTAGTGTGAATAGTCTAACAAGGTATTTTTTTGGTATTTGTTTCAGGTGGATGAAGACCCCTACGCACAGCATAAAAGCCCACGCACTCAGCATCATGGTCGGTGGAAGATGCAGACACCCACGTGGCATAGACTCCATGGATGCCCAAACCTTAGGCAATCTGGATAACGTAGGCTATCCTCGACGTATTGAAATGTGAAAGACGAATAACCCAACAATGGAGGGCATCCGCATGAGAAATCTAAAGTACGATGTGTAGGGAATGGGCATCGATCATATTGATAGAAGAATGAGTGTCAAAGTCGAAATATCCGTACAGGGAGATTGACAGAATGCGGCATGTTGTTTCCCTCTATGATGACTAACAGATGACAAAATCATTCTCAATAGTGATGAGTGGTATCGAGATAAGTCAATGAACGTTCCAAGCACCAAAAATTATGGCAGTAGGGGAAGCGATGAGTTGAGTACCGAATATGATTTTTACAGCGTGAAAGGGAGACAATCAAGTAGCTCCAGTTTTACATGAACATCACAGAGTGATGGGAATATCAGCAAAGGATTGGATACACGAGAATGATGGCACAGCGGTTGAAGCTGATAACGGAATATCAAATGGTCTGGTTCTTCGATTCTCTAGAATGAAAATGATGGCATCAAGCTTAATTGTTTAAAGTATCGAGCAATGCATAGTATTGAAGTCGTAGTGTCAAAAGAAAACTAAGGTTTTTATAGAGCTAATAATATGATGCCTCTGGTCCTTGATGTCATCTAATGAGGAACAATGACTAATAAGGTGGGAGACATTTAATTGAGCATCCATTGTTTGTCCTCGAAGGCCCACGCTGCATCTCCTAGGTGTGCAGGTTCTAAACATAGAGGATGTATGCTCGATAATTCCAATATGACAGAGTTATATTAAAATAAAATTATTAAAATGGTACGGCATCTGAGGATATAGACAAAGTACATCTAAGGGTATTATCATGTCATCATGCATCGGGTTGGGTACTTGGTGCAAACATAACCAAATCCATTACACAAAGTATAATTCCTACATCAATAAGTGTTAATGAAAACTTGCCGTACAAGGTCAATGGGTCCATAGTGTACACACAAATGTTGCTCCGTAAGAAGTAGAACCAAAGATAGTGTAACAAAATTCAATGCAGAATGCCAAATACCACAAAGATGAAGCACAAGGATATCGATGGGAATATAGTGAGTGCCACAGGCTATCAATACCATGATTCACATCACGATGTCTGAGAAGCATAGTTGGTGAGCCAATGATACTAGGAAAGCAAATGAGGCATGGCTGGCAAGCAAACTCCCTCAAAATCATGAACGACATCCTTTTATTATGTCACCTCATTGTATACTCAGCAATTCACAGTACAAATGTATAGGTTAAATATTATCAAAAAATATTGATGCAGGTGGGATAATTGACAACGCAATGGTGATGGAAGGAACACTTGTGGATTCATGTCAAATTCACAGTGAAGTGCGCAAGGTGATGCCTAAAATGTTTACGTCGATGACAGAGGCTATAGTGTGATACAACATTGAATGCATGGTCGACCATTATGTTCAAGTGATCGACTACATTTGTATGGGGACTCTTGGGCAGATAGACGTGATAGAGACAACATATATTCAGCATGGTAATGGGAGGTGATAAAGACAAGTGGAGGCAATAGATCATAATGAGATGTGTTTGCTCATAATGCTCGTCCTACCACGAAGCGGTTACACACAGAGAAGTGGTATTTTTACCCAAAAGCCACACAATTATGAAGATATAACGTGGCGGCCATGCTAGAAAAAGCATTATTAAAATGTTTTTCATCAAATTTATAAGATTTTTTTAATAAGGAAGCATGAGGCACTATACAACATTGCATTATATTATACATAGTTTTTTATATGACGCTTGAGGATATAGAACAAACATTATCAAATGAAACAAAAATTTGAGCATGTGTTACAAAGTTACAGTGAAAGTAAAAAAGTAAACGAAGGAGTTATTATTGAACAGAAAGGAAATGTAAAGCAAAAAAAAGAAGATGAAAACCAAGGATTGGATACTGAAATGAAAAGACCCGCTGATTGAAACCTGCATTTGAAAGTTGGATGTGAAATGACAGATTCAAAGATGTTAAATATCCATTGACACCATTAAAACATGGTTGGACCTTTTAAGAGGCCACATGCTTCGGAAAATGATGTAACAGAGATGTTTATCTATGCCAAAAATTTGCATTTAATGTGCAAGTAAGGAGGAGTTTTATTTTGCATGCAAGTTATAATTGCTTATTTTTCCCTTTTCCTATTTTAAGCTTATAGAAGTTGTTGAATGTATTTTAATGGTTACACCAACGAAGGTTTAAAACATGAAATTTATTGGTTCTTTTCCTTAGAAGCTCGCATCTAGATTATTTAGAGTTGTGCAAATGCAAATTTGGTAAACTAGGTTGCATGCAAGATTTTCTCACATCTTTGGTTTTGTTGAAATTGGGTGGCAAAATACTGGCAATATTTTTTTATGTTTCATTTTTCTATCATGTTTTCAAATTTTATTTTTTATTTTTCTAAATTTTTATTTTGCAGATTTTTTTTTATTTTCAGGCATTAAAATAAAAATAAAAAATAAAATAAAATGATAAAAAAAATTACATGGGTGTGAAGAATGGTGTATAATATATTATCTGGAATAAATTCAAAGTCATTCCGAAGTTAGGTTGATTTTATAAAAAAAATTGAGAATGACAATTTTATGTAGATTTTTATAATTTCGAAATTTTAAAATTTTCCATTTTAGAGGTAAATCAGATTTTTACGCTTTCTGTTTTCATTCATAAGCATGAGATGACCTTTCTTTCATGAAAATTTCAATTTCATTGAAAGGGGGTTAATTTTGTGGCATTTAATAAGCTATCATTTTTGGAGCAATAAATGCACCTTTCTTCATGAAAATTCTGATTTCATTGAAGAGAGGTAATTTACCATTACATCAAAGGTCTTGGTTTTAAAGCATGAAATTATTTCTTCTTAATGAAAATTAATTTCATTAAAGAGGGATAATTCATCATGACATTATGAGGCTAATTATATTCAAGCGATAGATTGGTATCTCTTTATGAAAATTAATTTTATCAAAGAGAAACAATTTATCAATTACATCAACAGTTTTCTTCATATTCATGATAGAAGATAAATTTAATGGATCTTTTCATCATTTTAAATTCACTTTCATAGATAGATTTGATCTTCTATTTCATGTTTCAAAGTAGGATTTAATGCAAGATAAAACCTGTTTAAATCCACTTAATAAGGAAGATAAAATCTACTTTAAAACATTTCAAGATAAAATGAATTAAGGTACTACCTCATGGTCATATGAGGGCCAATTCAAATTTACTTTTATTTCAGTTTCATGAACAAACATTAATTTAGCATTGTAAAATGAACCAACACATGCCCTTTTTTAACAGTTACTTGCAATCACTAAGGTGTTCCTAGCATTAATTAAGATATCTTTATTGAGATTACTAATACACATATGCAAATGCTAATATAGTGGAGACCTTGGAGAAGTTATTTGTTTTAACTTCTTTGCAAGAGAGGGTTTTGAGATCAAAACTCTAAGGGAGAGTGTAATTTCACAATTGGGTAAAATTACCACTCAACGAATGTATCTAGACTGGTAGCCTTAAGTAAATGCATCAATAGAGAAAAGCATGTTTTCGCTAAAGAATTGAATATTTTTTGTGAGAAAGGTTAACACATGGATAAATTCTAAAATGACATCCTCTTTTATTCCCTTCCCAATCCTTGGGATAGATTTGTTATCACCATCATGCAGTTCTTCATCCTAGATGAATATTTTTCATTGTTAGGAGTTTCCACCTGGACTTCTTCAACCATATCTAACCAAAAAAAAGATGAATGTCCCTGCATTCCCATTCAATTCTATTTAGAAATCTATGAAGCAAATCCAAAAGAGGAATGCCTCTATTCTGCAATACTAAGATATACTAAAGATCATGTTCATGCATTCAACCAAGAAAGGGAGCCATGGTGGGGTGATGAGCCTTGACTTGGATTATGGGAGTTCCTTTGATATGGAGAAGAAAAAAAAATTAGTGTAAGAAACTAGGAAAGAGAATGACGAGTCCCCTCATCACTCTAGGAAAGACACTGCTATATATTTTGAATTTTCCCATTGAAGGAAAAATGAAATGAGATGGAAAATACCAAAACACAAAAAATGAAGAGAGGTTAAAAAAAAGTTGGATCATGAGGAGTTGGTTTTTTCTAGAGGATTATTTGAGACCCAGAGATGTTCCAAACATATTATTATTAGAGCCAAGAAAGAGGATGACTCTCCCATACAAGTTATTTTCATCCAAAATCTGAATATCTCCTTAGATTCCTCCCCACCTTCTTTGTTAAAAAATAATTCTCATTCCTCAACCCAAAAAAAGAAAAGTAGTGCAATCCTCCCTTGAATAAATCTAAGCAAAGCAATCCTCCCCTGATGAAAGCACAACAGAGCAATGTTCCTCTAGCCATGAAGAAATCTACTAAGAGATCTCTAAAATCTAATTCTCATCTCAAGAACATCCTCCAAGTCTTGAGTGATATCTTTAGTTCCATCAAAAGGGTTTATAATATGTTTGTCTACTATATGAATCAATTGACCCTTCTCTTGGGAGATCTCAAGAAAAATATGGGTGACGCATAACCTAGTGTTAAAAAGGAAGACCCTAAAGAGGAGATCACTCAATAAGGATCCTATGTGAACCTCAATTTACCTCTCCTCCTGGTGGGTTATTTCTAGTTCTTGTCTTCTAAGACCTAGTGATGGTACCTCTTCTTAGTTAGGATCCTCTTTTGTTGGTAGGATGCTGGTAGGTTTTTTCTGTGTTGGTTTTTGGTCCTTCCTTTTATGTCTTGTCTCTATCGATTGCAAAAGGTTTGGATACCCTTTCAAAACCCCTTATTCTATCAAAAAAAAAATTGAGGAAGAAAATAATATAAATAAGGAAGCAATTAATTAATTCAAAGACACTCTCAAATATTGGGTATGATAATTAAGTTAAGTTTTTGTAAAATATTCCATCAATTATCACATAAAGGTAAAATGAAATATTGAAAAGGAATATCTCTATGAAGAAGCTATATGAGAGTGTCTTTTTATTTCACCCTAACAAGGCATCTTGCTAAGAAGTATATCCTACTATTTTCTTTCATAATTTTAGGATTTATTGAAGAGTGATATGTTGGTTATGGTCAAAGAGACAAGAAAAAGAAGGTTACTAATGAGCCCCAAAAATATCATATTTTGGGCTTATCTTTAATATGAAAAGGATGCTTTATGTACACCATTATGTGATAATTAATTATAGTCATGATACATCTTATGGATGTTGTAGACAATAAAAATGGTTTGTATGTACATTAATAAACTAGAATAAGAGAGTATTTTTCACTCCTAGATAATATAGAGAAAGGATTATTTATAACCACATAAATAAAATAAATGTTAGCAACTAAATCAATTGTTGTTATAGTATTAATTACAATAGTGTTACAGTAAACTATGATTACAATAGTGATGTAGTCATGATGGTAATTGGTACATCAATAGTTATATCCTGAGATAGATCTTATAATATTTTTATTTAGGATTTATATTTTTTATTAAAAGGAGATTATTTGCATTTTGTTGTTATGATAAATTAAATATGTAGGATGGGAATCCCACTTAATATAGAAGTTTCTAGGAAGAAGGAAAAAGTTGTTGCTCTTAACCTAAATTAGTTAAAGCTAGTTTAGAATGTTGTAACTATCTAGTTGTAGGATAACAAATAAAATTCTAGAGGGATATTTTTAAATGTCCTCTGTAATATTTTATCCCTATAAATGTTCTTCATGCATTGTAAAGATCTTAGACAAGATATTTATCAAAAACTCTAATTTGAATAAATATCTTACTTTTTTGTTTTTATTTTGTCTTAACTTGTTGAATATCCAAGGATGTGATGATCTTCTCCAACTAGAAGCAACTAAGGGATATCTCGTTTAGATAGGAATCGATATCTACAAGCTATTAGAGTAGAATTATGATGGATACCTTTTATTATATACACCTTCCTTTTTGTATTCTATATATAGGCCAGACCAAGATCTCCCTTATGAATGGGTGTATACAACACATGCCATAGAAGAATTTTGCATGATCATGAATTAAAAATATTTAAAGGATCATATATTCTACTAGTTAAAGTACTACCAAAGTAGATATTTAGCCCTAAGCAATTATTGGTTGAATTGTGTCCCCATCATTTGGCATCATTGTTAGGTATCTAAGGCATAATTTATAATTATTTTTCATTGAGATCCATAAATAAGCAAATGGGGAGCACACAACACCTAGTCTTAAAGGATTTCCTATAATTTTATTTCAATAATTTTAGGATTTATTGAAGAGTGATATGTTGGCTATGGTTGAAGAGGTCAAGAAAAAGAAGGATTTTCATGACCCCTCAAAATATTTTATTTTGGGACCATCTTTAATATACAAAGGATTCTTTATGTATTCCAGTACGTAACCACTTATTTTGATTATGATCCATCTTATGAATGTTGTAGATAATAGAAAATAGTTTATATATATATATATATATATATATATATATATATATATATATATATATATATATATATATATTATAGAGAGATTAATAAATTAAAATAAGGGCATAGTTTTCACTCTAAAATAAGCTAGAGAAAGGATAAGTTGCAACCATATCAACAGAATGAGTTTAAGCAACTACAACAGTGTTATAGTGTTGATTTTAATATTGTTGTAGTTAATTGTAACTGTAATAGTGTTGTAATCATGATTGTAGTAGTTATATAAACAATCATATCAAAATATAGATCCAATAATATTGTTATTTAGGATTTATTTTTTTATAAGGGGATTTTTTAGATTTTTGTTGTTATAATAAATTTGTTGTGTAAACTTGAAATCTCACATAGTTTAGAATATTCTAGAAATAAGGAGAAAAACATTTTTTCTCTTATCCTCATTTATTTAGAATGTTATAACTACCTAACTATAATATAAGTAATAGGATTCTAGTTGGAAATTATTATATATGCTCTATAATATTCTATCCTTATATATATTGTTCATGCATTGTAAAGAATTTATCCAACACATATATCCAAAATTCTCATTTGGATAATAATTTGATTTTTATATACTTTTTGGTCTCAACTTGTGGAATATACCATGGTGATATCCTCCTACTAAAAGCAAGGAAGAGACACCTTGTTTACATAGGAGGAGGGATCCACAATATATTATAATATAATTATAGTAGATTCCTTTTATTTATTAATCCTTCCTTTACTTATTTTGTAGATAGGTTAGATCTAAATATCCTATATGGATGGGTGTATATAACAAATGCCTTGGAAGAATTTCATATGATCTAGGATTGAAAAATATGAAGAATTAAATATTTAGCCACTTGAAGTACTACCAAAGTACAGATCTAACCCTGAATAATTGATGGTTGAATTATGTTTCTATCATTTCTCCTTTTTAGGGATCTAATCCACCATTTATAGTTAGTTTTTTTATTGATATCTATAGAAAAACAAGTAGGGAGCATGTAAGCCTTATACTTATCCAACAAAAGTTGATCATGAGAAATTTGGTATATTTTTTTCTAAAAGTGCATGTGTTTTAATTTCCTCATTGATAGAAGTATTCCCTTTTTTAACCAATGCATTCTAGGAGGACTTAGTAGAAATTTGGGGTATTACATTCTTGTTGTAGTGTTTTGTCTAGGAATATTCTCATTAAAATCTAGCCAACTTTGTCATGTATGTGGAGAGCTATTAAAATATTCAATTGGATCCTAATGTTTTATTTTTTAGTTAAGGGCTTATGTTGTGACTTGCATGACTATATAAGATTGGATCAGTAAAATATTTTTTATAGTTATGTGTGATGAGACAATAAAATGTATCATTATTTCAATGATATGTTACATAAACTGCACATTTTACCTAAAATACTATAGTTTAATGCTAATCAGTTTGATTATTATTTATGTTAATGTTGATGTTAACATAATAAATTACAAAAAATGGTCTATTATTGTTTGGATAGGTTTTCTATAATTTTGTGACTATTTTGTTTATTTTTAGCACTAAAAAAATTGTAATAAAGCATAGTGAAAAGTATTGGAAGTAGAATTCTTGGTTATTAATTTGGAATTCTAACTTGTCTACATGTTTAAATATGTTTCCCATCCTTATTATGCATTTTTAAGACAATATAAAGTCAAATTTTGTAAATTATACGTTTACTAGGAAAATTACAGTTTTATAATAGAAAATTGTAGATTTCTCTAGAACATTAGGACAACTAGCTACAGTTTTATGAAAAAAGATGTCAGGCTTCAAAAAAAGGGTCAAAACACATTTTCCACATATAAGGAGTAAGAAGGAATCATATCCACACATCAAAGATAAGCCAATCAGCCAACAACCAAAAATTTTGCATGGATTATTTAGCCACATGTTCCAAACCAATTATAGGATTTTTAGTATACAAAAATCAGAATTAGTGTTTGACCAATTTTAATGTGAAAATGGTGAGCTAAACACATGTTCCTTTTAGCACCTTTATTCTCCTAATATTGGTTAGTTTTACTATCCTTTTACTGGGATGTGTGCTCTACTCACTTGCCTTACATTCTTATTTCATGGGTGTCTTGTATGACTTGTCTCTCATGCAAAGAAACCATTTTATTTTCCTTGGAGTTGCTTTTTGCAATCTAACACCTGGCTTAATATCTCTTTACTCCTCTTGTGTTTTGTCCTTCCAAGTGGTACTTCTCTTCTACATAATATTTATTCTCTTTCTTGGTAACACTTATTTATGTTCTTAGAGGTGGTAGCACCTCTCTTCTATGTAACACTTGTTTATTCCCTTGCTTGATAATGCTCATTATTTTCTATGTATCAATTTTCCTTGGTTGATAACACTCATTTTCTATGTAGAACTTTCCTTACTTGATAGTGCTCTTTCTTGCTTAGTAATGTTCTCTTCTCCTTTACACTTGGCATCAAACACTCCTAATATTCATAACAAAAAATAGTGTTTGATTTTCTATCAATCACTCATTTTTTTTGGTGTTCTCCAGTTCTTTGTAATGTTGTTTGCTTTCGGATTTGATGGCTAGCACTTAGATTCTACTCTCCAAAATTACAACTTTTCTTGAGTAGCAATTTCTTCTATGGTGCTCTATCTTCCTCTTTGACCAAAGATGGTGGCTTCTCCTTCAAGATAGTGGTGCTTCCTCTTGATATTGGTGGTTATTCTATGCTTGGCTACTGGTACATTCACCTTCCAATGCTAGGGTGCTCAACTTTACTTTTATACCTTCATTTTTTGCTTTCCTTCAAGTTGTTGGAATATATTACATCATTTCTTTTTTTACTAATGTACCTTCATGGGTACATATTTAGATTAGAGTTATTTTAGGAGATAAATATTTTATTAGAGTAACTTAATAAATACATAAGTGTTAGAATATGCAATGATGTAAATGTGCATGTAGTCCACATGTACATGAGTCTTAGGGTTCAGTGAGAGGTAAGGAATCTATATTTCTATATAAAGGTCTCATTACGTAGGAGAAAGTCTTAGGGTTGAGTGAGAGGTAAGGAATCTATATTTCTATATAAAGGTCTCATTATGTAGGAGCAAGTGAGTGGTTGAGTGGTGAATAGGTGAGAGTAGTAGTAGTCACAATGTAGATCCATTTTGCTATCATGGAGGAGTTGCAAACTCCATGAGAGGAGCATTGTAATTTTTGTGAGCTTTCTATATGAGCATTTCTAGAGCATTGTATCAAATTTTATATCATATTTTCATTCCTTTTTTTTTGCTATTATCATATTTATATCTTTGCATGTTTATTTCTATACTTGTGAATGCATTTCCTTTATGTTTAAGGATTCAAAAGCTAACACAAGTGACTTTTCAATAAGTGCAAAAACCAAGTACTATTGGATCAAATGAAATTCATAAGTACTATTGTTGAGTATTTACAAATCGGATCAACCATAGTGCACCACTACATGCAAATACCATCACAATATATATTTTTTATATAAGCATATCTATATAGAAGAATAAAAAATAGAGAAAACCACATCATAGATTTAGCTAAAGTTTTTCCACCAAAGTTTTAATGCTTGTGAATACTAGAACGTATTGTTTCACTAGATTGGAAATCCAACTAGTGAAGTTTATTTCTTATAGAATCATAGAAGAATTATTATCTCTAATATTTTATTGCAAGAGAGAAAATAAGTTTTTAGGAGAACCATTTGGTTACGATCATCTAAGTTTTTTTTATTGTAGTTTTAACTCTCAAAAGGTGTGAAACTTCTGACAATAGATAGAGGAGAACTTCATCTTCGTTGCCTAAAAGTAAAAGTTACTTTCCTCATGTAGGGATTGATTCTTTATTGCACTAAAATGAGAATTGATAATTTGGTTGCCTAGGTAAAAAGGTCTCATTGAAATATTTGCAGATTCAAGGCTCTTAGTTGAAATATAGAGGAGAGAGCTAGTGGTCAAGAAAGCCACATTGAAGATTATAAATCTAGGAAGGAGGTCCTAGAAAGAAGACCCCATTGAAGATCGAAGAGACTTAAGGAGAAGAGTCCTAGAAAAATATTGGAGATTAGTGATCTCCATTGCAGAATGAGAACTTTCAATTGAATAAGAGGCTCATTGAAGGCCCGATTGAAGAAGAGGTCCATTGAAGGCCCCATTGAATAAAATATTCATTGAAGACTCTATTGAAGAAGAGGTCCATTGAAGGCCTATTAAAGAAGAGGTCCATTGAAGGCCATATTGCAGAAGAGGTCCATTTAAGGACCTATTGAAGAAGAGGTCCATTGAAGTCCCTATTGAAGAACTTCCATAGTGGAAGATTGAGCATTGAGAAGAACTAACAAAATGTTCTATTGTAGATTTTAGTAGCAACATATTTAGGAGATCCTAGAAGGATATCTTATTTCTATAGTTGAAGATTGAAGAGGTCAAGGAAGGTCTCATTGAAGATTTTGAAGTTGTAATATTGAGAACCTTGGAGAGGTATCAAGGAGAAACAAGAAGAATACTTGGTGAGCCTCATTGTAGGAGTTCCTAGAAGGATTCATTTAAGAAATTACTACCAAAAAAGTAGTTAAGGAATTGAGACAATTGTCGCCATGTAACAACATGCCCAAAGGAGAAACTATGGAAAGAATATTATCAAATCAAAAAGGTAGTATTGAATAGATATCAAGATTGATAAATTATTTGAGGAGATATACTTTAAATTTAGAATTTGGTAAGAGAAAATAGATAGAAGAACCACCAAATCTATGAGATTTTGGGGACATCATTAAATATTTCTTGAGCAAATATGTCAGCTATGATTTGGGGAGAATCCTACCAAATCTTTGGTATTGAAGGATAGCATTTTAGTGACAATATTGATTGCCATACAATCTAGAAAAGTTTCAAATTTGAATATAAGGAAAAGGACAGCATATTAACAACACTTAGATCTACAAAATACAAAGTTCATGGATAGTGAAAAAGGCAACAAATCAAAGAGATTAAAAGCAAGAATGAATATTTCTAAGTACTAAAAATTTCAAAAATTATGGGCAGCATTAGTGACTACTAAAAATTAGATTCCATAAGAACATTTTGAAGAAGTATTGAAGCCACCAAATCAGAGTTTAGAGCAACAAGTTGATAAGGTATTGAAGCTACAAAAATATGAGAAAATAAGTTGTTTTGGATAGCCTGCAAGATCTGCAATAACATCTACAAAAGGAAGCCATTGAGGTGACTTGAATCACCATCATCTTCATCATCTACAGGATTGAAAATGTATGCAACATAAAGATGCAAAAGTTCATTAGTTGAGATTTTTATATTTGGATTTCTATTAAATTTTTTAAAACACCAATTACAAAGCTTAAAGGTTGCATCAAAAGTTATATTTCAAGTCTTCAAAATAGTGCAAAAATTATAGTTTACAAGGATCTAACCTGCACATAGAAGAAAATAGAAGTTAGGAATATTTCGAGAGAAAGAAACGTATCAACATTCTATTGCTTATTCTAATAAATAAGAATACACAAATTTGCATAAATATGTAGTGCAAATATTTCATTGAGAATCTTGGATTTGAAAGTAAAATATTAGCCAAGCAAGGAAGATATTACCAAGGATTAAAGGTAATATTAATATCAATTTTACCTCATCCAAGCAAGAGAGTTGAAGGTATTTTACCTATAGAATTTTGGAAAAAGGATTAGTCACCAAAAAAGGTTGATATTACCTCCAAAAGTTGGAGAAAAAAGTCACCAATAGAAGAGATTGAAAGGGAGAAGAAAGTCCAAGTCCATGGTGCGATTGTAGCCCATATTTCAAGTAAGATAAAGGATCGGTTTACAAGCACAAGGGGGCAGTCATAGTCTACGTATAAGAGTCATCAAAAAGGATTCTACAAGCACTGTCAAAAGTAGGTTATATAGTAAGAAGGAGACGTATCAAAAACTCCAATAGGATATTCTATAAAGCCCTAAAAGAGAGCCTCGAGAAGCAATAGGAAGAGCCATCCAAAGGGGTCAAAAATTTAGTCATATAAGGTATCTTAAGACACCTAACACAGTGCAAGAGCCACCAAATTTACCATATACACAAATTACAAGAATCAAACCTACAATACTCAGCAAAGTGGTAGTGCAAGGAGTGCAAGAAAGAAAATAATATAAGATTTACAACCAAATTTGAAGTGCAAGTAATATTTTGATTGAATTATGTATTATCACAAGGATTACTGTCGCCAAAGAGAAAGTAGCACCCAAGATTGAAAGAACATTGGAGAAGGCATTAGACATCAGCTGGCATACACAAAATAATCTATAACGTCTTTCAAAGGAATCCATCAAAAATCCAAGTTCTTTTCTCAATAAGAAGATGAAATAGCTTCCAAAATAGCAAGGAATATCACCAAGAAGTGAGCATTGAAGAGCACTGGAAAAAACATTAAACAAAACCAAGGAGGATAAGAAAAAGAGGTAAGAATATTATGCCACTTGGAAGGAGCCTCAAATGCAAATAAAAATAAGCTTACCAAGTTTTTAAAACCAATTTGAGCACCCAGAGAAAAGTAATATTTGAAGCATATCATTTGATAATGCTCTCTTTGAAGCGTTAGACTACTATCAAACCTACAGTGAACAAGCATTAATCTAGGTAGGATAAAGTGTTAAAGGAAGCACATTACATGGAGATAAGCAATTCCATACAAGAAAAATGTGAAACACCACAATGCAGAAGGACACGCTCAAGTAACACCATCATTTCCATAACATTCATGAAGAATCATCAATCGCAGGTCATGAACGTTGAAGGAATATATCAATAAAATTCTAACTCCACTTGTCTATAGGCTTTGGAAGAAGGAGGAGTGAAATAATTTTTCAAAATAGTAAGATAACGTTGATGCCGCTTGGCATTATTCTCACCATCCTATGAAGAACACCCTCAAAGAGAAGCATGAGTATAGTGATCAAACAAAGCGACATCAATCTAAAGGTAAAGGATAGCTTTAAGATGCATTCACAAAGCCTAGCTCCACACAGATCAAGGGAGGTATTTTAGTTAAGCCACTCATTAAGTACTCAAACTAGCTCAAATACATAAAAGTATAGCACACACAACAGATAAGAGTTGGTAGACCAAGTGTATACAAGTTACAGTTATACATAGTGATTGCCAATGAGATATGAGCAGCATTAAAATACTGAGAAGACCATCACAAAGAGGAATGAAGATCAGCATTGAAGAATGTAAAGCCATCGTCATAGCGATTACACGTCTTTGAAATCAAGCATGAGTGATTGCAGATTTGGGTGAGTGCATAGCATAGTGAACACTACAAATACAACATTGACAATGGAGAATAATGCCCAAACTAGTGACGGACAAGGGTCAACTAGTGAAAAAGTGATTTCACACTCATCAACAAGCATATTCTCCAAAAAACAATACCGAACACCGAAATAAAAAGCAAGAGCACCAAAGGATTTTGTATGATAAAGGTTATATTTTCCATAGGTCAAAGGATTGTGTATGATAAAGGTGATATTTGCCATAGGCCTTACATCTGACAAAATTTTTCTACCCCAGATTTGTAAATTTTGTAGCTCTCCTTCCTCCTTAATTGTCACCTCAAACTTATCAATTTTGCAGCTCTAATTGTTGTCCAAATTTTTTGCCTTTTAGCCTTTAATTTGCTATTCAAAAATCTAATTTTTGTGGCTCCAATTCTCTTCCAACTTTGTTCTCTCAAACTCTAAAATTTGTAGTGCTGCCCAAAATGTTGCCCTCTTGCTGTCTTAAACTCTGTAATTTTTAGCTTCGAATGTAGCCAATTCCTCCTTCGTTTGGCTGTCCTTAACTCTCTCAAATATGTTAGGAAACTCCTCCAATTTGTAGCTCTAATATCGCTTCTAATGCTGCCCAATTTTCTTAATTTGCTACCTTCTTTTTCTACCAACTCCTCCTTCAATTTTTTGTTCAAAGGCACTTCAAAATCTGCCCAACTCTTCTCCAAAACATAAATTTATGTCACCTTCAATTTGCTGTCCTTTGACTGTTCAACTTCTATAGTGAAAATCACCAACCTTCTCCTTCGCAAATCAGCCTTCAAGCCTTTAATGGAAGTCTTCAAATTTCTCAAATTGGTGGTCTCTTCTACCTTCTTTCTCCTCCTTAGCTCTTATCAAATTCTGACTTCAAACTTGGCCTATTTAGTTGGTCTCTTTCTCAAGAATTTGAATGTCTTCAAAAAAAAAGCTTTTCCAAAAATTGGCAAATTTTTTGCCAAATTCCTTCTTCCTTTTGGACTTGTTGTCGGATGACGACAATTGTCCAAAATTCTTCTTTTTAGGAGCTACTTCTTGCAACCTTCTCCCTCGAGCTTTCTTCAAATCTTCTCCAACGGCCACTTCAAATCTTCTCCTAAATTTTATCAAACAATTTATATATAACACCTGTTATACTACTATATGAGGAAGATCCTTAAAAAAAATTCCCTACAGTAACTCTGTATACAGATTATGTTACAAAAATTATACAATAAAAAATAAAACACAATTAGTGCATACCGTGACTTGCCACACAATCATCATAATCAACGGCGTTTCTGTATTTCCTAGCAATGTAGTGTGCACTTGCAATAGATTTGTTGCTTATTTGCACTGGATCTGATCAAATTGACATAGTCAAGTCTAGTTTAATATCTTTTCCTGCAGGGAAGGTTCTAATTCTCTCAGTACCAGTATCAATGCTAAGAGATAGACTACTGTCAACTATCTCGTAATGTTGTTCATTTTCCTGCCATCTAGCTTCTTTTCCGCTTTCTTCACTAAGTCTTTCTATCAACTGTAGTTCAGAAGGAACCCTCCACATCAATGGCTGCTGCATATCCATTGACCCATGACATTGTTGTTTCGAAAGCAAGAAGCGAACAAAATGCTCAATATCATGGGCCTGTCAAACAAAAAAATTGGAGAAAGATTAGTACGGTTTTATTCTATTCATATTTACAACCAGACCGGCCGTGGAACGTTCAATGGGATAAATTGGTCTAATGCATGTAAGAGCTCTGGAAGAGTGGAGCATATAACCAAAACTAAATATTCTATACATGTAATTCACGTAAATTTTAAATCTCACCCTGAAACTTCTTTCAAATGCACAGTGGGAATTTTCCTTGTTAGAAACAGTTGGTTCCTCTGTGGTGATGTATTGATCTGACAACATGGAAACATTTCTCTTCTTCTCGCGCCATTCATCATTCATGCCATTTTCTGTATAGCTTTTGAGTTGGGGAATATCACATTCCCTGAAAACTGAACTGTCCGTGATGTTTTCACATTCCATGTAGTTTTGGAAGCTTCTGTTGGTACTTGAGCGTTGTTCCATGGAAGCAATCTCTTCTGATGTGATATTTGTTTCACTCGCCATGAGAAAGGATTCAGCTTCTTCACTCCACCACCTTGAAAAAGCAACCAAAGAAAGACTAGATGGTGAACAATAAGATATGATAACCTAAAATTTGTGTGAATACTATTTTGTTAAATTCGCTGGTCAATTCGGGCATAACCTTGAAGACAAGTACATTGTTTACCTTTTCAAGGAATGTTCACGATCATGGTCGTTGATGCAAACGTGTTCTTGGCAGCTCTGAATTTGCTGTATTGGAAGGCTTTTGGATTCAAATTCTGCTGTAAGTTAATACCCAGAACAAGTTCCAGATTGATTCCAGTAAGGATTTACTCAAAACAAAACAATGAAAAATGGCATTGAATGAAGTATGAACCACAATATAGGCTCCATCTGGATTAGTCAGTAATTACCATAGCAGTCTTCGTCGTTCTTGTTAGACCTATACATCTGGATCAAGTTAGACCAAATCCTATCAGACCAACATTTTTTATGATTCATAGAAAGATATGTATGGCCTTTGCACACCATAAAAAAAATTGAATATTCCATGAATGTAAATTCACCTGAAGGTGGCTCTTCACATGGGAGATTGTAAGTCCCTTGACATTCATAAGCTGAAGGACGAGCTTGGGAGTCGCCTCTGCAAAAATTTGAAAGGTTTCTCAAAGAATGAAATAAAAATCCAAGCTGCTAGTGAATTTCATTCGCTTTAAGCCCCCAAAACAAAAAGAGTAATTTATCAATACAATATAATATTGGTAGACTTACTGTCTCGTCCCCCAAGACGTTCTACTGCATTCACAAAGCACCGATGAAGGTGAGGATTCCACCGAAGGCGAGGAACCTTAGAGCGTATGTATTTCCTCACTGGTCCGGTTCTTTCACAGCTCCCCATATTTATTTTTCTTTACAAGAAGCGGAAGACAGAGAAAAGAGACTTTAGATCAGAATTTAAGGAGCCTAATTTGGACTCTGAGTGCACTCTACGATATTTTTTAGATTCGGTCAGAGGATACAAGCGTCTAAGTCTAAGCAACGAAACCCTACTTCACTTGAATTACTCAAGGCCTTGCATTAATCATAAACACAGTAGCAAATGAGTGATAGGATTGAACATTGTAATAGAAATTTAAGGAACTCAACAACCAGATTTAACGAAACCTGGACTTTTGATCTCTAGATCCATTCTGTTTTGAGAGCAACAGGCCATGTCAGGCGCCTGAAATGGCGCTAGTACATTATGTGGGACTCCAAAAGTCCAATCTGCTCAATCCTAAAACGAATTTTCTGGATGAACGTAGTCAATCTAAAACGAATTGTCCAAGCCCAAATCCCATTCACTCCATACAACTCCAAGCTCAACCCTTGTGCTTAAATTTCTTGAGCATCCCAGAGGCTTGAGCATTGCTTCTAGGGTTTTCAGGGTTTGAAACTCTACTAAGTGCAAAAAATTCAAGCTCTAAGTAGAAGAAATAAATGACAGTACAGTAGTTTTCAAGGGTTAGTGGATTGGTAAAGGTTGTTTGATTAGTATTTGCTAAGAAGAGATTTAGGTTCGAAATCTTTGAGTCACTCTGCCAACTTTAACAAAGGTAGTAGTTCATGATGAATCCTGTGAATCGTGCTGAATTCTGTAATGGTACTAACCTCAAGTTATATATGGTCTCCATCTTAGACCTGGTCAACAACAACTACACAAATAAACTGTTGGAAGCAGTCCCTGTGATTTAAACCCTAAAGTTATCAATTACTTAAAATAATAATTATAACTAACTTCCTTATATAACCAAAAAAAACAAATAACAGTACAATTAAAATTTAATATTTATTTTGGAGGAGTTGTTGGGGTAGGATGCCAGCCAGCTACAAGTATGGAAAACGATGGAACGTGGTAAGTAGCGAGGACAAAAGGCTAAAAATCTAATGCCACTACTAATACTAATGTTATCCGGCACCATCAACGTAGGCTGGCCACCTTAAAATGTTATATAAAACCCAGAGAAGAATGACAATTGCACAGATGTCTTTATCTTAATTTGAAAAATACATTTTCATTGAATATGAATTCAGATTTTTTCATCTTCAGGTTTTGACAATCTGCAGGACAGTTTTGATTTAGCATTTCTACGCCTCGAATCAAAAATTCGCCTAAGAGGGCACCTGGCGATTCGGCGAATATATACAAAACATGTTACTGTTGCGAGAATTTCTGAATAATATCTTGAACGTGGAGATTTAGTTAATGGCGAGGGTCCAAGGAAAAAACGATATAATACTATTTTCTGTATGAGCAGGTCTAAGGTTCCCGTCAAGGTGACGTTGATTTTCGCTTGATTGGACTTTATTTGCGTTTGTGCGGAAACCGATACACGTGAGGGGTTGGTGGGGTTTTGAGATTTTGATTGCATGTTGAGAGGGCAATACTCATAAAATTTTGACTTGGATGCGTTTTGAGAATCCCATGTCTACTGTCCACAGCCTTTTCTTTCTGAGGGCCATTGAAATTCTAAACCCTAAGATTTAGCTCAGCACGGCCTTTGGTCACCAACTCTTGACAAGACTGACTTCGCCAGCATTTTTTCACAAAACTCAATCACACATACACATACAATAGTATTTCAAAAAAAAATTAAAACCTTAATAATTAAATATTTAATTATTATTTGTTTTTTTTTTAAAGCGAAAAATTCCTTGTGGAGCCGCCTTGGTCTGAGAGACCACGAAACCACGAACAGGGGGTTCTCACCGTCAAAGTCACCCTAGTATTTCAAAAAAAAATTAAAATCTTAATAATTAAATATTTAATTATTATTTGTTTTTTTTTATTCTCACCGTCAAAGTCACCCGGGAGTCGCACCGGACCCTGCCGCACCAACATTATCAATTGGATTTTGGATACCCAATTTAGCTTTTTTGGTAGGGTGGACATTTGAACCTGGGACCTCCCTTGGAGGATTGCCCTCTCCTGTCCAACTCACCTACAACACCTGAGTAATTATTATTTGTTTTAAGTTTAAATGGGGATGTTTAATTTGGGTAAAGTAGTAGTCTGACCTAGTCCATTAAATGTGAGCTAGTGGTAGCACCATGATTTGATGCTATTACCCTATGACCAGTTATTTCAAAAGAAAAGGTATATATATATATATATATATATATATATATATAATTTTAATAAATTGGCTTTTAAGTCTTAACAAGTATATTATATCATTATTATTTTTCAAAGTAAAAAAATGTGTTCTACAATGTGTCTTGATGATGGTGTATTTTATTATTTCTTTTAGATTCAACCTAGGACATTCTTTTGAAATACTTAAACCTTGACCATTAAATCTATTTAGTTATAAATTCAAATTGTTATTTTAAATATAAAATAAGTTAATTAAAGGATGATTGTATTTAAGATTGTTATTATAATTAGTATAATATAAAGGTTATTTTTAATGTATTGGTATAAATTTGATTATGATTATTCTCAATCAATGTGATTATGAGATATATGTTTGATATTTAATAAAACATATAATTATGGAGGATATATTTTATTTTAACATAACATTTTAATAGATGGTTTTTAATCTAATTAATTAAAATTATTATTTTTAAGTTGTATCTTATCCATGTTACACCATATTGATTATCAAAAATGAGATCATTGAACATGACATAATAGTTCTTAAAAGTATAGTTTTATATGCAAGTTGTACAAACAATGATAAGGTTTATCGAGATCTAAACTTGGATCAAAATGAATTGGAGATTAAATTTAAGTGGTGGTCCATGGTTTGGAGAAGAGATGTATTATATTTAAAACCATGGAGTGAGAATTTTGTGTAGAAATAAACTATTAAGAGGTTTCTAATGTGGGTTAGGATAATTAGACTTCCATATGAGCTTTTTAGTGCGGAGGTTTTCAAGAATATTAGTAATAATATAGAAGAGTTCATCCATCGAGACCAACCATTAAGAAGCAAAGGCATGTTGTATATACCTAGATATATGTTTCCATATACACGTGGAATGAATACAAAGTGAAAATAATAGAGAAATATACAAAACAATTTGGGTATGAGATAAACTTAAATATGAAGCAAGGAGATGATCAATATAGAAGCTAGACTAGATCAAGGATTTTCTACTTCTAAAAAATTGGTAAATAAATTCCCTCTACACCATTAGATGGCAAAGGCTATCATAGTTTACTCAAATAATCCATTAGAAAAACAAAATAAATGAAAGTACAATGCATAAGTATAAATTCAAAAGGAATAAAGATGTAAAGGAAGATGCATAGAGAAAGTTTAAAGCAAAGGAGGCAAAAGATGTCAAGTTTATTAACATAGGTCAATCATCTTCATTTTCCTTAATTAGTATAAAATCATCTCCTTGCAATAAGAATGAAAGTAGTGTAGAAATTATACCTTCCACTTTAGGGTTTTAAGAGAAACATAATAAGGAAATGGGTATGGAGGATATCCATAGAAATTTAGTCTCCTAGGAAAGCATAAGAAAGTAATTACTATGAAATTCATCCTTGTACTTTAGAGTTTTAAGGGAAATATAAAGAAAAGATTGTTTGTGAGGTTATTTTTTGCACTTTTTAATTCTTCTAGGAAGCATAAATCTAAGTCTCAATATGTTTGTACTTTAGGGTTTCAAGAAAAAATACAATAAATAAAAAGTATAGATGATATCCATGAAAATTTAAGGTTTTTGAGAATAGAAAAGTTAAGTACTATGGAATATTATCCTTGCACTTTAGGATTTTTATGGTGATATAAATAATTGAATATTTCTCAAGCTATTTCTTACTATTCAAGATCTTCTCCTAGGGAAACTTAAACTTATAGATGATAAATTATATTATAAATAGTATGGAAAATTGAAGAGATTAATAAATATGAAGGTATTGGTGGGAATAAAAAAAGGAGAGGTAGAAACTCAAAGCAAGAATAAAGAGAAAAGAAAACTAGGTAAATATCAATATGGGAAACTATATACAAATATGACAAGTGTTAATAAGAAGTGGTTCTAAGCCCATAAATAAGAATAAAAAGTGATGTTGACAATGATATCATGGAATATTAAGGGTATGAATAAAACCCCTAAAAAAATTATTAGGGAATTAATAGCCTTTTATAGTCCTAATTTTGTTTTAGTTTAAAAATAAAAAATAAGTATTAAGGAATGTAATAATGCATTTTAAAATATTTAGAAGATGGGGGATTGTATACATATTTCTATTATAGGAGTTTCGAAGGCATTGCAACAATATGGGATAAATTTAAATGAGATGGATAATTATTAGAAGGAAAAAGTAATTGTTGGTCTTTTTGTAAGAAATAGAAAAATATCAGAGTTGTGTTATAAATATATAAGTTCAACTATAATCATGAAATATGTTAGAAAGACCTTTGTTTATTTATATCAAAATAAATGATGATTCATAATTGAGACCTATGGATTCTTTGGGGGAGACTTCAACACAATTTTGTATTGTTTAGAAAAGGGTGGTTCTCTTAGATAGTCTAAATCATTTTAGGATTTTGCTTCATTTGTAAATTTAAATAGCCTTTAGAATGTTATTTCTTCAACATTTTAATATACATGGGATAAAAATACATTGGGAAATACCATACAACAAAAATATTGTACAAATATTTGTTATCAAAATCTGGTTATGACTAGAGTATACAATCTCTTTGGATATTTTATTACAAACAAGATTTGATCACAACCCATTCTCTTTATAAGATGTGAATTACTCAACAATGGTCATCTAGATCCATTTTTATTTCAATCTATGTGGATCCAAGACCTTAATTCCTTCTCAATGTTTATGTTATAGTAGGATGAAAATTGATTTGAAATATCATGTTTGTATCATTTTGTTCAAAATATGAAATACCTAAGGGGAAAAATAAAGATTTTGAATGCCAAATTATTTGGTAACATATAAAGCAAGGGAGAAAATTAAATCTAAACTCAATAATTTACAAGAGATTCTAGGAATCAATGGAATGGGCTAGGATAATCATGTGTAGAAAATATAATTACTTTCTTATTATCATGATATATTTAAAAATAAAGATTCATTATCATTCAAAATATTTAGGGAGATATGGGTTAAGGAAAGGGATAGTAGTACCACTTTTTATGCTAGAACCAAAACATATTTATCATTTCACCAAATAAAAATTATCCCAATTTTAGATGGAGCAAATATTGAGGAAGAAAATTTAGCCATTTTCTAGCAGTCAGCTATGTGCACTTTGGAATATGAGATTTTCTCATTTAATGTAGGGGATATGGAAGGAAATGAATAATAGAGATTTTAAGAATAATAAAAGAGATTCCATGTTTGTTGGAGTCAAAATACTTGAAGCCTTGGAAGAAAATATCTCCATCATCTCCTTCCTTGATGAGTGGGAAAGTGACTCTAAGTCTCAAATGGATGAATTTCTTGGCCTTCCAAAAAGGAAGCTCTAGCTACGAAGCCTAGTAATATTAATTGCTCCCAATTCAAATGGAGTCTCCCTCATCCCTCCTCTAGTATGGATAAAGCTTAAAATTGATAGGGTTTCTAAGAGGAACATAGGAATCTCTAGATCTAGAGGAGTAATAAAAAAGATCCCATGTCTTTTGGAATCAAAATCCTTGTAGCCTTGGAAGAAAATATCTCCATTATCTCCTTATTTATGAGTGGTAAAGTGACTCTATATATCAAATGAATGAATTTCTTAGCCTTCCCGAAAGGAAGCTCCAGTTGTGAAGCTTGGTAAGATTGATTGCTCCCAAGTCAAATGGATTCCCCATATTCTAGGATGGATAAAGCTTAACTTTGATAGGGTATGTAAGGGGAACCTAGGAATATATAGAGCTGGGGGAGTAATTAGATATAACAAATGCAAAATACTTCTTGCATATGCAAAAAATATGGGTCTTTAATCTAGCCACTTTACTAAAGCAAAGCCCTCTTCTAGGGAGTCAAACTTCTGGAAAGAAAGAATATTAAGAAGGTAATCATTAAAGGTGATTCTCGAAACATTGTTAACATCTCAAAGGGATATCAACCCTCAATTTGGAATATTGAGGACTTTATGGAGGAGGCAAAAAGAAGTATTTTGCACCTTGATAATTCCTAGATCAAATATATTTACAGAGAAGGAAATAAGATGGCTGACACCATGTTAATTCTTGGTATGTTGTAGGATGCCCTATCTATTTGGAGGGAGTAGTTTTCCCAAGATCTCATTCAATCCACCATTAAATATTCTAATGATACTTCATTTTGATCATGAAATGACTCTTCTTTTGGAAAATGAAACACTTGATATTATTCACTTGAAAGGACCTTGCTTAAATAGCAAGTGCTTACAATCTGATCCATTGGATCATAACTAACTGAGCTAATATTAGCCACACAAATTATCCTAGTAACAACTTAGGATATAATTTATTATTCTAACACCCCCCTTAAGTGGTACTAGGATATACTAACACCCCCCCTTAAGTGATATTAGGAGGTAGTGAAAAAAATAACAAAATAAAAAAACAAGTGGCATATCCACAAGTATGAGTCTTGTTACGGGCCAAACAAGGTTAACTTTTTCCTACTTTTGTCACATGCCCGTGCATTTAATTATCAACCCAGGGAGCTTCGTAAACTTGCGAAGGGTCCGAATAAGATTGCTTACAATACCACTTGAGATGAATCCGCTAATCCTACTATTGGGGGGTGTTTTCAAAATGGTTGTCAATCATTCATGCACTCCTCAATAATTTACGTAAGAAGAAAATAATTAAATCTACGAAAATAAAACATTCACACATTCCTGAAAATGAATCTACTGCAAATACTGGAAATAGCAATGTGGTAAACGACCTTACAAAAGCAATAAACTAATCTAGAAAATAGAAGAAAAGTGGGGAAGAAATACTGGCTTGGAGTGGGCCTAGGCTCCAGCAGCTTCCTCCCAGCTGAACACGCGCTTAGAACTCTTAGAACTGTAATATATTTATCAAAGTGTTACAATCTCTATCTGTCTCTGTATCTCTATATGAATCTATATCAATCTATATCTCTCAGAGCGGTCTGCACGTGTTTATATAACACACCCGCAGAACTTCTGTTACAAAGAGGTTACAACAGTCGATTCATCCCAGACTAAATTAAGACAGTCTGGTGAATGCAATCGACGTCTCCTTAAAACTGGCATTTGGTTCTAACGGTGACGTGTTCGCTGATTGGTTCGTGCTTTTCCTGGCATTGGTAAGACGTTTTCATACGTTGGTGCGATCTCCAATTTAGCTCTACATGACGTAGAGTTGGAACTGCACCAACCGCTGCTGTCCACGTCGTGCAAATCTGGTCAACGGGCGAAGAACAGAGGTGCCTTCCCTATGAGGAAGGCGCCTAAGTATATCGGGTGCCTTCCCTATACGGAAGGTATCTTACTGCCGTGGCGCCTTCCTGGAAGAGGAAGGCGCTTACCTTCTATTGGTGCCTTCCTTATGGGAGGAAGGCGCTTGCCTTCTGTGAGGAAGGCGCGTCTTCTAGTGGTGCCTTCCTTATGGGAGGAAGGCACTTTGCCTATCATGGCACCTTCCCATCGGTGCCTTCCTTATGAGAGGAAGGTGCTTCCTTCCCTTTGGTGCCTTCCTGGAGGAGGAAGGCACTTTTCTTTCCTTGGCACCTTCCTAGAAGAGGAAGGTGCCTACGTTACTCTTGGTGCCTTCCTAGAAGAGGAAGGCACCTACTTTCTCTTGGTGCCTTCCTGGAAGAGGAAGGTGCCTATGTTCTCTGCATTGATCCCCAAAGAAACAAAGTGCTAGGTCCATCAAAAAGACCTCGACTGATCCAAATCTAACTAAACCAACTGCAATTCCACAAAACACATTGAAAACACACAAATTAGATAACATGCATAATTTCATCAAATATCTATATAATCATTTATAAAAGTATGCAATCCTTATTATACAACCACATAATGATCAAGAAAATGTGTACAAAATATGAGCATTTCTGGTGCTCATCATCCCCCCATGCCTAACATATGCCATGCCCTCATGGCATCAAAACTGTAGGTAGCCCTGTTGACCCTTCATCATTGCCATTTCTTGGAGGATTCGGCTGCCCCTGCGGCCCGAGTCTGTCTCCTCTATGTGTTGGCATCTAAAGGTGTGGCTCGCCTTTTCCTATGTAGAACTGAGGGTGCGGCTGTCGACTGTCCCTTTCTCATTCTGGCCGCTACTGGCGGTGATCTAGCCAGCGTCATCTCTACTGACTGGAATGCAGCTTCGATAGCTTGCCAGAGGTCAGCATCTCGGAGGTCTGACCACTGCCAGAGGGATATCTGAATTATCCCTCCTGGAAGGTACTACTTGGGCCTTGTATAATCTGGCCGCTTCAGGAGTAAGCCCTACGTTCTCCTTTGCAATGGTAGCGGCCTCCAATTGGGGGCCATATACCCCCCATCATTCCAAATACCTCCTCATCATGGAGGGTCATCCCCGGGATGAACCGTAAATATCCCAGAACTGGTTGTCCTCTACCGGATTAACGTAGATGCCAGAGTCTCCTCGCATCCTCGAGGCTGCCTTCCTGGCCTCTTTGGCTGCTTTCATCTCCTTGAGCAGTCGTTCAAACTATTTTTGCCTTTCGACGAATGGTTGCATATCCCACTCATCCTCTTCTGGCTCGATGAAGGTCACCTTCACCTTCTTTCGAGCCGTCCTGGGCCTTTTTCCTCTGGCCTCTATGGAAAATGTGGTGGCTCGAATAGGGGTCTTCTCTTTCTCCTTGGTGGACGTCTCCTCACTCCGAGGGGCCTGCTCTAGAGCGTTCTCTTCATTCTATGTTGCTATCTCTGGGGGTGATCCTTCATTCTCCTATCTGTCCGATGTCGACCCCTCAGGCTCTTCTCCTTCTTTAGGTCTGGGGAGTTCCTCCTTATCCTCTGGTCCTGTCTACTACTGGAGGCCCTCGTCCTACTCTGTATCACTCAGGACGATGACAGGGGGTATTGTGGGACTTCTCTCCCCTTCACTCCCAAAAATAGAGGAATTCTCCCCTGCCTCCGGGCTGCTCTGTCGGGCGTCCGATCGAATTTCCCTCGAAGAGAATACTCGTTCGATAGATGTGGGAGAATTCATCGAGACTTCTTTCGCCCAATCAGTTTGAGTGTACGCATCCCTTCTTTCCATTCCCCTATCCTAAAGCAGCTGGTTTTCCTCCCGCAACTGCCGGACCAGCTGCTCGAGCTGGGTGATCCATCTATCTCATTCCTTCAACTCCCCTTCATGCTTGTTCTAGCAGTCCTCCAAAATTTTTTGGGTCATCCAGCAATTAGTTTGCCATTCGAGCACCTCCTCCAAGGCCGCATCGACCTGGTCATTGTTCCCGGAAGTCCCTACATCTTGTGGGCTCCGGTTCATCAATTCTCAGAGGGTTTGGGCTGCAACGTCTACTTTCGGGTCACTCTATTCTTCCTCTATCGAGAGGAGTCATCGTAGACGTTTCCTCCTAGGGACTGGTTCTATCGGCCAAAACTCATCCTCGTCGCTAACAAGCGGTGCTCCTTCTTCCTCACGCTCGGGCACTAGGGAATGCCCTCTTTCCTCCATGTTTTTGGGCACTGGTGACTACCCTCTTTCCTCTATGAAATAGGGCAATGCCAATTGCTTGATACTCGTTATTTCCTCTATAGGGCATCTCTCATCTTGCCCTACTTCGACAACAACATCGTGTCACCTTTCTTGGCCGCCATCTCCCCTATGTTTTACCTCTATGCTTCTGCATGGCGGGCCAGTGCCGATATCAGCCCATGGTGGGCTAAGGCGGATGGTGCCCCTTCTAGTATCGAGCCACTTCATCCTTTAGAGCATTCGCCAAGTAGAAGGGCACGTTCAACTTCCTTCCATGCACCAGGTGATTGAGAAACTGCACATGATTAGCGTGCAGATGGGTATATTTCTTGGTGCATGTGAAGAATCGAGCAACCTGCTCGAATATCTTCCATAGATTCATGGGGAGGCTATTTTTGGGTAACCCCTCCTTGTCTATCTGCACATTCTCTCCTGGCAGTAGCACCTCGGCGTACGGCTTCAACAGTCCGCCCTTATATACACATTCCCCTGTGAGGGGCAATCCAGTTGCCTATGAGATGAACTCAGGGGTGACTGGAATTTCTACCCCTCGTACTTGGGCCACATCGCCCCTCAAGGAGGCAGCGAACTCCTTGGCTGCCTCCATGTCCTGGCCTTGACTGACCAGGGTACAGTATTCGAGCCATCCCTCGGCCTCGAACTGTGTCTTCACCGCTCCTCTGATTCCGTCCGTATCACCTGGTTCATTCTTCTTCACTGCGTGATTCTTAGACCTTCCTCCCATGGCGCCTTCCCTTACTACTGCTATTTTTTTCTATCCTTCCTTCCTCAGGAAGGCGCCTTCTTATAGGGAAGGCGCCTAACCCTAGCAGTTATGGAAGGTGCCATATCATTGGCACGCGGTTTCGGCTATGGGGGGATATGATCTTTATGACGATGGTATCTTTTTTGGTACTGCATATTTTATAAATAATTATATAAAAATTTGAATTAACATGCGCGTACCTGATTCGATGTTTCAGGCATCATGAAGGCCGTTGATTCACCGATTTGTGACACGGGGGAGGGGTATGGTCATCTGGTGCCGCTCATTCGTGTGATGCTTCATTCCACTCGAGGCATCCGAGAGGCGTGAGTGCTGGCTGTACGTGGAAGGCATTCTTTGGTACCTTCCCCATGTGGAAGGCGCTGATGTGGTGCCTTCCCGATGTTGTCGGTGCTTTCTGAATGGATGCACCTTTCGATGATGGAAGGCGCCTCTGATTGGATGTGTCGTCCGATGGTGGAAGGTGCCTTCTTGATGATGGCGCCTTCCTACTATGGAAGGTGCTCCTGATTGGGTGCGCCTTTTCGATGTGGAAGGCACCTCGGTCTGCATGCACCTTCCCGATGTGGAAGGCACCTCGGTCTGCATGCGCCTTCTCGATGTGGAAGGCACCTCAGCTGGATGCGCCTTCCTGATGTGGAAGGCACCTTGGCTTTTTTTTTTTTTTATGGTGCCTTCCAGCCACGGAAGGCGCCTATATATATTTTGAACTCTTACTGGGCTGGGCGCCTTCTTTATAAGGAAGGTGCCTTCCCTTGGTGGGGCGCCTTCTTTATAAGGAAGGTGCCTTCTTCTGGCAGGGCACCTTCTGAATGTGGAAGGCACCTTCTTCTTGCGAGGTTCCTTCTTTATAAGGAAGGCACCTTCTTCTTGGGTGCCTTCTTTATAAGGAAGTGCACTTCTTGGGCACCTTCTGATGTGGAAGGCGCCTTCTTCTTGGGTGCCTTCTTTATAAGGAAGGCACCTTATTCTTGGCAATCATGTTGTGATTGACTGGGAAAGGGTGATCAAGCCTTCCCAGTCTTGCTTCATGCTGCCTCAGCTTCTACCTACGAGCCGGTGTCGGAATGTTGAGCCGAATCAGGCCTGGTTTCCCAGATACCTATTCCTCGTGTTGTCAGGTCCTCCACCTACAAAAAGCAACCAAAAAAGAAAGGAAAATAAAGGCAGTTAGATGCATTTCATGCCTGTTAGGCCCTGGGTTAGGATGCTTGTAGCTTGCATGCGGGCGTCGTCCCTACAAAAACACACTATATAAAAAAAACTACATTAACTAATTTTGGGTGAGCACTTCCATGCCCACCATTTCACCTGTGAGAGTTCGGTCTAGATCTAGCAAGATGGGGTCTCCCCCATGCCTATTCTGGATTCTACCTGTAATGTTTCGGACGTATTATAGGGGCGTAGTCGGTGGCCATTGACTGTGAACATGGTGTTGCTACCGTCAATTGTCTTAACGTGCACTGCCCCATTCTTGATGAGCTCTACCACCTCATACGACCCCATCCATCTCTGCATTAATTTGCCTTTCCTCTCCTGGAACCGAGAATCGTACAATAGTACCCATTCCCCTTCTTGGAACTGCTTCAGCTTAATGTGGCTATCATGCCACCGCTTTCTTTGCTTCTGTATAATTTTCGTTCTCTGCAAAGCATCTAATCGGATTTCATCCAACTGATCTAGCTGTCGAATCCTTTGTTTTTGAGCTTCATCCAAGCTCAAGTTCAATTCTGAAGCCGTTCTCAGCGTCTTGATTTCAAATTCGATGGGCATCATCGCATTTTTCCCATAGACCAGTTGGAAAGGTGTAAAACCTATGGTGGATTTCCACGTGGTGTTATATGCCCAGACTACCTCCGACAACCGTGTAGCCCAATATTTCCTGTGTTGCTGCATGGTCTTCATCAGGATGTTCTCTATTTCTCTATTTGTCACTTCCACTTGCCCGTTTGCCTGTGGATGGTAGGGCATAGTTTTATTGTGCCAAACTCTGTATTGCTCCATCAGCTCCTCGATCAACTTGGAGGTAAATTGAGGCCCTTGGTCTGTTGTTATCTCCCTAGGGACCCCAAATCATGTAAAAATATGGGCAAATAAGAAATCGGTGACCGTTCTTTCCTTTGAATCCCTCAATGCCTGAACTTCAACCCATTTGGTAACATAATCCGTACAGACCAAAATAAACCTCCTCCCCATCGAAGGTGGATTAAACGGTCCCACGAAGTCCATGCCCCACTTATCGAAAGGTTCTAGGTGTACCTGAGGTTGGAGGGGCATTTCATCTCGATGGGTTGGTCTGCCCATCCTTTGGCATTCATCACACTTGTTGGCGTACGCAGCCGCATCCTTAAATAGAGTGGGCCAAAAGTACCCAGCCTATAGGATTTTGTAGGTTGTTCATTTCCCTACAAAGTGTCCTCTCGCATGGTTCATCGTGACATGCTTTGAGTACTTCTGAGAACTCCTGTTCTGCTACGCATCTTCTTATAATTTGGTCACATCCTATTTTAAATAGGAGGCCATCCATCCATAGGAATGATGCACTTTTCTCTATGACCGCCTACTTTTCTCGGTAAGAGAGAGCAGGTGAGGTCCTTCCGATGGCCAAGTAATTGGCTATATCTGCATACCACGGGGTTTGCTCACTAATAGTGAACAAATGTTCATCCAAAAACTGGTCTTCCACTGCTTGATGGTCTGCTGGTATCAATCTGGATAGAAAATCTGCCATGACGTTATCCTTGCCTGGTTTGTCGACTATGGTGATGTCGAATTCCTGTAGTAGCAACAACCATCTGATAATTCTTCCACCAATGGCCGGCTTGCTCATTAGGTATCTGATGGCCGCATGGTCCGTATGGACAAATACCTTATATCCGATGATATAGTGGCAGAATTTGTTTATAGCATGGACAACTACGAGGAACTCCTTCTCTGTCACCGTGTAGTTGAGCTCTGCTCCTGCCAAGTTTTTACTAACATAATAAATGGCATAAAATTCTTTGCCATATTTTTGTCCGAGGACTGCTCCAATCGCACCGTTGGATGCATCACAGTAGATATGGAATGGTATGGCCCAATTTGGTCCTCTTAAAACTGGTGCAGATATCAGTTTCTCCTTAAGCAATTGGAATGCTTCTTCGTAGTCTTCCATCCAATTGAACTCCACATCCTTAGATAATAGAGTGTGCAGTGGTTTGGCAATTTTGCTAAATTCGGTGATAAATCATCGATAGTACCCGATTGATCCAAGAAAACTCCTTACCTCTTTCTATGTTCTAGGGCTGGGTAGGTCTCTGATGACCTCAATCTTCCTTTTATCAACTTTTATTCCTTCTACAGAGAGGTGGTGCCCCAGTACGATGCCTTCTTGCATCATCATAAAGCATTTTTCATTACTTAGGGACAAATTATTTTTCTTGCTTCTATCGAGCACTCTTTCCAAATTCGTCATTGCCTCCTCGAAGGTTTCTCCATAGACGGTGAAGTCATCCATGTATACCTCGACCCCGTCTCCCATCATGTCTGAGAATATGCTAAGCACCGCCCTTTGAAAGGTGGCAGGTGCGTTGCACAGTCCGAAAGGCAATACCCTATAGGCAAACGTTCCCCATGGGTAGGTGAACGTTGTCTTATCCTGATCTTCTTCTCCTATCTGGATCTGGTTGTATCCACTGAATCCATCCAGAAAGGAGAAGTACTTCCTCCCCGAGAGTGTGTCCAAGACCTGATCAATGAACGGGAGCGGGAAGTGGTCTTTCTTGGTTGCTTTGTTCAATGCTCTGTAGTCCACACAGATTCGCCACTTCCCATTCTTTTTAGGGACCACCACTAACGGTGATACCCACTCACTATCAAAAATTGGATATATGAATCCGACAGCCAAGAGTTTGTGCAGTTCTTCCTTGACAATGTCTTTCATTGTCGGGTTCATTCTTCTCTACGGCTATCGGCTTGGAGTTGCCTGATCATCTAGATAAATCCGATGGGTATAGATCTCTGGGCTGATGCCCTGCATATCTGAGTAATCCCATGCAAATGCTTGTTGGTGCCTTACCAGGAGCTCTTCTAATTTTGTTAGTTGTGTGGGCGTCAACCTACTGCTGACATTTAATGTTCTTCCTGGCCCAACGTGTATCTGCCGAACGTGGTGATCTTGGGCGCCAGTCAACGGTGATCCAGGTGCGGAGATGGAGGGCTCTCCATGGAGAAACTCCACAATAGCACCATCTTCATCTTCTTCTATCAACTCCTCCAATGTCATCACCGGCTGGATTATGGACAGCTCTAGATTTCCATGCTCGATGAACATGGGTTCTCCTACTGAGTCGACAGACTGTGCTGGGGGTGAAATGGTCAACCTTTTAACGTTTCGCCCATCGGAGATGGTCATCAGCCCATCCCGATAGCTGATGTAAGCGTCAGCTGTTGCCAACCATGGCCTCCCCAAGATGAGCGGGTAACCGCCCAGCCTAGTTTTGGATTGCAAAACTAAAAAGTCGATTGGGTATTCCCATGCACTGACCATTACTATCACGTCTTCCAACATCCCTTTCGGTGATACGGTCGATCGATCGGCTAGCTACAACACTGTCATGGTGGGTTTCAGGTTCATGAGTTGTAGCCTCTGCATGGTCTCCTGAGGCATTACATTGATGGCTGCTCCGAGATCGACCAACGTATTGGACAGGGAATGTCCCTCAATTTTTACAATTAGCACCGGGCTGCCTGGGTCTGCATACTTCGGATGGCATGTTCTGCCCATCATCAAATCCGCCAGTTTACCCATGACGTTGATAGTCTGGGTTGCTCTTCATCCCGGCTTCCTCAGACACATCTCTCTGATTGCCTTGGTATATATTGGAACATCTCGGATTGCTTGAAATAATGGAATTGTCATTGTGAGGTTCTTCAAGCTTGACAAGATGTCAAATTTTGGCTGTGTTACTTTTCTCTGTTCTTGTAGCCGGTTAGGAAATGGAGCCTTCGCTCTCTCAAGTGTTTCTTCCTCCTCTACCAAAGGTGTTTCTTCTACCTCTTCCTCCTCTTCTACCAGTGGAGGTGTTCCTACTCCTAGCTGCCTACCTGACCTAAGCTGAATATTGTACATAGGATACATCTCACCCTCCACGTTGTATGTTGGTTGGTTCACTCTGTTATTCGGATTTGCCATCGGTTGTGCGGGTAGCTACGTAGGTCTCACTGCTGGCAATGCCGATAAATTCTATTGGGGGTGAGCAGGTGCTACATTCTATGGAGCCTGATTCCATGTAGTGTGGCCTCTCCACTGCTGCCCAGGATATGGATATGGCATCCATGGTTGCTGGTTCGAGAATGCTGTTGGGGGTGCGTTAGACCAGGGTGATGGCCCCCACCACCCCATGTTAGGTGGTTGAGGTGGTCCTTGGTGCATGTATGGCCCTCCCCCATATGGCGGCATTTCGGTTGGCATATTCCCTGTAGGGGGCTATGGCCAACTCTTTCGATTGCCTATGAAATAGGCATCCATGCTTTCAGCCTCCTCCTGATTACTGGGCAGTTATGGGCACAATCAAGTTTTATGATTCAGCCTGCAAACTGTGCATACTCTAACTTTGTTCTTCGGGCATGCATTCTTTGCATGCCTCCCTCTACATTTTGGATAGAAATAAGCTAATGTTGCGTCATTCTCTTGCTTCTTTTTCTCTAACAACAATGTATCCATCTGCAATGCTAGAGATGAGAGCATTTCGCTCTTTAAATCCTCCAGCATGTTACCTATTTCTATCTTTGTGACTGAAGCAGTCACTTTCATGGTTCTGGAGGTGGCCTTGCCTCACCTTCTTGAGTAGTTCCGGCATAGTTGTCGGATGTCTTCCATAGCATGCTGGTAGACATCACCTCCGGAGATCATGTTAAGAGCCTCCAGTGATTCATTGGTAAGTCCTCTCAAGAAGATGCTTTTGAGGGACTTATCAGATAGTCTCGCGTGAGGAGATCATTGAAGATTAAAGTTGAATCTCTCCTAGTACTCCTCGAGAGACTCATCTTCTTTCTGTGTCATGCTCAGGACCTCCTCCCTGGAGTCTCTTGCTCTCCCAAAATCTTGGTATTGCTCTAAAAAGAGCCTCTTCATCTGGTCCCAAGTGGCAATGTGTTTGTCTCCTAGACCGATGAACCACCATAGAGCTGCATCATCTAATGTAGAAGGAAAGAGTTTCAGCTTTTGCGTATCGGATTTGTAGTCCACAGACCTGCATAAGACATCAAACTTAAATAAAAATAGGTCAGGGTCCTCAATCGGGTATCCTCTGAAGGACGAAAGGTGAGCAGGGGATATGTTTTTCATTTTGGCATCTCCTACTCCTTCCTCTATCGAGAAACTAAATCCAGATGAGACTTCATCATTATCAGCCATTTTTTTAGGAAATGTGGTTTCTAATGCAATGCTTATGGCCTTACGATCATTTAAGACTTTCTGAGTCAAAGCTCTAAGGTTGTCTGGTGAGATCGTCCGATCTTCTACAACCTTCCACAATAGGGCTTCCTCTAAGGGAGTCCTATTAAATAGGGGATTTATGATGATTCGTTCTTCCCCACATTGATGGGATGAGGAGGCACTTTGCACAAAGTGTGGTTCCTCACTCCAATGGATTGTTGGTGGGTCGGGTGAGTCTAATTCAAATTCAGAATGCTCGACTGACTCTGGTTCTGATGGATTGGTTCTTATAAACCGATCGTCTGGTCCTCTTCTTCTCGAAGAACTCATACAAGGTCAGATGGAAGGTTTTAGGGTATTGTAAATAATCTAGTTGAGATGCTTCCCCAGCAACGGTGCCAAAATGTTGTGGGCCAAACAAGGTTAACTTTTTCCTACTTTTGTCACATGCCCATGCATTTAATTATCAACCCAGGGAGCTTCGTAAACTTGCGAAGGGTCTGAATAAGATTGCTTACAATACCACTTGAGATGAATCCGCTAATCCTACTATTGGGGGGTGTTTTCAAAATGGTTGTCAATCATTCATGCACTCCTCAATAATTTACGTAAGAAGAAAAATAATTAAATCTACGAAAATAAAACATTCACACATTCCTGAAAATGAATCTACTGCAAATACTAGAAATAGCAATGTGGTAAACGACCTTATAAAAGCAATAAACTAATCTAGAAAATAGAAGAAAAGTGGGGAAGAAATACTGGCTTGGAGTGGGCCCAGGCTCCAGCAGCTTCCTCCCAACTGAACACGCGCTTAGAACTCTTAGAACTGTAATATATTTATCAAAGTGTTACAATATCTATCTGTCTCTATATCTCTATATGAATCTATATCAATCTATATCTCTCAGAGCGGTCTGCACGTGTTTATATAACACACCCATAGAACTTCTGTTACAAAGAGGTTACAACAGTCGATTCATCCTAGACTAAATTAAGATAGTCTGGTGAATGCAATCGATGTCTGCTTAAAACTGGCATTTGGTTCTAATGGTGGCGTGTTCGCTGATTGGTTCATGCTTCACCTGGCATTGGTAAGACGTTTTCATACATTGGTGCGATCTCCAATTTAGCTCTACATGACGTAGAGTTGGAACTGCACCAATCGTTGTTGTCCACGTCATGCAAATCTGGTCAACGGGTGAAGAACAGAGGTGCCTTCCCTATGAGGAAGGTGCCTAAGTATATCGGGCGCCTTCCCTATACGGAAGGTATCTTACTGCCATGGCGCCTTCCTAGAAGAGGAAGGCGCTTACCTTCTATTGGCGCCTTCCTTATGGGAGGAAGGCGCTTGCCTTCTATGAGGAAGGCGCGTCTTCTAGTGGCGCCTTCCTTATGGGAGGAAGGCGCTTTGCCTATCGTGGCGCCTTCCCGTCGGTGCCTTCCTTATGAGAGGAAGGCGCTTCCTTCCCTTTGGCGCCTTCCTGGAGGAGGAAGGCGCTTTTCTTTCCTTGGTGCCTTCCTGGAAGAGGAAGGCGCCTACGTTCTCTTGGTGCCTTCCTGGAAGAGGAAGGCGCCTACTTTCTCTTGGCGCCTTCCTGGAAGAGGAAGGCGCCTATGTTCTCTCGCATTGACCCCCAAAGAAACAAAGTGCCAGGTCCATCAAAAAGACCTCGACTGATCCAAATCTAACTAAACCAACTGCAATTCCACAAAACACACTGAAAACACACAAATTAGATAACACGCATAATTTCATCAAATATCTATATAATCATTTATAAAAGTACGCAATCCTTATTATACAACCGCATAATGATCAAGAAAATGTGTACAAAATATGAGCATTTCTGGTGCTCATCAAGTCCTAGCAACAAGGCCTGATAAGGTACTCATGTACAATATATCCATAAAAAATGTGTTGGAGATATGATGAAAAACCACCTACCAGAATAGAAGAAGGAGGAAGATGTGCAAGGAGGATGGAGAGGAAGATGTCCTCTTCAACCCCCCTAGGACAACTTCCATCAAGAAGCCTACAAAGGATCCATCAGATGTCTCAAAAAAGTAGAGAAGCCTCATCATCGAACTGAAAGAAATCTTACTCCTAGACTAGTGCTTGTGACACATATCAAGGTTGTGAACCATGAAAATGGTCACTAAATAAAACCCCTCGAAACTAAAGTGCCTCACAAAAAGGAGTGTGAAGATAGGATGGAGAAATAACCAAATAAAGTGCAAGGGTAGTCCAAAATGACTCCACAATCATAAATTTGTGGGTTCCATCTATATGAACACAATGGATTGATAACAAGGTCCAAACTGAGTGGACAAACAACTTACTTCAAGGGAATCTAAAAATGAAAGGGCACCAATGTAGCTCTCAAACGTGTCCTTATGGTGACCTCCTCATCCTACTAGAATGCATGGGTAACCAACCGCTACAATCGCTAGGTGATATAGAGGAGATGACTAGATACTAGGATCACTTAAAAAGCTTTGGTAGTGTCGGGTTCAACCAAAATTGCACTCAATGATACAATATATTTGAGACCAAAAAACATAAATTAAACTAACTCAAAATGGAAATTGGACACCACCAATATGTTCGACTCGAAAAAAAAAATTGACAACTATAAACACTCCTATGATCGGGTGTCAAAAGACCTACATCTACATGAAAAAATAGAAAACTTATCCTTTCCCTCACAAAGGAATATTCCGAAATCTTGAAAATACAGCATGGTTTTTAAAATTTCTCTCGTAGAAAAAAATACATATAGGCCTTTACCTTTACCTTTACCCTTTGATGTGGGAAGAAAATTAGGTGGCTTAAAAAAATAGTGGTCCTCCCACTATTATAAAAGAAGCCCTTATGATTTGCATCCTTAAAATTTTAATATAAATAAAACATTGGGGTTTAATTGAAATGGGGGAAATATTGTAAAATATTAAAATCAACCACCTGAACATTTCAACCACCAGAAAAATACTTATAAAGAAAACCATTGTGTCCGACTCAGGTCCATGCACCAATTCAAAATGACAGCTCATACGACCCTATCTCTCTCAAAGCTGACCTCCAATGACATGACGACAGGAAAAGATGCAAGTCCGCAGTCTCTACTCCAGCCTCTGCATGGTCGAAATGCGTCTCTGATGCTGCCACATGTCAAAGGCGGATAGGTGGTTTTTAGGGTTTTTATTTGGCCAAAAAAACTTAGGAAATATTTTGGTTTTTTCTTTTGGCTAAAACGGCGTATATGCCTCCTCCGCGCTCGCAAATTCTCCTTCACCTCAACCAAAAATGGCTCTTCTGTAGCAGATTCACCAGACCCCCCATCGCTGGCAAAAACAATCTTTGACTGCCACAGGAGCTGCAGATAAAATAAAAAAACACATTCGTCGGCTATACCTCACAGACGCACCTTCGTTGCCAATAAAGTTGTTGCCACTACCAAGAGTCCAAAAAAAAGTTGGACGTGGCTCGGGAGTAGTCACAGATCAATTTAAAACTAGTCCATCATGCAGAAATTTTTTTTTTTTTTTGTTCTCCCTCGCTGCTAATGGTCATCAATCGCTGGGCAGGGCAGGCATTATCCATTTTCAATATCAGCAGCATCACCCTCGCAACTGCACATAGATGACGATGATCCACTATCGTCGAGTTGGCATATCGATTTTACATTTTCCTTCTATAATCGCCACCAGGGTTGGGGATTTTCGAGCACGTCCATTCACTCCTACTGTCTCTCGATGTTGCTCACCACTTTCTTCTGTATAATTTTTACCTGCTTCTATAGTCTTTGCTATGTGGATCTGCCTCGGTTTTTAAACAACATCTCGTCTGTGGTAAAAAATATAGGCAACAACAACTAATACAACTGCTCGTAAACTTCAAATGGAAGACGATCTCCTCACGGGCATCGAGGGAAAACTCGCAGTAGATCCAAGGCAGCTATCTCCTTCGATATCACCTTCGATATCAGTAAATATCAGATAAAAAACAACTTTGTGGTGAATTCAATATTACATATGGGTGAGTATACTGGTAAGCAATCGTTAAACTTTGAGGGCATCAAAGTTGATAGAGAACAATGTTGAGAGTTGTTAAAATTTGATGCCTTTTGTCGGCCTTTAATTTTAGTGCCACCGTTTGCAGATAGTCATTGAAGATGCACCAGGCCACCTCCTCTCGATTTGCACTCTGCTTGATGCTACAACACGAACAACAGACCATTTCCCAGCATGCCGATATCTCCAACATTGCCTCTGCATGCTCCGTGAGTTCATCATATCTCATGCTTTTAGTCGCCTGACCATGAGAGGCCGTCCACTGCTCCAAAATCCGTCGGATGATTCTCCACCTCCATGAAGACTATGACGAGGCCCTTCTGAACTGATGGCCCAAAAAATAGATGGGCAAAACAGAATCAAACCCAAAAAAAACAGATGGGTACATCATTACGGATCTCTGCCAAAAATACAAATACATTCAGAATCTAAAACCATTTGTCTAAACTTGCTCCATGAAGAGGTAGGGATACACGCGCAGGTAAAATATTTTCCACCATCGTCATTGCCCTATGAATTTCAGTGAAATGTTGCAGAGCTTTCTCACTACACTCATTTTGTGCATACGCTGCAATCATGGCATTCCGCAAGACAACGTCTGGTTTAAGAATTTTAACATACACATGAACTAGTCTCCAGCATACAAGTGACAACATCTCATCTATGGCAGCACCGGATGAAGAGAGGTGGCAAGTGTAAATGCGCAAATCGGTGATCACACAGTTGATCTCTTTTTAGCTACGAAAATCTTCCACGCATCTCCATATAGCAGAAAGGAAACTGAGCAAAGTTGGGGCACCAAAAAACTGTCTTTGCCACGTAAAAAATTGTATTACGACCTTCCAAAATAGTCGCATGGTCGTTTTAGCCGTAACGTTGGTGAAGAAAGATGCCAGCTCTCACTGCTTGGAGGGTGAGAAGACCACCAACAAAGGTAAATTATCTTAGGAGCCCATGTTCCATAAATCTCCATGAAAATTGTCACGGTAAAAAAAATAGTGAGCTGCAAAAATCTCCTCTGCCAAGCCGAAAAAAATTGAAACTCTTGGGCAAACTACTAGGTGCAGCCAAACACCTCCACAACTGCTTAGAAAAGATTTTTGACAAACACAACAACACACAGCCACATATCTAGCATTCCTAATAGATGATAGAATATACTAAATTACCACTTCAATAAAAACTTCCATAATCCCAGCAGAAGGTATATCATCAAACTTCAGTTTGGGAGGCCAGAAGAAGGATAGCATCGGGGACCATCATAGCAATGCAAATATTCACAAGCAGATGAGCGTAAACTTCATCTCTTGAAAACTGAGAACTCCACTTGGATACAATGGAAACTGCAGTTGTACGGACTGTTTGATCTCCTTCTCACTAAAAGCGCCCTGAATTGATCTCCTTCTCACTAAAAGCGCCCTGAATTCATCTCTGAAAAACAGCTACTCTGGCGATGAAATTACACGATGGTGGATAGAGTGTGGAGCAGATCTAGAAAACTCAGAATGATCCAATTCAAACGGTTTTCTTTTGCATTCTGGCAGGCTAAATCGTTGGTTTCTATCTCTTCGCTGTGGAATTTTATCTGCTCCTTAGTGAAAGAGTCATCACGGGTATGTCTATCGACCTACACTTCCACCTTCAGTTCTGATTGGCATATTAGCAAAGTAACACTGCCCGGCGGTTTGTAGCATGAGAAGTCCAGCAGGTAACACTGTCGTCGCCCTCTAATTCTTATGCGCACAAAGTGGAAAAGCCCCAGCACCATCGGGGTGCACCACATGTAGAAAAGAGGAGAAATGGAATCAACATGATGTCTGACACACAGTGTATCTGAACATGGCCCATTAATAAACTTATGATCGCCTCTATCACCGATCTCTCCTTTTGAAATCCTGCCACGAGAGCTCATCCTTTGCTACTACTTCAGATATGTGTCTGCCTCTTGATGATTCAAACCACCGCATTCTTCATGTCAATGGCCTTACATCTGCACGTAGGAGGATGTGATTGCTTTCAATGACTTCGTATGGAGCTTGAATCGAGTCGCCAGGATGGAAAAGTTGTCACCAACAACAGAGCCAACTCAGCTTTTGTAGAATTCAAACTCCAACGATATTTCAAAATAGGTCCAGATTTTCTATTTATATATCGTATGACACCACATCTTTTGGTGGGAAAAAAACTATATTTGATCACCGCAGCAAATATTTGAATCATTTTTTTTAATCTTTTTCATTGTGCCTCTATGGCATCGCTGACACGCAGTGTGTTCCCAACGAAAAAAACTCAACTCCACTTGACGCATCTAGAAGGAGCGCCTTCACAGAACCGTCGCTCCACCTCCGTCAGGTACAACATCTACTAGTAAAAAGCATGACGAGATTTATTGATCTGCGTCACGCATCATGAATTAAAAATAAATTGCCCAGTTCTCTCTTCCACTGCACCAAAAATATTTAGATTTTTTTGCATCAAAAAGGAAAATACTAGGGTGAAAAAAAAAAAACATGGACTGAAAAAATGCTCCACGGCATTGGAATTGTGGCAATAGAGCATCCATAAGAGAGGTTTCTAGATCTAGAAAGAAAACAACATCGACCCAAATAGAGAACCAACAATCTGAAGGAGGAACCCGACTGCTGACATATAACAAACTTAAACTATCTAAAAAAATTCCCCAAAAAAATAGCAGCCATGAAAACTTCTGGTTTCTGATCCATCAAATATGGAGAGCATACTCCCTTAGTTTTATGAAAAAGTGGTCTTAGGGAAAAAGTGGAAGGGAATTTCCATGAGAGAAACCCCCCATGAAGAAAACCTCCTTAGGCTCACAAAACAGGGAAAGCCTGCTCTGATACCATGTTGAAAAATGAAACACTTGATATTATTCACTTGAAAAGACCTTACTTAAATATCAAGTGCTTACAATCTGATCCATTGGATCATAACTAACTGAGCTAATACTTAGGATATAATTTATTATTCTAACAAGATGCCCTCTCTATTTTGAGGGAATTGTTTCCCCAATATCTCATTCAGGCCACCCTTAAATATTCTAATGATACTTCCTTTTGATCATGAAAATGACACTTCCCCTTGGAATATCCCTAGGAATGTCTTAAGAAATGAGGATGGTTCTTGTTATGATGGTTATTTTGTTCTTTCCTATTGGAGAGTCATTTCAAAAGTTTTCCCTATTGAACATTCTTTCTATGAAAAGTGGAAGATGAGGCTCAAAATATTGAGATGGAATCTATCAAACCTTAGTCTCTCTTGCATGGCCTCCTCCTTAGATGTTTATCATCATAATATTTTTAAGGTTATTTTCCATTATCTAGTTATTGCTAATATTTGTCTTGTTGTCCTAATGAGTCTAGGAGATAAGAGAATCAAGATGTTTAAAGCAATGTATTGGATTATTTTGGATCCCAAGATCTCTCCTAAGCCTCTTGGTAAGAGGTCATATGATGTTTATCCTCTCATGATTTTAATACTCATCCATTATGGCATTTTAATGTATTTTTGGATCCAACTGACCTAACATGTCACTTCGACTTGAGGATAAAGAGCCCTAAATTGGAGATTTGGTTGCCTTTGGGCTCAACTAACTTGATGTGTATCTTTGAGCCCAAAGTGATGAGTTGGCCATATTTGGATTTGGATATCCTAATGTGGCTGAAAGCACGAGGATACGGAAACAAAAAGGAAAATGCCAAGTACGATGCGTCTAAAACCAAACTTAACGCCAAAAGCCTATATATTGAAAAATGCATGCAAGGAAAGAGCATAAGCGAATCGACACAAGATAAAAGCAATATGGAATAGGGTCCTCTTTATTGATATGCTTTCAAAGTCGTGTTACAATACGTCTCCTTCCTTTTTAGGGGATAGGAGCGTTAAATATGTTTCTTATCACATCCATGGATAGCAATCCTTCTTCCGCGTGCCCACATGTAAGATGGGCGGACCAAAACGTCACCGCCACTTGTGTATATGAGTGTTGACTCCTTACTTGCTCCTCTGATGTCGAAGACCTACGTTCAAGGAAACAGAAAAGATCAGTAGCACTTGCAGATAGAATAGAACATGTATTTCCCAAGGCCTACTGTTAGTGTATGCATGAAAATATTAAAACGATAACCAAATGACCTCAGATCGACCTAAAAATTTAACAGAAGCATGAATATGTTACCAGGAGGGCACTGCAAGTGGAACAGTCGAGAAATTCCTCACAAATTTGTATTCGCTCCGGGGTGGGACGAATAAACCTGCAATAAATTGTCAGAAAGCACCCTCTTCAATGTCCTATCCAGGAAGCTCCAAATGACCTACAAAGTTGGGGTTAGCTAATTGGGGGTGTTTTGGGAAGACCCAGAAGGTCATATTTCTCCAATTTGGCCTCTATCACCCAGATTTTGATGGTGCCATCTGCAAGTTAGTAAAGGCGAGAAATGATAAAAACATGGTCAAAAATGCTCAGAATGAAGTGAAATTTAAACTACAGCCTATTTAAATAACCTAGAATAAGATGCAAAAGAAAAATCAGAGAAATATATCATAGATTTCTAATCGCTCTGGGGTGGGGCGATTAGGGCTGCGATAGTTTGGGGGCGCCTGGGGGCAGGACGCCCACCGTTTGGGACTCTGTTTCGGCACCAATCCACTTGGGATGGGTCCAAAACTTCTTATGGGGTGTTGTCGACAAATTTTGTGGAATATTGTGGCCAAATGTTCAGGTTTGGGTCTAGAATGTGCCTCCAATAATCACCCAATAACCTCCCTCCAAAAGAGAGATCAAGGATGTGAAAGCACAAACAATGGGTGAGGATATATTTTAGCAGCACTTCGTTGCTCCAAAAGCTCCTCTCTGTATCTCCTTTTTGGGTGAGAAGACTCACCAATTTATAGACCTAGGGTCTCTTTGTTTGAATGCGCATGCGAGGGTGCCACTTGAGTTGATTGTCCTATTTTGAGAGAAAATATTATTCCCTGATTTAGAGTCTCCTTGCATGAGGTCTCTAAAATAAAGACATGCATGACTGAAGTCTCTCTTCTTGATTTGAAGCCGTTCCTCGCAATTGCATGTCCTGAAGTTGCAGTTAACTGGCGGACCTATCGAGGTTTGAATTTTTGCCAGTCAAACCTGCTATTCGCCTCACCCTGGGGTGAATGCTGCTATTCGTCCCTGGGTGGGGCGAATACCAGTTTGTATTCGTCCCAGGGTGGGGCGAGTAGGGAGCAAAGTGCCAAAAGGTGCCAAATTGACTCTTGACCTTCCAAACTACTGTTGGGAGTGGTTAGGACCACTGTTTAACCTCTGGGGGCTGCCCTAGGGGTTGTGTGTGTCAATGCGATCGATGCTTGTTGTCACATAATCGGATTGGTGCTGTTTTGGTGTCTACAGATGCCCCTTTTTGGGAAGCGTTGTGCAAGGCGCAGCGCTGAGCAAAAATAGATAACCAAAGCACTAATGATTAGGGTTTCTCAAGTAACCTAACCAACTCTTGATGCCCCAAGTATGGAAAGGGCACGCATTCTTGAATCCTTGCTTCCGACGAGCTAAGGAACTTAATTCAAGTGTTAACCTTTTTCGGTGAGGTGTTACTTGAGCTTGGACATTGATCAGTCATGAATAGGCAAAGGGCGCAACCTTTTGTCTATGGGAACCTTGAGTTCATGATTCATGAATGCCAAGTGTTTGATCAGCTTGTGATTATTGCTTGTTTGCTGCCCCAAGCGGGAGCATGATTGTCTTTGTCAATGATCCTTTGAATGCGTGTTATTTCCTTGATTGGGTATATTTTTGTTGATTGGTGACTAAGTGTGACTACCCCCTCAAGCGACGAATCGATGAGGGAATGACCGACATGAGAAAAGCGACGAGTCGCTTGACCCAAGATGACTTAGGTAAGGGTGCCTTCAATTGTTTACCATTGAATGCTTAAGCAGTTTCTGAACATTCTGACCTATTTTTGGTGGGTTTTAACCCTTTTTGTGATGCATTTTGGAGCTGAAATTGTCAAGAATCCGTCCTCCCGTGGAGCGGTCCGGCTATGGTAGCCTTCTTAGGGAGTAGGATAGTGAAAATTTGTAACCCCAACGTCTATTTTGGATGCCAAGAATGTCAGGCGCAAAGGCGCCTTCGTTCGACAATGTTATTGCTATTTTTGGTTGGGTTTTGACCCTTTTGGTGACGTCATTTGGGGATGAAATTCTCAAAAATCCGTCTTCCCATGGAGTGGTCCAGCTATGGTAGCCTTCTTAGGGAATAGGATAGTGAGGATTTGTGACCCCGACATCTATTTTGCATGCCCAGAATGTCAAGTGCAAAAGCACTCTCATCGGACATTTTTTTTTGCTTATTTTGGTGCATTTTGGTGTTATTTATTTATATTGATGTATGCATATGGTATTATGAATGTGATGTTTCTAATTATATGATGTATTCATATGGAATGAATGAAATGAGTTGTTGATAACTTGTCGATGGCACCATAGACTATACAAGATTTACTGGCTTTCTGTACTTATGGGATGGCTTTGTGGAATGACTTTGCATGTGATAACTTTGTTTTTGTATTTTGCATATTTTATGATGGTGATGTACGTAATGAAATGTTCCAGTTGTTTTTAAAATGTAGTTAAGCTTTTCCGAGATTCAGATATTTTAACTAACTAGCCAAAACTGTACATTTATCTTGCAAGACTTTTGAACAAGGTATAAATCCGACTTGAGTTTAACCAAGTTATTTCACATCCCTGTGTGTGCAATTGAGTTCATTTATGTGGTATTTGTCAGGATACCACCAATGCCAGATAGGCTATCAACCAAACTTGTACTGAGGATCACCTAATTAGCTCCACTAACTCCGTTGTTGTATTTAGTAAGATTAATCCATGGGACAATCTAAGGTACCATAAGCTAGCTCATCCACATGCAAACATTGGTCTGCTCACACGCAAAGCTAATGTGATAGACATATCATCATGCGGTTAGGATACCGCCATTGCCAGGTAGGCTGTCCACCAAACCCGTAATGAGGATCACCTAGATGGTTTTCGAATGCTGAGAATTCTAGGGATTCAAGTTCAGGCTTTTTATTTGCTCAATGGTTTAGGATACTTGCTCGTATACATAGTGATGAAAATCACTGTTTATTTTTCTCTTTGTTTTTCTTTTTGAGCAAGGATTTTGAATAGTGGTGATAACCACTGTTATTTGATTTTGGATTTTGAGCTTTGTAAGGTTGAGCTTGTAGGTTTGTGGCTTATGAATGGCATTGATCCTTTTGGCCTTGGGGATGACTACCCATCCTATTCAGGGACGTGTAGTACGAATCCTTACGACTTTGGGAACCAAAGGGGATTAGGGATATTATGAAGTAAGGGCATTGATCTTTTAGGCCTTGGGGATGACTACCCATCCTATTCAGGGATGTGTAGTACGAATCCTTACGACTTTGGAGACCAAAGGTGATTGGAGATGGTCATGATGATGGCTTGTGGGAATTTTTTTTTTGAATGGCATTGATCCTTTGAGGCCTTGGGGATGACTACCCATCCTTGGCAAGGACGTGTAGTACGAATCCTTACAACTTTAGGGACCAATGGTGATTGGGATTTTTGGTAGTGGTGAAAACCATTGTTTATTAGGGGGAATGGATGGGGAAGAGCTTATCCTTTTGTCAATTCTCAGCACTCTTGAACCATTCGCACAGGGGGATGAACAGGACTAATCTTTCACCTATGGTACCCTAGACTGCTTTGTAGGTTTCTCTTGCATTCACACAACTTAGGAATTATTTTATGTGTTTTAACTTGTGTAGGGATGTTACATAACGAGGCGTGATCCAAGTAAAACTTTCCCTTGTAAAATCTGTTTAACTTTGTATAGTTTTTTGGCTAGAAATTTAAAGACAGTTGAATGACGAAAACCCTATATACATTAGGAGACAACTGACTATGCTAAAAATGGGGATGGTGTTATTCTAGATGTATGTGTTTATAAAATGGATTTGATGTGGAAAATGATGGAATTGCCAAGTAATTACAGTCTATGGTGCTTTTGACTTGTATGACCTAGCAAATATGCAATGTATGGATGTGATGCCTAATGCAACCTATATTTTTGTATTTTGATTTTTACGAGTATGCATGGAATTGAGATGCAATTTTTTTGTTATTTTTGATGATTTTATTGTTTTTGTTTGTTTTGAATATTTGTTTTGACCAAGCGGTTATGGTAACCCTTGGAGCTTTTGGTTTTGACCAAAGGGTTTATGGATACCTTTGGAGCATTTTTGGGGTTGACCAAGCGATTATGGGAATCCTTGGAGCTTTTGGTTTGACCAAAGGGTTTATGGATACCTTTGGAGCATTTTGGGGTTGACCAAGCGATTGGGAATCCTTGGAGCTTTTGGTTGACCAAAGGGTTTATGGATACCTTTGGGGCATTTTTGGGTTGACCAAGCGATTGTGGGAATCCTTGGAGCTTTTGGTTGGACTATGGCTCTCTAGATGTGGAATGGCCTCAAATGACTGATGTTCAAGGGTTCTAGTTCCTTGATTCCTTCAAGAGAGGCGAGTCGGTATGTTCCAGGTCCTATTCTACTATCAATCACATAAGGACCTAACCAGTTTTCCGTGAACTTGTCCCTTAGATGGGACGACAAATTAGAATTCTGTTGGTTCTCTTTTAAGACCAAGTCACCAACCTGAAAGTCCCTTAGGTGGACCTTCATGTTGTATGCTTTCTTAAGTCGCTCTTGATAGATACGCAAATGCTCGAGAGCATTGACGCGTCGTTCATCGAGCAACGTCAGTTGGTCTAACCGGGCCTGCCACGCAGTGTCATCATCGATGAACTCTTGCATTGAAATGCGTAGTGAAGGGATTTCCAACTCGAGAGGCATGACTGCCTCGGAGCCATACACCAACGAAAATGGAGTTGCCCTAGTGGGCGTCCGAATGCTAGTGTGATAAGCCCATAGGGCAAGCGGGATCTGAATGTGCCAATCCTTATGACTATCTGTGATGGTCTTTTTGAGGATGGCGACTAGCATTTTGTTTGACGCCTCTGCTTGCCCATTTGCCTACGGATAATAGGGTGTTGAAAAACTGTGCTGAATTTTGTACTTTGTTGTCAAAGCACGCACATCTTTATTCTTGAATGATGTCCCATTATCCGAAAGGATCTTGGATGGAATACCAAAATGACATATGATGTTATGCAAAATAAACTCTGCAATGCGGGTTCCAGTCGTAGAGGTTAGCGGAATTGCTTCCACCCACTTGGTGAAGTACTATGTGGCCGTTATGATGAACGTGTGATGACCTGACGACGTAGGGGAGATCTTTTCGATTAGATCGAAGCCCCACTACAAAAAATGCCAAGTCGATTGGATCGGTTGCAAGGCCTGAGAAGGTACGTGTGTCAAATTAGCATGGTGTTGACACTTCACGCACTTCTTTACATATGCGCAACAATCTCGCTCTAAATATGGCCAATAATAGCCCATGCGAAGAATGCGCTTTGCGATGGCCATACCGCTGAAGTGGCCACCACATGTACCATCGTGGGCTTGGGTGATCGCCCAAGCGGACTCTTGCTGGTCCAAGCAACGGAGGAGGATTCCTTCATAGCTCCGACGATACAAAATGTCTCCTAACAAGACATGTTTTGCCGCTTTCTATTTAAATGATCTTTTCATGGCTTGTGTCAATCCAAGTGGGAGGTTACCTAGCTTGAGGTAATCCCTTATGGGTGTGTACCAATCCTACTGATCAGAAACCTCGATGGTATGAATGGCCAATCCCTCTTGAAGTTCATCCCTAGCAAAAGTTGAGCGGGAAAGAACTTGTAAAAATAGCGTTGTGTTGCTATTAAGAGGGGTCGGGGAGAACAAGGACCCCTAGTTGGCTCGAGTCAGACAATCATGGATTCGAGAGAACCTATCCTGAGATGGTTCAATCTGGATCAAGTGGATTCTTGGCGTTAGGTCAGAGCTTGCACGCTCCATCATGGATTGCGATAATGTTTTGACCTGAATGGTTGTCATCTCACCGGAAGGGTCTTGCGGGATTAGTGACCCCAAGGAGGCCATAGTATCCACAAAATGATTCGATGATCGAGGGAGTGCCTCGATGTCATACCATTCAAGTTGTGCCAGGAATTTGTCCACAAGGGCTTTGTAGGCCTGCAGAACTGGGCATTTACATTGGAATATCCCCTTTACTTGATTGACAATTAACAACGAATCACCAAAGATGTTTAAACATTTAATGTTCATGGTGATTGTTGTCTGAAGACCTATGAGCAAGGCTTCATATTCTGCATTGTTGTTGGTGCATGGGAAGTCTAATTTAAATGATAGAGGCATTGGAGCCCCTTGTGGAGTGAAGAATACAATTCCCGTGCCACCTCCTTGCTCACATTTAGAACCATCGAAGAAGAGGGTCATGTCAGCCTGTGACTCAGGCTCATCAGAATCTGGTGATTCTGAAACATGGAAGACCCCATCATCAGGTAGTTCTATGGTCAGAGGTTGATCATCTTCAAGAGGAGCCTCTGCCAGTTGATCGGTGATGACTTGACATTTTATGGATTTTTGTCCAATGAATTCTATGTCAAACTCCATCAACAACATGATCCATTTCATCGTGCGGCTACTATGATAAGTACGACTCATCATGTATCGCAATGGATTCTCCTTAGACACAACATACGTCGTATTGCTTGAGCATGTAGTGGCATAGCTTTTTGGTAGCAAACACCACTGCCAAGCAGAGCTTCTCAACGTATGCATAGTTAAGTTCATAACTGACCAGGGTGCGGCTAAGATAGTAAGTAGCCTGTTCTTTGTGTAGTTCATTTTTCTGGGACAGCATGGCGCCCAGTGCCACCTCGATAGCTGAGATGTATAAGTAGAATGACACTCCTGGTCTAGGTGGTGCCAATACTGGCGGTGAAGCCAAGTATTGTTTAATGTCATCAAAGGTTGACTGGCACTCGTCATCCCAGTGAAATGTTACCCCCTTGTGCAATAATTTATTCATGGGTCGGCACTTGTCAGATAGCTGCGCTATGAAGCGCTTGATCGACGTGACCTTTCCCTGTAGACTTTTGAGCTGCTTGATGGTAGTTGGGGGAAGCATTTCAAGGATTGCCTTGACTTTGTGTGGATCTACCTCGATTCCTCATTTGGAGACTATGTAACCCAAGAGCTTTCCAGATGTGATGCCAAATACGCACTTCTTGGGGTTTAGTCTAACTTTATGTTCTATGAGGCGATCGAGGATCTTGCTTAAGTCATCGAGATGATCTGGGCGCAAAAGAGATTTGGCCAACAAATCATCCATGTAATCTTCCAAAGTTTTGTGCATGTAATCATGGAAGATGTACGTCATGGCACGTTGGTAGGTGGCGCCAACATTTTTAAGGCCAAAAGGCATGACCTTATAGCAAAATGTCCCCCAAGGCATTGTGAACGCCATTTTTAGTTGGTCCTCGAGATTGATACGAATTTGATTGTATCCTGAGAAACCATCCATGAGGGAAAGCATTTCATGGCCCGTTGTAGCATCTACCAATGCGTCGATGCTCGGCAAGGGAAAATCATCCTTAGGACTCGCTTTGTTTAGATCTCAAAAATCGGTGCATATGCGAATCCTCCCATCGAGCTTTTTGATGGGCACCATGTTAGACAACCATGGTGGGTAATCCACGCAGATGACAAACTATGCATCCAACAACTTTTGTAGCTCATATTTGACCATTAAGGCTACTGTTGGGTGCATCTTACATAGTTTTTGCTTTACTGGCTTGACTGTCGGATCAAGCGTTAGATTATGCATGACTAGCTACGGGTCTAGCCCCGGCATGTCTTTGTAGGACCATGCAAAAACCTCCTTCTTCTCTTTGAGAAGGGCAATGTAGTCGGCTTGCTCTTCGGGGGATAGACTTACCCCCAGCTTGATGATTTGCAAATTCACTAGATCTGAGCCGATGTCTACGTCAGTCATCTCCTCGACCGACATGTGGGACCCATCCTCCAACTGGTGTGGAGTTGGGATCAAGTGGATATCATTTGCTGAATTTAGATCATCGTTCGGAACATCAGGTTCCTCTTCAGCATGGAAGACATCCTGAGTCTATCCTGGGGTGAAATGGAACATCCCACCACAAGGCCAGTACTCTGATGGGGATGGTGGTGTGTCAGCATGATCCCAGTCTATAGCATCTAGGTCTAGATGCAATGACCATGTCGGGTCGGCTGGATCATGGATGGGGGTGGTTAAATCAATGGAGATCATGTTGATGAAATGATTGTGGTCTCCATTACCATGGGTGTGATTGCTCGGACATCCTAGATGATCTTTGTGCTCCGGATCTGGCTCTATGGGTACTAGCACAAATGGATCGGCCCTATGCATGGATAAGAGGACAGGGTCCGCCCTAGGCACTGATGGTTCTATAGGGTCTCCAGGTGGAAGATGCTCTCTGTGTACCTAGAGTGGCGGGTGTAGTAATTGCTATAACTACGCCTGGTTGAGGTGCCACCTATGCCTTGGCCCTATGTGTAACTGTTCAAACATGTCATCTATATCCAAGGGATATTGTTGTTGTCGCATATGATTGAGATAAGCCATCTCAGTTTCATCTTCATAATCACTGTCAGAGATCCAAAGGCCTTCGTTGGCTCCAATAGCTATTTGCGACATATGAGGCTCATCTTGCTCGAGAAAATTAATGTGGTCCCATCGAGGTTGTTCCGCTCTCTACGGGGGGACCTGATTCTCTTGAGGTGGCATATGCTCAATTGGAGCATCCAAAGGGAACATTGTCAGGAAGCTCTCCTGATCATCATCCATGGGATATACTTGTGAATGATTGCTATCAGACTCGAAAGGATCCCAAGGTGCTACCTCGTACTCCGACTCATCCTCTGAAGACCCTTCTTGGTCTTGTCCATATCCCTCTTGTGGGTGAGTCCTTGAATTTTCTCCATTTTTGACCGAAGGGAAAGGGTTGTTATGGTCAACAAGGTTGGTTGTTAGCAATGGGAGATAATCTCCCAATGTATATGTTGTGTTAGGATTGGCATATGGATCTAATGCCAACCCATCCTTGTTGCCTATCCCTAGGCCTTGCATGTTCTCTACCAAGATGTCTAGGGGCAGGGGGTGGTTGAACCCTACTCCTGACTTGTCATACGACATTTGATATCTCGGTTGGCAAAGAACACGCACTCCTTGCTCATACCTGCCCAACCCATATCCATGCCAATTGCATTGGCCAAGATATCTCAATGCGAAGTCTGGGTTGGACAAATAGTTGACATCCTCTGCAAAGGGCTCTTCATCTTCGTCTTCTTGCATACAAGTTTCAACGCCATTATCCAGGCCCCCATAAACAAAGTTTGTCTGATTGGGTGGGTAGCCTAGAGGAACCACAGAGCCGATGGGGAGTCGAGGCCTCCCCATGTCCTGCATGGACTCAAGTGTGGGTGTTGCTACAATGTTTCGCACTATATACTCCCCCAGGCCCGTGTTGGCCATCTCAACGGTGATCGTTGGTGGTTGAGGGGGAGCGAATGGGAGTCCTTCCGGAGTCCACTCCATGTGGGGTGAACTAGGCATCTCGACTTCCATTCGGCTAGGCATCTCTTCGGTAGAGATGGTTGAGACTAGGGGTGGTTCCTCTTCTAGGGGTTTCTTTCCCTTGTCCTTTGATGTGGCCACCGTAGGTGGCATCGTTGTTGAAGGACTAGATGAGGAAGATGGACCCGACTGGGGACTTGATGGATTGGTCAACGGAGATGCCTACGGAATCGGACCCTGTTTAGATGGATTCAACTAAAAATCCAAATGTGTTGATGGAAGGGTCGATTGCGGCATGAATTGCACCGTATTGCAGTACTTGAAGGGCTCTAAGTCTGTCGGGACTACATGCACCTATCCTTCAAATGTATACTTTAGGCACTGATGAGCTATTGAAGGGACACACTTCATGTCCCTGATCCAAGGCCGGCCCAGTAAGATATTATAAGCCATCTCACCTTCCAAGATGTGGCACAATGTATGAATAGTCTTTTGTCCCACTTGGATGGGTAGGACAATTGTGCCAACCGTCGAGCATATTGCATCATTGAATGCTCGAAGTGTATAGGTGGAGGCCACGATGTGAGATGTCGGCAACTTCAGATGTTTCAATGTTGCTATTGTGATGATATTATTGGATGAGCCAGTGTCCACCAACACCCTCTTATACGGAATCCCGTTGACCCATGCAATAACGTGCAGGGGTGGATCCGCCACATCACCAGTCACTGATTTCAATTCATCTTCTCTAAAGGTGATGACTGGTTCTGTACATTGTTTTACATGTCCCACAAAGTTGTTGAAAGAGTTTGCTTCATGGGGCTGTAGCTCGATGGCTTTTAATATCTCCATTAGAGCCTCCCGATGGGGCGCTGATTGTTGAATGAGCTCGTATATGGAGAGCCTAGCCGACGTGGTCCTTAGACTTTGGGTAAGTCTAGTCCGAATCGTGGCCACTGGTCTAGGTGGGGAGGTTGCGTAGGGTGTTGTTGAGGTTGTGACGTCGATGGAACTTCTCTAGTGGCCATCGCAGGGGCAGCTCCTGGATACCTCTTGTTCCTAGTCACTATGCTTATCATCCCTACATACCCCTGCATGGGGCAATTCTGTTGCACCTCATTGACTTGAAGGGGTTTTGCCTATGCATCATGGGCAGGCAAGGGGTCTCTGAAGACTCCCATATGTTGGTTGTTTGGTGCTACGGGGTTGTCCACCACCAATGTCTTGTTGTCGATTAGGTCTTGTACCAAACCTTTGAACTTCCAACATGCATTAAGATCATGTCCCTTCCACCTATGGAACCTACAATACAAGTCCTCCTGGTACCCCTTAGGCTTTGGTGCATTGGGGTCTATGGTTTGAATCTCTGGCAAGTTGATCAAGTTTGCCATTGACAAGCGGTCAAACAAGGAGTCCCTAGACTCTGTGTAAGGTGTAAATTGTTGCCTAGGGTGATGCTACTGATTTTGTTCCTACCTCTGGTTTTCTCTATCATAATTGTTAGGAGGCACCGCTTGATAGTTAGCCTTTTGAGGTTGTGTTGCTTGTGCAGGCTTAGGGACGTTGATAGCAACTTGATTGACCGTAACGGGTTTCTATTGCGTGGTCCCTATTTTGGTGTTCTTAGTCCATTCTTTCTTCTTAGGTTTGGCGATCTCGCCATCCTGTATCTTGATCTCCTCAATGATTCTGGCTTGCGCTAGAGCTTCCTCTAAAGTGGCATATTGCTGTAGCTACAATAGCATGGAGATCGATCTCAAACAGCTTTTTGAGAACATTTGGGTCAAGTCTGACATGGGAGGGAGGTAAGGCAGCTTTGAAAGCAACGTCCTCCATCGGTTCCCATATGCCACCATGGTTTCTTCCTCATACTTCCTGAGGCTAGCTAGGTCACTTAATGATGCCTTTTTCTTAGTGTTGAAGGTGAAGCATTCGAGGAACGCGTCCACTAGCTGATCCAAGTTACTGATGCTATGTTTTGGTAATTGAGTGAACCAATCCGAGGCAGGGCCTACGAATGTGGTTATAAATGTTCTTAGTAACAAAGCATCATTATCCTGAATGCCAAAGCACTGGCTCAAGAATCTAGTCACGTGCTCTTGGGCATCCTCCTCCCCTCTAAAGAGTGCCAACTGGGGCAGTTTAAAGTGTTTAGGGTATGGAGGTGCCGACACTGACGGATGCACAGGATGACTACGGAGTTGGCGTAAAGTGGGCTTTTGGGGCCCAGAAGTCTTGATCTCCATAGACTCTAAGCGCTCTAGCAACGCTTTATATGCATCAGAGGATTTAATTTCTTCCTCCTTAGTTTGCTCCCATTGTGGGTTGTGGGGAACTTGAGGCCTATGGAGGGGTAGCTGGATAGCACCCCCTCTGCCTTGGTAGAGCATTTCAGCCCGCTCTTCTTCTTGTTCATACTCCTCATAGGCTTCTTGAGGAGTGCATGGCCGAGACCTATAAACATGGGTGGGTGCCCGCGGAGGGTGCCCATCATTGTTTCTAGGAGTGGCCTCCCGCTCAGGTCTAGGAGGTCTTGGAGGCAATACTTGATAAGGTCGCATAGACCTATCTCGTACCAAGGGGTTGTGCCTCTCATACACTTCTACTTTATGCGTGCGAGGGGTTGGGACCTTCTCAGGCACATTGTTATGAAGCAATTCGGTTATCTGACATTGAATGCGCTCTTTGTTAAGGTGATACAGATGCTCTAACTATTGTTGATCTTGCTTGAGCTGCATGATTTGTGCTTGGTGGGTGGCATGTCTGGAAAATGCCAAGTCAATTTGTTCCATCGTCTCATGTTTAGGAAGCCTAGATGCCTCTCCTACATGTCTATCTCGGTCGTGGTGATCCGAGACCCCTATGGGTTGCTTTCCTCTATCGAGGTTAGCTGCATTAACCCGAGGCTCTGGCCTCAATGGGTGATCCTGATACATAGCAGGTGTGGAGGTGCATCACTCCCATGTTGTGTACTGCTCTTGAGGAACATGGTGGTCTTCCTCGTACTCCCTTTCATATGCATGCAAGGTGCGGGCAGAATTGTCTTGCCCTGTCTGGAGAGCCTGATACTCTGGATTTGGTCTAGTGTTTCTAACAACAATACGGGGTAGAGGAGGGATGACAAAATCATGTGGCCCCTCCTTATGGACCCTATGTTGCTCTAGCACTTCATCACTAGGCCACTCATAACGAGCATCTAAGGGAGGCCTCCTGTCTATGTTGAGTGCTACGTGTAGGTTCTCCTCTTGAAAGGATCTATGCTTGAGTGGGGGTGCCTCTCAAAGAGGTGCCTCTATAGTCCTATTCTGTGATGGCATGATGTGGACTATCTTGTGTGTCAGGTCGCCAAGGCGGGATGACCAAGTCCTCGGGACTATATCGGAGGTGACTTGCCCCCCTTTGTACACTTTTTGCAGTGCTTGCCCATGATTGGGCTCGGCTACGAGTGTACACCATGGTGATGCTTACCTAAAGATGCATAGATTTTTATCTCTTTTTAGGATTTCTTATGCTACACTAAACAGGAAATATCACACACACAAAACAATGATTATCTCGTTTAAAGATTAAAAGTGTGCCCTAAACCTGGTTCAGTGTGTTTTTAATGTTCATTTTGAAAGCTTTTGGAAAGAACATTTAAATGCAAAATGATGGCTCTTATGACTCCCAAAAATGGTCGCCCCTTCGATATACCATTGCCAGGCCGATATACCAACCTCTCTATATACCCGCCCTTACGTGAGGGAAACTATTGGTACGTGAGAGCGAGATGGTACGTGGAACATAGGCGGTACGGAAGGGGAATCACTCTATTTATGACACCTACCATAGAAGACTTATCCTCATGCATTGGGAATCACCCCAGCTACACTTGGTCAGCTTTCATCAGGATTTACGTCTAGCAACAATCACGATCGGGGTTATGTATGCAGTATCTCAAGCCAAGGTGGTGATGAAATCCACCGTTGGTCTTGCTCAAGGGTTGGGGTTTTACGACCAACTCCTTGTTGTTTTAACTTGCCACGTGGTGTGTGGGGTTCTTTTTAAGTTGCATAAATGAAGCAAACAAGCATTCAAACTCTCCTATGCAAGCAAATAACCAGAGAACAGAAAGCAAAAATTGACAGAAGGTGTTTTAGGACCCCTACCTCTTCTCTGCCCAAATCGGATGTCTCTGAATTTCTGCCCTAAAATTGCACAAGGAGCTATTCATCCTGGGGTGAGATGAATAATAGATCTGTATTCATTCTAGGGTAGGACGAATTCCTATTCATCCCTGGATGAGATGAATTCCAGCTCTGCACTCGTCACAGACTGAAACGAACAGCAGTCCAGGGTTTGAAAACTTGGTACCTGTAAGCAAAAACAAGCAACTTTGATCAGAAAGTTAATCTTAAAAATCAAGGGATAGAGGTCCCACCATGATCGCCACTGAAAGCATGAGGATACGGAAACAAAAAGGAAAATGCCAAGTACGATGCGTCTAAAACCAAACTTAACGCCAAAAGCCTATGTATTGAAAAATGCATAAAAGGAAAGAACATGAGCGAATCGACACAAGATAAAAGCAATATGGAATAGGGTCCTCTTTATTGATATGCTTTCAAAGTCATGTTACAATACGTCTCCTTCCTTTTTAGGGGATAGGAGCGTTAAATATGTTTCTTATCACATCCATGGATAGCAATCCTTCTTCCGCGTGCCCACATGTAAGATGGGCGGACCAAAATGTCATCCGCCACTTGTGTATATGAATTTTGACTCCTCAATGCTCCTCTGATGTTAGAAACCTACGTTCAAGGAAACAGAAAAGATCAGTAGCACCTGCAGACAGAATAGAACATGTATTTCCCAAGGCCTACTGTTAGTGTATGCATGAAAATATTAAAACGATAACCAAATGACCTCAGATCGACCTAAAAATTTAATAGAAGCATGAATATGTTACCAGGAGGCCACTACAAAAGGAACAGTCTGGAAATTCCTCACATATTTGTATTCGCTCCGGGGTGGGACGAATAGACCTGCAATAACTTGTCAGAAAGCACCCTCTTCAATGTCCTATCCAGAAAGCTCCAAATGACCTGCAAAGTTGGGGTTAGCTAATTGGGGGTGTTTTGGGAAGACCCAGAAGGTCATATTTCTCCAATTTGGCCTCTATCACCCAAATTTTTATGGTGCCATCTGCAAGTTAGTAAAGGCGAGAAATGATAAAAACCTGGTCAAAAATGCTCAGAATGAAGTGAAATTTAAACTACAGCCTATTTAAATAACCTAGAATAATATGCAAAATAAAAATCAGAGAAATCTATCACATATTTCTATTCGCTCCGGGGTGGGGCGATTAGGGCTGCGACAGTTTGGGGGCGCCCGGGGGCAGGACGCCCACCGTTTGGGACTCTGTTTTGGCACCAATCCACTTGGGATGGGTCCAAAACTTCTTATGGGGTGTTTTCAACAAATTTTGTGGAATATTGTGGCCAAATGTTTGGGTTTGGGTCTTAGAATGCGCCTCCAATGATCACCCAATAACCTCCCTCCAAAAGAGAGATCAAGGATGTGAAAGCACAAACAATGGGTGAGGATATATTTTAGCAGCACTTCATTGCTCCAAAATCTCCTCTCTGTATCTCCTTTTTGGGTGAGAAGACTCACCAATTTATAGACCTAGGGTCTCTTTGTTTGAATGCGCATGCGAGGGCGCCACTTGAGTTGATTGTCCTATTTTGAGAGAAAAGATTATTCCCTGATTTAGAGTCTCCTTGCATGAGGTCTCTAAAATAAATACATGCATGACTGAAGTCTCTCTTCTTGATTTGAAGCCATTCCTCGCAATTGCATGGCCTGAAGTTGTAGTTAACTGGCGGACCTGTCGAGGTTTGACTTTTTGCCAGTCAAACTTGCTATTCGCCTCACCCTGGGGCGAATGCTGATATTCATCCCTGGGTGGGGCGAATACCAGTTTGTATTCATCCCAGGGTGGGGCGAGTAGGGAGCAAAGTGCCAAAAAGGTGCCAAATTGACCTCTTGACCTTCCAAACTACTTTTGGGAGTGGTTAGGACCACTGTTTAACCTCTGGGGGCTGCCCTAGGGGCTGTGTGTGTCAATGCGATCGATGCTTGTTGTCACATAATCGGATTGGTGCTGTTTTGGTGTCTACAGATGGCACTCCTTAGTGATTAGTTAGTCATATTTGGGTCTAGTTATCCTAATGTATCATACTAAAGTGAATTATTGGTCATATTTAGGCTCAACTATCCTAACATGTCATTGCAAAGTGAAGACCTTATCATATCTTGGCCTGGTTGATCTGATGCATCACTTTGAAGTGATAATTTGGTCATATTAAGGTTTGATTAACTTGATGTGTTACTTTGATAAGAGCAACAAGACCCCCAAAGTGATGTGCTAGATGTCTTTGGGCCCTTGTCCTCATATGCTCACTCCTCATGGGAAATGGACATTGCCTTCCTGATGGAGAGCCAAACTTTCTCAATACCACTTGATGGAGAGCCAAACTTGCTCAAACCAATTCTCATTCAAAAACTTGGAAAAGATCCCCTCACAAACCCTCATTCTGTGGCTATATAGCCAAAAAACCCTAAAAACTAAAATGAGTCGGATGGGGCCCAAAATTGGGGTGCGCATCCCTCTTACAATAGACAAGCCAAAAATAAAGTTTCCAGTCCTAACTCTAAATACATTAGGAGATATTAACCTCCGAACAACTCAAAAAGCATAAAAAACTAGGTAAGTAATTTTAAAACCTAATTTCGGGGCACTAGATGATGGAATTTGGCCCCAAAACTAGATTTTTTGGACAAATAGGACTCTAGGGAGTCGTATTTGTTTAGAACTCTCCCAACTAGCTCCCTATCAAATTTCACGTCAATCGGAGCTACGGTTGAGAAGTTATGGCCCCGACAATTTCGTTGGATGCTCCTGCATCAGACACCCGGGGTGGATTGAGAAGTGACCTTCACTTCTGTACTGTTAGAGGAAAACCCAGGTGGTCAACCTCTATTTTGGACAACCAAGTTGCATCTTCTATAGGTCTGCCCTTCCACTTGACCAAATATTTTGAATACTGCCTGTTCCTGGTACTTCTACCTTCTCGAGTGTCTAGTATTTCCTCTATCTCATCTGTGGCTGGAGTAGACGCTGGAATACTCCACAAATCTGTACTTGGTGTCTCACTACTACCTCCTTCATGGTATTCTACCAAGTCTAAAATATTAAAAATAGGTGATATATTCAGCTCACTTGGCAGTTCCACTTCATAGGCATTTCCTGAATCTCTTTTACCTATGATCCTGCATGGTCCAAACCTCTTCATCTTCAGCTTGTTGTAGGTTTTGCTAGGAAACCTTTCCTTTCTCAAATGAACCATGACCTCATCTCCCACTTGGAACTCCTTGAAATGCCTCTTCTGATCTATTTTGGCCTTGTACTGAGTATTCATCTTACTGATATGTTGTTGTACCTCTTCATGTAAACTCTTTATGTGCTCTACAAAATCTTCAACCTCAGCACTGCTCTTTTCTCCTTTACCCATCATTCTCAACTCAGAAGCATTCCTTGGGTTGTTCCCATACACAATCTGGAATGGTGATTTACCAGTACTTCTGTTGATAGAATTGTTGTAAGCAAATTCTTCCTGTGGCAAAATCAAATCCCATCCCTTGGGCTTATCTCCTACCAGGCATCTTAGAAGATTACCCAAACTTCTGTTCACCACCTCTGTTTGTCCATCAGTCTGCGGGTGGTATGCAGAACTGAACTTCAAATCCATTTTTAGCTTCTTCCACAAAGTCCTCCAGAAATAACCCACAAATTTGGTATCTCTGTCAGATACTATACTCTTGGGTAGACCATGAAGGCGTACCACCTCCTTGAAAAACAAGCCTGCAACATGAACTGCATCACTCATTTTTTGACATGGAATAAAATGAGCCATCTTCGAAAACCTGTCAACCACAACAAAAATGGAGTCATTCCCTCATTGTGTCCTTGGTAGGCCAAGAACAAAATCCATACTGATGTCCTCCCATGGTCTCTCCGGTATAGGTAATGGCTGATACAATCATGTATTCTATCTCACTCCCTTAGCCATCTGACACACTCTGCAACCCTGCACAAATTTCTTCACATCCTGCTGCAACTATGGCCAATGGTAGTTTTCACTAACAAGGGCAATGGTCTTATCTCGACCAAAATGTCCAGCTAGTCCTCCACTATGCTTCTCCTTTATCAGATTCTCCCTCATTGAACTTCTAGGAATGCACAATTGGTTCCTTCTGAATAGCATCCCATCTTGGATTATAAAATCCAACCACTTAGTTCTATCCAAAGTAGTAGGAGACAAACATGCCTTCCAAGCCTCTACAAAATCTGGATCCTCTGGATACAAACTCTTGAGTTCTTCAAACCCAATGACTTCCACTTTCATCTCTATCAACAAATTTTGCCTTCTACTCAAGGCATCTGCAACTCTATTAGACTTCCCACTCCTATGCTTCAAAACAAAGGTATAACTCTGTAGGAATTCAACCCACTTCAAATGTCTCTGATTCAGTTTTCCCTGACTATTAATATACTGCAAAGCTTGATGATCAGTATATAAAACAAACTCTTTTGCTAACAAATAGTGTCTCCATTTCTTAAGAGCCTGAACTATAGCATAAAATTCCTGATCATAAACAGAATATTTCTTCCTAGCATCATTTAACTTCTCACTAAAATATGCAACAGGTTTACCTTCCTGACTCAACACAGCTCCAATGGCACAGCCACTAGCATCACAATCAACCTGAAATACTTTATTAAAATCTGGAAGTACCAAAATGGGTTGTTCTGTCACCTTCTTTTTCAACATCTCAAAACTTGCACCTGCCTTTGCAGTCCACTTAAACTCCTTCTTATCCCCTCTCATGGTTTCTGTCAGGGTGCACAAATACTGCTAAAGTTTCTAATGAACTTTCTGTAGAAACTTGCAAGACCATGGAATGATCTTACCTCCGTTATGTTCCTTGGAGTAGGCCACTCAATGATAGCCTTCACCTTCTCTGGATCCATTTTTAGACCCTCATCTGAGATGACAAATCCTAGATACACCAACTCCTTCTTCACAAAACTGCACTTCTTCAAATTAATCAGCAACTGCTCCTCCCTCAGCTTTTCAAAAACTATCCGAACTTGCATCAAATGCTCTTCCAATGTCTTACTAAAAATTAGAATATCATCCAGATAAACAATAACAAACTTCTCTAGGAATTCTCTCAACACCTCATTCATCAGCCTCATGAATGTACTAGGTGCATTGGTTAACCCAAATGGCATAACCAACCACTCATACAAACCCTCTTTGGTTTTGAAGGTTGTCTTCCACTCATCACCCTCTCTGATGTGAATCTGATGATACCCACTCTTTAAATCAATCTTTGTGAAGTATTTAGCTCCACTCAAATAGTCCATTATATCATCCATTCTAGGTAATGGAAATCTATACTTAATGGTAATCTTATTTATGGCTCTGGAATCAGTACACATTCTCCATTCTCCATCCTTCTTCGGTGCTAGTACTGTAGGTACTGCACAAGGACTCAAACTCTCTCTAATCAACCCCTTCCTCAACAACTCTTGAACCTGTCTGTTCAACTCTTCACTCTCCACGGGAGACATTCTATGGGCTGCCTTATTGGGTAAACTAGCTCCTGGAATCAAATCAATTTGATGGCTAATCTTTCTCACTAGTGGCAAACCCTCAGGCACATTATCTGACACAATATCAGGAAACTCTTCTAACAGACTTTCAACCTCTACTGGAATATCCATACATTGTTCCTTCTTAACAGTAGGAATTAATGCATAACACATAGAATCCCTCTTCAGGCCATCCAAAAATTTTCTACCATCTACCAAACAGATTCTAGCACTACTGCATACCTTTTCATCCACTTCCTTCAATGGCTTCAACTTGTGACGCACTCCATATTTCGTCAGAGAGTAAGTATTCGCATGCCCATCATGCACCGCACGTCTATCAAATTGCCATGGCCTCCCCAACAACAAATGGCAAGCATCCATAGGCAAAACATCACACAGAACCTCATCTTGATAATTTCCAATATGAAATTTAACTAAACACTGCTCACTGACTAATGCTCTATGATCTTTCTGCAACCACGCAATCCGATATGGATGCGGGTGCTTCCTCTTCTCCAATTTCAACTTAGCAACCATTTCTCCTGAAACTAAATTATCTGTGCTACCATTATCTATGATAACATTACAGACCTTACCTGCACATTTGCATCTTGTGCGAAATAAGCTCTTCCTCTGATCCACATCTTTCCCTCCATTCATCAATGCTCTTCTTGTCATCAACACTTCTCCTCCTTCTGCTTCTTTAGAATGTTCTGATTCAGCACCTTCATCTGCTACAGTAGCTCTGGCATGACCCTCAAGTCTCTTATTCATCCTCTCTTGGTGTTGGGGACACTCATATGCCCGATGTCCCTCTTCCCCACAATGGAAATAGGTTCCACGAAATCCTCCTCTTCCATACCCACGTCCAGATCTACCTCTTCCTCTTTGGTAACCATTGTTCTGATCATGGGGGTGGTAGGTATTCTCCTCTTTCTGATCCTGGTTATTACTTGTTTCACCAGTCTTCTTCTGATCTTCATATTTTCCTCCACTGGTTCTTCCACCAGTTCTTCCACCATGACCTCTTCCTCTTTGTTTGCTTTCAAATCTTATGTTCAACTTCTCTTCAACCTTCAAGGCAAACTGATATGCATCCTCAATGGTGGTCATCCTGACCAAACTGAGTTCTTCTTGGATATTCATTCTTAACCCATTTATGTAACGAGCTACTTTCTCCTTATTAGCCTCTGAATGGCCGGTTTGATTGAGATCTTGTAAAACTCCTCTGTATATTCTTTGACAGATTTGCTTGACTGTCTCAAACTCTGCATTTTCCTCAATAGATCCAATTCGTAATCTATAGGAATAAACTGCCTCTTCAACTTCTCTACCATTCGATCCCATCTGGTTATCTTTTCCTTTCCTCTTCTATTTCTTTCTAGCTGCACTTCTTTCCACCATATGCTAGCATGGCCTTTCAACTTCATTTTTGCAAACTTGATCCGATCTGGATCTACAACCTCCTCATACTCAAAATACTCCTCCATATCATTGATCCAATCAATCAACTCCTCTGGATTGAGATTCCCAGAATACGTGGAGACATCAAACTTTGGCCTCTTCCCGATCTGAGATATGGCCCTAAATAATCTAGCTTCTGCAGGATCCATTGCTTCTTCTTCATCTGATGGATCATCAACCTCCCAAGCTTCATCTTCACTACGGTCTTCTCTCCTTGGCTCAACCCCTCTTCGCAACTCCTCTTGCAGGGCTTGCACTTGCCTCTGCAAAGCTCTGAAATCTCCTTCAGGTACCACATTTCTCCCACCACCATGGTTTCTTCATGGAGGCATTCTTCCTCACTCTCTTCTCACAACCCTTCCACAGATCCTGGTGCAAACTGCCTCACTTTCGGTGATCTGCTCACACACTCAGGAACCCTAAGCTCTGATACCACTTGATGGAGAGCCAAACTTGCTCAAACCAATTCTCATTCAAAAACTTGGAAAAGATTCCCTCACAAACCCTCATTCTGTGGCTATATAGCCAAAAAACCCTAAAAACTGAAAATGAGTCGGATGGGGCCCAAAATTGGGGTGCGCATCCCTCTTACAATAGACAAGCCAAAAATAAAGTTTCCAGTCCTAACTCTAAATACATTAGGAGATATTAACCTCCGAACAGCTCAAAAAGCATAAAAAACTAGGTAAGTAATTTTAAAACCTAATTTCGGGGCACTAGATGATGGAATTTGGCCCCAAAAACTAGATTTTTTGGACAAATAGGACTCTAGGGAGTCATATTTGTTTAGAACTCTCCCAACTAGCTCCCTGTCAAATTTCACGTCAATCGGAGCTACGGTTGAGAAGTTATGGCCCCGACAATTTCGTTGGATGCTCCTGCATCACTTCCACAAATCCCAATGATGTTATTAAGATCGTGCATTCCAATTATACCTTGAACTTTAGGATGGTGTTGTCCTCAAGGTAGATTTGGAGGTATGGAGGGATAGCAAAATTGCTCAGGACACAAAATATTCCACATTTGAGACCCCATTTTTGGGTATTATTGGAAATAATCCTCTACATGGCAAGCATGAATGCAAGTTTAAAAGGGTAAAGAGTAACCTCATTGTACCACCTCTATTTTTCCTCTCCTTTGCCTAATTTCTTCTCGATCATTTATTATTGGTACTTTGTGATCTACTTAAATTATCTAGGGAAGAATATAGAAAATGAGAATTGATATGTGGAACCTGTTGCTCTAATGCTTGATAAGGACATCTAGGATATCTTCAAAAAATTAGCTTTTTGCCCTTTCTAAATAAATTCAACAGGTATTACTAGGATCTCTCGATGGACATGGTCTACTCATGGGATGATGGGAAATTTAAAGCTGAGGGCATTGAGTTTATTATCATCTTTCCTCTCATCATGGAGGTCTCTATACTGGCATCATTAGGCGAATGTGTTGATTGTGGATCCTGATTAATTCAGAGGCATTTGTTTCAGCTGCACTTGGACCCACTACACAAAATAGGGGGTATGTAGGGTGGGAATTATCCCCCCCTACTTGTGTTTGCCATGGGAGTCCAAGGGGGGTGGCAACAATACTTTGGATCCCCCTTGGCAGGGTTTCAAGGGCAGCACTTCCAAAGCCAAAAATAGATGTTTTTTTCTCTATTTAAATCTAGACCATTTGATATTAGGTCACAGATCGAACAGTAAATTTTAGGCATATTTTTATCCTAAAATTGTAATGCGCTTTTATAATAGGATGTTGTATGGTGGCCGATTGTAATGTTCGATGTGCAGTTGTGTAACAAAAGGGTTTTTTGGACGAAATATAAGGCCTCGTTATTTTCCTCGTGGACGTAGCCCACATTGGGTGAACCACGTAAATCTATTTCTATTGTGTATTACATTATTTTATTCTATTTTTATTTGTATAGTTTATTGCTCGTATTTTATGCTCTAATCCTAACAGAATGCATCAATAGAGAAAAGTAATTGCTAGCTAAAGAACTGAATATTTTATGTGGAAAAGGTGAACACATGGAGAAATTCCAAAAATACATCCTCTTTGATTCCCTTTCTAGCCCTTGGGATAGATTTGTTATCACCATCATGCAGTTATTCACCCTAGACGAGCATATTTTCATTTTTAGGAGTTTCCACCTGACCTTCTTCAACCATATTTGATAAAAATAAGATGAATTTCCCTACTTTCCTCTTCAAACTGGTTGATAAATCTATGAAGCAAGTTCAAAAGGGAAATACCCTATCCTACAACACCAATGCTTACTAAAGATCATGTTCATGCATTCAACCAAAAAAGGGAGCCATGGTGGGGCAATGAGCCTCGTCCTGGATTACGGGAGTTCCACTGATATGGAGAAGAAAACAAAATACATGGAAAATTTTGGGAAAGAGAATTAAGAGTCCCCCCATCGCTCTAATAAAAACACTGCTATGTATTTTTACTTTACCCTTCGAAGGAAAAAATAAATAAGATGGACAATGCCAAAACATAGAAAAGTGAAGTGAGGTTCAAAAATAATTAAAGCACAAGGAGGAGTTGGTTTTTGCTAAAGGATTATCTAAGACATAAAGGTGTTCCAAACACTTTATTCTTATTCATAGATCCAATAAAGAGGATGACTCTCCCATCCAAGTTATTTTCATCCAAAATTTTGAATATCTCATAGGATTCCTCCCTACCCCCTTTGTTAAAAAAAGATTTCTCGTTCCTCAACCCAAAGAAAGAAAAGTAGTGCAGTCCTCCCTTGAAGAAAACTAAACAGAGCAATACTCCCTTGAAGAAATTAAAGTAGAGCAATATTTCTCCAGCCATGAATAAAGCTACTAAGAGACCTCTAAAGTCTAATTCTCATCTCAGGAACACCCTCTAAGTCTTGAATGATATATTTAGTTCCATAAAAATGGTTTGTAAGATGTTAGTCTACTATACAAATAAATCAAACCTTCTCTTAGGAGATCTCAAGAAAAAATATGGGTGATGTAGAACCTAGTGCTAAAAAGGAAGACCCTAAAGAGGAGACTGCTCAATAAGGATCCTATGTGGACATCTATTTCTCTCTCCTCCTGGTAGGGTGTTCCTAATTATTTTTTTCTAAGGCCTTTGTGATGGTGCATCTTCTTAGTTAGGACCATATTTTGTTGGTAGGATCCTTGGAGGTTTTTTCTTTGTTGGTTTTTTGTCCTTCCTTTGTTGTCTTCTCTCTATCAATTGCAATAGTTTTGAAAACTCTTTCGAAACCCCTTCTACAAAATAAAAAAATATTGAGGAATAAAATGGTATAAAGAAGGAAGCAATTAATTAATTCAAAGACACTCTCAAATATTGGTCATGATAATTAAGTTAAGTTTTTGCAAAATATTCCATCAGTATAATATAGAGATAATATGAAATCTTGAAAAGGAATATCTCTATGAAGAAGCTATATGAGAGTGTCTTCTCATTCCATCCTAAAAAGGCATTTTTCCAAGAAGGATTTCCTACCATTTTCTTTCATAATTTAAGGATTTGTTGAAAAGTGATATGTTGGTTATGGTCAAAGAGGCAAGAAAAATAAGGTTACTAATGAGCCCCAAAAATATCATATTTTGGGCTTATCTTTGATATGAAAAGGATGCTTTATGTACACCATTTTGTGATAACTTATTGTAGTCATGATCCATCTTATGGATGTTGTATACAATAGAAAATAGTTTGTATGTACATAAATAAACTAGAATAAGGGAGTATTTTTCACTCTTAGATAATATAGAGAAAGGATTAGTTATAACCACATCAATAAAATAAATGTTAGCAACTACATCAGTGTTATAGTCTCAATTACAATAGAGTTAGAGTCAACTATAATTACAATAGTGATGTAGTCATGATGGTAATTGGTATATCAATAGTTATATCTTGAGATAGATCTTATAATATTTTTATTTAGGATTTTTTGTTGTTATGATAAATTAACTATGTAGGATGGGAATCTGACTTAATTTAGAAGTTTTATAAATAAGAGGGAAAAAGTTATTGTTCTTAACCTCAACTAGTTATAGCTAGTTTACAATGTTGTAACTTTCTAGTTGTAGGATACAAAATAAAATTCTAGAGGAATTTGATTAAATATCCTCTTAATATTTTATCCCTATAAATGTTCTTCATGAATTGTAAATATCTTAGCCAAGACATTTATCAAAAATTCTAATTTGAATAAATATTTTATTTTTTATTTTTATTTTATCTCAACTTGTGGAATAGCCAAGGATGTGGTGATCTTCTCCAGCTAGAAGCGAGGAAGGGATCTCTTGTTTAGATAGGAATTGTGATCCACAAGCTATTAGATTAGAATTATTATGGATTTATTTTCTTATTTACTCCTTCATTTTCTTGTTCTATATAGGCCAGGCCAAGATCTCCCTTATGAATGGGTGTATACAACACATGTCATAGAAGATTTTTGCATGATCATGCATTGAAAATATTTAAAGGATCATATATTCAACTAGTTAAAGTACTACCAAAGTAGATATTTAGCCTTGAGCAATTGCTGGTTGATATATGTCCCCATCATTTGACATCATTGTTAGGGATCTAAGGCATAATTCATAATTATTTTTTCATTGAGATCTATAAACAAGCAAGTGGGGAGCACACAACACCTAGCCTTGAAGGATTTCCTATTATTTTATTTCAACAATTTTAGGATTATTGAAGAGTGATATGTTGGATATGGTTGAAGAGGCCAAGAAAAATAAGGCTTTTCACGATATCTCTCTCTCTCTCATATATATATATATATATATATATACATATACATATATATATGTATACATATACATATATATATGTATACATATACATATATATATGTATACATATACATATATATATGTATACATATACATATATATATATATATATATATATATATATATATATAATAGAGAGAGATTAATAAATTAAAAGAAGGACATGGTTTCCACTTTCAAATAAGCTAAAGAAATGGTAAGTTGCAACCATATCATCATAATGAGTGTATGCAACTACAATAGTGTTATAGTGTTGATTTTAATTCTATTGTAGTCAATTATAACTATAATAGTGATGTAGTCATGATTGTAGTAGTTATATCAACAATTATATCTTAAGATAGATCCAATAATATTATTATTTAGGATATATTTTTTAAGGGGATTTTTTAGATTTTTGTTGCTATAATAAATTTCCTGTGGAAAATTGAAATCTCACATAGTTTAGAAGATTCTAGAAATAAGGAGAAAAAAGTTGTTGCTCTTAACCTCAATTATTTAGAATATTATAACTACCTAGATCTAAGATAAGTAATAAGATTCTAGTAGGAAATTATTATATATGTTCTATAATATTATATCCTTATAGATATTGTCCATGCATTGTAAATAATTTATCCAACACATATATCCAAAATTCTCATTTGGATAATAATTTGATTTTTATATATTTTTTGGTCTCAAGGCAAGGAACAGACCCCTTGTTTACATAGGAGGAGGGATTCACAATCTATTATAGTAGAAATATAGTAGTTTTTTATCTTTCTTACTCCTTCCTTTCTTTGTTTTGTATATAGGCTAGATCTAAATATCCTATGTGGATGGGTGTATACAACACATACCTTGGAAGAATTTTGTATGATCTTGTATTGAAAATATATGAAGGATTAAATATTTAGCCACTTGAAGTACTACCAAAGTAGATATCTAACCTTCAATAAATGATGGTTGAATTATGTTCCTATCATTTGGCTTTGTTGTTAGGGATCTAATCCACTATTCACAGTTAGTTTTTTATTGATATCTATAGACAAACAAGTAGGGAGCGTGCAAGCCTTTAACTCACCCAACAAAAGTTGATCATGAGAAATTTGGTACAAATTTTTCTACAAGTGTGTGTGCTTTAATTTCCTCATTGATAAAAGCATTACCTTTTTTAACCAATGCATCCTAATAGGACTTAGTAGAAATTTGGGGTATTACATTCTTGTTGTAGTGGTTTGTCTAATAATATTTTCATTACAATCTAAACAACTTTGTCATGTATGTGGACATCTGTGAAAATATTCAATAGGATCCTAATGTTTTATTTTTTAGTTAAGGGCTTATTTTGTGACTTGCATGACTATACTATATAGGATGGGACTAATCAAATATTTTTATAGTTATGTGTGATGAGATGATAAAATGTCTCATTATTTCAATGATATGTTACATAAACTGCACATTTTACCTAAAAAACTATAGTTTAATGCCAAGTAGTTTGATTATTATTTATGTTAATGTTGATGTTAACATAGTAAATTACATAAAATGGTCTATTGTTGTTTGGATAGGTTTTCTATAGTTTTGTGGTTATTTTGTATATTTTTAGCACTATTGTAATAAAGCATAGTAAAAAGCATTGGAAGTGCAAGTCTTGGTTATTAATTTAAAATTTTAACTTGTCTACATGTTTAAATATGTTTCCCACCCTTATTTTACATTTTTAAGGTAATATGAATTCAAATTCTGCAAACCACACGTTTTCTAGAAAAACTATAATTTTATAATAGAAGGTTGCTCTAGAACATTAGGGCAATCAACTACAGTTTTGTGAAAAAAAAATTCAGGCTTCAAAATAAGGGTCAAAACACATTTTCCATGTATAAGGAGTAAGAGGGAATCATATTCGTACATAAAATATCAACAAATCAGACAACAACCAAAAAACTTTCATGGATCAAATATTCAGCCATATGTTTATAGAGTAGTTGCAGGATTTCCTGCATACAAAAATCAAAATTAGTGTTTGACCAATTTGAAGGTGCAAATGGCAAGCTAAAAGGTTGGATTTGGCACAAATATTCCTTATGACTATTCAAAATAATTACACAATAAATGGAGGAGTTAAAATAGGGCAATCCATCTATTTCAATATACTATCCTAAAATTGGAAAATTCAAAATTAATTATAAAATTTCTTGCATTAAAAATAGAACTGATTTGACCATTTTGAAGGTGAAAATGGTGAGATGGCAAGTTAGGAGTTGGCACAAATATTTCTAAGACTATTTCAAGGTATCCCACAATTATTGGAGGCAAAAATATAAGGGAATATCTCTGTTTGAGCTTACTGTCTTAATTCTGGAAAAGACAAATTATGTGCAAGATTTCCTGCAACAAAACCATAATTGTTTGTTGACCAATTTTCAAGAGGAAAAGGCAATATGGAAGGTTAATATTAAACATGAATATTCCTAATGCCTATTCTAAGGCCTTCCACATAATTTGGAGGTATAAAAATAATATAATCTATCTACAAACTTTATCCTAATTCTTGAAAAGGTAGATGTTAACTGTAAAAATTTTGGAATCACGAGCAACAACAAATTATTTTCTCTTCTTACCCCTAATTGTAGGAAGAATAATTTGAGTATCTAGCTATAAATACTCCTTGTAACCCCTCTTTAATTATTGCATAATATGGTCTCCTAATGATAGTCCCATTGTTAGAGGTTCCCTTCCAATCATGAAGCATCATGATGGATAAAATGTTCTTGAGGTTTTCCCACCTTCTGGTTGTGCTCTTCATCTCCTTTGCAACAATATCTCATGGATTGTGGAGATATACTAATGTTTCTAAACTATATTTTAGGTCCTTGGAAGGCTCCTCTTTACATAATTTCCTTGTTTGTGTTGCTCCTCCCTTGAGGGATCTTAATTTCACTTTTGAGCAAGATTCGAGTTTCATATTTAAATTTGTTGTTCTATTTTAGTTGTTGCCTGATGTTCCCCTATTCTTTTTTTTTTTGGTAGATAAGATACTATAGCATTAATACTGGGTTTTATAGGTTGACCCAAAACCTTTTACAAAAATCAGCCCAGGGATGTTGATGAACATGTCCTTACTAAGGATCCTATATATGTAAAATCTACATGCCGCCAAAGCCATTACATCCGGTAAGGCACATAGCCTGTTATAAAAAATAAAATTCCCATACAACATTTTGGGTATACCCCGAGAAAACACACCTGCATCATAATTACAAAAAAATAAATAGACACGAATCCCTTCCTTGAAATAGTGGAGAAACAAAAAGTTGTAGACACACATAGTAGAGTACTGAAAAAAATCCCACAAGCTCTGTATTGACAGTTACTCTTAATAATTCTTTGGTAATTTCTTTCTTCCATATATGACATGCTTTGGGACCACATCCTATCTTGGCCAATCAGCCTTGGAAAAGTGAACCTACTGGTTAGATTTATGGCGGTGGCTATATGGTGGTCCACGTGGCTCTGGTTCGAAGTCTTATATTGTCATTTATTTCCTACCCTGTGATTATCAACCAACCTCAAATTACTAAGACAACTAGGAGCCATGTTATATAACATGTGACTATCCCCATTAGTCTTTGTGGTATTTCCAAGCAACATCCATGAAGACTGACATCTCAAATCATTTTTATTGTGAGTCCATTTCAAAAAAGAGGCGGGAATACTCCTAGCCTTTGAACTTACAGTGCCTTCCCTATTGGTAAATTTGACTATCATTCTTGACATTCTTATTGAATAAGCTCCTCTACTTCGCTCGGGACACCGTGTTCCCATTTAAAAAGTCCATCACCATCGACACCCAAATTGGTCAGCTTATCAGCAATTTTTTTAGCTTCCCGAAAGACATGTTGGGATTTTTTGTCCTATCTTCCCTGGAAAAGGATCCTAGCCTCTTCAACAATTGTTTTAATCCTCCAAGGAGGTGTTTTTCAATTATTGAGGAGATTTATAACATGCATAGAGTCTCCTTCTATGATAAAATTGCCTTCTAAGTCTTGATTCATTTGAAGGCCTCTCCACATAGCTCTAGATTCAACTTCATTGTTCATCCTTGTTCCCAAATATTTGGAAAATGCAAGCATCATATTCTCATTATGATCTCGCACAATGTCGCCAACACCTTCTCTGCCAAGATTGTCCTTAGTTGCTCCATAAAAATTAAGCTTAAACCAATCCGTAGGAGGTGGGGACCACTTAACATTGGATTTGGGGTTGACTACCCTAGGCATAGACTCATCTAACAAGGTTAAGCTTAAATATTGAGCAATCATGGTCTCCTGCAGATGAGGTTTATGACTATCAAAATGGATAAGGTTCACATTCTCGTTGGCAAAGGATAGGATCCTGGCAATGATAGTTTTATGATCATGGATAAACTCATTAAAGACTCTATGGTTCATTTCTAACCACACCTACCAAATATAGTGATTGAGACAAATTTTCCACATGTATCTAAGTCTTTGGCTTGAAAAGGGGTAAGTCCACTGGATGAAAAAATAAAGTACGGTGGTTGGTTTAACCCAAGAAATATTGAAGGCCTGAAAAACCCCACTTAGGACAGTCAAGAAAAAAGGGCACTCAAAGAAAATGTAATAAATGGTCTCCCAATTAGCCCTGCACAGATAATAGCGATTAGTGATAAAAATACCTTTATGCATCATATTATCAATGGTTAGAATTTTTCCTTGGATAACCAGACATGAAAAGACTGCAATTTTTGGAATTAAATTTTTTATCCAAACTAAGTCCTTTTGGAGGACAAAATCGTCGTCATCAAGCAGAAGCTTGTAAGCTGATTTAACAATGAACTGCCCATTTTTCGTAGGAGCCCAGCTCACTTGATCTTCCTTGGATCTCATGGGGATAAACTATTACCCAAGAATGTTACAAAGATCATTTAATTCTGTTTGAAATCCCTAAATCCTTTTTTGTTTCCACTTCATTCTGCCTCTGTCCTCAAACATATAATCAGAGACTTTTCTGCCAATGAGTTCTTTTGTGATATCTTTGATTCGGGCTAAGTTAGGTTATTGCATTAGTGGTTCATCCTTAGCCCGCTTGTCATTCCAGCAATTTATCCTCTCACCATTACCTAAAACACATGTTAAACCTTTTTTGATGATTTCCTTACAATTGAGAATTGCTTTCCAAAAATTAGAACCTCTGATTGGAACTGAGTCACTTAGAAATTCCATATTTTGAAGATACTTTCGTTTGATGATAGTTGTCCATTCATTTTCTTCACCAGAAATGAGGCACCATGCCTACTTAACTAGTAAATCTAAATTCATATGAGCAATTCTCCTCATATCTAAGCCCCCATTTTACCTGGGTCTGCACACTTTGGTCCATCCTACAAGGTGTATCCTTTTTTTCTCCTCTGATCCAGTCCATAAAAATTCTTTTTGGAGTTTCTCAATTTTCTAGAAAACCTTCATAGGGGCTTTGAAAACGGAGAGGAAATAGATTGAAATGCTCTGAAGAGATGCCTTAGTGAGGGTCAGCTTTCTTGCTTGAGATAGAAGATGACCTTTCCATCCAGAAAGTTTTTTTGAATTATTTCAATAACCCTGTCCCACATTGACTCTCTCGGAGAACTAATGAAAATAGGGATACCAAGATACAAAGTGGGGAGGTTTGCTATATCACACCCTAAAATTTTTGTAATCCTTCATTGCCTCTGAATGGGGGTGTTCAAGAAATATAAATTGCTTTTACTAAAATTAACTTTCTAACCAGCAGCGTCCTCGTAGAGTTGCAGGATGTATTTAATTATTTTGGCCTCAACCACTAATGCCTTAGTCAATAGAAGGGTATTCATCAATGAATTTTTGGTGAGAAAAAACCCTAGTGAGAGTTGTTGCCTTGATTTCTGATATTAGCCTTGAATTGCAAGCATTTTTTATGGTTATGCCTAAAGCTTCTGCCACAATGATGAATAACATGGGGCTGATAGGGTCCCCCTATCGAATTCCTCTATGACTTTGAAAGTAACCAATAGTTGTTCCATTAACCAGAATCGAGAACCATGCTTTAGAAATACATTCTTTGATCAAATTAACCCATTGGTGGTGAAAACCAAACTTAAGGAGGACAACAATCAAAAATTCCCAATTTAGCCTATCAAATGCTTTGTTCATATCAATCTTGAGGGCAAAAAAAGACATGTTAGTCTTATGAGCAGAGTGCAGAGCTTCATGAACTGTGATAAATCCATCCAAGATTGACCTGCCCTGGACAGAGCTTCCCTGGAACAAATTTATGATGCAAGGTAGAACATCTCTCATTCTATTTGCAATGGCTTTAGTTAGGATCTTGTAAGAAACATTGCACAGACTGATTGGCCTGAAGTCAACCATAGATTCAAGGGTTTGCTTCTTAGGAATTAGAGAAATAAAAGTAGATTTGAGACCTTTTGGGATATGATTTCTTGCTTGGAATTATCTGATAGTAGAAATTACATCCTCACTTACGATGTCCCAAAAATATTGATAGAAACAAGGGGGAAAGTCGTCGGGTCCCGGGGCTTTGTCTGGCTCCATGCTAAACAAGGCTTCCTTAATTTCCTCATTAGAAAAGAGAGCTAGAAGCTTAAGGTTTATATCCTCATTTATTATGCTAGGAATGGATTGCAAGAGAATATATTTGGCATCCTCATTGCACTGTGATTCCTGACCAAGGATAGATTGAAATAAGTTACTGCCTCCTTTCTGATTTCTATTAAGTCCTGAGTAATAGAACCATCTGCTTTTTAAAAAATTTATCTTGTTATTGCTTTTGTTTCTAAGCATGGTGACGTGAAAAAACTTGGAATTTGAATCTCCATATTTCAACCAAAGAGCCCTTGATTTTTGCCTCCAATAGATTTCCTCATAGGCCAAAATGTTATGAAACTTTGCTAGTTTTGTCCATTCCTCCTGCCTAGTAGTTTCATCAACATCACCATGTTGAATCCTATGATCAATTATCTTCAAAATTTCAACAACCTATTTTTTATTTTCAAAGAGGTTCCCAAAGACCTCTTTGTTCCAAGTTCAAAGCTTTTCCTTAACAAACTTTAATTTGCTAGCAAGTTTAAAAGTTGCACTACCCCTGACAGGTTGTTGCCACCACTGAATTAAGTTATCTCTAAAACTGGAATGTTTGATCCACATATATTGAAATCTGAAAGGTTTCTTGAAGGAAAGAGAGTTAGGTATCTCCAAAAAAATGGGATTATGATCAAAGGCAATTTTAGGAAGGGCTTGCAAGGTAGAATCACCGAACAGAGTTGTAGCCTCCTTTGATAGAAAAATATGTCAAGCCTTTCTTGAATGAGATGACACCCTATCCGTCGATTACTCTAGGTATAATTCGCTCCTCTCAGTTTTACATCCATCAACATGTTGGAGTTCACAATGTCATTGAACTCATCCATGCTCCTGATAGGTGGTCCATTTCCACCTATTTTTTTTGAAGGGTAAAGACGAGTGTTAAAATCCCCAGCCAGAATCTAGGGGATATTATGGAATATTTCACTCAGATTGCCTAAGTACTTCCACAGTAGATCTCTCCCTTGAATTGAAGTCAGGGTATAAATATTTGAAAGGATCCATGACATTTTGTTGTTTATTTCCTTCCCCTATTCTTGCTCAAATGTGTAAGCTACTTTTTTCACTTGTTGATTTTCCTTAGTTCTGGTAGGAAAACATTTTTTTTTATTTTTGATCTCTTTATAGATGGTCCTATGGAGGTTGTCTCCCTAGTTTTGACGATCCTTGATTTTCTCTAGAAGATTATATTTCAAAGTTTGTCACTTTTATTGTGATCCATTTGTAAAAGGTTCGGGGATCCTTTCAAAACCCCTTTCAACCAATAAAAAAACTAATAGAAATAAAAATAAGAAATTATGACAAGAATTTGTGAATTAGTCAATTGTTGTAATAGTCAAATAGTCAATACAGTGTAGTATTTTTATAATAAATTATTTTATATTATTCATGTCAATTTGATATTATAATTTAGCTTAGGATTCTATAAGTTTAAACCTTCTTCTAGACCTAGGAGCAAGGACTCACTCTCAAGGCTAGTGGAGGGGAGTTTGTACTATAATTATAGGTTTTTATTACTGTTGTATTTGTTAATTCTTGCAATAGGTTAAATACTCTATTTTCCCCTATTTCTTGTTAGCTTTTGATGTTATATATTTAAGGAAATGCAACCACAAGGACTAAAATGAGCATGCAATATTAAATATATGATAATAGTAATATACTAAGCAGGAAAAACTCATAAGAAACTTCTATAATAACTCATAAAACTACCATTAATGAAAGCTCATGAAAATAGGATCTTTATACAAAATGTGGAGATCTCAAATGCTCCATGATTCATACAATTCTACATTGTATCTAACTTATATTCTACTCTACTCTCACTTATGCTTTATTTCCTCTCTTTCTCTCTTATCTATCAAAGGCCTATATATAATGAGATGTGTCTCTTGGCCTTTCACCTACCTATGAATATTCATATTCCTATTCTATGACTCATGTACACATGGACTACATGCACATTTACATCATCAAGTACTTTGCACATTCTAACACTTGTGCATTTATTACATTGCATAAAGTAAATACTCAAATCCTAATCTAAGATAAACTTCCTAATCTAAAGATGTACCCATGATGGTACATTAGCATGTACTAAATAATGTAATAGATTCCAATATTTCTCCCCTATTTTTCCCCTATGTGCACATATTTATGCTTTGTCTCATTCATAACTAGTTATTTCCATTCATGCTTGTATTTTTTTATTTTGTCAAAGCATTATTATTTCAACATTTCATTTCTATTTTCAGAATTTTAGTTCTATTTCACTATTTTAGTTTTATAGCATTTAAATTTCCAGGCATTTTACATTTATGTCCTTTTCAATTTTAGAAATTTACTTTTCTATCATTCCAATTCTAGCAAATGCAATTTGGCATATTTTTCTTCAGCAAGTTCAATTCCTACAAATAGTTAGCTTTTTTTTTCATGCAAGTGTGTCAATTAACATAGTTTCCTTTTTGCAAAAATTTCTAGCTTTCCTAGGATAATCTAGTGTCTTGATATTTAAGTTGTAGTTCCAAGGTCTCTAATATCATATACAACCTTAGGAAATCACCCTAGATTTTATAAATTAAAATTAAATTATGAGTATTAACGATACTCGTCATTTTGGCACCATTGTCAGGGAGCAATTTGGTGTTGTTAGAGAACAAAAGAGTTGTTTAATGTTAATTCTTTTCTTGTGAAATTGATTACTTCACACAAAAATAGTTGTGTTGCTTAGGATTGCATTTTGGACATTAGGATACTAGAATATGAGTGTTTTTTAAAAAATTATGAATAGGCTTAGACATAAAATAAACTTTTCATAAACCACACGAAGAAGATATTTACAACAAGAGGTTGAACCTATGCCAAAGTTGTCTGAATTAACGATTCTCAAAAATATTGAAATTTTCAAAGAATCACAATCATCTACTTCAAGAAGTGTAGGATACCTTGAGAAAGCATTACAAGAAGGAAAAATTAGTAACTCAACACCACTTTCCCTTGATAAATCTATATAATCAGGATAATTTAAAAGTATTTATAATTTTTGGAAACACATAATGGCGGGCTTACAAGAGAATAAAAAAGAATCAGTAATGTGCTCCACCCTGGTGTAACTAGTACATATGTTAGAACTTTCCAATACCCTATTCGATTAGATCCTAATCAAAAATATCCTATGAAAGTCATTTCACCTTTTGTATTACCAACTTTTAGGGGAGTTGCATCTAAATACCCTGATCTATTTCTATTTGAGTTTAATATTGTATGCCAAACCTATGACTATACAAATGATAATCAAAAGGTCAAATTATTTCCTTCCACTCTTAAAGACTCAACCCTACGATGGTTCATAACCTTAGCACTTGATTCAATTTGAACCTGAGATGAAATGGAAAATATATTTTTGGAGAAATACGAAGAATATTATCAAGTAAAGAATCAAAGGGATGAATTATTTAGAATGAAACAAGAGGAAGATGAGATTTTATAAGACTATGTAGATATATTTTCTTTTGTTCATTAGATATGTGGGGGTGTTGAACTAGAACTTAGTAAAACCATATTCTTGACCTCTACTTTTGGCTCAACCTATAGCTAATCACACTAATGTTAAACAAACAACCCCTATCTATATGGCTAAATCAAAAGATATAGCCATGATAAATTTCATTGATTCTAACAACACTCAATTGTGTTCAAGAAAAACAGTTCCTAAAGTTATTCCACCTATCATTGTAGAAATAGGATCTTATGAGAATACCCATCTATACTGAAATGACAACAAAAAGAAAAAGAAAACCTCCCTCAAGATAATTTAACAAATAAAGTACTACATCCTAAATGATTTGAGATATCAAAAATAACATATTCAAAATTAGATTTGGTAAAGGAATTCAAATATTTAAATGTTATAATCCATTTACTATAAGTTGTTAAAGATATGCCTATGATTAACCAAACTATTCAAAAAATATATATTAAGAGATAAAATTATATCCAACAAAGACTCTTATCTCAACTACCCAGGGATGAATTCTATCTATAAAAAATAATGGAGGGGTAAAGCGCTTGACTTATATAGTAGGAGGCTCTTATTGTAAAAATGGGAGGTTCCCTCTCTTTAAAAAAAAGGAGAGAGGGTGGAAAAAGGATCCAAGAAGAAAGAATAAAGTATACCCTAAAACCATACAAGTAGATGGAAAATTAGTAGACTTGCTTGCAAGAAAAATTACTCCAACTAAGTATGGTGATCCAAGAAGCCTATGGTTTCTTGAATTAGATAAGTAAAATTAAATTAAATTTGGCCACCATAATTGTAAAGGATCATGTAGAAGAATTGGATCCATCTAAAAGGGTTTTTTTAGAAGATGGAAATGTTATAATCAACAAATTGTATGATTTAGAGCTTGAGTATGAACTAGTTACTATTTTGTGATTACTATAAAAGACTAAATATTTATCACTCATTTTAATATAACACCATTCTTTTAATTTTCCACATAAATATCATCATCATATTCTATCATCTTTTCATTGCCCTATATAAAATTTAATTCTATCAAAAATTGCTTTTGATAAAGATACATGAATTTTTCATTCTCTTTTATCGCACCATTACCCTTTCAACTCATTAATGAGTAATTTTCAAGGAATCAATTCAATACATCCTAATATAAAATAAATTGAAATACAACCTAAAAATATTTTGAATATCAATAGTTGGTTGAGTAACAACCAAGAAGAAAAATTGTTTGATGTACTGAGCCATCATTTTAATTCTTTTACATGGGAATACAAAGATATTATAGGAATTCATCTAGACATTTGTACTCATCATATTTATATAAAGGATATTAAACCTATAAGACAACTACAAAGGATATTGAAACTCGCTCTACGAGATATTGTTAAAAAGAAAATTGAAAAAAATTAGTAGGATTCATCTAGCCTATTTTTTATAACCGATGGGTTCCTCCATTAGTTATCATTCCAAAGAAAAATGGAAATATGCAAGTGTTTATTGATTATCAAAAACTAAAAAAAATCACACACAAAGACCATTTTTCATTACCATTCATAAATCAAGTTTTAAATATAGTTGATTGAAAGATATATTTTTGCTTTCTTGATGGATTTAGTGGATACAATAAAATTTAGGTCACACCTAAAAATCAAGAGAATATAGATTTTACTTGTCCATGGAAAAAATTTTATTATCAAGTTTTACCTTTTGAACTTTGTAATACCCCAACGACTTTCCAACAAGATATTATTTCTACTTTCTCTCACTTGAAAAATTATTGTGTTGATGTGGTGAAACCTTTGATGAAACTCTAGAAAATCTTGACAAGGTATTAACATGTTATGAAAATCACAATTTGGCCTTAAACCCTAAGAAATATTTTATGATGATGGATGAAGGTATTGTTCTAAGACACCATATCTCATCTAGAGGAATACAAGTAGATCCTAAGAAGATAGATATTATCAAAAACTTGCCTATACCTCAAACTCAAACAAATATTAGATATTTCTTGGGTCATATTTGTTTCTACCATCATTTCATTAAGAATTTTAGTACAATTGCAAGCCCCATATTTACATTGTTAACTAAATATTTTGAATTTAATTGGATAGAAAAGTGTTAAATTATATTTGATACTTTAAAATAAAAAATAACTACTTCAATTCTGTTATGAGGTCCAAATTAGAAATTTTCATTTCACATTCAAAGTGATGCATATAACACTACAATAAGAGCATCTTTAGTTCAAATAGGAAATGGAGTACATTATTCCATCTACTACATTAGTAAAAACTTGATAGGATCTATGAAAAACTATACTACTACTGAAAAAGAATTCTAAGTTGTAGTATGTACCATTAATGAATTTTACCACTATATTACTGGATATCAAGTGTTTATTCACACTAATCATATTACAATTAAAAACCTCATGGACAAACCATTAGTGAGTGGAAAAATAATACAATTGTCTCTACTACTACAAGATTTCAACATCACTATAGTAGATAAACCTGGAAAAGCTAATGTAGTAGTTGATTTCTTGTTAAGACTAAACATCATAGGTGAGGATGAACTAGTAGAGTATTATTTTATTGATAAAATATTATTTGCAATTTTGGTGAAAATCACAAAGGTTTTTTGATATTGCCAACTATCTAGCAACTAAAAAATTTCCCTCTTATTTCACTCCAAAAGAAAAATGATAATTAGTGAAACAAAGCTTATTATTCAAGTGGATCAATGGTCTACTATTCAAATGTGGACTTGATTATATTTCATGTCAATGCATTCAACAAGATGAAGGATATGCTATTCTTTTTTCATATCATAATGAACTAATAGGAGAATACTATTTAGTAAAACACACCATTAGAAAAGCTCCATGATCTATTGTTACAGATCATGGACCTCAATTTGCATCCAAGGTTATAAAAATATTTACTAAATTGTATGAAATCAAACATAAGAAGTCATCGCCCTATCACTCCCCAATAAAGGGTCAAGTAGAAGTCACAAAGAGATAACTAATGAATATTCTAACAAAAATAGTGGCTTCTCATAAGAAATATTGGATGAATAGGTTACTAGAGGTCGTTTAGGTATATAATACTATATGAAAATCCACTACAAGATTTACATCTTATGAACTGGTCTATGGTGAGAAATAGTTTTTATAATTGAGTTTAAATTCCTAACACTTCATATATTTTTAGAAGATGGCATTGATTTGTTGCAAGTTCAACAAAAGAAAATTTTGTAATTGAATGCATTGGATGAATTTTTCTTGGAGGTACTTCACCAAGCAAATATCATTCAACAACAATAGAAAATATGGCATGATAGTCACATTATGAGCAGCAAGGATGAACCAGGTGATTGGGAATTTTCATTTGGTTCTTACTATGCTTATTTTTTAACAAACTATAAACTTAGTGGCTAGGATTGTACCAAATTGAATAAGTGTTCAAGAATAGAGTTGTTTGACTTGAGGAGGAATTGGTGTTCAATGGACATTGTTTAATATTGTATCATAAGCCACAAACAAAGGTGGAATTTGCTTAATATTTCTCATAGTCAAACTTGCACATGATAGAAGAGGCTTCCTCTTTTGACAAATATTTTGAATGATCATATATTTGAATAAAAATAAATCATGGCATAACACATGTCTCACAAAATAAATATGCATGAGGACATGCATCAATTTCAATAGAGGGAAGTCGAAATGGAGTCAATACTTCATTTTAAGCAACGAGGAGGAAATGATGACTTGAGAATATTCTTATTGTTCATATAGAAAATAATTTCGATGTTTCTTGTTGTTGTTTTCATGTAGAAATAATAGACAAATATATGGTGATCTTATCCAACTAGAAGCAATGAAGGGATCTCTTGTTTCGAAAAATATTGGGATCCACAAGCTATTAGAGTAGAATTATGATGGATTCCTTTTCTTATCCACTCCTTCCTTTTCTTGTTCTATATATAGGCCAAACCAAGATATCCCTTATGAATGGGTGTATACAACACATGCCATAGAATAATTTTGCATGATCATGGATTAAAAATATTTAAAGGAACATTTATTCAACTAGTTAAAGTACTACCAAATTAGATATTTAATCCTAAGCAATTGATGGTTGAATTGTATCCCCATCATTTGGCATCATTGTTAGGTATCTAAGGCATAATTCATAATTATTTTTTTATTGACATCTATAAACAAGCAAGTGGGGAGCATAACACTTAGCCTTGAAGGATTTCCTATAATTTTATTTTAACAATGTTAGGATGAAGAGTGATATGCTAGCGATGGTTGAAGAGTCCAAGAAAAAGAAGGTTTTTCATGGCCCTCAAAATATATTATTATGGGATCATCTTTAACATGCAAAGGATTATTTATGTATTATAGTATGTAACCACTTGTTTTGATTATGATCCATCTTGTGAATGCAAAAATGAAACACCAATACAATATATAAAAGTAACAAAAGCACAAGCAAATAACACAAAATTGCACAGAAGAGATATTCTTTTATTGAATGTGGGTGGATCTCCCAATTGTACAAATAATGTGCCCCAATGTGGGGTCTTTACAATGCTCTTGATACAATTGTTACAATGTTAGGGTTTTCGAGGCCCTAATCCAATGAACGGTGGTGTCTTCTTGCTCGTCTTTGATCCCAACAGTGGTGAGTGGGCTTTGGTATCCTATGCAGGGCCACTCGAGCTTCAGCAACTGCCAATGAATGTGATTCTCAGACCTACACAAAAAAAATGACAAGAGTCAATAATATATATGAGGGCTCCACTATGTGAGACCCTCAAAAAATGAAATCACTAAACCCTAGTTGCATAAATAAAGTTGTAAACAAATATAAGAATATGAAATAAGAGCAATGAGATATTACCTTATCAAATAACATTATTTCTATCTTCATCGTTGATGTAGGGAGTGATTATGTAGAAGCCCTAATAGTCACTCGAGGGTCGTAGGGCTATAGATCTAGAATGGGAAATACCCATGGGTACTTGGTGCTGACCAGAAACACCCAGAGGCACTCTGTAGGCTCTAGTGGGTGCTCTACAGACTTCAGTGGGTACTTAAGAAGCTTCGAGGGGTGTTCGATAGCTGAGGGGAAGGTTGTAGAACCAGATCTAGTTCATGAAAAGTATGTGGTGGTAGATGCAGAGGATGCAAATGATGGTGGTGGATGAAAATGATGGCAAGGATGCTTGAGGACTTAGGGCACAAGGGCTTAAGGAACTCAAGACCTTAGAAAATGTTAGGGACTCCAAAAACTTAGGGGTTGAGTCATCAAAATGACTCCTCTTTATAATCTTCCCTTAGACATGTTAGGGTTTCAACGACACAATATGTGTGGCCAAGATTAAAACATGATGAAGGGTGGAGATTAAATCTGGGTAAATGGCATGGATTAAGGTGGATGGATGGCTAAGATTAAAACATGATGGATGGTTGGGATTAATTCATATATATATACATATATTTATTAAATATATATAAATATAATATATAAAATATTATTATTTAAATATATATTAAATAAATATATAAATATATAAATAATGGATAATTGTGGTGGGAAGCTATGGATGGAGGACAAGTGGCTAGATTTTGGTGTCTATAGATACCCCTTTTTGTACCATGTTGTGTGAAACACAATGTGGTGCAAAAATATGAGACACCTGGTTTGGTTGGATGAAGACGCAACTTTCTTTCATTGGGATGCAAAAATGATCTTGGAAGACAAAAGAATTTGGAATGTGTAGCTTACCCCCTCAATTGGCGAATGAGTGAAAAATGAGTCTCACGAGCCAATTGATAGAATTGTGGGGTGAAGAATGTAATGGAATTGTGCAAGTGCAAATGTAGGGTGTAAATGTGGATGATATGAATGATGTAAAATGTGATGTCATTTTTGCCCCAATGGTGGAAGGGGATTGTTGTGAAATGCAAATGATTGAGTCTATTTTTGCCCTAACAGAGAAAGGGGTTTTTGCCAAGTGTAGATGTCATGATCATGTAAGATGTATCCCATTGTGGGAATTCAAAATCAATTTTTGGTTGCCCCAAGTTTGGGGGTGATTCCATGTTGTTGAATAAAATACCTTTTGGCATCATTGAAATGCAAAGTGATGAAAATGCAACAAAAGAAAAAGAGTCAACTTTGGAGGGCCTACTAGTGACTGTCGGATAATTCCCATAATTGGAACCAATCACCCTAGCTAGAGCCTATCTCCGTGATGACTATCAATGTAAAAGGAATGATGAGTTATGATTTTGTCCGTGTTTCAAGCCCCACGAACAAGGCCATCAATGACAGTTGTTGAGCAAATTGGTCATGGCATAGTCTCACTCAGAAAATGAGGGACCAAAAATGATTTTGCTTTTGAACAATGAGATATTTGATTATGAAGATGACCAAGTGTCCTTATGGTGATTTATTCATCTTACCGAATTGCATGGATGCAAATCGTTGCAATCGCCAAGGAGATAGAATAGACCACTAGATACGAGGTTCACTTGAAATTGTGTATGAACTTGGAAAATGTGAAAATGCAATGATTGATGGATGAAAATGATGTTGGAATGAAGATGTGATGATGAGAAATGCATTGATGATTGAATTGAGTGATTTTGTGAAATTTTGTATTGATTTGGAGCATTTTGAAGCAATTTTGGATAATTTTATGCCTTTTGGGTGTAAATAAAAGTTAGCCATCCAAATAAATTCATATTATCACAAAATTGAATGCAATGATGGAATGGATGATGAAAATGGTCATTTTGTGAAAATTTGGACCGTTTTGAAGCATTTTGTAACTTGTAATGTGATTTTATGACTTTTGGTCGCAAGCAAAAATTATGAATCCAAATCGATTTTGGTTTTCACAAAACATGATATTATGATGAAATTGATGTATGGATGCAATTTGGAATGATTTTGTGGAGGTAAGCTACCTTTTTGGATCATTTTTGATCTTTTGTCAACTTTGATGGCAAACGTCAGTGGGTGCCTACTGCATGTGTAAACGCCTGCCAGAGTTTGTTGTTCTCCAAATATAAGGAGGTATTTCAATGCACTAGAAGCACCCATGGGCATTTCAATGCACCTAAAATAGCTATAAATAGCCTGCAGAAGGGAAAACAAGTTCATTCTTGCATTTGCAAATTTTTGAAGTTACATCTGAGGGAGTGGAGTGGAGTGGAGTGAGTGGGTGAAGTGTTGTGGAAGCTATGGTGATGGAGGGTGTGGATGCGGTAGCAGGAGCAGATGTGTATTTTGCTAAGGTAAATGCCTTTGAAGCTTTTTGTTGACTTTGTGCAATTTTTTTTTTTTTGACATTAATGTTTTGCCTTTATGTATTGTGCTGCAGTTGAGGATTTTGGAGGCTCGACATCGGTTCTTACCTCTCATCCCGAGGATGAGGAAGGTGGTGTGGGAGGACCAGTGGGAGTGGTTGGAGGTTATGGGGTTGGTTGGGGTAGCCCGAATAGATGTGGTGAGGGTGGATGAGGGGTATCTCTCTACCTTGGTAGAGATATGGGATCTAGATAGGGGGACATTTCAGCTCCCTACTAGAGAGATGACCATGACACTTGAGGATGTATATCGCATCCTCAAGTTGCCAGTGGAGGGCTTACATGTCGAGGTTGGACATGATAAGGGGCATGAGCTGAGCTAATTGTTTGGAGATGATTGGTGGGATGTGGAGGTGATGGGTGGAGGGATAACATACTTGTCCATGTATACGGACAAGAAGTTGGATGCCCTTCATGCTTTGGTGATGTTCATGTTGGCCAACATAGTGGCCCCGAATAGTACTAGCTATTAGTTCCCATGGAACCTTATCGAGTTGGTGTGTGACATGATCGACACACCTCGAGTGTATGCATGGGCTCCTACATTATTGGTGTAGTTGTACCAAGAGTTATATGAGGTGAGGAGGTAGAGGTAGAAGGGGCTAGGGTGTAGTTTGCTACTATAGTGTTGGGGCTGGGAGCATTTTAGTGTGGCTCAACCAATGGGCTTACCTACTATAGGCATGGGATAGGGAGAAACCCTATGCTATGAGATGGCTGATGGTAGAGGAGGTGCAATAGAGTCATCCTATTTAGATGAGTCAATGGTACAGGGATCTATGGGTTGGATTGACATTAGCTCAGGTGATATGGAGGCCATGGTGAGGTGCCATGTGGATAGGTGATGGGGAGAAACTATAGAGGGTTTGATAGGCTAGGTGGGTAGTTGGGAGGCACAAGAGTGAGGTGGAATTGATCCAATTCTCATAGGTATTAAGGTAGTTTAGATTGAGGTAAGGAGTTCTAGAGGCACCGATGCTCTACAGGCATCATCGAGATGAGATGAGTCTACCTTATGCTGAGGCATGGAGGATGACCTATGAGGATGATGAGGAGATGGATCTCCTTGATGTGGATGATGTAAGGACTACTATGGAGTATGATGCATGGTTCACTACACAGCCACCATGGGTACCGAGTCTAGTAGTAGATGGGGAAATGGGGATGGGGATGAGGTAGAGGTTGAGGAGATTGATGAGGCTCCTAAGCATCAAAGGCACCTTCGATATAGCAGTCAAAGGAGGTAGTCTAGGGGTACAGCTAAGTAGGCACCTAATATTGGAGGTGATGGAGGTGGCATGGAGGATAGGGAGGAGATTTTAGATGGGCCTCCTAGTTAGAGTGAGGAGGATTGGGTGAGGTTGGAGCAGTTGGTGGTAGAGTGAGATGCTATGGTAGTAGCTCGAGATATAGAGATAGCTCAATTATGGGATGTGGAGATGGAGATAGCTCAATTTTAAGTAGAGCTAGAGGTATGACTGACTACAGGTGGAGGTGAGGATAGGACCATGAGGCTCCAAGGAAGAGCTGCTAGAGAAGATTCATCGATAGAGACATGATGTACACCACCTTCGAGCTTGGGATGGATATATCCAGATTGTTGGAGGATCGATTGATGGAGCATGACATTGGGCTTCTAGATCCACCCTCCTCATCCATATCTAGGTCTATTAGGCCTAGTGAGTCTAGGCATAGCTCTAGGTCTAGGGCTCCTTCAAGGTCACAGGGGTCCTCTTATAGGCATTAGCTAGTGCTTAGATGCACTTTTTGTATATGAGCCTTGGTGCTCCATTGTATATAGCCTTTGGGTATTCATTGTACATGTGATATTTATATATATATATATACATGGATTTTACTTTTGTGTTATGATTTTGTATGGATGCATATGTATATGGATGATTAATGCAAGTGATAATGTGTATGAATGCAAATGTTCTAATGATCATTCATAGTTTAGATTTTTCTTGGCCATGTTTAGCATTATTTTTTAATCAGGGGCACCAAACTAGTGGTATGTGAAATGGAAGACTCATGTAATGATATGGATGTTGACATGGAAGAAGATATGGATGTTGATATGGAAGAAGATATGGATGTTGATATGGAAAAATGATTATTTTGTAGAGACTCAGACATACTAGTGGTATCAAACAAACTCACTAAATACTACCTAATTTCTCTAAGACCAAATGTGTGTGCAGTGAATTCATTTACCGAATCATGAGCATGGTAATGACTCAAGGTAATCAAGAACCAATGTGTGTGCAAGTGAGTTCATTAACTCATCTTGAGTAAATTGGGTGAAACTTGTTATGGAGAAGACCAAGAAGCTAGCTTGTCCTTATGTGTGGTCAGAGGTCTCTTTAAAAGAGATGTGTCACCATGCATGAGTGTACTCCACTACCAGTCAAGCATCTATAGCCCTGGTGGAGATTAGCTCCATAGTCCAAGAATTTGATCTCTAAGTTTTGGGGATGACTACCTAACCATATGACTAGAAATGTAGTACTATCCTTACAACTTGAGGATCAATGGTGTGTGATGTGTAAAATATTTAGAGTTTTTAGGGGTTTTACCCTACTCTTTATTTTATTTTGAAATTTGTGATAGTGGTGAAAACCACTATTTTTGTGGACTATGTTGCATGATGGGACAAGCAAGGAATACCCTTTTCACTTTGAGGTACAACCCAAGTATGGTGTTATCCCTCTTTGACACAAGATGTTTTTAAGATGTGTAATTGTGTTTGGTTCAAGAATGTTTTGGAGTCAATTCCTAGAACTCAAGATTTTCTTAGTGAAAATTGTGTCTTGGTCCTAAAGAAAACTTGACATGTATTTGGAGGTTGCTTAAAACACTAGGAGTGGCTGAGTGACCAAAAACACCTAGGAATTATGGACATGTGGCTTTGCAAATGATAATTTTGACTTTATGGAATGGTGCAATGAAATGGATGATGACTTTGAAGGTGCCCCTGATTAAGGCAACATGACTTTATTGGACCAATTATTATCTAAACTGAATAAATGATCCCTAATATGAAATGTGAAATGTGTGAAAATGATGGTGCAAATGCAATGAATGAAATGTGAGTTGTGAAATGAAATGTATGAAATGCAATTTTATGAAATGAAATGAAATGTGTGTAATGCAATGTGTGTAATGTAATGTATGAAATGCAATGTTATTTTTGTGTAATAGCCATGTATATATACATATATATAAATCACATTATGCATAGAATGCTCTCAAGTGTATAACATTAAGTGGTTTAAGCTCTTCAACTCCCTCTAGACTAGCAAGCCTATAAGTTCCTTTACCCACTTTTTGAGTAACAATGTATGGACCTAACCAATTAGCCATGAATTTATCATGAAGATGCGGTAAAGCATTGGTATTTTGTTGATTCTCTTTAAGAACAAGATCTCCTACTTGGAATTCATGTAGATGAACTTTGGCATTGTAAGCATACTTTAGGTGGTCTTGATATACTCGTAAATGCTCTAAAGCATTGAATCACCTCTCATCAAGGAGTGTGAGTTGGTCAAGATGTGCTTGTCTAGCAGTATCATCATCTATGAATTCTTGCAATGAAATTCGCAATGAGGGGATCTCAAGCTCAAGAGGTATGATTGCTTTGGCTCCATAGACCAATGAAAATGGTGTTGCCCTAGTAGGCATGTAGATGCTTGTTCGATAAGCCCATAATGCCAAGGGAATTTGTGTATGCCAATCTCTATGATTTTATTTAACAAGTTTCTTGAGAATAGAAATTAAGGTCTTATTGGTAGCCTCAGCTTATCCATTTTCTTGTGGGTAATAAGGAGTCGAGAAACTATGTTGGATATTATATTTCTTGCAAAGTGCTCGAACATCCTTGTTCTTGAAAGACTTACCATTGTCAGAGATGATTTTAGAGGGAATACCAAAATGACAGATGATATGTTGAAGTATAAACTCCACAATTCTAGGTCCTATCATACTAGTTAGAGGAATTACCTCAACCCACTTTGTGAAGTATTCAATGGTTGTGATGATGAATGTATGTTATCCCAAGGAAGGAGGTGAGATTTTTCCAATTAAATCAAGACCCCATTGTGAAAAGGGCCAAAGGCTTTGAATAGGTTGTAATGCTTGTGATGGCACATGAGTTAAATTAGCATGCTCTTGACATTGCTTACAATGTTTGACATATGTGCAACAATCACATTCCATGGTGGGCCAATAATAACCCATGCATAAAATACGCTTTGCAATGGCCATTCCACTAAAATGACCACCACAAGTACCATCATGAGCTTCAACTATGGCTCTTTGTGCCTTAGCAGACTCGAGACAATGAAGGAGGATTCCATCATAACCACGTCTATACAACACATCCCCAAGAGAGTAAAATAAGCTACCTTTTGCTTGAAAGTGTATTTAGAAGTCCATGACATATCTGATGGGAGTGTTCCAAACTTGAGAAAGGCTATTATTTGGTTTGACCAAGGCTCATATGGTTCCAAATGGATAAAGCAAACATCCTTTTCATCCTTAGATTCAACATGAACAATTATAGATTTAGAGATCATTGTGATAATGAGTGGTTGTACCTCTCCTAAGGAGTCCTTTGGAATCAATGATCCAAGAGAGGCCATCACATCTACAAATCTATTAGTCGAACATGGCAAACTATCAATTTCATACCAATCAAACTTAGAGAGCAATTTCATTGCTACTTCATGGTAAAGTTTTATGGTAGGTTCTTTGCATTGGTATTCTCCATTGATTTGTTTAACAACAAGTTGAGAATCACCAAATATCCTGATACACTTTATACCCATAGCTATAGCTGCTTGAAGACCTAATATTAAGGCTTCATACTCTACATTATTGTTTGTGCATTGGAAGTCTAGTTTGAATGATAAGGGGATAGGCACCCCTAGGGTGTATGAAACATGACTCCAACACCTTGACATTTTTTGCACTTAGAACCATCAAAGAAGAAAGTGATATCGACGTCTTCCTCTAGAATGACATCTTCTTCTTGTTCAGTGATAGTGAATACCGAATCATCTGGGAGCTCAATAATCAAGGGTTGATCACTAGGTAGTGGAGCTTCCACAAGTTGATCGACTATGACCTGACCTTTAATGGATTTTTGACTAATGAACTCAAGATCAAATTCAGTAAGAAGCATTATCCATTTAGCAATGTAAGTGTTATTGTAAGTGTGAGACATCATATAACGTAGAGGATTTTCTCTAGCTATGACATATGTGGTGTGACTAAGCATGTAATGTCGAAGTTTCTTAGTGGTAAAAACCATTACTAAGCACAATTTTTCCATGTAAGCGTATCTGGTTTCATAGCTTACCAATGTTTGACTAATGTAATAGACAACTTGCTCTTGATTGTTTTCATTCTTTTGTGCAAGCATTATCCCTAATGCAAAGTCCATTGCTAAAACATAAATATGGAAGGGGACCCCTAGACGAGGAGGAGTTAAGACTAGTGGAGAAGCCAGGTATTGCTTGATATCATCAAAGGATTTTTGACATTCATCTATCCATGAAAATGGCACCCCCTTTTGTAGTAGGTGATTGAATGGCCTACATTTATCAGAAAGTTGTACAATGAAATGATGGATTGATTGAATATTTCCTTGTAAACTATACAATTCCTTTAAGTTTGTTGGGGGAGGCATCTCCATGATGGCCTTGAATTTATTTGGGTCCACCTCAATGCCTCTTTTGGAGACAATGAACCCTAGTAGTTTTCCAGAGGTAACACCAAAGACACATTTCTTGGGGTTCAACCTTACATTATGCTCTAGAAGTTGATCAAAGACTTTTTCCAATACACCAATGTGTTCTTGTCGAGTTTTAGATTTTTCCAAGAGATCATCCACATAATATTCGATGATATTATGCATGTAATCATGGAAGATGTATGTCATGGCATGTTGATAAGTGGCACCTACATTTTTGAGGCCAAAGGGCATCACCTTGTAACAAAAATTCCCCCAAGGTGTAGTGAATGTTGTTTTGTGTTGGTCATCAAGATTTATTCAAATTTGGTTGTATCCTAAAAAACCATCCATGAGAGAAAGCATTTCATGGCCAGCACAGGTATCGACAAGAGTATCAATATTTGGAAGAGGAAAATCATCCTTAGGACACACTTTGTTAAGATCTCAAAAGTCAGTGCAAATGTGTATCACCTCGTTAGGCTTATGAATGGGTACCATGTTTGAGAGCCACTCAAGATAGTCAATAGGGACAATGAAGTTCACATCTAAAAGCTTTTGAAGCTCTTCTTTGACTATGAGGGCCATGGTAGGATGCATCCTTCTAAGTTTTTGTTTGATCGGCTTAGCATCAGAATGTAAGGTGAGATTGTGGACAACCAAGTTAGGGTCTAGGCCAGGCATGTCTTTATAGGACCATGCAAAAATGCCCTTCTTCTTCTTGAGGAGAGCAATTAATTGCTCTTGTTCATCTATGGATAAAATTTTACCAAGTTTGACAATTTGGATTCGCGATTGTCTTCTGCCAAAGGTGCCCGATAGTATCTTCAATAGACATGTGAGAACCTTCCTCAAGTTGATGGGGCATTGGGATCAGATGAATGTCATCTATGACATTATCAAACTCTTCTGACTCAACCTCATCTATGTCTACCTAGAAAACCTTAGGATATGAAGGTGAAGGTGAAGGTGGGGGTGATGGAGGAATGTAGTTGGTTGAAGCCCTTAACAATTCCTCAAAAAGGACAAACTCAGAAAAGGATGGTGGTGAGGAAATCTGGTCCATATCAATAAGGCTCATGTCAATTGGAATTGGCTTTGCCAAATCGTATGGATTATAGAGTGGGGTGAATAAGTCAACAAGATTCATGTTGAATTAAGGGGAAAAATGGATGATTGGTAAAGGTGAATGGATGGGTGGATCCTATTTTCTAGAACCGATATTAGAACACTGGTAAACCTGAACAACAACAAGCAACACAAATAAATGCAATGTACATGTAATGCAAAATATTTTTGTTTTTGTTTTTTTTTTTTTTTTTTTTTTTTTTTTTTTTTTTTTTATTTTTTTTAAATTTGAGTTATGTACATATATTACAAGCAAAATGGTCGATGATGGGGATCAATGGAATGGAGGTGGTGGTTCACCGATTGGTTTAGCTCGCTCTTGTGGAAGAAGCAAGTGAATGATGGGTTGATGGATGGGGAACATTCTGAGGTAAAACTCATCATGTTTAGTGTGTGGGATGATGGGCTTTGATTCCTCTTTAGATTCATCAAAAATTATCGACATAAGGTCAAATTCTTCATAAATTTCTTCTTTAGAGTCATCGGGGTGATGGTCATCTTCTTCTGAATTCAAATTAAGCCTTTGAAAGGCTTGTTCAAAAGAAGAGATGGAAGAAAATGGATGGTAGCCTAGACTTGAATGGTCATGCACTTCTCGATATGGAGTATCAATTAGCTCATGCACTCCCTATTCATATCGGCCTAGGCCATTTCTTTACCAATTATATCGATGAAAATAATGGGATGGAAAACCCGATATTTGTTGTATATTGGTAGTTGTTGGTTGCTTGGGTTCATCTGGAGGAGAAGGATTGGACAATGACTCAATTCCCCCATACACAAAATTTATGCTATTTGACATGGAACCCATATTATACATCACTCCTATAGATAAGGGTGGGTCACATGGGTGATCGTAATCCTTGGTAGTTTGGATGTTGAGCGGTGTGACTATAATATCTTGGACCATGTATTCACCAATACCAAGATTAGTGAGGTGGACCTCAACTTGGGATGACATGGATGTGGATGTGGAAATGGATGACTCATGATTGGCTTGGGGTATGGACTGAGATGGTGTCTCACAATCTATTAACTCGACTTGTGAGACATTGGCTAATGTGGATGGTGGTGGATTTGACTGAGATGATTATTGAATTGGCAATGATGTGGAAGGAATGGTGGAAGATGATGTTGATGATGATGATGAAACTGATGTGGATTGAGTTTGACCACATGTGCATGTAGTCAAAGGTGATGAATATGGGGGCATGGAAGTGGAAGCTTGATGTGATGTGGTGATGGGAAGCTCCTCAGGGATAGGAGCTTTAGATGATGATCTAGATTGGGTGGATGATGAAGTGGTTGATGATGTGAGAAATAGATGAGTGGAAGGAAGCATGGATTCATAGGGATTGGAGATGAAATTACAATACTTAAATGGTTCAACATCCATCGGTATGCAATGTACTTGTCCCTCATGTACGTATTTCAAGCATTGATGTAGTATAGAAGGGACACATCTCATTTCCCTCATCCAAGGTCATCCAAGGAGTACATTATATGCCATGGATCCTTCCAAGATGTGGAACATGGTATGCAATATTTTGACCCCCACTTCGATGGGTAAAATGATAGTGCCAACTATGGAGTAGAGAGCATCATTAAATGCTTTCAAGGTGAAAGTGGATTTGGTGATGTGGGATGGAGGAAGATTGAGATGATGAAGAGTAGATGTGGTGATGATGTTAATAGAGGAGCCAATATCAATTAAAACTCTTTTGAATGGCTTCCTATCAATTTGAGCCATGATGTGTAATGGAGGGTCCACTAATTTCGATGATATTGGTTTAATCTCAAAATCATAGAATGTAATGGAAGGCTCCATACATGTTTGAATATTCCCCACAAAATTGTTGAAGGTATTAGCATCTTGAGATTGGAATTCAATGGATTTTAGAATATCCATTAATACCTCATGATGTGGGGGAGATTGTTGAATGAGCTCATATATAGATAGTTTAGCCGAAGCTATTTTAAGACTTGTGGTTAATCGGCTACTCAAAGAGATGATTGGCCTTGATGGATGATTGATGGGATGAATGGGGGGATTTGGATGACTTGGAATATGGATGGGTTGAGAAGGATTGGAAGAAATTTGGATGGGTGATGATGAATTTGTAGGTTGAGACACACTTGCTTGTGGAGGTATGGGTGATTGAACAGATTGTTGTTGAGCATTTTGTTGATTAGTGCATTGTTGTTGACCTCGGGTTACTACATGAATAGCACCCACAAAACCTTGGTATTGTTGGACATGATTGACTTGATTAGGAGGGGTTTTGGTATTAGACCCTCCTATTGTTGGTTGCACCTCCTCATGATGAGGAAGTGGTGTTTGATAAATTCTAAGGTTTTGGTTTTGCTGGGCTAAGGGACTATCAAGCTTGATTGCCCCTAAGTCAATGAGATCTTGCACTCTATCCTTAAATACATGGTAGTTGTTAATATCATACCCATTTTGCCTATGATAAGGGTAAAATAAATGCTCTCGATAGTGTTTACCATATTTAGTGGGATCATCTGGTTTAACCTCAAGCAAGGGAAGTTGGTTGGTGTCATATAACCTATAGAATATGGAAGCATAAGATTCGGCCAATGGGGTGTATTGATGGTTTTGTCAAATAGATTATCGATGTGGTCGATTTTCCATAGTTAGCACTATGTTTTGACTTGATTGAGTTGTTGAGGGAACCACATGATATTCAATTTGTCATGGTTGTTGTTGCATAGGTTGTTGTTGAGCCATTATCGATTGGCTCATGACCACTTGATTAACTTGGTTAGCTTGGTTGGCGGATTGGCTGGTTTGATTTTGACTAGCCAGAATAACTACCTTTATATTGGCCCTTATTTTGCCATTCTTTCTTTTTAGGCTTAAGCATACCTTCTTGGATTTTTATCTCCTCAATTATGCTAGCCTAGGCAAGAGCTTCATCAAATGATCTATATTATTATAATTGTAATAACCAAGAGATGGGTTTTAAGCAACTCTTAGTAAACAATCGGATCAACTCCTCCATTGGTAGGGTGAATGGCAATTTGGTGATAATGACCCTCCAACGGTTACCAAAGTCATAGACAGACTCATCATCATATTGTTTTAGACCATATATATCAGATAATGAGACTTTATTTCTAACATTAAGGGAAAATATTTCAAGAAATTGGTCAATCAATTGCTCAAAAGTATAAATACTATGGTGAGGCAAGTGATTATACCATTCTACAACATCTCCCCCAATGTCTGAGGAAATGTTTAAAGCATTAGAGCATCATTACTTTGAATTCGAAAGCATGAATGGATAAATGTGCTCACATGTTCTTTAGGGTCCTCAGTCCCTTTAAATTTATCAAACTTTGATACTATGAAGTCTACCGAATATGGTAGGGATGGTACCGAAGGATGGATTGGTTGATTGATCAACTGACATAAAGTGGATTTCTAGTTTATCATACCAGGAGTATGTTGTATCAAACTATCAATATGTTGTTGCATAACCTTAATTCTAGGGTCCTCCCTAGGAATGTGGAAACCCTGAATCACTTGATGATTCTATGAAGGTGGAGTGGAAATATGTTGAGGCATAATGAGATGATTATGACTTGGTAGAGTGGATTGGAATTGATGATGATAAGGTTGATGAAATTATTGTGAATAGAAATAAAATGATGAGGATTATGGATGAATTGACCCATAGAATGGGCATGGGTTGATGGTGGTGTTGGAATGGAAACCATAGAATATTGTGGTACCCATGATGGACCTTGGGTGACAAAGGTGGGTTGAGTGGAAATAGGTTGAGGCTTAGGATTGACCACATGAACTTATTGTTGAGGATAGGACTGAGCATTCTATCACTTCTTAAGCAATTTGTTAAGGTGTTCCCATGCTTCATGTATTTCCATATCTGAAGTGGAAGGTGTGGATGTGGATGGTGGCTAAGGTATGTGAAGGATAAGTTGCAACCATAGTTACAATTGAATGGGTAACATTGGTTGAGTTAGAAGTTAGCATCTATGAAGCAACATTGACATGTGCTTCATACAAAGGGTTGCCATAGGTAGTGGTGTAATATGATGGGATGGATGTGCTTTGAGCACATGATGATTGGGGTATGGACCAATTTTGGGAAGGTGCAGTTGATGCCTCAAAAAGAGGGTTGTTATACACCTGGGTAAGGCTTGAAGGCTAGGAGGAGATAAGTTCCTACTGGAAAGAAGGATCATGCCTAGGTGAGTTATGGATTGATTCTAAGACATAGTTAGTGGATCTATAAAAAGCTTCCACTTTGGCCATGTCTATATGGGTTATGTGGTGGTCAATGGTAGGTGAAGATGATTCTATTTATGGAATAGCCATGTGAAATGACTATGTGGATGACATAGTGTGTGAGGGACCCATAGAAAAATCTGAACAACTTGTATGTATCACACTAGTGGGATTGACCATATAAGTGGTGGGGAATGATGATGAACAATCCATGGATGAATTATCTTGGTGGATGGAAATTTGATTCAATACTTTAGTTTGATTTCTAGTTAATACCATAAGCTACTGAATCAAATATGCAATGTGTAGTAAAGAAAGTGCAGAAGAAAACTTCACAAAATAAGCAATTCAATTCTATGTTTTGCAACAATGTTTCTTACCTCCTTTCCTTTTTTTATCTCATTTTAATGTTTTTTATTTTTGTGTGTTTTTTGATGTACTAATATGAATTATGAAGGGTGAAATCTATGGCTTGGTTGGGCAATGAGATTCTTTCTGGTGATGAAGTCCAGAAATTTTTCTCATGGGTATCCTATGGTGGCTAAGGGTAGATATTGGTGGATGGAGATGAAACCCACCATCACCAAATCTCAAGCAATGGTTGGTGATGAAATCCAACTCATTACTGTTTAATGTGAGACGTGTTGTGTGTGATTCATTTTAAAAATTTTATGTTCTCTATTGTGTTTTCATACAATATCAATAGTAACCAATTTTGCAAGTCTAAATCAGAAGCCAACAATAGAGATACCAATTTCCTCAAAATATGTAAGGTACACCACTTAAGACCCACTCTGAATAGTGGAGGGTTCGCTTACTCTTCCACCTTGAATCACCAAATGTGGGAGTACTTTTAATATTCTGATATTGTTCCTACTTAGGCAAGCAAAAGAGGAATTCTTGACCCTAATGTGCAAACTATTTTATGCAATTTTTACTTTACATGAAAATAATATGCATATCTTTGAATGAAAAACACATCAGAAAGCAACAAAATTTTAAATTTGAAATGTGCACTAATGTGAGTATGAATGCAAAGTAAATCTAAATGCAATGTATAAATGAATGCAAATTCCTAAAATGCAGATGTAATATGATTGTTTTTAATAGATATTGAATAATGTTCTTTTTAACAATTAATCTATAAAAATGTAAAACAAAAATGAAATAGAGGGGTTAGGGTTTTGAGGTAGACTTATAGAAAAGCCTATGTATCCTTTTCCCACTCTATGAAATACCTCTTAGAGTCTATGAAATGCACTAGGGCACCTTCTGAACTCTGGGGGGCATCCCTCGAGCATCGTAGGGCATCTGCGCAATCCTGGATCAGCTTCTACAGCTCCAGAAACCCTAGTTCGATGAAAATCATGTGATCAAATTTCTAAAACTTGCAAGATAGAAAACAAAAATAATGAGTTAATGGTAAGATAATTAGCATAAATAACCCATTGTGGGTCCCATCATGATCACCATTTGTGAATACAAAAATGAAACACCAATACAATATATATATAAGTAACAAAAGCACAAGTAAATAACATAAAATTGCATAGAAGAGATATTCTTTTATTAAATGTGGGTGGATCTCCCAATTGTACAAATAATGTTCCCAAATATGGGGTCTTTACAATGCTTATTTTTTGATACAATTGTTACAATGTTAGGGTTTTCGAGGCCCTAATCCAATGAATGGTGGTGTCTTCTTTCTCGTATTTGATCCCAATAGAGTGGTGAGTGGGCTTTGGTATCCTATGTAGGGCCACTCGAGCTTCAGCAACTACCAATGAATGTGATTCTTAGACCTACACACAACAAATGACAAGAGTTAGTAATATCTATGAGGGCTCCACTATGTGAGACCCTCAAAAAATGAAATCACTAAACCCTAGTTGCATAAATAAAGTTGTAAACAAATATGAGAATATGAAATAAGAGCAATGAGATTTTACCTTGTCAAATAACATTGTTTCTATCTTCATCGTTGATGTAGGGAATGATTACGTAGATGCCCTAACGATCACTCGAGGGTCGTAGGGTTGTAGATCTGAATGGGAAATACCCATGGGTGCTTGGTGCTGACCAAAAATACCTAGAGGCGCTTTGTAGGCTCTAGTGGGTGCTCTACAGACTTTGATGGGTGCTTGGGAAGCTCTAGAGGGTGTTCGGTGGTTGAGGGGAAGGTTGCAGAACCATATCTGGTTCACATGAGGTGGTATGCGGTGGCAAATGCAGAGAATGCAAATAGAGACGGTAGATGCAAATGATGGTGAGGATGCTTGAGTATTTAGGGCACAAGGGCCCAGGAACTCAAGACCTTAGAAAATTTTAGGGACTCAAAAACTTAGGGGTTGAGTCATCAAAATGACTCCTCTTTATAATATTCCCTTAGGCATGTTAGGGTTTCGATGACACAATTTGTGTGGCCAAGATTAAAACATGACGAAGGGTGGAGATTAAATCTGGGTAAGTGGCATGGATTAAGGTGGATGGATGGCTAGGATTAAAACATGATGGATGGCTGGGATTAATTCATACATATATATATATATTTATTAAATATATATAAATATAATATATAAAATATTATTATTTAAATATATATTAAACAAATATATATAAATAATGGATAATTGTGGTGGGAAGCTATGGATGGAGGACAAGTGGCTAGATTTTGGTGTCTACACATCTTATGAATATTGTAGATATTATAAAATATTTTATATATACCTATATCTATATCTATATATTTATCTATCTATCTATCTATCTATCTATCTATATATATATATATATATATATATATATATAATAGAGAGAGATTAATAAATTAAAAGAAGGGCATGATTTTCACTCAAAAATAAGCTAGAGAAAGGATAAGTTGCAACCATATCAACAGAATGATTGTAAGCAACTACAACAATGTTATAGTGTTGATTTTAATATTGTTGCAGTCAACTGTAATGGTAATAGTGTTGTAATCATGATTGTAGTAGTTATATCAATAATTATATCCTAAGATAGATCCAATAATATTATTATTTAGGATTTATTATTTTCAAAAGGGGATTTTTATATTTTTGTTGTTATAATAAATTTTTTGTGTAAACTTGAAATCTCTCATAGTTTAGAAGATTCTAGAAATAAGGAGAAAAAAGTTGTTGCTCTTAACCTCATTTATTTAGAATGTCATAACTACCTAGCTATAAGATAAGTAATAGGATTCTAGTAGGAAATTATTATATATGCTCTATAATATTCTATCCTTATAAATATTTTCCATGCTTTGTAAATAATTTATCCAACACATATATCCAAAATTCTCATCTCGATAATAATTTTATTTTTATATACTTTTTGGTCTCAACTTGTGCAATATCCCAAGATGTGGTGATATCCTCCTACGAAAAGCAAGGAAGAGACCCCTTGTTTACATAGGATGAGGTATCCACAATCTATTATAGTAGAATTATAGTAGATTCCTTTTCTTTCTGACTCCTTCCTTTCCTTGTTTTGTAGAAAGGCTAGATCTAAATCTCCTATGTGGATGGGTGTATTTGAGAGTGAAAAATATGCCCTTATTTTAATTTATTAATATCTCTATAATACATACATAGAGAGATTAATAAATTAAAATAAGGGTATAGTTTTCACTCTCAAATAAGCTAGAGAAAGGATAGGTTTCAACCATATCAACAGAATGAGTGTAAACAACTACAACAGTGTTATAGTGTTGATTTTAATACTGATGCAGTCAATTGTAACTGTAATAGTGATGTAGTCATGATTGTGGTAGTTATATCAACAATTATATCCTAAGATAAATCCAATAATATTATTATTTAGGATTTATTTTTTTAAAAGGGGATTTTTTAGATTTTTGTTGTTATTATTTTTTGAGTAAACTTGAAATCTCACATAGTTTAGAAGATTCTAGGAATAAGGAGAAAAAAGTTGTTGCTTTTAACCTCAATTATTTAGAATGTTATAACTACCTAGCTATAAGATAAGTAATAGGATTCTAGTAGGAAATTATTATATATGCTCTATAATATTTGATCTTTATAAATATTGTCCATGCATTGTAAATAATTTATCCAACACATATATCCAAAATTCTTATTTGGATAATAATTTGATTTTTATATACTTTTTGGTCTCAACTTGTAGAATATCCCAAGATGTGGTGATATCCTCCTACTAAAGGCAAGGAAGATATCCCTTGTTTACATAGGAAGAGGTATCCATGATCTATTATAGTATAATTATAGTATATTCCTTTTCTTTCTTACTCCTTCCTTTTCTTATTTTGTAGATAGACTAGATCTAAATCTCCTATGTGGATGGGTGTATACAACACATGCCTTGGAAAAATTTTGTATGATATTGGATTGAAAATATTTGAAGGATTAAATATATAGCCACTTGAAGTACTACCAAGGAGAGATCTAGACCTGAATAATTGATGGTTGAATTATGTTCCTATCATTTGGATTTTTTGTTATGGATCTAATCCATCATTCAGGGTTAGTTTTTTATTGAGATCTATAGACAAACAAGTAGGAAGCATGCAATCCTTATACTCACCCAACAAAATTTGATCATGAGAAATTTGGTAAAACCAATTCTACAAGTGTGTGTGTTTTAATATCCTCATTGAAAAAATTATTCCCTTTTTTAACCAATGCATTGTAGGACTTAGTACAAATTTGGGGTATTACATTCTTGTTGTAGTGGTTTGTCTAGGAATATTTTCATTACAATATAGTCAACTTTTCCATGTATGTGGACAACTATAAAAATCTTCAATAGGATCCTAATGTTTTATTTTTTAGTTAAGGGCTTATGTTGTGACTTGCATGACTATCCTATATAGGATTGAACCAATCAAATAATTTTTATAGTTGTGTGATGAGAAAATAAAATATCTCATTATTTCAAAGATAGGTCACATAAACTGCACATTTTTCCTAAAATACTATAGTTTAATGCCAAGTTGTTTGATTATTATTTATGTTAATGTTGATGCTAACATGGTAAATTGCAAAAAAAATTATTGTTGTTTGGATAGGTTTTCTACAGTTTTTGTGGTTATTTTGTATATTTTCAGCACTAAATAAATTGTAATAAAGGATAATGAAAAAATTGGAAGTGGAAGTCTTGGTTATTAATTTGAAAGTCTAACTTTTCTACATGTTTTAATATATTTCTTGTCCTTATTTTGAATTTTTAAGACAATGTGAAGTCAAATTCTACAAACTACACATTTGCCGGAAAAGTTGTAGTTTTATAATAGAAAATTGTAGGTTGCTCTAGAACATTAGCTATAGTTTTATGAAAAAAGGTGTCAAGCTTCAAAAAAAAGGTCAAAACATATTTTCCATGCATAAGGAGTAAGAGGGAATCATATCCATGCATCAAAGATCAGCCAATCATCCAAAAACCAAAAATTTTGCATGGATCAAACATTTAGCCACATGTTCTGGAGTAGTTCTAGGATTTTTTGCATACAAAAACTAGAATTAATGTTTGACCAATTTCAAATCACGAGTTTAAAATAGGACAATCCATCCATTTCAATATACTATCCTAACATATATATATATAATATATATTTATATATAATAAATATATATGTATTTATATGAATTAATCCTAGCCCTCCACCATGTTTTATCTCAGCCATCCATCCACCTCAATCCATACCACTTACCCAAATTTAATCTCCATCCTTCCTCATGTTTTAATCTCGATCACTCAAGTTGTGTTGTTGAAACCCTAACATGTCTAATGGAAGATTAGAAAAGAGGAGTCATTTTGACGACTTAGAACCCTAGAATCCCTAGGTACCCTGAGTTATAAATCCTTGATCTTCTAGGGTTTAATTATGTCAATATTAATTTGCAAAAAATTCTTAGAAGATCCCAAGCCCTAGCCCCTTTCATTTGTATCCTCGCCCCCATCGTCGTTGCTCGCATCCTTCCACTTCTACCACCATCCTTCTTACATGAACCAGGTCTGGTTCTCTCTCATCAATATTTGAATGTCCTCTCAAGCCGTTTGAGCACCCACCAAAGCCAATCGAGCACCCACAAAATCTAGTCGATCACCTACCAGATCCAACCAAGTGTTTGCAAGCATCTCATACACCAAATATGCAACTCTACAGACCTCGGGTGTTGTTAGGGAATCTTTGCAACTATCACTGGCATCATCTATGTAAATAGAAAATAGGAAGTTAGTATTGTTGATAAGGTAATAAATTTATTCATTTATTTTTATATTCTTATGCTTTTTTATAGTTTTATTACAGCATCTAGGGTTAGTGATTTTATTCTAAGGGTCTCACATAGTGGAGCCCTCATTACTAATATTTGTTGTTATTGACTATGTGCACATATAAGTATTACAATTGTTAGAAGTTGTTGAAGCTGGGGTGGACCTATCTAGGATACACAAGCCCACCCACAATCTCATTGGGATCAAAGACAAGCATGATGCCACCAACCATTATTTTCAACTAGGGTTTTGGAGAACCCTAGTCTTTGTAATTTTGTATCAACATAAGCATTGTAAAACCCCATATTTGGGGCATATTGATTGTAACATTTGATATCCACCTGCAATAATAAAGAGTTTTATCTAGTTTGTGCAATCTTTGTGTATTATTTTTCTTACTGTTATTTTATATAATTATTTTATTTGTGTTGCTTGAATTATTATTCGCAAATGGTGATCACGGTGGGACCCCTAAAGGATTGTCGATTTTAATTTACTTTATTACTAACTTTTTTTTTCTATTTATGTTCTATAGGTTTTCAAAAATTCAACCGCGTGATTTTTGCAAAGTTAGGGCTCTCTTGCATGGTCTCCTTATTAGATGTTTATCATCATAATGCTTTTAAGGTTCCTTTCCATTAGCTAGTTAGTATTAATCTTTGTCTTGTTAACCTAATGAGTCTAAGAGACAAGAGAATCAAAATGTTTAAAGCAATGTGTTGGATTTTTTTGGATCCCAAGACCTCTCCTAGACCTCTTGGTAAGATGTTAGATGATGCTTATCCTCTCATGGTTTTAATACTCATCCCTTTTAGCATTTCATTGCATTTTTGGGCCCAACTAACCTAACGTGTCACTTCGACATGAGGATAAAGAGCCCTAAAGTGGAGAGTTGGTTGCCTTTGGGCTCAGCTGACCTGATGTGTATCTTCAACTCCAAAGTGGTTTTGGCCACCTTTGGACCTAGATATCTTGATGTACCACTCCTTAATGATGAGATAGCCATATTTGGGTCTAGTTGTCCTAATGTTTCATTCTAGAGTAAATTTTTTATCATATTTAGGCTCGACTATCCTAACATTTCATTATGAAGTGAAAATATTATTGTCTCTTATCCTAGTTAACATAATGCATCACTCTAAAGTGATAATTTGGCCATATTAGGGCCCGAATGACTTGATGTGTTACTCTAAGAAGAGAAACAAGACCCCCAAAGTGATGTACTAGTTATCTTTGGGTCCTTGTCCTCATATGTTGACTCCTTATGGTAAATGGACACTGCCTTCCACAAATCTCTATGTTGTTCTTAAGATCACGTATTCCAATTATACCTTGCGCTATAGGATGATGTTGTCCCCGAGATAAATTTGGAGGTATGGGGGGATAGCAAGATTGCTTGAGACACAAAATCATCCACATTTGAGATTCCATTTTTGGGTATTATTATAAATAGTTCTCTACATGGCAAGCATGAATTCAATTTTAAAAGGTTAAGAAGTAGCACATTGTACTACCTCTAGTTTTCCTCTCTATTGCCTACTTTCTTCTTGATCCTTTCTTGTTGGTGCTTTGTGAGCTGCTCAAATCATCTAGGATAGAATATGGAAAATGAGGATCGACATGTGGAACCTACTTCCCTAACACTTGATAAAGACATCTAGGATATCTTTAGAAAAAGTAAATTTTTACCCTTTCTAAATAAATTCAATAGGTATGACCAGGATCTCTCGATGAACATGGCCCACTCATGGGATTATGGGAGAGTTAAATCCAGGGACATTGAGTTCACTATCATATTTCCTCTCATCATGGAGGTCTCCAGACTGGAAGCATTAGGTGAATGCATTAATAGAGAAAAGCATATGTTGGCTAAAGAATTGAATATTTTTGTGGGAAAGGTGAACACATGGAGAAATTCTAAAATGAAATCCTCTTTGATTCCCTTCCCAGCCCTTGGATAGAGTTGTTATCACCATAATGCAGTTGTTCACACTAGATGAGCATTTTTCAGTGTCAAGAGTTTTCATCTGGCCTTCTTCAAGCATATTCGACAAACAAGAAGATGAATGTCCTTGATTTCCTCTTCAAGTCTATTGACAAATCTATGTAACAGGTCCAAATTGGAAATACCTCTATTCTACAACACCAAGACTTACTAAAGATCATGTTCATGCATTCAACCAATAAAGGGGGCCATAATGGGGTGATGAGCCTTGATCTGGATTATGGAAGTTACTCTGATATGGAGAAGAAAACAAAATTCATGGAATAAACTAGGAAAGAGAATGAAGAATCCCCCATAACTCTAGGAAAGACATTGTTATGTATTTCAACTTTACCCCTCAAAGGAAAAAATAAATGATATTGACAACGTCAAAACATATAAAAGTGAAGTGAGGTTCAAAAAAGAATTAGAGCACAAGGAGGAGTTGGCTTTTTCTAGAGGATTATCTGAAATCCAAAGGTGTTCTAAACGCTTTATTCTTAGAGTCAAGAAAGAGGACGACTCTCCCATCCAAGTCATTTTCATCAAAAATTTGAATATCTTCTAGGATTCCTCCCCACCCCCTTTGTTAAAAAATAATTCTTATCCCTCAACCCAAAGAAAGAAAAGTAGTGTAGTTATCCCTTGAAGAAAGCTAAGCAAAGAAGTCCTCCCGTAAAGAAAGCAAAGGAGTGAAATGTTCCTCCAACCATGAAGAAAGCTATTGAGAGACCTCCAAAGTCTAATTCTCATCTCAAGATGACCCTCCAAGTCTTGAATGATATATTTAGTTCCATCAAAAGGGTTTGTTATATGTTAGTCTGCTATATGAATAAAGTGACCCTTCTCTTGGGAGATCTCAAGAAAAATATGGGTGATGCCTAACCTAGTTCTAAAAATGAAGACCCTAAAGAGGAGATCGATCAATAAGTATCATATGTGGACCTTAGTTTCTCTCTCCTCCTAGTGGGATGTCCCTAGTTCTTATCTTCTAAGACCTCCATGATGGTGCCTCTTCTTAGTTAGGATCCTCTTTTGTTGGTAGGATCCTTGTAGGTCTTTTCTGTGTTGTTTTTTTATCCTTCCTTTGTTGTCTTCTCTCTATCAGTTGCAAAAGGTTTGGGTACCCTTTCAAAATCCCTTCTTCTACCAAATAAAAAAATATATTAAGGAATAAAATGATATAAATAAGGAAGCAATTAATTAATTCAAATACATTCTCAAATATTGGGCATGATAACTAAGTTAATTTTTTGCAAAATATTCCATCAATTATCACATAGATATAAAATGAAATCTTGAAAATAAATATTCTATGAAAAATTTATATGAGAGTGTCTTCTCATTCCACCCTAACAAGGTATCTTGCCAAGAAGGATTTCCTACCAATTTAATTAATAGTTTTAGGATTTGTTGAAGAGTGACATGTTGGTTATGGTTACTAATGAGCCCCAAAAATGTCATATTTTGGGCTTATATTTGATATGAAAAGGATGCTTTATTTATCATTATGTGATATTTTATTGTAGTCATGATCCATCTTATGGATATTGTAGACAATAGAAATGGTTTGTATGTACATTAATAAACTAGAATAAGGGAGTATTTTTCACTCCTAGATAATATAGAGAGTATTAATTATAACCCCATAAATAAAATAAATGTTAGCAACTACATTAGTGTTATAGTCTTAATTATAGTATTGTTACAATCAACTATGATTATAATAGTGATGTAGTCATGATGGTAATTGGTATATCAATAGTTATATCCTGAGAATTATGATGGATTCCTTTTCTTAATTACTCCATCCTTTCTTATTCTATATATAGGCTAGAACAAAATCTTCCTTATGCATGCATGTATACAACACATGCCATAGAAGAATTTTGCATGATCATGGATTGAAAATATTTAAAGGATCATATATTCAACTAGTTAAAGTACTACCAAAGTAGATATTTAACCTTGAGCAAATGATGGTTGAATTGTGTCCCCATAATATGGCATCATTGTTAGGTATATAAGTCATAATTCACAATTATTTTTTCATTGAGATCTATAAAAAAGCAAGTGGGGAGCACACAACACCTAGCCTTGAAGGATTTCCTATAATTTTATTTCAACAATTTTAGGATTTATTGAATAATGATATGTTGGCTATGGTTAAAAAGGCCAAGAAAAATAAGGCTTTTCATAACCCCCCAAAATATTTTATTTTGGGCTCATCTTTAACATGCAAAGGATTCTTTATGCATACTATTATGTAACCACTTATTTTGATTATGATCCATCTTATGAATTTTGTAGATATTAGAATAATAGTTTATATATACCTATATCTATATCCATCTATCCATCTATATATATTATAGAGAGAGAATAATAAATTAAAATAAGGGTATAGTTTTCACTCTCAAATAAGCTATAGAAAGGATAGGTTGCAACCATATCAACAAAATGAGTGTAAGCAACTACAATAGTGTAATAGTATTGATTTTAATACTGATGTAGTCAATTGTAACTGTAATAGTGATGTAGTCATGATTGTAGTAGTTATATCAACAATTATATCCTAAGATAGATCCAAAAATATTATTATTTAGGATTTTTTTTTAAGGGGATTTTTTAGATTTTTGTTGTTATAGTAAATTTGTTGTGTAAACTTGAAAGCTCACATAGTTTAGAAGATTCTAGAAATAAGAAGAAAAAATGTGTTGCTCTTAACCTCAATTATTTAGAATGTTATAACTACCTAGCTATAAGATAAGTAATATTATTCTAGTATGAAATTATTATATATGATCTATAATATTCTATCTATATAAATATTGTCCATGCATTGTAAAGAATTTATCCAACACATATATCCAAAATTCTCATTTGGATAATAATTTGTTTTTTATATATTTTTTGGTCTCAACTTGTGGAATATCCCAAGATGTGGTGATATCCTCCTACTAAAGGCAAGGAAGATACCCCTTGTTTACATAAGAGGAGGTGTCCACAATCTATTATAGTATAATTACAGTAGATTCCTTTTCTTTCTTACTCCTTCCTTTTCTTATTTTGTAGATAGGCTAGATCCAAATATCCTATGTGGATGGATGTATACAACACATGCCTTGGAAGAATTTTTTATGATATTGGATTGAAAATATATGAAGTATTAAATATTTAGCCACTTGAAGTACTACCAAAGTAGAGATCTAGACCTGAATAATTGATGGTTGAATTATGTTCCTATCATTTGGATTTGTTGTTATGGATCTAATCCACCATTCAAAGTTATATATATATATATATATATATATATATATATATATATATATATATATATATATATATATATATATATATATATATATATATATATATATATATATATATATAACTTTGAATGGTGGATTAGATCCATAACAACAAATCCAAATGATAGGAACATAATTCAACCATCAATTATACTCAAGCATGCAAGCCTTATACTCACCCAACAAAAGTTGATCATGAGAAATTTGGTGAAAAAATTTCTCACCCATCAATTATATATATATAACTTTGAATGGTGGATTAGATCCATAAGTAGGGAGCATGCAAGCCTTATACTCACCCAACAAAAGTTGATCATGAGAAATTTGGTGAAAAAATTTCTACAAGTGTGTGTGTTTTAATTTCCTCATTGACAAAAGTATTCCTTTTTTAACCAATGCATTGTAGGACTTGGTAGAAATTTGGGGTATTACATTCTTGTTGTAGTGGTTTGTCTAGAATTATTTTCCTTACAATCTGGCCAACATTGCCATGTATGTGGACAGCTATCAAAATATTCAATGGGATTCTAATGTTTTATTTTTTAGTTAAGGGCTTCTATTGTGACTTGCATGACTATCCTATATAGGATTGGACCAATCAAATAATTTTTATAGCTATGTGTAATGAGACAATAAAATATCTCATTATTTCAATGCTATGTTACATAAAATGCACATTTTTCCTAAAATACTATAGTTTAATGCCAAGTAGTTTGATTATTATTTATGTTAATGTTGATGTTAACATAGTAAATTGTAAAAAATGGTATTATTGTTTGGATAGGTTTTCTACAGTTGTTATGGTTAATTTGTATATTTTCAACACTAAATAAATTGTAATAAAGTATAATGAAAAATAGGAAGTGGAAGTCTTGGTTATTAATTTAAGAGTCTAACTTGTCTACATGTTTAAATATGTTTCATGTCCTTATTTTGTATTTTTATGAATTCAAAATCTACAAACTGCATGTTTGTTGGAAAAACTACAGTTTTATAATAGAAAACTATAGGTTTCTCTAGAAAATTAGGGCAGCTAGCTACAATTTTATGAAAAAAGGTGTTAGTCTTCAAAAAAAGGGTCAAAACATATTTTCCATGCATAAGGAGTAAGAGGGAATCATATTCATGCATCAAAGATCAGCCAATCATCCAAAAACCAAAAAAAATTCATGGATTGAATATTTAGCCACATGTTTTAGAGTAGTTCTAGGATTTTTTGCATACAAAAACTAGAATTAGTGTTTGACCAATTTTAAGGTGCAAATGGTTAGCTAAAATGTTGAGATTTGGCATAAATCTTGCTTATGACTATTCTCCACAACAAATGGAGGAGTGAAAATAGGGCAATCCATCCATTTCAATATACTATCCTAAAATAGGTCCAAGGTATACACCAATTGGTTCGACCAAACCTTGTAAGGGGTGCGGAGGTCCAAGGTTCAAATATTTGGCCTCGCTAGACTGAACGTTTGTCCTTTTCTTGGTGCTTTTTGTAGATACCAAAATATAGCCACTTGTCATCCATTTGTACCCTTCAATCGCAACCACCCATTTATATATATATATATATATATATATATATATATATATATATATATATATATATATATATATATATATATATATATATGTATATATATGTATATATATATATGTATATGTATATATATGTATATATATACATATATATATAATAAATATATATGTATTTATATGAATTAATCCTAGCCCTCCGCCACGTTTTAATCTCAACCATCCATCCACCTCAATCCATGCCACTTTTTTAAATTTAATCTCCACCCTTCCTCATGTTTTAATCTTGGCCACTCAAATTGTGTTGTTGAAACCCTAACATGTCTAAGGGAATATTATAAAAGAGAAGTCATTTTGATGACCTAGACCCCTATAATCCCTAGGTACCCTAAGTTCTAAATACCTGATATTCTAAGGTTGAATTTTGTTGATGTTCATTTGCAAAAAATTCTTATAATATCCCAAGCCCTAGCCCCTTTCAATTTTATCCTCACCCCCATCGTCGTTGCTCGCATCCCTCCACTTCTACCACTGCCCTTCCCGTGTGAACCAGATCTGGTTTTACACCACTCTTATCAATCTTTGAATGCCCTCTTGAGCCATCTGAGCATCCACCACAGCCATTTGAGCCCCACCGGAGCTATTTGAGCATCCACCAAAGCCAATCGAGCGTTCATGGGCATCTCATACACCAAATATGTAGATCTACATCCCTTGGGTGTTGTTAGGTGAAAAGGATTGAAAATCCAACTAACTTCATATTATTTACAAACTCATTATATAGGCTCTAATGGCCCAAAATACATAACCAAACCCATCAAATCATGGATTTGATCCAATATGCTTAACCATAAGCTACAAAAGTGCAAAGGAGAATGCACGTAACTTCTAAGTTAAGAGGAAAGGAATAATGCTAACTATAAGATCCATTTTAGCTATCTTGAAGTACACACTTCCTACTTTGAGTTCACACTTACTAACTAACACTCTAAATGACAACTAGAAGATAACTAGTGCCCACAAGTGCATGTGAGAAGGAGACTCACTTACAATATTAATTTGCAAGAAATAAACTATGCAAACCTAGCTAGGAACTACTAGAGGGGTCATATGAGTGATCAAACATCAATCCTCATCATGCCTCCCCACAATAGAAGCATTGGCCTCCAATGCTTTCAGAAGAGTAGGAAAGTCACGGGACATCTGATGAAAAGAAATCCAACGAGCCTGATGCGGCAGCTGTCCTCGCCGAGCCACAAGATATGAGGTGGTAGACCCCTGGCGAGTCTGTCGAGTCTTTGTGTCATAGATCTGATCAGAATCCAATGGTAACTGAGAATCAGGAACCACGTCCATAGGATGACTGATAGCTGGTGCGGTCTCCAATGTAGAGTCAAAGTACAACTTCAAAAGATCTACATTGACGACGTCATGAATTCCCAAGTGTGCGGGAAGATCAAGGCGGAAAGCATTCTCGGACACCTGTTGAAGAATAGTATAAGGCCCATAGCGAATCGGTTTGATTTTACTATGAGTCTTATCAGTAAAACGCCGCTTGTCAAGATGCAACCAAACTTTGTCACCAACCTGAAATGGATGAGGAATTCGATGTCGATCCATGGCCTTTTTTGCTGCTATTGTGTCTTTTGCAAAATCTCAATCACCTTTGATTGAAGATTGTGCAAGTGCTGAATAAATGAGTGGGCCTTGTCTTGCTCCTTCTGAAGATGTGAAGTGACAGGAGAAGGCAAAGACAAAGGTAACTCATAAGGTGCCAAGGGCTGAAATCCCATACAAACCTCAAAAGGTGAGTGACCTGTAGAAGAATGTAGGGCCCTATTGTAGGCATGTTCAATATGAGTGAGACTCAAGTCCCACTTTGTTGGTGAAGCGTGATGATAGATTCGTAAACTTTGCACAAGGGTACGGTTTACCACTTCAGTCTGCCCATCGGACTGCGGATGATAGGCGATGGAAAAGTTAAGGGAAACTCCCAAAATTTTCCACAAAGAATGCCAAAAGTGACCCACAAAGCGTGAATCATGATCCGATATAATGCTGGTAGGTAGACCAAAGGAACGCCAAATGCTGTCAAAGAACAATTGGGCTAAGTCTGTTGCAGAACTTGTCTTGCGGCATGGAATAAACTTAGCCATCTTACTGAATCTGTCAACCACCACGAACACACAATCATGTTGTCGCACTGTCATGGGAAAACCACTAACCAAATCCATGGAAATGCTTTCCCAAGGACGGGAAGGAATGGGCAAAGGCATGCCTAAGCCAAACTTCCTCGTTAGCTGGTTTTGAGCGACAACAAACCGCACACTGTTTGAGAAATCTCAACACATCCCTCTGCATTTTAGGCCAGTAGAAAAATCTTTGCAAGTGATGAAGTGTTTTGTGCTTCCCAAAGTGACCACCATAAAGTGTAGAATGAGCTTCCTTAAGAAGTGACACTCTAGGCTCACAAGGAACACAAACCTTATCCAATTTGTAAAGAAGTCCTTCTTTGATGTAGAAATCTTGGAAAGGACGCAAATTGGAAGAAGAAGGCTTACTCACTTGCTCAAATATTTTCCCAAAATCAGGATCCTGTGAATACTGATTAGGCCAAGTCTGAAATCCCAAGTGTGAAGTGGACATAACTATTAAGGCAAGAGCGGCAGGAGGCCTACTCAAACAATCAACAACAATATTACTCTTCCCCTTTTTGTACTTGATCACCAAGTGAAATTGTTGGAGGTAAGAGGCCCACTTCATATGTCTTGATTCTTCAATTTTACTTTGAGATTGTAAAAACTTGAGAGGCATATGATCAGTGTGTACTACTGTATATTTTCCCAAAATATAATGTCTCCAGTACTTGATAGCTTGAACTAATGCATACAACTCCTTGTCATATGTAGAATAGTTCAACTTAGCAGCAAAAAAGTTTTTGAATGATAAGCAACTGGATGACCATTCTGTTTGAGCACAGCTCCTAAGGCAACTTTAGAGGCATCCGTTTCAATCTCAAAAGGTTGAGAGAGGTCAGGTAAAGTTAACACAGGTGTTGTACAAAGTTTCTTTTTGAGTTTCTCAAAGGCAATCTCTTGGCTTTTCTCCCAATGAAATGGAACTTTAGACTTAGTGAGATAATGCAATGGAGTTGCAAGGGTGGAATATTGAGGAATGAACTTGCGATAAAAATTCGCAAGTCCTAGGAAACTCCTTAACTCAGTGAGAGTTGAAGGAGGGGACCACTTAAGTAAAACATCAACTTTTGTGGGATCTACCTGAATTCCACTTTCACTAATCACATAACCAAGGTAAGAAACTGAAGTATTGCCAAAAGAACACTTGGAAGAATTGGCATATAATTGATTCTTCGCAAGAAGATCAAGTGTATGATGGATATGCCTAAGGTGTTCCTCCCAAGTCTTTGAGAATATCAATATATCATCAAGATATATTATTACAAATTTGTCAAGTACATCACGAAATACATCATTCATCAACCTCATGAAGGTTGCAGGAGCATTAGTAAGACCGAAGGGCATGACCAACCATTCAAAGAGGCCCATATTCGTCTTAAAAGTTGTCTTCCATGTATCCTCAGCTTGGATACGCACTTGATGATATCCACTTTTGAGATCTATTTTTGAAAAGAACTTAGCTCCTTGGAGCTGATCTAATAAATCATCAATGCGTGGTAGTGGATATCTATTCTTTATAGAAATTCTGTTCAAAGCACGAAAATCAATGCACAATCTCCAAGTGCCATATTTTTTAAGAACCAACAAAATAGGTGAGGCACAAGCAGAAGTACTTTCCTTAATGAAACCCTTAGACAACAAATCTTCTATTTGCCTTTTTATTTCTTCATTTTGCAAAATAGATTGTCTATACATGGGAGCATTAGGTAGTGAAGAACCGGGAATGATTTCAATGTTGTGATTAATTGTGCGAATTGGAGGAAGAGACTTTGGCTCCTGAAATATGTGTGAGTAATTTTGCAATATTTTATCCATTGAAGAGTGTTGCTTTGGAATGGATGTGGATGTAGGAGTATTTTGAGAGCGAATGAAAATTAGAGCAACGTCACCACCTTTTTTAATTACTCTTTTTGTTTGCTTGGAATTTAGAATGATGTTAGGAGTGTTGGTGCTTTTAATGAGAAAGACCTGACCATATTTTTGAAGTGTGTAGGTTCTTTTGAAAGCATCATAAACAACTCTCCTATCATACCGAAAAGGTTGTCCAAGCAAAATCCCACAACAATCCATAGGAGTCACATCACAAGTGACTTGATCTATGAAATGTGGGCCAAGTGCAAATTTTAATGTGCAAGTGTGAGTGATTTCTGAGCCCCTTCCACTATCCTTCCAACCCAAAGAATAAGGTTGAGGATGAGGCTCCATAGGTAACTTCAATCGCTCGACAATGGACCTCGCAATTAGATTTTTCTGCGAGCCATTATCCACTATACAATCTATTGCAAAATTATGGAGCAAATGAGCTCGAGTGATGAACAAAGCATCACGAGCGCCCCCGGATGAACTTACATTTACCAAGGTAACCTCATTGAGCTTACCTCGTAATTTTGTGTATACTCTACTTTCTCCTACTAACTCAAGGGGACCTTTGGAAGCATCCTGTTCTTGAGTAGTGATGACTAAACTTTTCTTCTTAAGCTTAAAACAATCAGCTTTTTCATGACCTTTCTTCTTACAATAGTTACAAAAAATTTTTAAGAAGAAGAAGGTTTGGAAGAAGAAGAAGAAGAAGGAGTAGAAGCGGAAGGGGAAGGAGAAGAAGGAGATGGAGAAGAAACATTCTTCTTTTGAGCAAAATTCTTCTTTTGTGAGAAAGAACTATTCCCTTTTGATGAGTTTGCAACCACTTGAGTAGCAAGTGCACGGAATGCCTGCGAATGCGCCTTAAACTTGTCCTCCGCAAGTTGCGCCTGGTTGAAAACTGAATCCAATGTGTCCATAGAAACAAACATAATTTCCCTGTACAAATGTTCCAACAAACCACTTTGAAATTTGAGAATCAAAGCTTTAATATCTTCCTCCACATTCAAAAGTATCCTGTACCTGTTGAATTGAAAGATATATTCCTGCACAATCATATTAGTACCTTGTCGAAATCGAAACCACTTAATGACCAATTCCTTAGAATAATTGGAAGGATAAAAATTGGTCTTAAGACAATCTACAAGCTCATCCCATGAGGTGAGTTCATCATGACCTCTTTTTCTTTCAACAAGTACTTTAGCTAAACCAGAAAGTTTTAGTTTAGCATATGGAACCATATCCTCATCTGAAAGCTGAGTGTAAGAAAACCAAGAACTCATGTCAAGAATCCAACTATTCAAGACTTCAGGGTTCCGGGATCCATCATAAAGTGGTACTTCACAATGAACTCTCAGGCGAGAATCATGAGCAGAAGTTGAAGCATTATGGAGAGAAATATCATTTACCTTCATTGCAAGGTTACCAAGAACTTTTGCCATGGTAGTATCATTAGCTTTATCTGCTAAAGCATTTACAACATGTGCAAGTTCTGCCACTTGGGCAGCCAAGTCAGAAGCCATGTGAGACCGGGTATAAGCCAGGAGTAAAAGGGAAAAGCACTAAAAAATCAAGGAAAAATTGAAGGTTCCTTGTTACAATGTTGTGCCCTGAATTGAAAAATACTCCTAAGGCTCAAAATTTAAAAATTTAAACTAACCTAAGGTTTACAATTTATATTTTATTAATTTAAAAATAACTTAATTAAAAATTAAATTTTAATTAATCAAAGATTAATTAATTTAATTAAGTTATTAAAAATTAAATTAATAAAAAATAAAAATTACATGCATAACCTTAGAATAGTAAAATTTAAAAAATTACAATTTTACCCTCGGTAAGACCGAAACTGCACTCCACCTGCTTGCATGAATTTCAAAACTTCAGTGGCACATTTCTCGAGGCACCAATTTCAAGACCAGGTGCAGTTGAGATTCGGGCAGTTTTTGAACCAGGGACCTCCTGTCCCTTATTGGGAACAACACACACTTGAGGGTCGTGCAGGCCGTGCCCTGGTGCCATCAGGTGTCTGGCCTAACACGACAGGGACACGCCAAGGTGTCGCACGCCCTATGAGCATGCGCACCGCTATCAGCTACCAACGTTGGCCGTAGGCCCTAACGCTATCAGACCTGACAGCAGTCAGGTCAATAGCTGACAGGTCGCAGGCGGCCACTCTGGCATTGTCAGTTGACAGCGATGGCCGTAGGCCCAAACTATCATACCTGACAATCGTCAGGCCGACCGCTGACAAGCCGCAGGCAGCCGCTCTGGAGCTATCAGGCGACAGCGATGGCCGTAGACCCAAACTATCATACCTGACAGCCGTCAGGCTGACCGCTGACAAGTCACAGGCGACCGCTCTAGCGTTGTCAGGCGACAGCGATGGCCGTATGCAGCACTGCCATGTGCGATCTAACACGCACGAAGGTGGTCGCGTGCTTCCAAAGATGCACCGGTGCTGCCGAAAGTCGAACTCTGGCTCAATGAGCCCCTTCGGCTTAATTTTTTTTTTTTTACAATAAAATTAAAAATTAATATATCAAAATAATATATTAATTTAAAATTAAGTTTGCTAACAAAAATGAAATTTTAAATTAACCAGAAGGTTAATTTAACTACATGAAAAACTTAAATTTTTACAAATATTAGCAATTTTTGAAGGTAAATTACCTTCAAATTTTCTAACAAATTGCTAATTGCTATAATATCACCAAGACCCCTTCAGTAGCTCTCCTTTCAAGATCCAGTCGACACACGACCAACGTTTGAAAGGCAACTAGACCCAAGTCGACACACGACCTGGTGTAGATGCTCCTCAGTCTTCAAGACTCCTCAATGGCAGAAACCTCAGGAACAAAAGGCTCCCTAATTCGCATTTCACCGATAGGAGAAATCCAAACCTGCCAAGGGATTTTTGTAAGAAATAAATCGGGGTAAACTTCTCCTATACTTCTTGAGCATACGGAGAAAGTTGGAACGAGGATTTTGACGCCTAAGGAACTTCCTTCTACGAATGGTTTTCAAGCTCCCCTTGAGCTTGAACCGAGTCCTCAATGAGAAAAAGTTTCTCATAAGAAAACTAATCTATCTCCTACCCTCTCACCTCACAAGCCCTAGTGCAAACTTGAACTAGGCTCTGATACCAATGAAAAGGATTGAAAATCCAACTAACTTCATATTATTTACAAACTCATTATATAGGCTCTAATGGCCCAAAATACATAACCAAACCCATCAAATCATGGATTTGATCCAATATGCTTAACCATAAGCTACAAAAGTGCAAAGGAGAATGCACGTAACTTCTAAGTTAAGAGGAAAGGAATAATGCTAACTATAAGATCCATTTTAGCTATCTTGAAGTACACACTTCCTACTTTGAGTTCACACTTACTAACTAACACTCTAAATGACAACTAGAAGATAACTAGTGCCCACAAGTGCATGTGAGAAGGAGACTCACTTACAATTATTAATTTGCAAGAAATAAACTATGCAAACCTAGCTAGGAACTACTAGAGGGGTCATATGAGTGATCAAACATCAATCCTCATCATTAGGGCATCCTTACAACTATCACTAGCATAATTTATGTAAACAAAAAATAGAAATTTAGTATTGTTGACAAGGTAATAAATATGTTCATTTATTTTTATATTCTTATGCTTTTGTTTATAGTTTTATTGCATCATCTATGGTTAGTGATTTTATTTTGAGGGCCTCACACAGTGGAGCCCTCATTACTAATATATGTTTTTATTTACTATGTGTAGGTATAAGGATTACAATTATTGGAAGCTATTGAAGCTAGGGTGGCCCTATCTAGGATACACAAGCCCACCCACAACCTCATTGGGATCGAAGACAAGTGTGAAGACACCAGCCATTCTTTTCAACTAGGGTTTCGGAGAACCCTAGTCTCTATAATTTTGTATCAACATAAGCATTGTAAAACCCCATATTTGGGGTATATTTATTGTAACATTTGAGATCCACCCGCAATAATAAAGAGTTTTATCTTATTTGTGTAATATTTATGTATTATTTTGCTTACTGTTATTCTATATCATTATTGTATTTGTGTTGTTTGATTTATGATTCACAAATGATGATCATGGTGGGACCCCTAAAGGGTTATCTATTTTAATTTACTTTATAAATAACTTTTGTCTTCTATTTCTTTCCTACAAATTTTTAGAAATTTGACCGCATGATTTTTGTAGAGTTAGGATTTTTGGAAAGTTGAAAAATTGACTGAAAGTTGTGTGGACGCCCTGCATCACTCAAGGGATGCCCTACAACATTCATGGAACACCTTGCTACATTCTAGTGGCTCTAGGGTGTGTTTCACAGAGTGAGAAAAAGATACATAGGCTTCCTGATAAGTCTACTTCAAAATCCTAACTCACTACTATTGTCGTTTCCTTGCTTTTTATAAAACATTAATAAAAATAACATCATTATTTTTTGTTAAAAACAATCATATTTCACTTGCATTTTAGGCATTTAGAGTAGACTTGCATTCACATTCATCATAGTTCACATTTTAGATTTAAAATTTTGTTATTTTTTGGTGTGTTTTATTCAATATTTTGCATATTGTTTTCATGTAAAATGACAATTGCATAAAATAGTTGCATAATAGGGTTAAGAATTTTTGTTTTTACTTGTTTAAATAGGAACAAGATCATAGTATATAAGTATACTCCCACATTTGGTGATTTGAGGTGGAATATTAAGCAAACCCTCTACTATTTAGAGTGGGTCATAAGAGGTGTACCCTACATTCTTTTGAGGAAATTAGTATTTATGTATTTGGCTTCTGATATAGACCTGTAAAATTGGTTATTTTTGACATTGTATGTACACATTAGAAAACATGAAATTTTAAAATGAATCACACAATGCACATTTCACAATAAATAGTTATGAGTTGGATTTCATCACCAATAATTGCTTGAGATTTTAATAGTCTTCTAGGTGGTAGTGCCTATATTCTACGTAAAACTTGTCTATTCCCTTGCTTGAAAATGCTCCTTCTTTTCTATTTAGCACTTTCCCTTGCTTGATAATGCTCCTTCTTTTCTATGTAGCACTTTTCTTGATAATGCTCCTTCTTGCTTAGTAACATTCTCTTCTCCTTTACACTTGGCACCAAATGCTCCTAATCTCCATAATAACAAATGATGTTAGAATTTCTATCAATCGCTCCTTTTTTTTGGTGTTCTCCAGTCCTTTGTAACACTTTTTTTTTTAGCTTTGGTGGCTTCTTTATTTTGGTGCTCAGATTCTACTCTCCAACGTTACAACTTTCCTTGAGTAACACTTTCTTCTATGGAACTCTGTCTTCTTCTCTATCCAAAGATGGTGGATATTCTCTAGAATGGTGGTTCCTCCTTTAAGATGGTGGTGCTTCCTCTTGATATTTGTGGTTCTTCTATTCTTGTCTATTGGTCCATTCACCTTGCAATGTTGGGGTGCTCGGCTTCACTTTTATACCTTTATTTTCATTTTCCTTCAAGTGACTCTTTGATAAGTGCAAAAACTATTTGGATCTTCCAAATAATGCACAGTTTTTTTGTTCTCCAAAAAACTCCTTTGTAGTGACGCTTTCTCTTAACCTTGGTGGCTCCTCCTTGAACTTGGTGGTTTGTCCTTAAGCAACACTCTAGAAATTTTAACATTTTCTTCAACAATTTTTGAGCTCCCTTCTTTGTGACCAGTATGCTTTCATTTTGTTGCACTTACTTTAAAACTTTCTTGACTCTATGCTTGGTGGTTTATTTTTTTGTGACTCTAATTTTTTAATTTGTGCCAAAACGTTTACCTTTTGGATAGTAAATTGTATTCATTTTTTTCTATATACTATTGGTTTTTTTTACTATAAAAAAGTGAGAAGTTATTTTTTATCTTTTCTAACTTCTCCTTTATTTTCTATAGGTTATAATACCTTGTGAATGTTATCTTCTCTAATATTTGAATATATAAACTTGATATCTTTACTTTTGCTACTTTAAAACTCAAATATGGTGTTTTCAAAAAACTTAAATAATACTTGGATAAAAACTTTAATAACACCAATTTTTAAACCTTATTTTGGCCTCCTTTGTAGCAAGCTTCCATGGTGATTTGGTTCACCTAATTTCTGCCCCATATTTTTAAATTTTGCAGCTCTCCTTTCTGCTTAATTGATGCCTCAACATTATCAATTTTGTAGCTCTAATTGCTGCCCATTTTTTTTTTCCTTTTAGCCTTTAATTTGCTATCTGAAAATATGATTTTTGTGGCTCCAATTCTCCTACAACTTTGTTCTCTCAGACTCTAAAATTTATAGCTATTAGTGATGCCAAAAATGTTGCCCTCTTGCTGTCCTAAACTTTGTAATTTTTAGCTTCTCATGTATCCAATTCCTCCTTTATTTTTTTGTTCTTAACTCTCTCGAATTTTCTAGGAAATTCCTCCATTTCGTAGATCTAATATCGCTTCTAATGTTGCCCAATTTTATTAATTTATTGTCTTCTTTTTCTTCTAAATCCTCCTTTAATTTATTGTTTAACGGTGCTTCAAAATCTGCCCAACTCTTCTCCAAAATGCAGCTTTATGTCACCTTCAATTTGTTGTCCTGTGACTCTTCAACTTCTTTGTAAATCAGCCTTCAAGCCTTTAATGGTAGTCTTCAAATTTCTCAAATTGGTGGCCTCTTCTACCTTCTTTCTCCTCCTTAGCTCTTGTCAAATTTTGAATTCAAACTTGGCCTATTTAGTTGGCCTCTTTCTCAAGAATTTGAATGTCTTGAGATCTTCAAAAAACCTTTCCAAAATTTGGTAAACTTCTTGCCAAATCATTCTTCCTTTTGGGCTTGTTATCAAATGGTAAAAATAGTCCCAAATTCTTCTTTTCAAGAGCTACTCCTTCTTGCAATATTTCCCCTTGAGCTTTCTTCAAATATTCTCCAATGGCCACTTCTTCAATTTCTTCAATAGGGTTTTTTAACCTTCTTCTTCTTTCTCCTTTCAACTTTTCTTGAGATCTCTCCTTTTGGATCTTCAAATTTTGCATCTTCTCAAATTTTCAATAGGAGTTTTCCTAGTCCTCCTCTATCTTCAATATTCTATCTTCTATCTTCCAAATCTAATATTTCTTCAATGGGACCTCTATCTTGGGTCTTCTCCTTCTCAATTTACAATATTCAATCTTCTATGGAGACCTCCTTCTTAGGTATTCTCAATCTTCTATCTCCAATATCCAATGGGGACCTTTTCCTTGAGTCTCCTCTTTCTTCAATATTCAATATGACTTCTTTGTCCTCTTTATCTCTTCTCAATATTCAATATCCAATCTTCAATGAGGAATGCTTCTCTTGAGTATCTTCTTTCTTCAATGTCTATTTTTTTTGCAACAAAGAACTAATCCCTATACGAGGAAAGCACATAGAATTTTAGGCAATCGAAGATGACATTCTTCTCATCCTATTGTAGGAAGCTTCTCAACTTATGAGAACTAATTTTTTGAAATAAAAAACTCTATATAGTAGCAAGCAAATCCATGCAAATCTCTAGATCTCTACAAGTCAATAAATATAACTAGTTATCCTTAAATCTAGTAGAAAAAGATATATGTTGAGTCCTAGTCTTCACGAGTTTTCCTACAAACCTGTGGAAATACTCTAGCCAGAAATAAATTCTTAAAATTTTAAAAATGAGATCTCCCTATATTCTTTTAATTTCTCTTGTGGATCTCTCTATCTCCTATCAATCTAAGTTGTGCTCTGATACCACTGTTAGCTTTTGATGCTATATATTTAAGGAAATGCAACCACATGGACTAAAATGAGCATGCAATATTAAATATATGATAATAAAAATATACTAAGTAGAAAAAACTTAAAAATTTTCTACAATAACTCATAAAACTTCCATTAATGAAAGCTCATGAAAATAGGATCTTCATATAAAATATGGAGATCTCAAATGCTCCATGCTTCATACAAGTTCTACATTGTATCTAACTTGTATTCTACTCTACTCTCACTTATGCTTTCTTTCCTCTATTTATCTCTTATCTATAAAAGGCCTATATATAATGAGTGGCCTTTCACCTACCTATGCCTCTTCATATTTCTATTTTATGACTCATGTACACATGTACTACATGCACATTTACATCATCAAGTACTTTGTACATTCTAACACTTGTGCATTTATTACATTGCATAAAGTAGATACTCAAATCCTAATATAAAATAAACTTCCTATTATAAAAATGTACCCATTATGGTACATTAGCATGTACCAAATAATGTGATATATTCCAAAATTTCTCCCCTATTTTTTCCCTATTTGCACATGTTTATGCTTTATCTCATTCATAACTATTTGATTTCCATTCATGCTTGTATTTTCCATTTCTATCAAAGCATTCTTATTTCAGCATTTCATTTCTATTTTCAGCATTTTAGTTTTGTTTCACTATTTTATTTTTGTAGCATTTAACTTTCTATCCTTTTCAATTTCAGTACTTTACTTTTCTGTCATTCCAATTCTAGCAAATTTAATTTAGCATCTTTTTCTTCAGCAAGTTCAATTCCTACAAATAGTTAGTTTTTATTTTCATGCAAGTGTGTCAATTAACATAGCTTCCTTTTTGCAAAGATTTCTAGATTTACTATGATAATGTAGTGTCTTAATATTTAAGTTGTAGTTCCAAGATCTCTAATATCGTATACAACCTTAGGATGTCACCCCAAATTTTACAAATTAAATTAAATGATGAGCATTAACGACACTAATAATTTTTGGAACCATTTTTGGGGAGCAAATTGGCATTGTTAGAGAAGAAACAAATTGTTTAATGTTAATTTTTCATTGTAAAATTGACAACTTCACATACATTGCTTGGAATTATATTTTGGATATTAGGACACTAGAATATGAGTGTTTTTTAAAAAAATATGAATAGACTTGGACATAAAATAAAATTTTCACAAACCATAAGAAGAAGACATTCACAACAAGAGGTTGAACCTATGCCAAAGTTGTTTGAATTAATGATTCCCAAAAATGTTGGAATTTTCAAATAATCACAATCATCTACTTCAAGAAGTGTAGGATCCCTTGAGAAAGCATTACAGTAAGGGAAAATTAGTAATGCAACACCACTTTCCCTTAAAATCTCTATATAATCAAGATAATTTAAAATGATCTATAATTTTTACAAATGCATAATGGTAGTCTTACAAGAGAATCAAAAAAGAGCCAGTAATGTGCTCCACCTTGGTGTAACTAGTACATATGCTAGAACTTTCCAATACCCTGTTTTATTATATCCTAATAAAAACTCTCCTATGAAAGTCATTTCACCTTTTGTATTACCAAATTTTAAGGGAGTTACATCTCAAGACCTTAATCTATTTGAGTTTAATAGTGTATGCCAAACCTATGACTATACCAATGACAATCAAAAGCTCAAATTATTTCCTTCCACTCTTAAAGACTCGTCCCTACAATGGTTTATAACCTTAGCACCTAATTCAATTCAAACCTAGGATGAAATGGAAAATATATTTTTGAATAAATACCAATAATATTGTCAAGTAAAGAATCAAAGGGATGAATTGTTTAGAATGAAACAAGAGGAAGATGAAACTTTAGAAGACTATCTAGATAGATTTTCTTTTATTCATAAGAGATGTAGAGGTGTTGAACCAGAACTTAGTAAAACCATATTTTTGAGAGGACTACAAGATGATTCAAGATATTTATTGGATATTATCTAAAAAATAAATGTGAATACACTTGATTTTCAAGAAATCATTAAAATTTGTAAGAATTATTCTCGTACAAGACATAGAAAATGCAAAAATGGTAACAATAAAAATGCTTTGAAAGAATTCATGAAAGATTTTGTTAATCTAAAAGTTGATATTTAAGTACATCTTAACACAAAATTATATGAAATGAACATAAATAATAGATCCACTAAACCTTTAAGCATATATTGTTCAAGTTGTAAGAAGAAGCACTCTCTTCAGGAATGTCATTTGAATAAGACTTCTATATATGCTATATGTAGAATTTGTGAAAAATGATATCCTACAAATCAATTTCATTTATTACCAGGACTTAAAAGCATCTTGGAAAAATAGTCTCAACCTATGAAAAACTTAATTTTGTAGGACAAAGACAAGGGGATAATTTTACTAAATATCCATATCAAAATGCTTCTCGATTTCCTACAAATTAGGGAAATAATCCTTGGTATATGCCATGGTCTACTTCAAATCCACTTCAAAAATATTGGAGTCAACCACCATGGGCATACTTCCAAGAATGATCTCAACCTATATGGATGAATCAATAATGGAATTAACAATATCCACCATGGTTGCACTCACAAATTTAAGGACAACAATGGGTACAACAACAACAATCATACCAAGGGCAAAATCAGTATCAAAATCAACAACAAAATTTGTTGCCTAATTCCACCCATAATTTCCCTTAGGGATAACAACAAAAACAAGCAAAACAACCTTCACTTTTGGCTTAACCTATGGTTAATACCAACAGTGTTAAATAGGCAACCCCTATCTATATGGTTGAATCGAAAGATATAGCCATGATAAATATCATTGATTATAACAACACTCAATTGTGTTAAAAAAAAAACTTCCTAAACTTATTCCACCTATCATTGTATAAATGGGAGCTGATGAGAATAAACAAGAATACCCATCTACACTAAAATGATAAAAAAACAACCTCTCTCAAGGTGATTTAACAAAGAAAGTACCGTATCCTAAATTATTTGAGATATCAAAAATAACATCTTCAAAATTAGATTTGGTAAAGGAATTAAAAAATTTAAATGTTACAATCCTTTTACTATAGGTTGTTAAATATGTACCTATTATTAACCAGACTATTCAGAACATATGTATTAAGCGATAAAATATTCTCCAATAGAGACTCTTATCTCAACTACTCAAGGATGAATTATATCGATGAAAAAGAATGGGGAAGGGGTAAAGTTCTTGACTTATACAATAGAAGGAGGGGATCTTGTTTTTAAAAAGGAAGGGCCCCTCTCTAAAAATAAGGAGAGAGGATGGAAGAAGGGTCTAGGAAGAAAGAAGAAATTATACCCTAAAACCATACAAGTAGATGGAAAATTAGTAGACTTGCTTGCAGGAAAACTTACTCCACCTAAGTATGGTGATCCAAGAAGCCTATGGTTTCTTTAATTAGATGAGGGATATAAAATTAACATTTCAAATTTGGCCACCATAGTTGTAAAGGATCATGTAGAAGAATTGGATTCATCTAAAAGGATTATTTTTTAAGATAAAAATGTTCTAATCAAAAAATTGTATGATTTAGAGCTTGAAGATGAACCAGTTATTGTTTGTCGATTACTATAAAAAATTAAATATTTATCACTCATTTCAATACAGTACCATTCTTTTAATTTACCACATAAATGGCATAATCATCTTCTCTCATATTTTCATTTTCCTATATCAAATTTAATTTTGTCAAAAATTTCTTTTGATAAAGATACATGAATTTTTGTAAAATCCCTCAAGATTTTGCTACTAATTTGCTTACTATTTTTATAGAATGTGATACTTCTAATGAGTTCACTGGTTGTAGGAAATAAGACTTATGCCCAAACAGAATAGTAGCTCCTGGTGACCACCTACAGGTGGAAATATAGAGGTGTTCACAAGAGGTAGGTGGGATATGATGCATACAATGGCTTGTGAGTACATGGACGCTCACTAAGGTAAAATTCATATAGGACATCTTGTCTTCTACATCACATACATGTTTTCTTGACAAAGTATTATTATGTTATTAGAAAATGCATGGTTTTTTGGTATACCTATTGTGTTTTTATGATTACACATAATACCATAATAATTGGTAAATGTAAATATATATATATAGTAACAAAATAATAAATAAATTATATATAATACACACACATATATATTTATATATATGCATTTTTATAACAACTAAGCATTATCATGAGAATAGTGTGAAAATAAAAATTAAATATATATATATATATCAAAATTTGACTTTATGTTTACCACTCAGCAATCTCTAACCATCCTCTTCTTTGCATGGTATTATTGCATGGCTATTAGTGAACACCTTCCTCAACCTATATAAGTTAAGTGCTAGCTTTCCTTAAAAACATCTCTATTCTGGGAACTGTTAGTGAGCGAGAGTAATCTTCTCCAAGGGTTGGGAAATTGTGTCTTACAAGTAATGAATTTCCAAATTAATATATCTCTTTGTGTACATTGTGTGATATATTATTAAAAGGATGTTGCTAATTATTTTAATGGATGAAATCTGAATTAAGTTTTTCTTAATATAAAATAAATAACTTAGAAGATATACAAATAAATAACAAGATGCTTTGTGTTTGATTGAGATTGAAGTGATCTATGTTTATAATCCCCATATGACTGGAGCATCCAAGACTTAGTTTGATGTTATACTAAGGTTTCATTATGCAATAATCTTCTTGGTACTATGTGGTATTTCTTAATGTTTAAATGATAATTTAGAAGTTCCATTTGTATGAAAAGTGCATTGGTAGAATATATCATTTTTTTATGAATAGAATGCATTTTATATAAGCCAAGTTGTTCCCTAAAGTTGCTTACTCTCTATCTTTCCAATCGATGTTGAAATGTTATCTCCAACAAAACCTTAGTGTTGTATGAATTTTTCCACCTACCTTTGTTGAGCAAGACATTGAAGAAGTTTTGTCATTGTTGTCAACATAGTCAATTAGATCTAATGATGCAGTGGACAAACAGTTCAGAAGTCATTCAGATGCAGAGTACAGAAGTTCAAAGGTTATTCAGAGCATGGACAGTAAGTTTCCAAGAATACCATAGTAACCCACTTGCAAAAAATCCAAGAAAAAAACAAGTAAGAAAAAGTTTGCAGACGGCTGGAAAAACTGTCTCGATTTTGTGACATGTTGGAAAAGAGAGAAAATTCGGGCAGAACTGTCATGATTTCATGACATGTTGGAAGATAGAGACGAAGCTGGAAAAACTATCATGATTTTGCGACATGTTGGCAGAAAAGGAGAGCAAGTTGGAAACTGTCACGATTTCGCGACATGTCTCATTTTCGCGACTCGAAAAGTGCAGGAAGACAGAGAAGGAAAAGTGTCACGTTTTTGCGACGTTCTGCAAAGAAGGCTGTACGGACGGAAAAAGTGGCACGATTTCATGACATGTTGTAGAAGATAGAGTCCACAATATCAACTGTCGAAATTTCGTGACAAGATCGAATAGAGAGAAAGTGGTTCAGGAACTGTTGCGATTTCGTGACATGATGCAAAGTTCCAAGTGAGGACTGTCGCGTTTTTGTGACATGCTACAAAGATCAAGTTGAGGACTGTCATGATATTGTGACATGCAGCAAAGGGAAAATCCTAAAATGAGAAGCGTCGTGAATTCGCGACAAGCTACAAAAGAAAGCGTACGGAAGCCAGAAGTGTCGCGATTTTGTGATAGGCTGCTAAGAAAGTGTACGGAAGCCAGAAGTGTCACGATTTCGTGACAGGCAGTGGAGAAAGCTTTCAGAAGCTGAAAGTGTCATGATTTTGTGATAGGTAGAAAATATAGCGTACGATTACAGGAAGTGTCACAATTTCTCGACAAGTAGAAAAAATAGTGTACGGATGCAAAAAGTGTCACTATTTCACGACAGGCAGCAGTGAAGAAGCTAGCAAGATGAAGATGTCACGATTTCATGACATGTCACAGTTTCGTAGCCAGAAGGGGAGTGCAGACTCCAATGCATGAAGATGTCGTTATTTCGTGACATGTCACAGTTTCACGACTCTAAGAGGAGAGAGACTGTACGACGCCAAAAATGTCACGATTTTGCGACAAAAGTAGAGAAGAAGGCCTTGAAGAAAAAAGGGTCACATTTTCACAACAGGAGTAAGGATGACGTCAGCAAAAGTTAGAAGTGTCACGATTTCATGACAAGAACGTTGTCAAAGCAGACAAAGGCCAAAAGTGTCATAATTTTGTGACAGCAGGAAAAATAAGGTGTACAGCTATAAAAGGTGTCGCGATATCACGACATATTGTAGTTTCACGATAGAAGCTACAGGAAAGTGACATAGGCGACAGAGGTGGTTGAATCGACAAAGTTGAATCTAGGTCGACAAAAATTAGGGTTTTGTAGTCGACGATCTTTAGGGTTACAACCGACTATAGTTCAAGATTTGATATTGAAATTTCTATTATTTAAGGAGGGCTATTTTTGGAGATTGTAGTGTGGTTTGTGTATCAAATTTGTGTGAATTAAGTGCGTGGGGTGCAGAGGTTGAGTCGTGTCGATCTAAGTGCGAAGTGTGATCGAATTACGAGTAGGAAAGCACAAAGGAGCAGAAGTGATCAGTTGTTGGTGTTAAAGTGAAGTGCGCGAGGTAGTTACACAGAAGCAAACTGGTGGTGCAAAGATATTGCACAGAAGAAGCAGAGTTTATAGAAACTGCAGACAGTTTGCAAAAGGTTGAAGGTATTTTTCTGTTATTTTCTTTGAAGTCCAAGTTGTAGCTTGGCATAAGGGTTTGGTGCTCCTTCCAGTAGGTGCTGGTGAATTTGGGGTTGGTGCTCCTTTTTGTTGGTGCAAAAAAATTGAGGGGTTGGTGCTCCTTCCAGTTGGTGCTGGTAAATAAGTTGTAAATTTGTTGCTTTGCAAAGGTTGGATTTGGATGGTAGTCCAAGCAGTCATTTTTGAGGAGCAGCCACATTGGTGAACCTCGTTAAATCTGTGTTGTGTGTGATGCTCTCTTGTTATATCTGGTTTAAGTTTGCTTTATTTTAGCTTTAAGTATTGCAAGTTTAAAATATTAAAATATCACACTGATTCAGCCCCCTCTCAGTGTCACTATGAGTTTAACAACCTTTTCTTGCCAAGGCATGGTGAATGTGTTTCAAGCTGGGCAAAAATTACGCTCGTCGATAGTTTGCTCATGGGATATTCTATGTCAATGACAGAGGAAGACATTGAGATATTTATTATAGGTTTAATTAGATGACATTATTTTTGGCCATTTCCATGGTTTTATAAACTGAATAAATACATATACCAGTTTCTACTCAAAACTTTCAATTTTATATGAATAGACGATGAAGATTAATACTTAGTTATTCATTGTATCTTGTTTTATCAAAAGACCATTTGAAACATTTTAGTTTCTTTACATGAATTATAGTGAGTAGTATATTTTCTCATAATTGAATGATGTGGTTGGTAATTTCATCTATAGATGTTGTAGGTAAATTTTGGAAGAAAATATATGATCTTTAAAGTGATGAAGTAATTTAGCTTTGATAACTACTTAACGTCGATGTCATTAATAAATTTCTAGGAATTGTAATTCTTTAGAAGTAGTAATGCTAAAATAGACATCTTGGTTGGACAACCATTACCCTCAGTATGATGGGACCTTTTAGAAAACAAAACGAACAGCTTGTATATGAGCCATTTAGTGGCCAAAACCGTCATCCAAGCCAAAAATTTTAAACCATTTTGATGTAGTGCTCCCAAACTAAATATGGATGCCCTTGACATCATTAATAGATAGAAAATTGGTTTGAAATCCTCAACTAACGTGTCTAAACCCACACCCATTGAATATTGTGTTAGTACTAAATTTGACTTAATTGAAATTCCTTGAATCATGGTTCAATCATTTGGTATATAAAACCATTTTTGAAATAGTCTAGGAGTGTGTACTAGTCCACTGGCTGATAGCATCACTCAAGATATTAGGTCAAACTCTAACTACTTTTAGTGGAAATTAAAATGTTTTTTTATGGCTTGCTTTGATGTTACGTGGAGACGGTGGAGGAAGACCTAAAATTCTTAATTAAAACTCTCAAGTATATATTTAAATTTGTTTAAAATATTTTTCTTTTCACATTTATATTTTATTTTGAAATAAGAAACATATGATATCTATCTTTCAAAATAATTTTACAGGCATGTAGTTCCATTGCTTAATTAGAATATTTGATGTTTTTGCATATTCTTATTAAACAACAAGATTTAGCGACATTATGCATTGAATAAACTTTTGAAGCATTAAAAAACTTCTCCTGAACACCAAGATTGTGTCCACATGATGGTGCGCACAATTCAAAATGTAGTTGATGGAAAATTATATTAAAACCAATACTTCGTCACCAATCTCAAGGCTCTCAAACTAGTAGTGTTAGTTATCTTAGAAAGAGGAAATGACATAGATATGTGTGCAACTAATTACTATTAGTCTTAATGAATGGTTTTAATCCAAGTACTGTATTCATAAGTTACACAACCTCACTAGGAGACAAAAGTACTGTTCAAAGTGCTGAAATACAAACTATTTAGATGTGTTATTTTATTGAAGTTAATTTATATTGTATATAATTCTTCTATCCTCAATATTTACTTACTTGTTTAGTTTAGTTTTTAAAAGGACTATGGTTTAAAAATTGTAAATCTTACATTTATATGATTTAATTATAACTTAAGAAAGTTAAAAAAATTATAAAGGCAAATGATCTTAAATGAATAAACCATGAGATGTAATATTTGAGCATGCTTATCAAAAAAATATCAAATTACCATCCAAACATCAAAACCTTGATGCCATCCAATAACAGTGTCACATCAAATGTATACCAAGATAGTCTTGCCAATATGGGCAAGCCAGCATCCAACTCCGATGGTTTGCAAGTGGTAACCATCATGAATAGGGGTAGCCATTCTATACTAGGTTTTATAGGTCAAGTGGACATCCTTCTAAGATGAGTAATGAATGGTAGAGTGGGATGTCATTCCAGGCGATCGTACAAAGTAGTACCGTGAGGGTTCTCACATTCACAGTTCAGCTGTAGAATTGCTAGAAGTAACTCATCATTATAAGTTCTAGTATTCGGGACTAGAAGATCCAACAATGGATGGAATGGTATGTTTCATCATTAGATCAATGTGAATTGGGATACCTAGACCCCAAATACAAAGAATTGGTGGGCCCTGGTCATATCCATAAGTCGATGGACTATAATCAAGCACTAGGCATACAGACGCTATATCTAGCATATTTTATATAAACATAACCATAGCACAGGTTATAGAAACCTATGATGTCCTCCATGTTATCGGTGGAGAAAAAATGCATCCACTCTTCTAGGTATTATAGGCCCTAGAAGGACAAACCCTTATCGTGAACCTAGAACTCGAGAATGAGAATGAGGGATTCACTAAATGACGTTCTTATTGTGGGATTTGACCAATATCGAGCACTTGAGATACCATCTACAGCGATCATCGGTCTTGGAGTGTGTAATGTATGCCTACGTACTAGTAATAAGTTAAGTGTACAAAAACAAGTTAGTGACTTTGGTTTTAAATAAATAAATAAAATTGACTTTGTGTTTTGAACAACCAGAAGAGTTAGACCTAGGTTGTTACAGTTGGTAGCCATGTCTTTGAAAAGTGACATAACCCTTTTTTCATCCAAATTAAAATGTGGATCTCTCAAGAAAATTAATATCATTTTTTTTGTGTACTCAGTGGAAAGATAGAGGATCTTACATCAAAGATGGAAATATTCCAAAATCAAATGGATCAGATACCATCACTAATGAAGTTACTAGTGGATAGAATGGGAATTCAAAAAGAGAATATGGAACTATTTAAGAAGAAAAAAATAAGATAACCAAGCAAAATTTAAAAGGAAAATCTGCTAGAAATGACCTCAAGTGCATAAGGGAACCAGAACATAAGGAAAGATTCAATAAGGACAAGGAAGGGAAAATTAGTGCATCAATATTAGGATCCTACTATGTAAAAAGGTTCCTATTAAGGGTAAACTAAAAGGGAATATGTTTTTTCATATGTGAAGGGTGACATCATACCAAAAGTTTCCCATTAATAATAAATCATGGGAAAGCAACCGAAAATCAACCTCATATGATAGTTGAAGATCTACACCAAGACAAACAAGTCATGATTGAAAATTTGAAAACAAAAGGGTAAGCCAAGATTGAAGATACAAATCTAAATATTGTTCTAATCTAAAATATGGTAAGTTGTCATGCAATGGAATTCCATCTAGAATTTTGCCAACCATACTAAAAATTTAAGGGATGTTAATCAATATAAGGACTAATGATACTAGTTTTTTGGAAAAGGAATATTACATACCATGAATGAATATTTTTCCTATCCTTTTGAATTTGAATTTAAGAATTTTTTGTGATATTTTTAATGATAAGTTATACTGATACCTTTTAAGGATTGCAATTAAAATATTATGTCCATCTATGATTTTGCTAAAACTATTAATAGATAGGCATCTGTAGAATAATTGTGTATTCTTGATTTTAAGATTTTGATTATAGAAGATTGGCTAGGGCTAAAATTTTGTCAACTATGAAAATTAAGAAGGTTATAAAACTCTACTTAGTCAAGAAGAGACCAAATTTAACTCAAGTCGAGCAAGGGCCTGATGAAAGCAAGAAAATTATGATCAATGTTGCATCACTAAAGCAAGAAGGAGAAATATTTCCATCTGGTGGACTTTGCTTAGTTGGCATGCCAAGATGGTTAAGGCTCTATTTAAAATCCCTATGTGGGCGTCGGTGTAGAACACCTTTAGCATGAGATAATCCAAAATATCGAGTAATGATCAAATCGGATATTGTGAAATAAATGAAGGAGCAATTAAAAGGAAAATACCAGTGGCTTAAGGAAGCCTTGGATTGCTAGAAGAGCTATGTCGATCTAAAGAGGACACCTAGAGAATTTTGTGTTGATGATAAAAAAAATTCTTCAAGAAAAACCCTCAAATAAATCTACCAAGCTCTGTCCTAGGTTTGTAGGACCATGCGAAATAATTACCAAAATCAATCTTGTAGCCTATAAATTGGCCTTGCCACCTAATTTGACCAAGATCCACAATACTTTTTGTGTGTTCCTCCTTAGGAATAATGTGGCACTCCTTAGAAAAATGTGACATATCCCTCACATATATTGGATGTTTCAAATTTTTAAATATCGGACCCATGACTCGTTGAAGTCTGCCCGATCAAAATTCTTGGGTTTAGAACCAAGCAATTGAGGAAGAGAATTGTTGACCAATGTAGAGTCCAATGGGACCTCTACAAGAAATACCACTTGGGAAAATGTGGCAATAATGAAAGAACAATTTCCATTTTTTGTTTGAGGACTGATATATGAGAGATGCATTATATGTAATTATGATATATGTTATTGGATGTTAATGTTTTAGCATGATGATAATGTAAATATGCATAATATATTTGATTTTATGTGATGTGTTTTGAATATTATGGTACATTAATAAGTATATGTGTTTTTTCTATGCATTGCATGATATGTATCATTCAAACACATAGGATTGTGTTTACTCTTAGAGGAGAAGAATGTAACATCTTCAAGATTTTTCTACTAATCTACTTACTATTTTCTGTACAATGTGATACTATTAATAAGTTCAGTGGTTGTAGGAAACAAGACTCATGCCCAAACATAATAGTAGCTCTTGGTGACCACCTATAGGCGTAAATATAGAGGTTTTTGCAAGAGGTAGGTGGGATATGATGCATACAACGGCTTGCGAGTACATGGATGCTCACCGAGGAAAAATTCATATAGGACATCATGTCTGGTGCATCACATTCATGTTTATTTAATAAAGTATTATTATGTTATTAGAAAATGTATGGTTTGTTGGTATACCTATTGTGTTTTTATGATTATACATAATACCACAATAATTGGTAAATATATATATATATATAAATAGTAATAAAATCATAAATAAATTATATAAATAAAAAGAAAAATATTATATATATATATATATATATATATGCATTTTTATAACAACTAAGCATTATCATGAGAATAGTATGAAAATAAAAATTAAATATGAATATCAAAATTTAACTTTATTTTTGCCACTCGACAATCTCTAACCATCCTCTCCTTTGCATGGTATTCTTACGTGGCTATTAGTGAACACCTTCCTCAAGCTATATAAGTTAAGTGCTAGATTTCCTTAAAAACATCTCTATTCTAGGAACTATTAGTGAGCAAGAGTAATCTTCTCCAAGGGCTAGGAAATTGTGTCCTACAAGTAATCAATTTCCAGGTTACTTTATCTCTTTGTGTACATTATGTGATATGTTATTAAAAGGATGTTACTACTGGTTTTAATGGATGAAATCTGAATTACGTTTTTCTTAATATCGAATAATTAACTTATAATATAGACAAATAAATAATAAGATGCTTTGCGTTCGATTGAGATTAAAGTGATTAGTGTTTATAATCCCCATATAACTGGAGCATCCAAGACTTAGTTCTATGTCAGACTAAGGTTTCATTATGAAATAATTTGCCTGGTACTATGTGGGATTGCTTGATGTTTAAATGTTAATTTAGAAATTGTATTTGTATGAAAAGTGCATTAGTAGAATATATTATTTTTTTTTTTGGTAAATAAAAGTCTTCATTAATTACCGGGTTTTGCAGGTTAACCCAAAACCGATTACAATATCCAGCCTTCTGCTGAGATTGTAGATCCTAGTCATCCTTGAAACTTTCTTACCAAAAATTGTGTTGAATCCCCTACAACACCTTACTAACAAAGCACACCCATACCTAAACATAATCGTAAACATTACTTACATTGACATGAATTGAAGTTTGGAACTTTGCACTTGTGAAACCTGTTGCTTGCTCATTTCCTATTCTCTGTCTGAATCTTCCAAGGCTTACACCCTATTACCTTCATTTCCAATTTGATATGATTTAGAGGGAAACCCCATAGTTATTACCAACTCCATGGGGAAAGAACACCCATTCATCTTTCTCCTTAATGGGTAGGTTTCTTTTCATGACTAATAATGTTTTCCACTTCACATGGCACACCTTGTGTCCATGTCACCAAACTACCAACATCAACACCTATGTTGGATAATTTGTCAGCTGACCTGTTGGCATCATGGTACATGTGATGAACCCTCCTGTTATGTCTTGTCGCAAAAAGGATCCTCACTTCATGGATGACTCCCTCGATTCTCCATGGATGTTTTTTGCCATTGGTTAACAGGTTGATGATATTCATAGAATCACCTTCAATCATCAAGTTACCTTGAGTTTCTTGGGCTACTTGCAACCCTCTCCAAAGGGCTCTAGCTTTTGCTTCATTATTAGTTCTGATTCCCAATGGTTCAACGAAGGCCTTGACTAGATTTCCTTGATGATCCCTGATTATTCCTCTAGCTCCAGCTCTTCCCGGGTTCTCCTTGGCTACACCATAAAAATTTAGTTTAAACCAACCCTGGGGGGGTGGCTCCCAAGAAATCCCATTTCTAAGATTGGGCAAAGGAATGGAAGGTTTGTCCTCAATACCTAAGGCCCGAGCTAATTGTTTTTCTTGGGGAAGAATTGAGTGGTTCTCATCCACTAAGGTGCTAAGGTTTTCTTTCGCAAAGACAATAATCCTGTTGAGGATGGTTTTTGGGTTGTGAATGGTATCCTTAAAGGCTCTATGGTTCCTTTCTAGCCAAATCTGCCAAAGAAAATGATGCCAACATATTTTCCATAGGTACTTAATTTTTAGGCTAACAAAGGGTTGAGGCCATTGATGGAACACTTCGAATATAAGAGCAGGCTTAACCCACGAGATCCTAAAGGCTTGGAAAAGTTCATCTAGGATGGACTCCACTACCGGACACTCCAAAAACAAGTGTTGGGTTGTCTCCCATCCTGCCCTGCACATGTAGCAACAGTTAGCAATAACCATACCTTTGGATAACATATTGTCCATAGTGAGGATTTTTCCTTGAATCACCAGCCATGAAAAAAAGGATATTTTAGGAATTAAGTCTTTGATCCAAACCAAACTCGGTTGAAATTGTTGAACTTCCACATTGAGAAGAAAATTATAGGTAGACTTAACTGTAAAGTCACTACTTTCAGTCTCAGCCCAAACAATGTGATCTTCATCCTCTCCAGAGGGAATAATTTGTTGAGTTAAAATGTTATAAAGCTCTTCAGACTCCACTTCAAAACCCTGTACTCTGATGTGTTTCCACCTATTGATATTTATATCCTACCACATATAATTTGCAACCTTCTTCCCAATATGTTGCTCCATATGCTCTTGAATCCTAGCCAAACGAGGATTTTGGGATAACTCCTCAGCTCTCACCCACCAATCCTTCCAAAAGTCTATTTTTTACCCATTTCCTAGAATCCATCTAAGACCTTTCTTGACAAGATCCCTGCTCGTGAGGATTGCCTTCCAAAAAGCAGACCCCCTGCTTGCTAAGTTGTCATTAAGGAAGTTCACACCTTGGAGGTATTTCCTCCTAACTATGGCAATCCATTCATTATCGACCTTAGTCAATAACCGCCATGCTTGTTTGGCTAACAAAGCTATATTGAGATGAGCAACTCTCCTCAATCCTAACCCCCCATCAGATTTAGGTTTGCAAACCTTGTTCCAACCTACTAAATGGATCCTTTTCTTATCCTTAGTCCCTGACTAGAGAAATTTTTTTTGAAGCTGCTCAATTTTGTGATACACCTTGCTGGGAGATCTGAAGACTAATACGAAGTAAATGGGTATACTTTGAAGTGAAGCCATAGTTAAAACTGCTTTGCCTGCTTGAGATAACAGATGTCCTTTCCAACCTGCTAGATTTTTTTGGATCCTCTCCAGAACTATGTTCCACATTGATTCTTCAGGTTTCCTTGTAAATAGGGGAAGACCTAAATAGGAGGTGGGAAGGGATGCAATCTAACATTCCATGATCCTTGCTATTTTGTTTTGCCTAGGAATGGGGGTATTGATGAAATAAAGTTTGCTCTTATCAAAATTCACTTTCTGTCCAGCCAATTTTTCATACATTATGAGAATATTTTTAATCCTTCTTGCCTCAACCCTAGAAGCCAAAGTCAGTAGCAATGTATCATCAAAAAATGGTTGATGTGTCACCAAGGTAGTTAGTGACGTGGCCTTGATACCTGATATGAGTCCAGCTGCCGCTACTACCTTAATGGTTCTTCCCAAGGCCTCAGCTACAATGATGAACAACATAGGACTTATGGGATCTCCTTGTTTTAGACCACACTTGCTTTGAAAAAAACCTGTAGTAGACCCATTAACCAAAATTGAAAAACAAGGCTTAGAAATACACTCTCTTATTAACTTGACCCATTTCATGTTGAAGCCAAATTTTAATAAAACTGCCTCTAGGAATTCCCAATTTATCTCGTCATAAGCTTTGTTCATGTCTAACTTTAAATCCATGACTGCTTTTTTGGTCTGAGCGGTTGTATGAAGAGCCTCATGAACAGTAATAACTCCATCTAAGATTGATCTTCCTTGTACAAAACTTCCTTGACTTGGATCAATGATAATCGATAGAACTTTCTTCAAACGGTTGGCTAAAACTTTGGACAAAATTTTATAGGATATATTACATAGGCTAACCGGCCTAAAGTCAGCCATAGTCTTGGGGTTGGGGCCTTTAGGGATCAAAGCAATGAAATTTGAATTGAAACCCCTTGGAATATGATTTGAACTTTGGAACTCCTTGATTGCAGCAATAACTTCTGCTCCAACAATATCCCAAAAAACTTGGAAAAACCGCGATGAAAACCCATCCGGCCGAGGAGCTTTGTCAGGATCCATGTTAAACGAAGCCTCCTTTATCTCTTCATCTAAAAAAGTTGTAAGAGACTCGTTAATCATTTCATCAATGAGTTGTGGAATGAATTGAAGGAGAGAGTCCTTTTCTTGGGCATTACAGGCTCGTTCTTCACCCAATAAAGAACTAAAAAATTAACAGCCTCGTCCCTCATCTCCTGAATGTTTTGAGTTGAGGATCCATCCACCTTAGTTAAATTTCTAATATTATTGTTGCTTCTATTGCTCAATGTGGTAACATGGAAAATTTTTGAATTAGAGTCCCCTTCCTTTAGCCATAATGCCCTTGATTTTTGCCTCCAATACATCTCTTCACAAGCTAAAATATTATAAAACTCACAAAGGGTTTCCTTCTCTTTAGTCCTTGTTGCCTCATCATAGGTTCCATTTTGGATTTTGCTTTCTATTATTCTCAGTTTTTCCCCCACTACTCTCTTATTCTCAAAAATAATTCCAAATACTTCTTTATTCCATATTCTAAGGTTTTTTTTCACCATCTTAAGTTTTTGAGATAGTTTGAAGGAAGCACTTCCCTGGATAGGCTGCTGCCACCATTCCTCTATTCGTTTCTTGAAGTCCGGATGTTTAACCCACATTGACATAAATCTGAATGGATTTTTAAAGGAGTTAGCCTGAAATACCTCCCATAGAATAAGATTATGGTCTGAAGAGCATTTAGGAAGTGCTTGTAACGCTGAATCACCAAACATTGTTGTAGCTTCCTTGGATAAAAAAACATGTCCAACCTTTCTTGAATCAGCTGACTTCCTATCCTCTTGTTACTCCATGTAAATTTGGATCCTTTTAGTCTTACATCCATCAATTCATTTGTGTTAATGAATTCATTGAAGTCCTCCATGCTCCTTGAGGGTAACCCAGATCCTCCCTTCTTATCAGATGGTTAAAGGGGGGTATTGAAATCTCCCCCAATCACCCAAGGAATGTCTTTAAAAGCTTAGCTCAAATGCTCCAAAAACTCCCACAGTTCAGATCGCCCTTGGACAAAGGTGGGGGCATAAACATTTGACATAATCCAATTCTTATTAGTATCAAAATCATGAAATAATACACTTAATACTCTTTCATTTTCCTGAATAATACTTCCTTCTATTTTAATAGGATCCCATAAGATCATGAGGCCCCCAGATGCTCCTCTCGCCTGTTGAAATGCCACTTCCCCTTGCTTCCAAATCCTTCTAGCTATAAGTGTTGATTGTGTTGCATCTGTTTTGGTTTCTTGAAGAAAAATAATAGTAGGATTTCAATCCTTCCTTATAGACTTCACCATCCTTTGTTTTGGTGGGCCGTTTAGGCCTCTCACATTCCATGAGAGAACCTTCATTTAGACTGTTTGATATTTTTTCCCTACCCCCTTCCCTGATCCAAAGGAGGTTTGTCAATTTTGCTATTATCCTGGCCAGGAATAGCTTGTTGTAACAATGTTCTTTGCTTTCTGTTTGCAATTTCTTCATTGATTCTCATTCTATAGTGCTCTGCTGTAGATATTCTCCCTTTCTTTATTTCACTTCCATAATCTATCGGAGGCTTGGTAGTGCTTCTAGTCTATTTTGGACTGAAATGAGGGGGCATATACTATGATAGTCTGGGGCTTGAACCTTCTTCCTCATTTTGGGGGTTTTTAATTCCCTCTTCATCCTCAACCTTGTTTTGGTTCACCTATCCTATCTGGTTCCTAAACAAGGGGCTTTCCTTCAAGGAACCTTTTACTGTTGGGCTCATCTGATAAGGGATAATTTGCTCCACTACCAGAATAGGAGCTACATTCTTGGCTCTTGTTTCCACAACTTCGACTCTTGAATCTATTTTTTCCATGTTTAAACTGAAATGACCTAGCAATTTTTCTTCATTTTGAGCATAGCTTTTGGGGCTTTTTGTCATAGCTGTGGATGGTCCCAATTTGGATGGGGATTCTAGGGTTTTAGGAAACTTGACACTGATGGTATCATCCTTACTGTTTTCTTTTTCAACTTCTAGATTTTCTAGGATATCAAACATGTTCAATCTAGGATCTTTATTACATACCTTATGATTTTTGCCTCCCTTATTATGTTGCTTTCCTTTCTCCTGGATTTTTGCTAGTTCTATGTTGGCTTGGTCAGCCTGGTTATTCTTAACTTGTCTGTGTCCTTCCAAGTTAATACGTGGTCCTTGAAACTTTGGGATCCTTATCCCATTAGCTTTTTCCAAAAAACCTTCGCTCGTGGCTTCCTTGTTTGCAGTTATTGTCAGACATTGGGCTTGAAGGTGGCCCTGGGTTTTACACACGCTACAAAATGTTGACTTGTTCTCATACTCCATAGGCTGAATCCTTAGAAACTCTCCATATGCTAGTTCCACCTAAGAAGGTAGATCACAATCCAAGTTTGCATTTACAAAGATCTTGGAATGCATCAGTATAGTTCTTTCCCGAGTTGAATGGTCTATTGCCACAAGCTCTCCTTTCATCTTTGCTATGCCACTAAGCCAATACTAATTAACAAACTGGGCTGGGAGGTTTGGTAAGTGGACCCAAATGGGTGCTATATTAATTTTTTGCTTCTCAGGGTTGAAATCCTCCCCCCAATTCCTTAGAAAGAGGCTACGCCTTCCTAGAAACCAGGGTCCTCCTGTCAAGATGCGCTTTGCATCATCTTTTTTATTGAGTCTTATCATAAAAAAATCTCTTGACATGGCTATGACTTCTAAGCTTCCTAAATTTTTCCACTTTGCCGCAACCCATGAGCGAATAGTCTCAATGTCTGGCATTCCTCCCAAAAACTTGCCAACTAAGGATGATGCCTCCATATCCAAGAATATTTCCATAATCTCCACTGGCGCAGTTAACCTATTATTTTTTGGTATTAGGGGCGGTAGTTCATTGACTAGCTCCTTCTTTTTCCATTTTAGCATTTCCAAAAATGTTGGGCCCTTGTTGCCAGCTCCCAAACCCCAGTGGGACCCTTTGTATGAGGGTTTATCTAGAGGATCTGTACCTTTAGCCTTTTCAAACTGAGTTGACAGGGAATCCTTTTCCTTTCTAGCTACAGCATTCTACCCTGCCTCTGGATCTTCTCCTTTCATTGGTTCAAAATTCCTGCCTACCTTTTTTGCTCCTCCTCCACTTCCTCCACCGCTCCTCATCTCTCCCAATCCTCTGCTTCCTCCACCGCTCTCCCAACCTGTAGGTGCTCTTTTGGATCTTAAAGTCTTAGTAGAATATATTATTTTTGCATGAATAGAGTGCATTTCATATAAGTCGTGTTGATCCCTAAAGTTTCTCACTCTATCTTTCCAATCGATGCTGAAATTTTATCTCCAACAAAACCTCGATGCTGTATGAATGTTTTGACCTACCTTCTATTGCCAAGACATGGCGAACGTGTTTCAAGCTGGGCAGAAATTATACCCATCAATAGTTTTCTCATGAGAGATTCTTTGTCCCTGATAGAGGAATACATTGAGATATTTATGATAGGTTTAATTTAGATGGCAGTATTGTTGGTCATTTCCATGGTGTTATAAATTGAATAAATACATATACTAGTTACTAATCGAAACTTTCAATTTTATATGAACAGAATATGAAGATTAATACTTAGTTATTCATTGTATCTTTTTGTACCAAAATACCATTTGAAGTATTTTAGTTTCTTTACATGAATTACAGTGAGTAGTAGATTTGCTCATAATTGAATGATGTGGTTGGTAATTTCATCCGTAGACGTTGTAGGTAAATTTTAAAAGGAAATATATGATATTTAAAGTGATGAAGTAATTTAGCTTTGGTAACTGCTTAACATCGGTGTTGTTAATGAATTTCTAGGAATTAGAATGCTTTAGAAGTTGTAATGCTAAAATAGATATCTTTGTTGGAAAACCATTACCGTTAGTATGATGATACCTTTTAGAAAACAAAATGAACAACTTGTAGATGATTCATTCAGTGGCTAAAACCACCATCCAAGCCAAATGTTTTAAACCATTTCAGCGTAGTGCTCCCAAATAAAAGTCATCTACCCTTGAGATCGTCAATATACAACAAATTATTTTGAAACCCTTCGTTGACGTGTCTAAATCCATACCCATTGAATATTGTGTTAGTACTAAATCTAACTTAATTGAAATTCTTTATATCATGGTTCAATCATTCGGCATATAAAACCAAATAGTCTAGGAGTGTGTACTGTTCCACTGGTCTATAGCATTACTCAAAAGATTAGGTCAAACTATAACTACTTTCAATGGGAATTAAAAGATCTTTTTTATGGCTTGCTTCTAATTTACATGGAGACGATGGAGGAAGACCAAAAATTATTAATTAAAACTCTCAAATAAATATTTAAATTTATTTCGAATATTTTTATTTTCACCTTCATCTTTTCTTTCAAAAGAAGAAACATATGATCTCTATATTTCAAAATAACTTTATGAGCACATAGTTCCATTGCTTAATTAAAACCTTTGATTTTTTTTCATATTCTAATTAAACAGAAAGAGTTAGCGATATTATGCATTGAATAAATTTTTGAAGCATTAAAAAAATTCTCTTGAATACCAATATCATGTCCACATGTTGATGCTCACAATTCAAAACTTAGTTGACAAAAAATTATATTAAAACCAATACTCCGTCACTGACCTCAAGGCTCTCAAACTAGTTGTTGGACATTTTGATTCCTCTAATTCAAAGTTGTCATTGATGTCACCTAATAGATTTATCACTCATATCAAGGAATTCAGCAAGAAATAAATTCATCCAAGAGGTTGTCACTATCATCCAAGAAAAAGCTTTATTAGTGCAAAAGTGAAAGGAAAAAGGCTCCATAATATTTTAATATTATTGGGATCACAGGTTAAGCGATTGGTTCATAAAAACCCAAGATGGGTTATTGCAAAGGTTAAAAAGGAGGTTTAATAATTATTTATAAATTATTTAAATTCCTTGTGAATTTAAATTTTATAAATAATATTCGTTTCACCAAGGTTGTGCATTAAGACAAAGCTACAAGGTTTAATTAACCCAAAACCTAAGGTTAGTTTATTTTAATTTATAATATTTAAATTTAAATTTAAATATATTATAAATTAACCACATCGACATGATTGAAAGGAAGACAAAGACATTATAAATAATGCCCCAAAAGGCATTAATCATCACCCTTGCTAATTCGTTTGAGCGCATGCGAAAAGGCTCATGTTTTAAAAGATTTGACGATTCACGAAAAGCGTGAAGCAGGGAACGTGTGGGTGATTGGAGCACATAGGCCAGCTTGGCCTAGTGGTGCATTGGCTTGGCAATATAGAGGAGGTACCACGTTCGATTCTCTTGAAGGTTTGCTTGCAAGGTTTCTTGCACTCGAAGCGCATTTTGATTATTTCGAAAGGCACGTTTTCATGAAGTATTTGATGTTGTTCGTGCCCTTTTAGGCACGTGAGGGCGCATGGCCCAACGATGGATTGGTCGTGGTTAAGGCATTGGGAAGGAGGATGTCGGGGGATCGAATCCCTCCGAGATGCAAAGGCAAGTTAATTTTTATATTTTAATTTTTGTTAAAATAGCCTTAAGGAGAAATAAGGGTTATGCTATGCCCTAGAAAATTGAGAGATTGTTGATGGTTTTATTTTTGGAAGGGTAGCATATTATATATCGTTGGAAAGTATTTTTCAAGGGCTATTTGATTAACTTGCTTAGAAGGAGAAATAAGATGTGTGTAAAGATATATTTCTAGTTTTGTAAAGGGGTTCAAAAGTGATTTTGATTTATTCTTTTTCAAAGGGGATTATTTCTTTAATGAGAGGACATGGTGAATTTTATTGAGTAGGAGTAATAAAGTGTTATTGGGATATTATTTTTATTGTTGTGATATTACTCAAGTCCTCTAACCTCTTTGTGATTGAAAAGAAAATATTTGGAAGTGTGTTGAGTTTGACAGATTTTGTGGACAACTCCTTGGCATCAAAAAGGTATGGGTAAAATTCTTCTTTGTTGAGTTGAGTGGTTGGCTTGATTGAAAATTAATTTTGGAGTGAAAATGAATTGATTAGGGTTTCCTTTTCAAAAGTGGTTGAGTTAATGCTTCAAGGTTTTCTGGATTGAGAGTTGTGGTTATACCTTGTTGATAAGCATTGTTGTTTAGACCATTGGTTGAGTGAAGTACATTGAGTTAATGCTTCAAGGTTTTCTGAATTGGGATGTTGTGATTAAACCTTGTTTTATTAGCATTGTTGTTGAAGCCATTGGTGATGCAAAGAACTTGAACTTGAGTTAGAAAAGAACATGAGTATCATTGTTATGTGAGATTTGTGGTTGAGCATTATTGGAAATATTTTGATTTGGTTGATACATGCTTGGACTAGGGTTTGTGAGAAAGGGTTGTTCCTTGAGGTGATTGGTTGAATAGAGTTGATTAAGCCTAGTCAAGTGGATGCATGTGGTTGTTCAAGTTCCATGAAACAAACTATTATATATTCTGATTGAGTTGAGATTGAGCCTTTGAGAATAGAACATATTGAGTCTCTAACAATTCTCTTTATGCTTCTATGAGATTGATTTGAGTTGAGATTGAGCTTTGAGAATAGAACATATTGAGTCTCTAACAATTCTCTTTATGCTTCTATGAGATTGAGTTGATAAAGTGATTGAGCATTGAGTATAGGACATATTGAGTCTCTAACAATTCTCTTTATGATTCTATGAGATTGAACAAGTTATGTGTGGACTTGTTAAGCTGATTTGAGGTAAGTCTTTGAGAAGGCTTGTGGACTAATTTTGTGTAAGCTTTTGTGGAAGCTTGCAATGCAGATTTGAGCAAGTCCTAGAGAGGACTTGTTGAGAAGATTTGGACAAGTTCTGAGTGAGCTTGTTGAGCATATTTGTACAAGTTCTGAGTGATCTTGTTGAGCATATTTGGATAAGTTTTGAGTGAGCTTGTTGAGAAAATTTGGACAAATTCTAAGTGAGCTTGTTGAGCATATTTGAGCAGGTTCTGAGTGGACCTGTTGATAAAATTTGATCAGGTTCTGAGTGGACCTATTGAGCATATTTGAGAAGGTTTTGAGTGGACCTATTGAGCAGATTTGAGCAGGTTCTGAGTGGACCTATTGAGCAGATTTGAGAAGGTTCTGAGTGGACCTATTGAGTAGATTTGAGAAGGTTCTGAGTGAACCTATTGACAGAGATTTGGAGGTGACAGAGTATAGAGGACAAAGTCTCAGTGGATAGAGATCCAACAACTAGGACAATTGAAGATAGATCTTTTGAGTGAGGAGTCTTCAAGTGGAGAGAGATCCACCAGTTAGTGTAGTATAGATATAGAGTCTTCTAGAAGATCACTAGCTAGAGCTGAAGGGGAAAGAGTTCTCCTATGGAAGAGATCCACGAACTTGAGATTTAGAGTATCAGCATCTCCTTTGGACAGAGGTCCATAAACATTGTAATTGGGAAGGATTTCCAAAAGGATTATTTGAGAAATATTTAGAAGAAATATTTTCTCTGTGGATGTAGCCCACATTGGGTGAACCATGTTAAAATATGTCTCTATTGTGGATGGTGTTTTCTGCATTGCTTTTATTACTTCTATTGATACTGCTATCTATAAACTACATAATATTGAATTGAAAAGAAAAGTAAAAAGTGGTCTTATACTGTTCACCCCCCATATTAGTATAAGATTGTGTTCTTTAATTGGTATCAAAGTGGGTTCCTTCAGAAGATTTTGATAGCTTGAATGAAAAGTGGTCTAAGAACACAATGGATCAAAAGGATCAAAGGGATGAGTCCTTCAATATTACAGTACTAGTATTTTATGGAAATGACTTCTTGTATTGGTGTGTGCTAATGATATTTCACTTGATGGCACTTGGCAATGAATTTTGGGATGCATTGGAACTTGGATATGATTTAGTAGTCAATCCTCCTATAGATAAGGAAGGTAAGCTTCTCATGCATGCAAATTCAAGAGCTATGAATGCAATTATAAAAGGATTGCATAGATCAGAATCTATGAAGGTTATGGAATGTAGAACAACAAAAGATATGTGGACACTATTGCATACCATATATGAAGGAGATAAAAGTGTCAAGAAAGCTAAGATCAAGAAATCTCGAAGGAGAATTTGAGAACCTAAGAATGAGGGATGATGAAAATATTCGTGACTATCTCAACAAGGTTAATGAACTTATACATGAGATGAAAGGTCTTGGAATGAAGGTTGATGAATCTGATGCTTGCGATAAGATCTTGAGAACTCTTCCAAAAAGGTATAGTGAAAAGGTTTCTACTATAGAAACATCAATTGATAGTGATAGTCTAACAAGAAATTCTTTGCTTGGCATGCTCACGACTTTTGAGATAAGAACAAAAGATCCTATTCCTCTGAAAGAAGTTGCATTCAAAGTGGACAAAAATAAAAAGGGTAAGAAGTCAGAATCAAGCATTGAGTCTTCCATTGATGAAGAGGCAAATTATGGCAGAAGAGATAAAGGTTGTAGAAGACCCATAGATCTAATATCTATTAAGTGTTTCAATTGTGGAAAGTATGGATATTATGCAATAGAGTGCAAAGAGCCAAAGAAAAACAATGATGAAGAAAAATAAGATCACAAGTACAGGGAATCTGAAAGATACAAGTACCATAAGAAAAGCAAGGATGGACAAAATAGACAAGGGAAAAAAGTTATTCCAAAGGAAAAAGAGAAGCTACTATGCGGATAATGCAAGTAAGTACTCAATTGATAGTGATGCTAGTTTTTTAGACAATGATAGAGATGAAGTCTTATTTATGGTTGAAGAGAAATATCCAGTTAAGAAAAAGACTCTAGTTATTCTCAAGTGTTTTAGATGTGGTAAATTTGGACATCTTGAAGATGATTTCACAAGGGATGGTTATAGTTTCAGTGATGATGATTTTGAAGATGCACTTGATAGACCAGATGAAAATCTTCTAATGGCATTAGAAGAAGAAGTGAGTGATCCTATAAAAGACAAGCCAAAAGAAAGAAATGATATGGACAAAGGCAAAAAAATAGAGGATTATTTAGTAGAGAATGGCTATGATCTCAAGGGAGAACTTATCTATGCCCTTGACACGGTAAATAAGGTAAGAAAGCAACACTCTAAGCTTGAAATTCAGTTTCAAGAATGTGATGAAGAAATATTATTGCTCATAGAGGATTTAGAGAAGTCAAAGGCTAAGGCAAGCAATTTCAAAGATAATTTAGAAGCAAAGATTATGGAATGTGAAAAATTAACACAAGAAGTGGCACTACTAAAGGAAGATTTAGAGGATTCCAAGAATAAGTTATACAAGTATGTAACCAGTGCAAATAATGTGGATAAAATAGTCAAGATACAAAGAGGAGCAACAAACAAGACAGGTCTTGGTTCTAAACAAGTTCAAAAGAAATGGAAAGAAAAGTCTACTTCAAGTCTTGAAGAAGAAGAAACTTCAGAAGAAGATACATCAAAAGAAGATAGTGTAAGTGGGAGTGAGACATCAGAGGATGAGTTGGACAACAAAGATTTTAACAAAGATAGGAACAATGCACAGAGAAGATACAGATGGAACAACAATCAAAATAGGAGACCAATGAGGTCAAGACAAGGAAGTTTAAATGGAAGATGTTTTTCATGTCATAGGTTTGGGCACATGGCTTCACAGTGCAGGACACATGAAATATAGGAATATGGAAAAGGATAGCTTTTCCAAGGGTATTGCTACTCATGTAATGAGTTTGGTCACAAGGTAATGAATTGCAAGATTCATGAAAGAAGAGGATATGGCTTCACTAGGAGAAATCCTAAGATATTTGCACCTCCAAGGAATAATAATATTAAGTGTTATAAGTGCAATAATGATGGTCACATAGAAAGATGGTGTAGAGAAAATATTCCAGAAATAAGCATGAATAGGAATAGGAATATGAACAAGAATAGAGGTATGAACAAAAATAGAAACAAGGATGAGAACCGAAACAGGAACAGGAACAAGGATGAGAATAGGAATAAGAACAAGAACATGGATGAGAACAAGAATAGAAACAGGAACAAAAGTGATGACAAGAACAAGGATTATGACTTGGAAAGAAACAATGAGAGGATTCAGAAAACTTAGAAAATAAGAGAGAAATATAAAGGTAAAGAATAGTGCTTTCGGGGATTAGAAATACTCCCACCCCAGAATTTTTCCACCTCATGTGGAGGTGGGGGAGGGGCTAAGCTAAGAGGCTCATTCTTAGCCCCGAGCCCCAAAGGTGACCCTTTGCCATTGATGTCAAAGGGGGAGATATTTGTGTATATTGGGGAGAAATTTGATATGGGGAGAGATTTGATATTTGAGAGAGCATTGAGCCAGGGGGAGCAAAGTCCCAGGGGGAGCAAAAAATAAGGTCAGGTTTTAATAAAAGGATATGGGTTGCCATCAATGACAAAGAGGGAGATTGTTGGAAATTTTGAGTCCTCTAAGTCAAAGTTTTCATTGATGTCACCTAATAGAGTTATCACTCATATCAAGGAATTCGAAAAGAAATAAAGACGTCCAAGAGGTTGTCACTATCATCCAATAAAAAGCTTCATCAATGCAAAAGTGAAAGGAAAAAAGCTCCATAATATTTTAATATTATTGGGAGGACAGGTTAAGCGATTGGTTCATAAAAACCCAAGATGGGTTATTGAAAAGGTTAAAAAGGAGGTTTAATAATTATTTATAAATTATTTAAATTCACAAGGAATTTAAAAGTTATAAATAGTATTCATTACACCAAGGTTGTGCATTAAGACAAGGCTCCAAGGTTTAATTAACCCAAAACCTAAGGTTGGTCTATTTTAATTTATAATATTTAAATTTAAATATATTATAAATTAACCACACCGACGTAAAATTAAATTGATGCATCGACGTGATTGAAATGAAGACAAATACATTATAAATAATGCCCCAATAGGCATTAATCATCACCCTTGCTAATTCGTTTGAGCGCATGTAAAAATTCTCATCTTTTAAAAGACTTGATGGTTCACGAAAAGTATGAAGTAGGGAACATGTGGGTGATTGGAGCACATAGGCCAGCTTGGCCTAGCGGTGCATTGGCTTGGCAAGATAGAGGAGGTCCATGCATTCAATTCACTTGGAGGTTTGCTTGCAAGGTTGCTTACGCTCGAAGCATATTTTGATTATTTTAGAAGGTATATTTTTGTGAAGTATTTGATGTTGTGCATGCCCTTTTAGGCATGTGAGGGTGCGTGGCCCAAAGACGGCTTGGTCGTGGTTAAGGCATTGGGAAGGAGGATGTTAGTGGATCGAATCCCTCTGAGAGGCAAATGTTAAAATAGCCTTAAGGAGAAATAAGGGTTATGTTATGCCCTAGAAAATTGAGAGATTGTTGATGGCTTTATTTTTGGAAGGGTAGCATATTATATATCGTTGGAAAGCATTTTTCAAGGGCTATTTTATTAACTTGCTTAGAAGGAGAAATAAGATGTGTGTAAAGAGATATTTTTGGTTTTATAAAGGGGATAAAAAGTGAGTTTGATTTATTCTTTTTCAAAGGGGATTATTTCTTTGATGAGAGGACATGGTGAATTTTATTGAGTAGGAGTAATAAGGTGTTATTGGGATATTATTTTTATTGTTGTGATATTACTCAAGTCCTCTAACCTCTTTGTGATTGAAAATGAAATATTTGGAAGTGTGTTGAGTTTGACAGATTTTGTGGACAACTCCTTGGCATCAAAAAGGTATGGGTAAAATTCTTCTTTGTTGAGTTAGGTGGTTGGCTTGATTGAAAATTAAGTTTGGAGTGAAAAGGAATTGATTAGGGTTTCCTTTTCAAAAGTTATTGAGTTAATGCTTCAAGGTTTTCTAGATTGAGATTTGTGGTTATACCTTGTTGATAAGCATTGTTGTTTAGACCATTGGTTGAGTGAAGTACATTGAGTTAATGCTTCAAGGTTTTCTGAATTGGGATGTTGTGATTAAACCTGTTTCGTTTGAGCCTTGATTGTGTGAAACATAAAATGTTTTATTATAATTGTTGTTGAAGCCATTGGTGATGCAAAGAACTTGAAATTGAGTTAGAAAAGAACATGGGTATCATTTTTATGTGATATTTGTGGTTGAGCATTGTTGGAAACATTTTGAGTTGGTTGATACATGCTTGGACTAGGGTTTGTATGAAAGGGTTGTTCCTTGAGGTGCTTGGTTGAGTAGAGTTTCTTAATCCTAGTCAAGTGGATGCATGTGGTTGTTCAATTTCCATAAAAAAAACTATTCTATATTTTTATTATGTTCAGATTGAGCTTTGAGAATAGAACATATTGAGTCTCTAACAATTCTCTTTATGCTTTTATGAGATTGATTTGGGTTGAGATTAAGCTCTGAGAATAGAACATATTGAGTCTCTAACAATTCTCTTTATGCTTCTATGATATTGAGTTGAGAAAGTGATTGAGCATTGAGTATAGGACATATTGAGTCTCTAACAATTATCTTTATGATTCTATGAGATTGAACAAGTTCTGTGTGGACTTGTTAAGTTGATTTGAGGCAAGTCTTTGAGAAGGCTTATGGACTGATTTTGTGTAAGCTTTTGTGGAAGCTTGCAATGTAGATTTGAGAAAGTCCTAGAGAGGACTTTTTGAGAAGATTTGAACAAGTTCTAAGTGATCTTGTTGAGCAGATTTGGACAAGTTCTAAGTGAGCTTGTTGAGAAAATTTGGACAAGTTTTGAGTGAGATTTTTTAGCATATTTGAGCAGGTTCTGAGTGGACCTATTGAGAATATTTGAGTAGGTTCTGAGTGGACTTGTTGAGAAGATTTGAGCAGGTTCTAAGTGGACCTATTGAGAATATTTGAGTAGGTTCTGAGTGGACCTATTGAGCATATTTGAGCAGGTTCTGAGTGGACCTATTGAGAATATTTGAGAAGGTTCTGAGTGGACCTATTGAGTAGATTTGAGAAGGTTCTAAGTGGACCTATTGAGAAACTTTGAGAAGGTTCTGAGTGAACCTATTGATATATCTTTGGAGGTGAAAAATTATAGAGGACAGAGTCTCAGTGGATAGAGATCTAGCAACCAAGACAATTGAAGACAAATCTTCTGAGTGAGGATTCTTCAAGTGGAGAAAGATCCACCAATTAGTGCAGCATAGAGATAGAGTCTTATAGAAGATCACTATCCAAAGCTAAAGGGGAAATATTTCTTCTATGGAAGAGATCCACGAACTTGAGATTAAGGGATCAGAATCTCCTTTGGATAGAGGTCCATAAACATTGTAATCGGGAAGGATTCCCAAAAGGATTATTTGAGAAACATTTAGAAGAAATATTTTCTCTATGGATGTATCCCACATTGGGTGAACCACATTAAAATATGTGTCTCTATTGTAGATGGTGTTTTATGCATTACTTTGATTATTGCTATTGATACTGCTATCTATACACTACATAATATTGAATTAAAAAGAAAAGTAAATAGTGGTCTTGTACTATTCACCCCCCTCTCAGTATAAGCTTGTGTTCTTCACTAGTAGTGTTAGATAGCTTAGAAAGAGGAAATAACATGGATATGTGTAGCACCCTAAAATTGGCGCAGTGAAACCTTAGTAATTACATTCACTCTAGTAAATAATTTAAATTCAAATTTTAACCTCCCAAACCGCCCGTTAACCGCCGGTTAATCCGTTTCCCCCTTTTTCGCACCATTTTTAGAGGTTGTTTTGACCGTTTGATGATATCGTCGCCGATCAGACGATATCGCCCCAGATCTGACGATTTCGTCTGGGCTAGGACGTCCAGACGATCTTGTCCCTAAACTGATTTTGCACAATTAGCTTCTATTCCAACGGGTCTCTAATCCGGGCGTAAGCGTGTCTACGCCGTTAGAGACCCTCCCCCTTGGAGATCTCCCAAATAGGGATGATCTCCAACCTCCTAACCTCCCTCCTAAGCCTATTTAATCCTAAGCCCTTCCCTTAGCACCCCCCTGGCTGATAATTCCTGTAACCCGACTTCATACACATTAAGACATCTCAAATTCATATTTGCATTAGTTCTATACCAATTTTGTTGTAGGTACCTTAGTGTTTTTCAGCCGGAGCAAGCTTACATCGTCGCTGATGATCCTGTTCAGATCGGAGGCGATCCTGTCGAATCAGAGACGATTTCGTACCAATGCGAGACGATTTCGACTGCAGTCAACATTGAGGCAATCAGTGCCTAAAGTTTGCATTTCTTCATCTTTCAATCTGTTGTTTTGTGTTGTAATTAGCTAGTTTATTTGATATTTTATGCTATCTTGCATTTTGGAGTTCACCCATCTAGATTAAATGCATAATTAAGCCATAATTGTGATTAAATTAGCATAATTCATTCATGTTTCTATTTTTAAGTTTCAGTTTGATATTATTGTTGTCATTTTACACTATTTCCCTCTGTTAGAATAGTTGCATTTTTTGTGTTTTGCACCTATTTCTCTGTTTGTAGGTCTCTGACGAATTCATCTGATGAATTCGTCAGATCTCAGACGATCTTGTCTGATCTCAGACGATCCTGTCAAATCGTAGGTGATCCTGACTGCTTCAAGAATTAGAATCTTCATCAGACATCCGGATCAGGTATTCTTCTTTTAACATTCTTTAATTTCTCTATTTTCTGTCTTAATCCTATTTTTTGTATTCATTTAATCTGCATCTTCATATAGAATAGCTTAGACGCATTTTGGCCAAACCTAGGATTTGAATGCTTAAGGCTAAAACGAACACATAAAACACATTCCCAACCTAGGCGTGGAAACTGCCATTAAATGTTTCCTGGTGAACCCACCATCCATCGAAAAATCACCAATATACACCTCCCTTGAGAGGCGGGACCTTCGCAAGGCCTCTCAGTCCGAGGTACCATGCCATCCTTTTCACATCCCCCTTTCGGGCATGGATCCTATAGCCTGAAGGTAAGGGTGTGAAAAATTTGGAGCGATACATTTTGGTGAACCCGACGTGAATGCATTGTAAACCTTTTGAAAACAAAAACAAAAAAAAATAAAACAACTAAAACATAGATGCATTTCAGATCATTTAAATTTAATATCATGTTTAGATGGTAGCTCCTAAGAAAATATTAGCAGTTACTATAAATGTAGAAAACCAATTGGCAGCCATAGAAATCAATTATGTGCTTAGTGTGCCTGAAATAGATAGAAATCAACTCTTGTGGGACGAACTTGATAGAAGACTTAGTGTCATTTCATCTAGGTCAACAAAACTTAAACAAATCAAGAGGCTTATCCTAGATAGAATCCTGGATCCTCATCAACTTGTCTTTTATCATGAACTTCGGAGAGCCTGCCATAGATGGTTAGCTTATAGGAGAGCTCTTGTATCTTCAAAATTATTCACCTTCGAGGAATACCTCGAGAACACAGCCATTGTACACCAATTCCTAGGTCTTGTAGAAGACCAAGAGGTTGTTCTTATAGATAGGGAAATATGGAATAGAGTTCCTAGAGCTATGTTATATCGAGAGTATTGCCATGAGATTTACTTCTATCAACCAGCATCTGAGACAGATAATATCACTATAGCTCTTTTCATTAAATTTTTAAAAGAAAACTTTCAATTTGAAGAAGAACACTTCATGACTCCTGAACAACTTGAGCCCATTAATGATATTTATAAATTGTTTATAGAAAACTAGATCATTACTTTCAGTCTTATTTCTTGCATTTATTGTGTTATTTGTTGTCTTTACAATATTATTCCAAAAAAAAAAAAAACTAAAAAAACATAACAAAAACTTAAACATTTCATTTTAAATATTGTAGTAGGTATATAATTAATATATACCTCTTAAGCTTGTTGCATATATATATATATATATATATATATATATATATATATATATATATATATTATTTGCTGAAATCAAAATTAAGCACAATGCCTAAACTTAGGAATGGTAAAGAAACTTTAGGAGAAGAAGAAGATTGGTTACAAGATAAAACTAGAGACCCAAATGTCCTTCCTGAAGATCCAATTTTGGAAGGAAAAACTCTAGATCAACCAGAAGATGACCTAGGTGAAGATAATGAACAAGAAGGAAGTGTTAAAGGGGATGGACCCTCATCCCCTAGAGTAGCTCCAGATGGAACTATTGCTTTTGACAACGTAGATCATTTTCGGAAATTTCTCAATGATAACATTGACGCCCTTAATGTGGCAGTTCGTATTGATAAAGGGCAAATTAGTGACACTCAAGCAGCCATGGAACATGCGTTTGATGTGCACACTAATCCCTTGTCTTTCATTGATCAAGAAAGTGATAAGGCTGGACCATCCAATACAGATATGGTCACTATGGTTCAAAACATGTCAAAACAACAGGTTATCCAACCTCCTAAGGAACCTGTTATTCAACCTAAAATCATTCCCACACAAAAGAAAACTTCCTTCACTACTTTATTTCGCCAAACTATTGAGCAATATGCTTCAAGTAAACAAAAACCTAAAACGAAGCCAAACACCAATTTTCAACAATCTGGAATACAACATAATACCACTTCAAAATTCCTTCATAACACCTTTCCTACCAATAATTTACACAATAGCAACATAGCATCTAATCTTCATGTCCCTCCATCATATGCTCACAAAACCCATGTCAATGCCCTACCGAACCAATATGGTGGGCAAACTAGTAATCTGGAAGCCATGGTGAAACAGATTAGCTTCGCGTATGGACCAGATAGATCCCTATCGTCCCTCGTACAATTATCGAGAGATATGTAGTCAACCTTTGGATCCCATAGTTGTAGCTCAACCATACCCTAAGCATTTTCCCATGCCCATCTTGCCTATATATAAAGGAACCGAAGATCCCATAGAGCATCTTCGCATGTTTAGGATAGCATGTCATGATATATCACATGATGACTTGCTATTACTAAAAATGTTCCCAAAAAGTTTAGGTGGAATGGCATTAGAGTGGTACTATCAATTGCCCACTCATTCTTTGAGAAACTTTGAAGAAACAACTGAATCTTTTGTCCATCAATTCAGTGCCTACATCGAGAGGCATGTAACCATTAAAGATTTATACAACTTAAAACAAGACAAGGATGAATGTTTTGCTGATTTCTTAGCTAGATGGAGGCAATTGATAGGAAAACCGCACTTTGTGCTACCTTATAGGGAAATGTTGGACATTTTTATCAATAATTTACAAGAACAAATATCTTATGAGCTATCAATCGCTACTTTAACTACCTTCGATCAAGCTATAGATTTAGCTCGAAGAGTAGAAGATGCCCTCATTAGGAGAGGCCAACTTAGGAAGAAGGATGATGAGAAAACCTCTAGAAATCAATATAAAAACAAACAAGTTGTTGGTGATGGAGTCACTGACAGCAGAAATGTTGCTAATATCAATGCAACGAAGACAACAAAAAAATTTATATTGAAACCTCCTGATAAACCTCCTCGAGAATTTACTAGGTTGAATCAACCCTTATCAACTATTTTACCTCAATTACTCGAAAGAGGTTTGATCCAATTACCAACTATCCGGGAACCCGATCCAACTATACCCGGATACAGAGCTGACTTACACTGTGATTTCCATAGAGGACCTGGACACTCTACCAACGCTTGTAAAAGGTTGAAACATAAAATACAAGATTTGATTGATAATAATGAAATGGAGGTGCAAGCCTTCCAACCTAAACAAAATGCTCCTAATAATACTCAAAAGACCATTCCCCAAAATCAAAATCAAAATGCTAATCAAACATTAGACATATTTCAACACCCTTTACCAAGACATGGTAAAGAGGTGGCCAATCAAATCGAACATCATAATGTTCCGCCTCCTACCCGATATGTAGGAACCATTAGCGGACAATTACCTGTTCAGGATCCTCAAATATTTGACACAACCTTATCCCTGGTTACGACCAGGCCCTTACATAATATTCCAACTCCTGATTCTAGTGATATAGAATCAGATACTGAAAGTGAAGTGGACATCACTTCAAACCAATCGAATAGTTCTAAAAACGAATCAGATCCTATTCAACCCATCACAGATGCTATGGTTCCAGAAGAACCATTTCCTAGAAGAGTTACTACTCGACCTTCTTCTAATCAATTCCTCCCAAATGAACAAGCCATAAACGCTCGACCGAGACCAGTTCAGCATCCTCAATATAACATTGTAGGTACCATTGGAGTCGTTACCCGACAACAGGCTCAAAATTCTCAACAAGAACCAAATCAGAATGATGGATCAGCTCCATTTGTTTTGAAAAATCCCAATAAAGGGAATCATGCTCCTAATGTTCAACCTAAACCCCCTTACAATATTAATGAGCAATTATCCAATACTACAACCAAAATTTCCCTTTTGGATTTATTAAGATCTTCTCCCACCCATAGGGATGAGTTGATGCTTACATTAAGCCAAATGATGGTACCTCAAAACATTCAACTCGAAGCTATGGCCAATACTATCATCACTCGAGAGGTTGATTGTATTGACTTTCGGGATAAAGATATCCCACAACACAGTTTACATAAGGATAATCCCTTATATATTACTGCTCTAATTGGAGATGTAGCTGTCAAACGAGTCCTGATTGATAATGGCTCATCTCTAAACATTTGCACTTTTGACTTCTACCAAAGATTTGGCTTTAGAAGTGATGAAATGAAGAAAACTGATATGATTATCAAAGCTTTCAATGACGAAACACAAGAAACGTGTGGAGTTATTACCATCCCCTTGCAAGTTGGTCCTAGAACCCTAGATACAACCGTGTTTATTGTACATTGCCCCGCATCGTACAATATACTTTTGGGTCGCCCTTGGATCAATGCGATGCGAGCGGTCCCATCAACTTTACACCAATGTGTTAAATTTGAATTTAAAAATCAGTTGGTCACTATCCATGGTGACCCTAGACCCTTTGATATGTGTGCTTTGGTAGAACCCGTTGGAGTGCAATTTTGCCCTGCTCTGTCATCCACACATCCTAATTCTTATTTTTCATCTAAAACTGTGAAACACACACCCATAACTTCACCTATTTCCCCTCCATTAATTTCATCCTCCTATATAGATCAACAATCTTCTAAACAAATCACTCTAGAACCTCAAAAAGATCTTCAATCTACAACCAATCCTTCATGTTCTATCCCTATAATTTCAAAACCTATAGACACATCTATCATACCTTCCACATCTCAAGATATAGGGAATGATCCTTCTACATCTTATGCCCTTTCTGATGAACTTTTACCAGATTTATCCACAATCTTAATATCAAAAAAAACAAATGCTTTCATGCAAGATTCAATTCTTTTAAATAACTTACCGCCATCTCCTCGTACTTTGGGCCTCCCACAACCTATGGGAAGTACTTACCAAGTCGGGAGTTGTGCCTTCATTTATAAAGGATATGACTGGGGAAGAATCCCTCGAAATATCAAAACTCATCATGAGGGATACGCTCGATGTTATTTTACCAATGAATATATTAAAGCTAAACCCATAATGCTTAAAATGGGATATAAAGGGAAAGGCTTGGGACCTTTCCAAAATGGCATGAAAGAACCTTTCGAGGTAGAACCGTGGCCCGCCCGCTGTGGTGTGGGCCTATTTCCTAGTAAGGGTCAACCCTTTCCTTTTGAAGATGATGATCAACTCATATGTTATCAAGATTATTTGGATAGGCATGATGATTTGCCTCTAAAAAATCAGCCATTTACATGTAACATGCTATCCATAGCTTACCCTGAAATGATTGCCGACCCCGATGAAGAGTTGGAAGGAGATATCTTCCATGATGTCTCCGTTGAAGAGATGTTACACAATGGATTTTATTTTGATGGTTCTATACCAACTATAGCCCAACTTGAGACCACTAATCCTCAAGATGAATTATCCAAATTAACCTTACAAGAATTACAAGAATTGGGCGTTTCACCCGCCCCACCTAATTTTGAAAGAGATCTACACATGGAGGTAGAAAACGTCATTAAAATTAATATTGGAACTGAGGATAATCCTCACATAATCAATATTGGATCAGAATTAAGTCAAGAAAAACAAGAACAATACATTGCATTCCTTAAAGAGTATGAAGATGTCTTCGCTTGGACATATGAAGATATGCCAGGTCTAGACCCTTCGTAGTCATGCATCATCTAGTGGTCCATCCGGATGCTAAACCCGTTAAACAAAAACTTAGAAAAATGCATCCCAAAGTGGCTCCGCTAGTCAAAGGGGAGTTAGAAAAACTCCTGAATGTTGTCTTTATACAAGCTATTGATTATGCTGAATGGATCTCAAATGTAGTTCCAGTTACCAAGAAAGAAGCCACCAAAGTTAGGGTTTGCACATATTTTAGAGATATTAACGCTGCATGCCCTAAAGATGATTTTCCTCTTCCAAACATGGATCAAATCATTGACTTTACTGTCGGGAGTGGGATGATGTCCTTAATGGATGGATTCTCCGGTTATAATCAGATCAGGATAGCTCCTGAAGATCAAGCTAAAACAGCCTTTATTACCCCCTCGGGGTACTTTTTGTTGGAAAGTGATGCCATTTGGCTTAAAGAACGCAGGTGCAACCTATCAACGAGCTATGACTTATATTTTTCATGATATGATGCATGATATCCTACATGATTATGTAGATGATATTATAGCTCGCTCTATTATTGAAGATAATCATTTAGATGATTTGAGAAAAGTTTTTAATCGATTACGAGAATATCTTATTCGATTAAATCCAACAAAATGCATATTCGGAGTTAAGTCCGATAAACTATTAGGGGTTTTAGTTTCTTTACGTGGTATCGAAATCGACCCTCTCAAGATTGCGGCTATCACTGATATGCCCGCACCTACTAATATATCTGAGTTACGAAGTTTACAAGGTAAGCTTCAAGCCATCCGTCGCTTCATCGATAAGCTGGCGGACAAAACCGGTCCCTTTCTTAAACTCCTTAAGAAGGATGTCCCTTTTAATTGGGACGACGAATGTAGAGAAGCTTTTGAACTTCTCAAACAATACCTCCTTAATCCACCTGTGCTTTCACCACCTAAACCTGATCGCCCATTTCTCCTGTATATTTTAGCTTCAGATTCTGCCTTAGGAGCTATGTTAGCTCAGCTTGATGATGAAAAGAGAGAACGTGCTAATTATTACATTAGCCGAACCTTCATCAGTTATGAAACCCGCTATACAGCATTAGAAAAACTATGTCTAGCAATCGTGTTTGCTACGCAAAAATTATGACATTATATGCTTAGTCAAAAAACTTATGTCATTGCTAAATACGATCCCTTGAGGTATCTCATGAGTCGACCTTATTTATCGGGTCGCACAGCCCAAGTGGGTTCTTGCTCTAAGCGAGTTTGATCTCACGTTCATAGGACAAAAGTCTCGTTAAGGGTCAAATCATAGCAGATCAATTAGTCGCTGCACCCTTAGAGTCTACCCATCCCCTCATCATTGAGTTTCCTGATGAATGCCTTCAATTAGAGGCGGACCATACTGAACAATGGTCCTTATACTTTGATGGAGCCCGATGCATGAGTGGGGTCGGTGCGGGTATTATTTTAATATCCCCGCAAAAACATCTTATTCCTCCTGTCCTTCAAATTAACATTTGCTTGCACCAACAATACTGTTGAATATGAAGCTCTAATCCTTGGATTACGAGCCGCCTTGGCGCTAAAAATTAAACATCCTTTAGTTTTTGGTGATTCTCAACTGGTTATAAACCAAATTAATGAAGTTTATCAGACCAGAGATGATAAACTGTGCCCATATAAGGCCTATGTTTTACAACTAATGTCTCTATTTGATCAAGTTACCTTGGAAGCTATTCCTCGAACTAGCAACCGTGTAGCTGATGCTATGGCCGCAACTGCATCTCTCCTGCCCTTGGAGTTAGATGACGAATATGCCACTATCATTATTCGTCGACTCCAGGAACCCGCTTCAAATAAGTCATGCTTAGAGCCTTTGGATGTGTTTCTAATCAATGAAACTACTCCCGAACCTTGGTATACAGACATATTTGATTTTCTCCAAAATGGGACTTTCCCCTGCCAATTCTAATAGAAACCAACATCGGTTATTACGTAGACGAGCAAGTCGATTTGTAATAATTGGCAATACTTTATATAGGAGATCTTTTGAAGGTATCCTATTAAGATGTTTGAATTTAGAAGAATCCAAATCAGCCTTGAGTGAAGCCCACGATGGATCTTGTGGAGGACACTTCAGTGGTAGTGTCATTGCTAAAAAGCTCCTTAGGATAGGATACTTTTGGCCTACCATGGAGAATGATGCACATGAGTATGTGCGCCATTGCGACAAGTGCCAGAAACATGCTGACCTTGTCCATGCGCCTGCACAAGAGCTGCAGGCTATTTCATCTCCTTGGCCCTTTTCAAAATGGGGTTTAGATATTATTGGCAAAATCAATCCCGTGTCATCTAATGGACACAAATTCATCATAACCGCCACCGAGTATTTCACGAAGTGGGTTGAAGCTATGCCTTTAGCTTCCCGCACTGGCACACAAGTCTCTAAATTTATTTTTAATCAAATCATTTGTAGGTTCGGAATTCCTGCAAATCTCATCTCCGACAATGGAACTTGTTTCAAAAATAAAGATGTTAAAAAATTATGCCAAAAATATAAGATTCAACATCGCTGGTCCACTCCCTATTATCCCTCGGGGTAATGGTCAAGCGTAAGCATCTAACAAAACCTTAATCAAAATTCTCAAAAGATTGGTCAATAAACCGGCCGTGGATTGGCACATTCAATTATATCCAGCCTTGTGGGCCTATCGAACTAGTGTTCGAACCCCCACTGGAACTTCACCTTTTGTTTTGGTGTATGGTGCTGAAGCCGTTTTTCCCTTTGAATTAGAAGTTCCTTCTTTGGCTCTACTACTTCAAGATACCGAAGTAGGAGATGAATATCGTGCTGGCAGACTCGTCCACTGGAACTCCTAGATGAAAAATGCATCAATGCTTTGGAGCATCTCCGTGCCTACCAAAACAAGCTTAAAAGATCATATGCTAAAAAGTTCGTCATCGATCCTTTGAGATCGGTGACCTTGTTTTAAAAGAAAATCAAAAAAATACTAATGCAACTAAGGACCTTAAAGGTAAATTTGAGCCCAACCGGCTTGGACCATACATTATTACTCGCTAAATTTGAATCAGGAGCATACAAATTATCTACCTTAGATGGTAAAGAACTTAAAGAACCCATGAATATTTTGCATCTTAAACGTTACTATGTATAAATTTGGTCATTTCATCCTTGTATATATTTGTTTAAAATATTTCAAAATCATTATCTTGTATTTCTTTCAATTTATTTATTCAAAAACACCAAAAACATTCATAATCATCAAAATCTTCAAAACTACTTGTTGTATTTATTTATGGCACTTGTTAATTCTTTCAAAAATAATAAAAATCAAAACAACAATATTCTTGACTCTTTCGAAACCAAAACAAAATAAAGAAGAAAGAGAGAGTCAACATTCTCAAAACTTCTCAAAAAGTATTTATATATATTTTCTTACAATTATTGCAGTTATATGTTTCAAATTATTTTGGATAAATTAGCATTTATTTGGAATCTCTCACTTTCACAAACACACAAAATAAATATCTTGATTTTATCTGGCATGATTACTAATCTCTCTTATATCAAAGTCCACAAAATTCAATTAAATAAAGTTTGAGCACAGAGAATTGATCTTGTTATTTACTTAAACCAAGCACATCTTTTCACAATAAAATGATTATATTTGTAATTTCTATGCTTTGCTACATAGTAGAAGTGGTTTCTTGAGCGAAAAGTTTCCCCTGCTATCCTATCATGCACATGGTCTAGAATCTTTGAGAATTGGCAAAAGGACAAGCTCACCCCTACCCGGAATAAAAATCCCTTGCTCTACAGCTAATCCGAGCAAGTATCCCTAGCATAGAACAAAAGAAAAAGCAAAGTTCAAGAAAAAGAGAAAAAGAAAAAAATGTTATTTTATATCATTACAGCAATATTTCAAGCATTATCTCAATTATCAAGCAAAAATACAAAAAGAAAAAGAAAAGAAAAGAAAAAGAAAGCAAAAAGCAAGAAAGCAATAAAATCCCTTTCCCTACCCTTTGAAAAGAAAAGAAGGGTTGATGAGCTTGAATCCCTGGAATTCTCAATTATTCGAAAACTGTGAGGTAAGCCCCATAACAGGTGGTTTGTGCCCAACCTGCTTGGCCTTGGGTAACTCCTAGCGTGGCGATATGTCCGTCACATTAGCGACCTTCTTTTGTACAGACCTATGTCCGCTTATGGATTAGCTAGCTCTTGATAATCCGACCTACATAGTAGTCTAGTATGGTTATATGCATCTACATCATGGTTAATGAACACTTATTTGGTTTCTTCAAATCACTTGTATCATATTATCTTGCTCAAAACTTGGTAAATGAACATAGCAATTGCACACACATTTTATATTTGAGAGATTTTGTGTATCATTATGATAAATCAAGATTGGAAATGAACTCACATATGCACATGGGATTCCTTATAAATCTAACTTTTGTCTTCAAAATACTTTGAAATATTTTTTGCAAATTGTTTGGAATAATTCATTTTCTTCTTTCAAGTACAGTTGTTTAGACAACTATATGCATAATAGAAACATCAAAATTTCTTTCAAAACCATCCAATCAAAACATATATATATACTTCTTATCGACTTTCGCGACGATGGTATAGTTCCAAAACCAAAATTGGAATTTTATGCCTAGCGCAAGTCCTCATCTTCATATTTTCTGTTTATTAAAAATCAACCATGCAATAAAACAATCTATTTTCTTCTTTGATTTTCGCGATGATGGTATAAGTCTATACCTACATATTCTATGCCTAGCGCAAACCATTGTAACAATTTTTATTCCCCATTTATTTAAAAATCATGAAAACCATATGACTTAAATCATTCTATTATACAAATTATGCTTTTAACAAACAAGCATGCACATTATCACTATTTCATGTCATTATGTCAACCTTCAATTTTGCAATGATGGTATAATTCCTAGGGAATTATCCAAAAATTTTATCACACTTAGGAATTTATGCCTAGCAAAAATCATTTTAACATTATTTCATGCATACTATTTTCATGGAAATCTGAAAAACAAACCATCATCATCATCATTTGCACCATTGCACCAAAGTCTTAAGACAGTCTCTTAAGCACTCTTTTACTTTTAACAATATTTCTATACTGGGATTAGCTTGACGACCGAGTGAGCGGCGACTCCATGAAATGGTCTATAATAGCGACAATGTCCTTTGAAATTATTGTTAGAAGTCTCTTTTTATCTTTTATCACATCGCATCACAAACAACCAATTTGTTACATCAGATTATTTCATTTAAATTTTACAAGCATGACACTTAAATCATAATATTTCCAACGACGTAATTACATGAATTATCAAATAAATCACATCAAAACATAAAAGCATCATAAAAATCACATAACACAAGTCATATGATCAAAATATATATCTCATCTCATATATATATCAACAGTATATATACATCATCAAAACTGGATTGGTATGCCACAATCTGTACCTCGGCATACTCAATCCTCTATCAAAAAAATAATAATAAATGCTCTATGTCTCAATCTGTACAATGTAATGCAATAGTCTAGCCTCGAGAACCCCTCGAGCTCTCAGCCTCATCTCCTCCCCCGCCCTGAGGTGGACGAGGTGGCCCCATCGTAGTATGTGTGGTACTGCGAGTCCTAGTCGTCGATCGAGAGGAAGTCCTCGACGACCCAATCCTGATAGGGTCAGCAATGCCGGCTGGTAGTTGTACCCTCTGACCCTCTGGCACCATCTGGAAGTAGATGCCCTGGTAGAACGTGGTCTGAGCAATCGACCGTGCTAGCTCCCGTGTGCTCGCTCCTCCGCCCCGTGCCCTGAGGCGTGCAATCTCGTCTCGGAGCTGTGTAACCTCAGCTCGATGGCGTGCAGCCTCCTCCTATAGGGTCTGCACCTATGCTTGGAGACGGATTGTCTCCGCTCGAAGAGTCGCTGTCTCGCTACTCTCCCTTGTGTCGACACCCTTGCCCTTATCGGGCGATGGTGGCCTCTCTCTCTATGGAGAAGGGGGTCTCTCCTCCCTCCTCTCCCTCTGCCGTGGCCTCTCCTGCGCCTGTGGCCTCCTCAGCTCTCTCCCACCGTGACCCTGGGCCGCCTCCATAGCTTCTTGGTGCCGCCTCCCTATTCGATGCACAACTGCATGTATCGGACCCTGAGCCCTCGTCATCCGAGGAGGGCGGATGCCTACGTACCAGGCATCGTAGCCATCGGCTACCCCTGCGTCGTCCCCATCCACCGGCTGAATGGGGGCATCGTCCGAGTCCCGACTCTAGAAGCGCTGCATGTCTGGAGCCCCGCTCACTGTGGTGTTATCCCGGATAGTCCGAGAAAACTCGTAATCCCTGAGAGATGGGATCCCCTGCTGTAGACCGAACTATCGCAAAACTCGGTCGTAGCGGTGGAGCTCCACCTCTCCCCTCTCCATCCTCAACCAACAAACTCGCCTAACGCGAGCCAGCTCCTGTCCATCCTCGGCCCACCCTGGGTGCTCTCGCCATGGCCTCCAGGTGATCTGGTCCGGGACAAGGTCATCCAGTAGTCTCCGGGACATCGGTAGGTCGATCCGCCGTTGTGACCCTCTCCGGAGCCACCAGTAGAAAACTCGGGGCCTCTCCCCATCAATCCCTGTCAGAGGAAGCCCTATCGGCCTTCGCACTGCAATGTGCTCCCAGCACCAAACTTGTAGGAGCGATGTCATAACTAGACATCGACCGCCCTTGTACACGACCCCATGCAGGATCCTGTACAACCGACATAGAACAAAGCTGCCCCAAGAAAATCTGTAACCATGGTCCCGCATATCGTAGATCACATCTGCTAGCATCCATGGTACCCTGCACCCGCTCTGGTGGCATAGCAAAAGTCCACCAACCACTCCGGCTAAAACCTGTGTGAGTCTAGATGCCCTAGGCATCTGACGCAGCGCCTCGATGTTAACTCCGCCCTTCTCCAGGGCGAAGCTCGGGTCACCACACAACCGCCCCATAGCATGGCCCTGATTGGCCGCAGGAGTGATCAACCGTCCTTGTATGGGGATTCTCAGAATCCTCCATACATCCTCCAAAGTGGGAGTCATCTCCCTTGTCGGTAGCCAAAAATAGGAAGAACCTAGATACCACCTCTCTGCTAGGGTCGTCAGTAGCCCCATGTCTGTAGACACTTGTGGCATTTCTGCCACATGCCGTAAGCCGGCCTGTGCCAGCTGATCCCGCTCTGCCTGTGTAAGAGCGGCCAAGTCATCTCTCAAACCTCCATATTTCCATTCCCTGCTCTTTAGCAATCCTCTCTGCAACATAAACAACAAAACAACAAACAATCATTAATAACAAACTCAAGTGATTAATAATGCAAGTTAAAATAAGTTCAATTTTATCAAATGATGATATCGTCCACTATTGGACGATATCGTCCCAAATTTGAGCAGAATCGTCTCCGATTTTGCAAGCCGAAATCGTCCCTAATTTGACGAAATCGTCCCCCTTTCGTCGATTTCGCCCTTAGACGAAATTGGCGAACTTGAGACGATTTCGTCGAAATCGGGACGATTTCGTCCCGACGACGTCGACGGCCCAAAAACGGCCGCGATGCTCAAAATTCATTTAAAATTCACCTAAAAAGCATGTAAATTCAAATTAAAACATTCTAAACTAAGTTTAGACTCTTACCCGTAGCCCGCGTCGGACCTCTGTTGATCTGTGCGTCGTCTCCACCATTTTTGCTTCCAGAGCTCTAAAACCAGTAAAAATGAACAATAAAATGAATTAGGGTTTTACCCTATTTTTCTTAATTTTATTCAAAAATAATTCAAAACATTTTTGCTTTTTCGCGTTTTTACCTCAAACGTTCGATTTGGGTAAAAACACGGAGGGGGCACCATAGTAAGTCGTCGTACGATTCGACCAAGAATCGTCGCCTAAAAATGGGAATAATTTTTTGCTTCCTCGTAGATCGAGAAGAACTCATCTTTAACGCATTTTCTTCAAAAAATTCGCTAAAGAGGGGGCAAAATGTAGCACCCTAAAATTGGCGCAGTGAAACCTTAGTAATTACATTCACTCTAGTAAATAATTTAAATTCAAATTTTAACCTCCCAAACCGCCCGTTAACCGTCGGTTAATCCGTTTCCCCCTTTTCCGCGCCATTTTTAGAGGTTGTTTTGACCGTTTGACGATATCGTCGCCGATCAGACGATATCGCCCCAGATCTGACGATTTCGTCTGGGCTAGGACGTCCAGACGATCTTGTCCCTAAACCGATTTTGCACAATTAGCTTCTGTTCCAACGGGTCTCTAATCCGGGCAGAAGCGTGTCTGCGCCGTTAGAGACCCTCCCCCATTGGAGATCTCCCAAATAGGGATGATCTCCAACCTCCTAACCTCCCTCCTAAGCCTATTTAATCCTAAGCCCTTCCCTTAGCACCCCCCTGGCTGATAATTCCTGTAACCCGACTTCATACGCATTAAGACATCTCAAATTCATATTTGCATTAGCTCTATACCAATTTTGTTGCAGGTACCTTAGTGTTTTTCAGTCGGAGCAAGCTTACATCGTCGTCGACGATCCTGTTCAGATCGGAGGCGATCCTGTCGAATCAGAGACGATTTCGTACCAATGCGAGACGATTTCGATTGCAGTCAACATTGAGGCAATCAGTGCCTAAAGTTTGCATTTCTTCATCTTTTCTCTATTGTTTTGTGTTGTAATTAGCTAGTTTATTTGATATTTTATGCTATCTTGCATTTTGGAGTTCACCCATCTAGATTAAATGCATAATTAAGCCATAATTGTGATTAAATTAGCATAATTCATTCATGTTTCTGTTTTTAAGTTTCAGTTTGATATTATTGCTGTCATTTTACACTGTTTCCCTCTGTTAGAATAGTTGCATTTTCTGTGTTTTGCACCTATTTCTCTGTTTGTAGGTCTCTGACGAATTCGTCTGATGAATTCGTCAGATCTCAGATGATCTTGTCTGATCTCAGACGATCCTGTCAAATCAGAGGCGATCCTGATCGCTTCAAGAATCAGAATCTTCATCAGACATCCGGATTAGGTATTTTTCTTTTAACATTCTTTAATTTCTCTATTTTTTGTCTTAATCCTATTTTCTGTATTCATTTAATCTGCATCTTCATATAGAATAGCTTAGACGCATTTTGGCCAAACCTAGGATTTGAATGCTTAAGGCTAAAACGAACACATAAAACACATTCCCAACCTAGGCGTGGAAACTGCCATTAAATGTTTCCTGGTGAACCCACCATCCATCGAAAAATCACCAATATACACCTCCCTTGAGAGGCGGGACCTTCGCAAGGCCTCTCAGTCCGAGGTACCGCGCCATCCTTTTCACATCCCCCTTTCGGGCACGGATCCTATAGCCTGAAGGTAAGGGTGTGAAAAATTTGGAGCGATACAATATGTATGCAACTAGTTACTATAAGTCTTAATGAATGGTTTTTTGTCCAAGTATTGTATTCATAAGTTACACAATCTCACTAGGAGACAAAAGTATTGGTCAAAGTGCTGAAATACAAACTATTTAGATGTGTTATTTTATTGAAGTTGATTTATATTGTATATAATTATTTTATGCTCGACATTTACTTACTTTTTTAGTTTAGTTTTTAAAAGGACTATATTTTTAAAAAAATTAAGCTTACATTTATATGATTTAATTATAACTTAGGAAATTTAGAAAATGTATAAAGGCAAATGATATTAAATGAATAAACCATGAGATGTAATATTTGAGCATGCTTATCAAAAAAATATCAAACTATCATCCAAACATCAAAACCTCACTTCCATCCAATAAAGTATCACATCAAATATATACCAAGATAGTCTTGCCAAAATGTGTAAGTCAATACCCAACTTTGGTGGTTTGCAAGTGGCAACCATCGTGAATCAGGGATATTCATTCTCTAGTAGGTTTTATGGGTCAAGTTAACCTCCTACTAATATGAGTAACAAATGGTAGAATGGGATGTCATTCCAGGATATCATACAAAGTAGTACCATGAGGGTTCTCATGTTCACAGTTTAACTGCAAAATTGCTAGAAGAAACGCATCATTAGAAGTGCTAGTCTTCAAGGCTAGAAGGTCCAATGATGGATGGAATGGGACATCTCATCATTAGCTAAATGTGACTTGGGATACCTTGACCCCAAAGCTAGATAATTGGTGGGCCCTGGTCGTGTTCATAAGTCAATGGACTACAATCAGGCACTAGGCATATTGACACTATCTCTAGCATGGTTTATACAAACATAAGCAAAGCATAGGTCAGAGAAACCTGTGATGTCCTCCATGCTATGGGGCAGGGAAACTATGTGTCCATCCTTCTAGGTATTATGGTCCCTAGAAGGACAACCCCTTGTCATGAAACCAAAACTCAAGAATGAGAAGGTGGGATTCATTAAATGGCACTCTTATTATGGGATTTGGCCAATATCGAGCACTCGATATACCATCTACAATGATCATCGATATCGAAGTGTGTAATTTATACCTATGTACTAATAACAAGTTGGGTGTACAATAGTCAGTTAGTGACTTTGGTTTCAAATGAATAAAAAAAATTGACTTTGTGTTTTTAACAACAATGAGAGTTAGACCTAGGTTGTTATAAATTTTCATTCTCTTCTATCACATCATTTCCCTTTCAACTCATTAATTAGTAGTTTTTAAGGAATCAATTCAATACCTCTTGGTATAAAATAAATTAAAATGCAACCAAAAAATCTATTGAATATCAATAGTTGGTTGAGTAACAACCAGGAAGCAAAATGGTTTGATGTATTGAGCTATCATTTCAATGCTTTTGCATACGAATACAAATATATGATAGGAATTCATTTGGACATATCTAATCATCATATTTATATAAATTATGTTAAACCTGGAAGACAACTACAAAGGAGATTGAATATTGCTCTATGAGATATTGTTAAAGAGAAAATTGAAAATTTGTTAGAAGTAGGATTCATCTACCCTATTTTTGATAACCGATGGGTTCCTCCATTAGTTATCATTCCAAATAAAAATGGAAATATGAAAGTGTGTGTTGATTATCAAAAACTAAAAAAAATCACACACAAATACCATTTTCCATTACCATCCATAAATCAAGTATTAAATACACTTGTTGGAAAGACGTATTTTTTTTCTTGATGGATATAGTGGATACAATCAAATTCAGGTCACACTTAAAAATCAAGAGAATATAACTTTTACTTATCCATGGGGAACTGTTGCTTATCAAGTTTTACCTTTTGAACTTTGTAATACCCCAATGACTTTCCAACAAGATATTCTTTCCACTTTCTCTTACTTGACCAATTATTGTGTTGAGATCTACATAGATGAATTTATAACCTATGGTAAAACCTTTGATGAAACTTTAGAAAACCTTGACAAGGTATTACCCTGTTGTGAAACTCACAATTTGACATTAAACCCTGAGAAATATTTTATGATGATGGATGAATACATTGTTCTAAGACACCAATTCTCATCTAGAGCAATACAAGTAGATCCTAAGAAGATAGAGATTATCAATCACTTATCTACACCTCAAAATCAAACAAATGTTAGAGGTTTCCTAGGTCATATTTGTTTGTACCATAATTTCATCAAGAATTTTAGTACAATTGCAAGCCCCATATTTACATTATTAACTAAATATTCTAAATTCAATTGGATAAAAAAGTGTTAAATAACATTTGACACTTTAAAATAAAATTGACTACTCCACCTATGTTACAAGGTCCATAATAAAAATTTCCATTTCACATTCAAATCGATGCATCTAACACTATAATTAGAGTAGATTTAGACCAAATAGGAAATGAAGTACATTATTACATCTACTACATTAGTAAAAACTTGATAGGATCTGGGAAAAACTATACTATTACTAAAAAATAATTCTTAGTTGTAGTATGTACCATTAATGAATTATGCCACTATATTACTAGATATCAAGTGTTTATTCATACTAATCACATTACAATTAAAAACCTCATGAACAAACCATTAGTTAGTGGTAAAATAATACAATGATTGCTATTACCACAAGAGTTCAACATCACTATAGTATATAAACCTAGTAAAGCTAATGTGGTAGTTGATTTCTTGTTAAGACTAAACATCACACGTGAGGATGAACTGGTAGAGGATTATTTTATTGATAAAATATTATTTTCCAATTTTGGTACAATTACAATGGTTTGCTGATATTGTCAACTATCTAGCAACAAAAGAAGTTCCCTCACATTTCACTCCAAAAGAAAAGTTATAATTAGTGAAACAAAGCTTATCATTCAATGGGATCAATGGTATACTATTGAAATGTGGACCTAATTATATTTCATGTCAATGCATTCAATAATATGAGGAGTATGATTTTCTTCATGCATGTCATAATGAATTAATAGGAGAATACTATTTAGTAAAACACACCATTATAAAATATCAATGATATATTGTTACAAATCATGGACCTAAATTTGCATCCAAGGTTATGTATGAAATCAAACATTAGAAGTCATCACCCTATCACCCCCCAACAATGAAGAAAATAAGCTTATACTGAGAGGGGGGTGAACAGTATAAGAGCACTTTTTACTTTTCTTTCCAAATCAATATTATGCAATGTATAGATATAAATATCAACAACATTAATCAAAGCAATGAATAAATCACCAAACACAATAGAGACACTAATTTAATATGGTTCACCCAATATGGGTTACATCCATAGAGAAAATATTTCACTAAATTTTCTCAATCAATCTCTTGGGAATCCTTTCTCTATTACAATGTTTATGGACCTTTGTCCAATGGAGATGTCAATACCCTAAATCAGGTTTATGGATCTCTATCCACAGGAGAACTCTTTCTCCTTTGCTCTAGCTGGTGATCCTCTAGAAGACTATTGTCTTCACTGCACTGGCTTGTGGATATCTCTCCACTGAAGACTCTTGTCCCCACTTAGAATACATGTCCTCACTACCCTAGCTGATGGATCTCTATCCATTGGAGACTATTTTCCTCTCTGCTCTATCACCTCCAAAGCTCTATCTCAAATTTACACTAAACTCAGTCCTTTGGTATAGCACAAATATGCTCAACAATTCCACTCAAAACTTGCTCAAATCTACTCAACAAGTCCACTTAGAACTTGCTCAAATCTACTCAACAAGTCCACTCAAAACTTTCTCAAATATGCTCAATAAGTCCACTCAGAACTTGCTCAAATCTTCTCAACAAGTCCACTCATAACTTGCTCAAATCTACTCAACAAGTCCACTCAGAACTTGCTCAAATATACTTAACAAGTCCACTCAAAACTTGCTCAAATATGCTCAACAAGTCCACTCAAAACTTGCTCAAATCTGCTCAACAAGTTCACTTAGATTTTTTCCAAATCTTCTCAACAAGCTCACTAAGAACTTTTCCAAATCTGCTCAATAAGTCCACTCAAAACTTGCTCAAATATTCTTAACAAGTCCACTTATAACTTTCTCAAATATTCTTAACAAGTCCATTCAGAACTTGCTCAAATATGCTCAACAAGTTCACTCAAAACTTGTCCAAATCTTCTCAACAAACTCACTCAGAATTTGTCCAAATATGCTCAATAAGTCCACATGGAACTTATCCAAATATGCTCAATAATTCCACACAAAACTTATCCAAATCTTCTCAACAAGCTCACTCAAAAGTTGTCCAAATCTGCTCAATAAGTCCACACAAAACTTATCCAAATTTGTATTGTAAGCTTCCACAAAATCAGTTCACAAGTCTTCTCAAAGAATTACCTCAAATATGCTAAAAAATTCCACACATAACTTGTCCAATCTCATAGAAGCATTAAGAGAATTTTTAGAGACTCAATATGTTCTACACTCAATGCTCAATCACTTTCTTAACTCAAAATATAATATAGAATAGTTTGTTTTAAGGAACTTGAACAATCACTTCACACAATGACTTGACTAGGCTTAATCAACTCTACTAAACCAATCACTTGATGAAACACCCCTTTCTCATAAACCCTAGTCCAATAATATATCAACCAACTCAAAATATTTCCACCAATGCTCAACAACAAATCTCACATAACAATGATACTCATGTTCTTTTCAAATCCTAGTTCAAGTTCTTTGTACAACAACTCACTTCAACAACCATGCTTATAAAACAATCTTCACATAACAATGATACTCATGATCTTTGCAAACCCTAACTCAAATTCTTCACACAACCAATGGTTTCAACAACAATGCTCATGAAACAATCTTCACATAGCAATGATACTCAAACCCTAGTTCAAGTTCTTCACACAACCAATGGCTTCAATAACAATGCTTATAAAACAAGGTTTTAACCACATTTCTTTATTCTAGAAAACCTTGAAGCAATCACTCAAACACACTAAAAAGGAAACCCTAATCAAGTCCTTTTCACTCCAAACTTATTTTCTAGAAAACAACCAATCAACTTAAACTTTGGAAAATGTGCTCATACCTTTTTCTTGATGATGAAGGAATCTTCTAAATCTGCCAAAAATCTCAAACACTTATTGCCAAGCTCAAAGAAATTGTAAGGTGATTAATTTTCTCAAATTACAATGCAAACCTCAAAACATACATACACCTTATCACTCCATATTTAATAAAATATTCATCAACATTTACAAAATGTAAATTACCACTTACACCTTATATTCTCCCACTAATATTCAAATGCACTCTTGTTTTTCAAAAACAACCTAACACTAGAAGCTCCCTTTATCCTTTTAATATTTCAATATATCAATATATCAAAACACTTTTAAAAACCTTAACACCTTATTACTTCAACTTATCAAAAAATAATTCTAACAATCCTTCCATGCACCATTTTAACTCCCAAATTTAGGCATCAACCAAAAATTAAAAACAAAATTATTACCTTACGTTGGAGGGTAATCGAACACACAGTTGCATCCTCAACCGATGCCCTAGCCATGGCTCCCAATTTCATGCAAGCTAGGCACTTTCTTGGGGATAAATGAGCACCATGTACTCAAAACCTTCCCCACTTGGCTTGCGCAAAACGTGTGCCTCCCTTGGCACTCAACACCAATGCAATTACACAAACAAAAATTGTTATCACTAATATTCAAACACAGAACTCCTTGCACCCAACTCCCTAACGCTGTCCACTTTACCACTAGGTCACTTGCCTCATTGGCACTTGGTTTTGGTGCAAATTCCTTGACATTATTCGCTGGTGCATAAACACCATTTTCACTACTATTTATTCCTTACAAACTTAATCACAATTGCACAGTTTTTATCATCGAGCAAAAGGATTATTTGAAATACCTCTAAGGCATTAGCTTTTATACTAAATCTCTTCCTCCATGCATGATGTCGGTGCTCGATTTACTCTCAACCTCTTTGGACGTTGGCGCTCGAATTTCCTTTGAAACTATAGTAATTTATAAAATATTAAAATTCTTTTGAATTTAAATTTTATAAAAATTAATTCTTTAAACCATATGGTTTTATTTAAACCATCTTTCACTTTGCACCTTAGTATAAATAATATTTATTTATAAAAATTAAATTCATTTTGAATTTAAATAATTTATCAAATAAATATTAAACCTCCCTTTAGCTTTGCAAATAAAATTTCTTGGGTTTTTATTAAAACCTTTTAACTTATGCTTCCACATAATATTTAAAAATATTATGGAGCCCTTTAACTTTAACCTTTGCATTGTTCCTCTTGATCTTGAATTTATTAGAAGCTTCTTGTTGGGTGCCAAACACTGGTGAATTTGTCCTATTTTTGTCACAACACTTCTCATTTAATTTGTCAATCTAGGGAACTCGTAAGCTTGTGAAGAATCACGGCTGAGACTAGTCACACTACCACTTTGGAGATGATCCGTTCAACTACCATTGGGGGGTGTTTGTATAATATCAATAAAATCGTTCGCCTCAATAATATTAATTCATAAATAATAATGCGGATAAAATAAACACACAAAGTGAAAATGCTTCTTATAAATAAACACACCTCTAAAATAACTAAACGTAAACCTAATGCATAAACATACTACCATGCATAATGAAATTACGTAAATAACTAAGAGGGGAGGAATACTGGCTTGGAGTGGGCCCGAGCTCCAGGAAGATTTCGCCCGATTGGTTCTCACACGATGTGCTGCTAACGAACGTTCACACTTTAGTATTGATGCAAGGGAATATTATATATATCAAATGCTTTTACAAAAGAAGCTCTCCTCTTCCACAGGGAAGTCTGTGTGTTTATATACTACACACACAGAACTTCCTATGGTAGTTCTGTTACAACAAGCATCTCGGTTCAGCCTAAACTAGGATAGTTCAGTTACTGCAACCGGTGCACAATAACAACTCTACGTCGTTTCCTGGTAATCGGATGATTTCCACTGCATTACGGTTCGACTTCATGAGTAGTTACGTGTTCGGCCACTCTAGCTGGGACAACTCGTTCAACCATGGTTTCCCACAGATGACGTGGAACGGTGGTCAACAGGGTCCTTCTCCAACCATTTTGGTCAACACGTATAATTCGGGCTTCGGCCTTGGTAAGGCGCCTAACTCGGTAAGGCGCTTTACTTGAGTAAGGCGCCTACCTCGGTAAGGCGCCTACTTTAGTAAGGTGCCTACCTTAGTAAGGTGCCTACTTTAGTAAGGTGCCTACCTCAATAAGGCACCTACTTTAGTAAGGCGCCTAACTCAGTAAGGCGCATACTTTGATTTACCTTTATTTGATTTAGCAGAACCGTGCTAGGTCCATGTAGGACCTTGACTGAGCAAAAGATGATGAAATCAAGGAAAATAGCTACACACAACACACTTCACACATGGATTAGATAATACACATGATTTTATTAAATACATACATAATACTTCATAAAACATACAACTCATGATATAATGCCATGCAAAAACCGTTAGTTCATATACAAAAATATGAGCATTTATGGTGCTCATCATCCCCCCATGCCTAATATGTGCCATGCCCTCGTGGCACCTAAAATCGGTAACTACCTCTTCTCTGTAGACCACTACTTTTTATTTCCTTCTCTTGCTGGTGGTCTTGACCTGTTCTCCCCCTTGAGGTTTTCATTTCTGCTGAGGGGCCCTAGTTTGTTGTGGGGCATCCCTATGTTGTGTTGTCCTCTAGCTACGTTGATGTCTAGGTTGGCCTTCATTCTATGTCGACCCTTTATTACATTGGCTCTATCTCCTGCTTGGCCCAGCACCTGTACTTGGTCCGGCTACCATAGTCATCGCTCCCCTTTGGAAGGCTGCTTTTGCTTCCTACCATAGGTCAACGTGTTGAGGGCATAATTCTCCGAAGGGAATATCAGAGTCATCCCTCTTCCATATAACCATGCTGGCCTTGTAGAGCCGAAGCTCCTCCTAGGTGAGGCCAACATTTTTTACTGCTATCATTGCTGCCTCTACCTTCGGTCCATATACCCCCCATCATGCCAGCCACTTCTTCATTTTAGAGGGCCTACCCGATGATGATCCATAGATGTCCCAAAATTGATCATCATCAATGGGGTTTACACAAATACCTAGCCCTCGTACCTCCTTCTTGGTAGCTTTCCTAGCTGCCTTTGCTTCCTCAAACTCCTTACGGAGCCATTCAAATTTCACCTTTCGCTCAGTGAAGGCCTGCACACCTGCTTCCCATTCTTCATCGAAATGAGGGTTCGGTTCCATGAACGTCACCCTGGCCTTCCTTTTGGCCCTCTTCTAAGTCATCTGAGGGGCCTTCCCATTTCCTTTGTCTGGTCTTGTGGTGGCCTATGTGGGGAAGTCTTTCTGTCCCATGGAGGTTGCCTCCCTATTGGATGACTCAGGGAGTTTTTCCTCTGATCGGAGGTCCCCTATGGTTGTTCCTTCTGGCACCTTCTTTTCTGGTCCCTCTAGTGGTGGCTCCTCAATTTTGGGTGCCTGGCACCCTAGAGAATCCTCCTTAACCTCGGCTTTAGGGGCTTGCCCTGATGGCTCTTCATCATCATCGATAAAAATGATAGGGGTTTCTATTTGAAGAACATAATTCCCCTATTCCTCTACCACTATCTTATCTGAGGCACGTGAACCCTCCCCTACTTCTAATTCCTCATATCTAGCATCTGACCTGAATGCCCCAGATGAGACTACTCTCTCTGGTGAGGTCAGAGATTTCATGGGTACCTCCATCACCCAATCGGTCTGGGTAGAGGCATCCTGCCTCTCTTTTGCCCTAGCCTACAACTCCTCCTTGAGTTGTTGGATCAATTGTTGCATTTGGGCAATGGTGGCCTCCTATCTTTGGAATTTCCTCATGGTCATCTCCTTATACTCCTCGAAAAACACCTGCATCAGGGATTTCTCGCTCTATTCGATGTGATCCTCCTCCAATGGCATCTCGATCGGTTGTTGCCCGCTTGTGGAAGGCTGCGGGTCCTACGAACTATGAGCGGCCAAATTATGCAAAGTTTACACCATGACATCGAGCTCTGTATCTTATTCATCTTCCTCATTTGAGAGGATTAGGCACCATCATCATGTTTGACATTCCCTACATTCTACTCGATATTCTACGTTGGAGGATTCTAGCCTCTCTTCCATGAAAGTGGGCAGAGAGCTCTACCCTTCCTCTACAATCCCTGGTGAAAATTGGGGGTGTTATTCTTTGAACATTCCCCCACTTTAGCATCATGCCCTGCCTCTATGATGATCTGCTCTACTACATCAGAGGGCTCAACCCTAATCTCTTCGATTGTCTCCCTCAATTTAGCTTCATGCCCTACTTTGATCATTGCCTGTTCTTGTGCACCAGAGGGTTCAACCTCTACCATCGATGAATTTCCCTTGTGCTCCTCTACATGGCGTATCAGGGCTATAATTAGCCCATGATGGGCTAAGGCAGAAATTGCCCCTCTTTGGTACCTCGATGCCTCATCCTGTAGGGCCTTTTCCAGATAGAACGAGACATTGATCTCCCTCTCATGCACCAGATGGCTTATGAACTGCATGTGGTTCGCATTCAGGTGTGAATACTTCCCAGTACATGTGAAGTATCTTGCAACCTACTCAAAAATTTTCTATAGGTGCATCAGGATCTTCTGATTGGGAAGCCCCCCTAGTCATAGGGGACATTCCCCTATCCAAGCAGTTCCTCGATGCATTTATTTGCCACGTCATCCTTGTATGTGCATTCCCCCATAAGGGGGAGGCCAGTGACTTGAGCAATGTGCTCCGGGGTGACTAGAATTTCTAGTCCATGTAGCCTGGCCACTTCTCCACTCAGGGAGGTGGTGAATTCTTTGGCTACCTCCACATCTTGTTCCTAGCTGACCAGGCGGTAGTAGTTCAGCCAACCCGCCACCTCGAATCGGTTGTGGACTTCCCCCCTTATTCCTTCAGTGTCACTAGGCTCCTACTTCTTAATCACGTGGTTCTTTGAAGGTCCTCCCATGGTGAATTCCCTACTGAGTTCGAGTTCTATACTCAGTAAGGCGCCTTTTTATAACCTGAGGTGCCTAACTCTAGAAATTGTTCCATATTGGGTTTAGCAGGGTACGCCACCCGAATTAATTTTTGGTACGACGTATTAGGCATGAGGGGTGATTTTTCATTCTTGCATCATCATCATATCAGAGAGCATATTATACAAAAATTACATATATATCTAATTAAAATCATGTGCATACCTGATTGGTCATTTTATGTTGCATGGAGTATGCCAAATTGCCATTCGATGATGTTTTTCCCATGTGCTGATTACTTCACCTTGGGTACTGCATTCCTAGTTCGCTCGAGGTCCTACTACCAAAAACGTGGTGGATCCTATTGGTTCAGGTTGGGATGCATATCTCCTTGGTGGTTGGCCTTGGGACGTGCAAAAATCTTGCCCAATGATTTCAAAATATTTTTGGGCATTTTTAGATCTCTATCACGTGACATGATGGTATTGGCTCCTCGTACTACCAAGTTGCGCATGTGAATTGAATTGGTCGAGGTGCCTATTTGAGTAAGGTGCCAATAGGGTGCCTAACTCAGTAAGGCACCTAACCCGGTAAGGTGCTAGTAAGGTGCCTAACTTAGTAAGGTGCCAAGGTAAGGCACTACTTTGACGATCATTTATGTATATATATATTTGGGGTGGCCCGACTTAGGGGTAAGTGCCTAGAGCACTAAATAAGGCTTCCCCCATGTCTAATATTTGTCACGTCCTCATGACAATAGCCCCCTACAATTATTTTATTATGCCTCCTTGCGAGTAAGGCATTGCTCCTCCTAAGTAAGGCACCAGAGTAAGGTATCGCTTCTCCTTTAGAGTAAGGTGCCAGAGTAAGGCACTGCTCCTTCAGAGTAAAGTGCTAGAGTAAGGCATCGCTGCTCCTTCAGAGTAAGGCACCAGAGTAAGGCATCGCTGCTCCTTCAGAGTAAGGCACTAGAGTAAGGCACCACTGCTCCTTTAGAGTAAGGCACCCCTTCCTTATTGTTTTAAAAAGTCAATGGTGGCTGACGTGTCTTTTAATGTGAGGTTGATCAAGCCTCCCAGAATTCTCTTCATATTACATCAGCATCCACCTTGTTCAGGCATGGGGATGTTTGATGAGGAATTTTGGCATCCCCCCATGCCTGAACCATTGCTATCCTCCTAATGCATAGGTATGTGGATGTTGAGCCGAACTAGGCCTGGTTTTCCTAGATGCCTATTGTTCGAACAATCAGGCCATATCCCTACAAAAAGAAAACACAAAAAGAGAAAAAAGGTGTAGTTAAATGGGGTTCATGCCTGTTAGGCCCTAGCTCTCAGGATACCTGCAGCTTGCATGTGGGCGTTGTCCCTACAAAACACATAGTAAGCTAAAAAAATAGTAACCTATTCTAACTTGTCTTTGGTGGATGTCCCTGTATCCACCATGTTGTTGAGAATTTGGGAGATTTTACTTGGATGGGGTCTCCCCCATGCCTATTCTGGTTTTCGCCAGCAATCCCTCAGACGTATGGTATGGCCGCACTCGATGGCCATTGGATATTAGGATGGTGTTGCTATCATCAATCATCTTGACCCATACAACACCATTCTTGATTATTTCCACCACTTCATACGGTCCCATCCATATCTGCATCAGTTTCCCCTTTCATTCTTGGAACCTGGAGTCATACAATAGTACCTAGTCTCCTTCTTTGAATTATTTCTTTTTAATGTGGTGGTCATGCCACTACTTCCTTTGCCTCTACACAATTTATATTCTTTATAAGGCATCCATGCGAACTTCATCTAGCTGATTTAGCTATCGAATTCATTCCTTCTATGCATCATCCAGGTTCAGATTTAATTTGACCATCGTTCTGAGTGTTTTCACTTCGAATTCGATGGGCATCATTGCATCTTTCCCATAGACCAACCGAAAGGGGGTAAAACCAGTGGTCGACTTCCACGTCATGTTATATGCCCATACTACCTCTAGTAGTCTTGCAGCCCAATCCTTTTTGTGCTGTTGCATGATCTTTGTCAAGATGTTTTCAATTTCCCTATTAGTGACCTCTACCTATCCATTCACCTACGGATGGTATGGGGTAGTCCTATTATGTCAAACCCTGTACTATTCCATGAGCTCTTCGATTAACCTAGACGTGAATTGGGGTCCCTGGTCTGTTGTAATCTCCCTAGGCACTCCAAATCTCATAAAAATGTGGGAGAACAAAAATTTGATGACCGTCCGCTCCTTGGAGTCTCTTAGCACTTGGACTTCGACCCATTTAGTGACATAGTCTGTACAGACTAGAATGAACCTCCTTCCTATTGAAGGTGGGTTGATGGGTCCCATGAAATCCATGCCCCATTTTTCAAAGGGCTCGATGTGTACGTGAGGCTGCAGGGGCATTTCGTCCCTGTGGGTTGGTCGGCCCATCCTCTGGCATTCATCACATTTATTGGCGTATGTGGCTGCATATTTAAACAATGTGGGCCAAAAGTACCCGATCTGAAATACCTTATATGTAGTCCTTCTCCCTGAGAAGTGACCACCACAAGGCTCATTATGATAGGCCTTGAGTATCTCCATGAATTCATGCTCGACCATGCATCTTCTCACGATCTGATCAGGCCCTATTTTGAATAGGAGGCCATCAATCCATTGGTATGATGCACTTTTTTTATTACCCCTTGCTTCTCTCGGTATGAGAGGGTAGGGGAGGTTCTCCTTATGGCCAAATAATTGGCAATATCTACATACCATGGTGTCTATTCATTGATGATGAATAGATGCTCATCCAAGAACTGGTCTTCTACCACTACATAGTCTACTAGAATTAATCTGGATAGGAAGTCTATGACTACATTGTCTTTTTTGGGCTTGTCGACTATGGTAAGGTCGAACTCCTATAGCAACAAAAGCCACCGGATAATCCTACCACTAATCATTGGTTTGCTCATTAGATACCTGATGGTCGCATGGTCCGTGTGGATGAACACTTTGTATCCAGTGATGTAGTGGCAGAATTTATTGATGATGTGTACCACTGCAAGAAACTATTTCTTTATTATCATGTAATTAAGCTCGACCCCTACCAGGTTCTTGCTAACATAGTAGATGGCATAAAACTCTTTGCCATCCTACTACCCGAGGACTGCTCCAATTGCATTATTGGATGCATCACAATATATGTGAAATGGGATAGACCAATTTGGGCCCCGCAATACCGAGGTAGAGATCAACTTCTCCTTCAGTATCTGAAATGCCTGCTCATAGTCATCTGTCCAGATAAATTATGTATCCTTCATCAGAAGGGTATGTAGTGGTTTGGCGATTTTACTAAAATTGGTGATAAATCGCCTGTAGTACCCGATAGAGCCGAGGAAACTCCTTACCTCCCTCTGTGTTTTTGGGTTGGGTAAGTCTTTGATGACTTCTATCTTCTTGTGATCCACTTTAATCCCTTCTACCGAGAGATGATGCCCTAACACTATGCCTTCCTGCATCATCATAAAACATTTTTCATTGCTAAGGGATAGATTGTTTTCCTCGCACCTCTAGAGTACACGCTCCAAGTTTTTCATTGCCTCTTCAAATGTTTCCCTATAAATGGTGAAATCATCCATATATACTTTGATTGCTTCACCTATCATATCCAAAAATATGCTAAGCACTACCCTCTGAAAGGTGGTTGGTGCATTGCATAGCCCGAAAGGTAGCACCCTGTATGCAAACGTTCCCCATGGGTAGGTGAACGTTGTCTTATCTTGGTCTTCCTCCATGATCTGGATTTGGTTGTACCCATTGAATCCATCCAGGAAGGAAAAATATTTCCTCTCGGATAATGTGTCCAACACTTGGTCAATGAACGGAAGTGGAAAATGGTCCTTTTTAGTCACCTTATTCAATGATCTGTAGTCAACACAGATCCTCCATTTCCCATTCTTTTTAGGGACCACCACGAGTGGTGATACCCATTCACTATCCGAGATCGGGTAGATGAATCCCATCGTCAGGAGCTTCTATAACTTGGCCTTTACAATTTCCTTCATGGTCGGGTTCATCCTTCTCTATGGCTATCTGATGGGGGTTGACTATTCTTCCAGATAAATACGGTGAGTGCATACTTCTGGACTGATTCCTTGCATATCCACGTAATCCCACGTGAATGCCTGTTGATGCCCTGCTAGGAATTCTTTCAATTCTACCAACTATGCGGTGGTCAGCTCACTACTGACATTCAATGTTCTGCCATGCCCGACATCAATTTGTTTGGTGTGGTGGTCCTGAGCACCCACCAATGGTGACTCAAGAATTGGGAGGGAGGACTCTCCATGGAAGAACCTTGAGATGATGCCATCTTCCTCGGCTTCATCCTCCGCTTCTATCAATGCCATTACCGGTTGGAGCATTGATAGCTGGTTGTCCTCCTAATTTTCTATTTTGGGTTCTCCCAATGCATCCACCGATTGGGCCGAGGGAGAGATTGTTAATCTCTTGACATTCTAGCCATCTAAAATGGTCATCAACCCATCACGATAGCTAATGTATGCATCAGCCATAGCTAACCATGGTCTCCCTAGGATGAGTGGGTAACCACCCAATCTGGTTTTGGATTGCAGCACTAAAAAGTCCATCGGATACTCCCATGCATCGACTGTTACTATGACATCCTCGAGCATTCCTTCTGGTGCCATCGTGGACCGATCGACCAACTGCAACACTATTTTGGTCGGCTTCAGGTCGGTCAGTTCTAGCATCTGCATGGTGTCTTATGGCATTACGTTGATGGCTGCCCCCAAGTCGACCAACGTATTCGCTAGTGAGCGCCCTCCAATTTTTATCGTCAATATCGGGCTACCTGGGTCTGCATATTTGGGATGATATGCATTCCCCATCATCAAGTCGGCTAACTTTCCCATGACGTTGATGGTCTATGCTATTTTGCATCCTGATTTCCTTAGGAAGATTTCTTTTATCGCCTTAGTGTAGATGGGCACATCCCGGATAGCTTGGAAAAGTGGGATAGTTACGGTGAGATTTTTTAGGCTTGATAGAATATCAAATTCGGGTTGTGTCAGCTTCTTCTATTCTTGCAGCCATTTAGGGAATGGGGCCCCTATCTTCTCAACAATATTTTCTTCCTCCACCTCTTCTATCAGAGGGGAGTCTTCTACTTCCTCCTCCACTTCTACCAGAGAAGGCATTGCTACTCCTAGTTGCTTGCCTGATCTAAGTTGTATTGGATTACAACTAATATGGTACATCGGATACATCTCTCCTTCCACCTGGTATGTCGACTGGTTTACCTTGTTGTTTGGGTTTACCATCGGCTATGTTGGTAACTACGTAGGTCTTGCCATAGGTAGGGTCGGTAAGCCTTGCTGAGGCGGTCCCTGTGCCATGTTCTATGGAGGCGTATTCCATGGGACATGGCTCCTCCATGGCTGCTGATATGGCATCCACGTTTGCTAATTTTGGAATGTCATACCTGGAGGTACGTTCATCTAGGGTGGTGGTCCCCACCATCCCATATTGGGTGGTGGTGGCTGCCCCTATGGCATATATGCTCCTCCTCCATAAGGTGGCATCCCCATGGGCATATTTCCCATAGGATTTTGCTGCCAATTCTGTCGATTGCCCATGAAGTAGGCTTCGATTACGTCGACATCTTCTTTGGTGTTGGGCAGCTATGGGCACAGTCTAGTTTTATGGTCTTTTCGAAAAACCGCACATACTCTGACCTTGTTCTCTGGGTAGGCATTCCTGGCATGCTTCCCTCTGCATTTGGGGTAGAAATAGGTTAATGTTGCATCATTCTCCTATTTCTTCTTCTCCAACAGTAGTGTGTCCAGCTGCAAAGCTAGAGAGGATAGCATTTCACTTTTTAAATCCTCCAGCATGTTGCCTATCTCCATTTTTGTAACTGACGCGGTCACTTTAACTATTCTGGTGGTTGGCTTACCTCTCCTCCGAGAGTAATTCTGGCATAATTTTTGGATGTCTTCCATCGCGTGCTGGTAAACGTCTCCCTCGGAGATCATATTCAGTGCTTCCAATGACTCATTGTTCAGTCCCCTCAAGAATATACTTTTGAGGGATTTATCCCCTAGATTTACATGAGGGGGTCACTGCAAATTAAAATTAAATATTTCCAAGTACTCTTCCAGGGATTCATCCTCTTTCTACATCATGTTGAGGACCTCTTCTCGAGAATCTTGTGCTCTATCGAAGTCTTGATATTGCTCCAAAAAGAGCTTCTTCATCCCGTCCCATGTGGTGATCTATTTGTTCCCCAGCCCGATGAACCACCATAGGGCTGAGTCATCTAATATCGATGGGAAGAGTTTCAACTTTTGGGCATCCGATTTATAATCAATAGACCTGCACAATACATCAAATTTAAATAAAAATAGGTCAGGGTCTTCGGTTGGGTATCCCCTGAAGGTAGGGAGATGGGTAGGGGAAATATTTTTCATTTTGGAGTCTCCTACCCCTTCCTCTATCGGGAAACTAAACCCAGATGAGACTTCCTCTTCTACCATTTTTTTAGGAAATGTGGTCTCTAATGTGGCTCTTATAGTCTCTCGATCATTCAAAACTTTCTGAGTCAGGGCCTTGAAGTCAGTTGGAGTTATAGTTCGATCCTCTATGACTTTCCACAGTAGGGCTTCCTCCGAGGGTGTCCTCTTAAACAATGGGTTTACAATAATTTGCTCTTTCTCAGGTTGGTGAGATGAGGAGGCACTCTGCACGAAGTGAGGACTCTGACTCCAGTGGACTGTTGGTGATGAGTCGAGAGAATCTAATTCAAACTCTAAGTCTTCTACCGACTCTGACTGATCTGGTAGGCTCTATTTTATAAAATGATCATCTGGTCCTCTTTTTCTTGGTAGACTCATACAAGGTCAGGTCGAAGGGCTTAAGGGGTAATGTGATTAGTCTAATAGTGATGCTTCCTCGACAATGGTGCCAAAATGTTGGGTGCCAAACACTGGTGAATTTGTCCTATTTTTGTCATAACACTTCTCATTTAATTTGTCAATCCAGGGAACTCGTAAGCTTGTGAAGAATCATGGCTGAGACTAGTCACACTACCACTTTGGAGATGATCCATTCAACTACCATTGGGGGTGTTTGTATAATATCAATAAAATCATCTGCCTCAATAATATTAATTCATAAATAATAATGCGGATAAAATAAACACACAAAGTGAAAATGCTTCTTATAAATAAACACACCTCTAAAATAACTAAACGTAAACCTAATGCATAAACATACTACCATGCATAATGAAATTACGTAAATAACTAAGAGGGGAGGAATACTGGCTTGGAGTGGGCCCGAGCTCCAGGAAGATTCTACCCGATGGTTCTCAAACGATGTGCTGCTAACGAACGTTCACACTTTAGTATTGATGCAAGGGAATATTATATATATCAAATGCTTTTACAAAATAAGCTCTCCTTCCACAAGGAAGTCTGTGTGTTTATATACTACACACACAGAACTTCCTACGGTAGTTCTATTACAACAAGCATCTCGGTTCAGCCTAAACTGGGATAGTTCAGTTACTACAACCGGTGCACAATAACAACTCTGCATCGTTTCCTGGTAATCGGATGATTTCCACTGCATTACGGTTCGACTTCATGAGTAGTTACATGTTCAGCCACTCTGGCTGGGACAACTCGTTCAACCATGATTTCCCATAGATGACATGGAACGGTGGTCAACAGGGTCCTTCTCCAGCCATTTTGGTCAACACGTATAATTCGGGCTTCGGCCTTGGTAAGGCGCCTAACTCGGTAAGGCACTTTACTTGAGTAAGGTGCCTACCTTGGTAAGGCACCTACTTCAGTAAGGCACCTACCTTAGTAAGGTGCCTACTTTAGTAAGGCACCTACCTTAGTAAGGCACCTACTTCAGTAAGGCGCCTAACTCAGTAAGGTGCATACTTTGATTTACCTTTATTTGATTTAGCAGAACCGTGCCAGGTCCATGTAGGACCTTGACTGAGCAAAAGATGATGAAATCAGGGAAAATAGCTACACACAACACACTTCACACATGGATTAGATAATACACATGATTTTATTAAATACATACATAATACTTCATAAAACATACAACTCATGATATAATGCCGCGCAAAAACCGTTAGTTCATATACAAAAATATGAGCATTTTTGGTGCTCATCACTTATTCCAGAATATAAATTACAACTTTGATAACTTATTTCTAAACAAATTCCTTGACATTTAATGATGACTTCATTGCTTGACATCAATGACAACATTAACTTTAAGGACTCAAAATATCCAAAAAACAAAGGGTCAAATAGAGAACTAAAGAATATTCTAACAAAAATAGTGGCTTCTCACAGGAAATATTGGATGAATAGGTTACTAGAGGTTTTTTAGTTGTATAATACTACATGAAAATCCACTACATGATTTACATATTATGAACTGGTCTATGGTGAGAAATATTTTTTTCTAATTGAGTTTGAATTCCTAACACTTCATATATCTTTAGAAGATGTATTGAGTTGTTGTAGGTACAACAAGAGAAAATTTTATAATTGAATGCATTGGATGAATTTTGGTTGGAGGCAATTTACAAAACAAATATCATTCAACAAAAATATAAAATATGTCATGATAGTCACATTAGGAGCAACAAGGATGAACCAGGTGATTGGGTATTCTTGTTTGGTTCTTACTATGCTGATTTTTCTAAAAGCTATAAACTTAGTGGCTAGGACAGTACTAAATTGAAGAAGTGTTCAAGAATAGAGTTGTTTGAACTGAGGAGTAAATTAGTGGTCAATGGACATCATTTACGATTGTATCGTAATCCACTAACAAAGGTGGAATTTTCTTGATATTTATCATAGTCAAACTTGCACATGATAGAAGAGGATTTTTGTTTTGAAAAACATTCTAAATGATCATATATTTGAATTAAAAAAATTATGGCATAACATATGTCTCACAAAATAAAGATGCATGAGGACATGAATCAATTTCAATGGAGGGAAGTAGAAGTGAATTCAATGCTTCATTTTGAGTAATAAAGAGGAAATGAGGACATGGGAGGATTCTTATTTCTCATACAAAAATAAAGGTTGATGTTTCTTATTGTTGCTTTTAATAAGAAAGAATAGACAAATATGCTTTTGATAAATAAGGATTGTTCTTATCCAAATAAAAATGAGAGATATTCTATCTCATTGTAGCTCTTAAAAAATAAAGAATAAAAAAAGGAAAAGAAAAAATAAAAAAAAATAATCTTGGTTGTAAAAATCCTTCATGGACATAATCAAGATAGAAGAAGGTTGAAAACCAGAAATGACAGCCTCTTTTGATGAAAAAAAGAGAAATAATGTTAATTATGAAAATCCTTCATGGACGCAATTGAGACAGAAGAAGGTTGAAAACCAAATGGCGGCATTTTCTAAAAATATGAATAATTCAATAGTAAAAACCTCCTTGAGGCGCTAGTGAATTAAGGCTTACATAAAAACTAGTTTTTGACTTGTTTGCCTTGAATATTTTTCAGTATTTGTACAAAGCCTAGTTACTACATTTATGTGATTTTCAGATTTTAAAAATCTTAATTGTGCGATCAAAAAGTAATCCAAAATGGTGCATGAAATATCTTCAATAGCAAGGTATGCATTTTCTTCAATTTTACTATTAATTAGCCTTAACATTACATAAATAAGGATTAGATGCTTGGCATATCTATATGTATAATTGGAAAAATTAAATACCCTACTGAAAATCCCTAGAAGATATTTTGGCATACCTTTGGTCAAAAGGGATTCATCTCCAAGAATTCTAAAAATGAGAAAAAGTTGCTCTAGATGCTTCAACATAATAGTTGTGTATGAAAGGGTTGAAAATAAGGGCATGGAAGAACTCAACACAATTGTGCAAAAATAGTGTTTAAAAAATATAAAAAGGATAAAAAATGAACTGCACATCTTTTTAGCCCATTTTCCTAATTTGTAGCAATCTGGCACAAAATAGTGTATTGTACAAGTGCTTCAAAACATACAGTCCTTAAAAGAAAATTGCAGGTAGTGCTTTGAAACATATAGGTCTAAAAATAAAATTGTAAGAAGTGCTTGAAAACATACAAGCCTAAAACAGAATTATAGGTAAGTGCTCCAGAACATACAAAATTGTAGAACTACAGGAAATAATATAGACTACTTCAAAATAGCAAGTTTAAAAATTATATAAAAAATTGCAGTTTGCTCTAGAACAACAAGCTGGAAAAGTGCAGAAAAGAAAGAAAAAAAAAAGTGAAAAAAATGCAGACTGCTTTGGAACATGGTTGAAAACTATAGTTGAAAATTGCAATTGCTGAAAGCTACAGTTGATGGAAATTATAGATGTTGAAAATTTTGTTGTGAAAAAAAAAAGGTTTCAACAATACTTGAAATAGAGCAACTGCAACAATTACAATATTTCCAACATTTTCAGCAATTGTAGCAATTACAACATTTTCAATATTTTTCAACAATTGCAGCAATTAGAACATTTTTAGCATTTTTTAGCAATTACAATATTTTCAATTTTTTAACAATTGTAGCAATTAAGCAATTTCAACATTTTTTGCAATTTCAACATTTTCTACATTTTTAACAATTTCAGCAATTTCAACCATTTCAGCAAATTCATAATTAGGTTGAAAGAAATTAGAAGAAATAGAGGATAAATTCATCAACCTCCAAATATTGAGATAGTTTACATAGAAAGTTGGACCTAAATGTTGTTATGGCCCACTAGGATGCATGAGGACATGCATCAGGATACGTAGGGGGGAATTATGAGATAACAAAATGTCTCATTATTTCAATGATATGTTATATAAAACTACCTATTTTGCCTAAAATACTATAGTTTAATGCTAAGTAGTTTGATTATTATTTATGTTAATGTTGATGTTAACATAGTAAATTGCAAAAAATGGTCTATTGTTTAGATAAGTTTTATGTAGTTTTGTGGTTATTTTGTATATTTTTAGCACTAAATAAACTATAATAAAGCATAGTGGAAAGCATTGAAAGTGGAAGTCTTGGTTATTAGTTTAAATTTCTAACTTGCATATATGTTTAAATATGTTTCCCGGCCTTATTTTGCAATTTTAAGGCAATATGAAGTCAAATTTTGCAAACTGCACGTTTGTTGGAAAAACTGTAGTTTTATAACAAAAACTACTGGTTTCTCTGAAACATCAATGCAACCAACTATACTTTTATGAAAAAAAATATCAGGCTTCAAAAAAAGGGTCAAAACACATTTTCCATGCATAAGTAGTAAGATGGAATCATATTCACGCATCAAAGATCAATCAATTAGCCAACCACAAAAAAATTTGCATGGACCAAATATTCAGCCACATGTTCTGGAGCCGTTATAGGATTTTTTGTATACAAAAACTAGAATTAGTGTTTGACCGATTTGAAGGTACAAATGGCAAGTTAAAAGGTTGGGATTTGACACAAATATTCCTTATGACTATTCCAAAGCATTCCACAATAAATGGAGGAGTGAAAATAGGGCAATCCATCTGTTTCAATATACTATCCTAAAATTGAAAAAGTTAAAATTAATTACAGAATTTCCTTCATTAAAAAGATAACTGATTTGACCAATTTGAAGGTGAAAATGGTGAGCTGACAAGTTGGTATTTTGCATAAATATTTATAAGACTATTTCAAGGTATCCCACAATTATTGGAGGTACAAATATGAGGGAATCTCTCTATTTCAGCTTATTGTCTTAATTTTGGAAAAGATAGATTATGTGTAAGATTTCTTACAACAAAACCAAAATTATTTGTTGATCGATTTCCAAGGGGAAAATGTGAGTTGGAAGGTTGATATTAAGCATGAATATTCCTAAGACCTATTCTAAGGCCTTCCACATCATTTGGAGGCATAAAAATAAGAGAATCTATCTGCAACAACTTTTTGTCCTAATTCTAGACAAGGTAGTTGTTGACTGCAAAATTGTTGGAATCATGAGCAACAAAAGATTATTTTCTATTCTTACCCCTAATTGTAGGTAGAAAAATTTGATTATATAACTATAAATACTCATTGTCTTCCCTCTTTAAAAATATAATAGTAATAGTAATAGAAATAAGAATAGGAAATTAGAGCAAGAATCTATGAATTAGTTAATTGTTGTAATAGTCAAATAGTCAATAAAACATAGTTTTTTTAGACAAATTTATTTTGCAATATTCATGTCAATTTGATCTCATATCTAGATTATAATTTTATAAGTTTAAATCTTATGTTGGACCTAGGAGCAAGGTCCACTCTCGAGGCTAGTGGAGGGGAATTTGTACTATAATTGTAGGTTTTTATTACTATTGTTTTTGTCATTTCTTGCAATAGATTAAATACTCTTTTTTCTCCTATTTATCCGCTATTTTCCCCTATGTGCATATGTTTATGCTTTGTCTCATTCACAGCTAGTTGATTTCCATTCATGCTTATATTTTCTATTTTTGTCAAAGCATTCTTATTTTAGCATTCCATTTTTATTTTTAGCATTTTAGTTCTGTTTTATTGTTTAGTATAGCAACATTTAAATTTCCAAGCATTTTACATTTCTATTTTTTTCAATTTCAATACTTTGCTTTTCTATCATTTCAATTCCAAAAAACGTAATTTAGCATATTTTTCTTCAGTAAATTCATTTCCTATAAATAGTTAGTTTTTCTTTTCATGCAAGTGTGCAAATTAACATAGTTTATTTTTTGCAAAGATTTCTAGCTTTCTTAGGATAATCTAGTGTCTTGATATTTAAGTTGTAGTTCCAAGGTATCTATCATATACAACCTTAGGATTCCACCTTGGATTTGATAAATTAAATTAAATGATGAGCAATAATGACACTCATCAATGTGCATGAATAATCCACATGTGATGGAAATGTTTATCTTAGCCAAGTTTCCTTGATTTAAATCTAATTATTGTCTCTACATATTTTTTTAGGTTGTCTCTTATCATTTTTGGTGCCCAATTATCTCCCAAATTATATATTAGTTTAAAGGGTATATTGTCGATGACTTTAAGTGCAATTGCGATATTATATTAAATAAATTAGTTGCCCACATGGAGGTGTTGAATGGTTGGGGGATAGAAAGTCGCATTAAAAGCATTCATGTACACAATAGGTTTTAGAGGACATGGAAATAGAAAATACGAGGAGCCAAGATTGAGGGAAACACATAGAGTCTAAATTTCATGTGCTTCATCTGAATTCTCTAGTCTAACAATAGATACTTAGGAGCCCTAATGGTAGCTACTCGAGAGCCACGTGGAAGTGGTACTTATTTTTGGGCTTAAAAAATCCTAACCTAATTAATACCCTAAGTTTCAACAAGGTCTTGATGTCCAGGTGATTTTAGGATGAGAGGTTGAAGACAAGGCAAAAAGAAATCTTTTATAATATTTAAAAATGGGTATATGTAAGGGATATTATAATTCACCTTTGTTCAACATAAGTTCATCTTATCCACCTAATAATTAGTAGAAGACCACATATTCATTCCACTAAGGCATTGCATACTCTTCATTTCACTCACCATAGGTTACCATACCTTAATCTAAGCATTCATCCCATAACCCTTCAGACCACTTATTAAAGAGTTCGACCCCTAGTTAAGTTTGAAGCAGAATTTTAAAGTTTGTAAGGTCTTCCCAAGATAGATCAAAGAAAAATTATCTAAGTCTACGTTATTCATAATAAAAATTCTCATAAGGTCTTCCTTAGCCATCCACTAAGTCCACAAAGCCTTAAAATCCTTCATTTCCCTTCATAAAACCCATCTTCGATTTGATTCTCGACTATTCTAAGCCATCGTCGATAAGAATTAAGCCTATCTAACCACTTCACGCTCAAAAGAACTTCACCATAAATTTAATTAGTGACCAAGGTTTGACATCAACAACAATATTTTAGCCTGAGATCCTCCATCGCTCTTACAAGAATTTCATCATCAAAGGTATTGCCGATGGATATCCCTTATCAGCGACCAAGTTGAAGAAAAGACAAGGTGGAAATTTGATCGTCGCTCCTCCAAACTCACATTATCAATCCAAAGTCTCCTTGATTAGTGATTGCTCTTCCTCATCGGATAAAGTTAAACAAGGTTCTTTTCTATGTTATCCTAGTAGGTCCCCTTCCTGGTAGAATTTGATCAAGTAAAGTTGTTTTAAAAAGACTAATGAAGCATTGTCACCGATATAATATGTAACCATAATGTCTATCAATGATAGGACTAGGTACAGGCAAGTCATCATATCTCATCAACTTCCCCTTTGCCAATTCGGAGGCTACCTCATCAGTGATAGTCCCTTTCAATAGCAAAAAGTCAAAATGTGAAAGCAAGTATCGCCAGCCTAAAACCTAGTCATTGATCCTATTAGCGAAGCCTCTAATCCATCAACAAAGCAGTTCAAAAGCACCATCATTGATTCAATTAGTGATAGCCTCAACCATCAATGGCATCGCACCCTCTCCTGTTCACATTGCTCTTGAATATCATTCATTATTAATTCAATTGGTTATAGATCGAGACAAAGAGTGAAAGATACATCAATGGACCTAGATCATATTGGGAAAGAATAACAAAGCTGGATATACATGGGAAGATATGAGATATACTGTTCAAATACTGATAGACAGTATGGAGCATCAAATCACTCATGTACCAAAATTAGAAAAATCATAAGACATCTCATGTGAGAATATCTCTTTAAAGTAGATGAAGATCAACAAGCACCATTCATGATAAATTTCAAAATCTCGATTGCAACACTTTACAAAAGTCTAAAACAAGCACAAAAAAGGCTCCAATGAACATGAGGATGTTCAGCATAATTCTCAAAAAGGAAGTATTGGATCATGTGAATAAAATCTACCACACAAGCCAAAAACCTTAAATACTACACTAAGGAAGGCAAGATCATGAAACAAACAACTCAAAGGATAGATTTAATGCAGACTCAAGATAGGTGGATCCACTTGGATATACAGAGCATGATGTTATTGTCATAAGTTGATAGAGGATACTATCTCTACATGACTTTAAATGAATTATGTAAGCATAATGAAGGAGTCTATAGTAAATATGGTCCAAAGTGTGCAAAAAGCAATGACCATGAGATATTATAAATAATGCAAAAAAATTTGGCACAAAATATGTAAAAGGCATGATAAGAGGAAGACGAGGTTGAAACAACATCATTGTCAAAGCTTCAAAAAGATAGTAGTGTCTCAATGGATTATATTTATTGAGGGAGCACCTCGATGAAATATAGTTACGAAAGTGTGCTTTTATTATCACTCCTATCAATTTGCACACTTCCAGATCTTGTTTTCCATCCTGTCTTTCCTCTCATTCCCATTTGTCCTCCCCTTCAAGGAATTCTCTATTAATCACCATCATAGTCTGCTCCACAACACACCACCTTGCCACCATTATCTATAGCCTTCCATGTCCATTATGTTCAATTATTCCCACTGCCATCTAGATTGTCACCCATTTTATTTTCTTCTCTTCACTATCACATCAGGTTCCCCTCAGTGTCATCCTAATAGCCTAACTATGTCAATCCTAGTCAAAGAATGCCTAAATATGATAAGGCATATGACTAGGATAATAGAAATTAAAAGGAATATTATCCTTTTGTATAAATTGAGTAGCATATTCAAATGTCTAGCCCACCACTATTAAGAGTCCCCTTCAAATCAAAATCCGAAAAGATAATTCCTAATAATAGACAAAGCATCCTTAGATAAATAAGCAACCTGACAAAGGTCTCAACAGTTGGTATCAACTAATCTTGTTGTAACTTAGGGAATCAAAACGACACCCAACCATGAAAATGTTCCAAGTGGTAGCCTCTACACCAAGAATTTATAACTGATTTTGAACAACCCAGTTATAAAAGGAATGGAGGCATTCAGGCTTCATCATCAAGCAATCATGCAACAAGCTTGTGAGAGGTATTTTTGAGTGCTAAGCCTAGGTTATCATATCCCCTTTGTGTCTCTATTTTTGTCATTCTCTTATTTCCTCCCCTTTGTGTAGGTTTTTACCGAAATCTTAGTGGACTATCTGAGATCATTTCTAGGAGTCATTCAAAGAGCCAGAGTCTACATGTCTCTGTAATTAGTACAGTAGATGTTAATCCCCTATCATGGGTTGATTCTATATATTATGTTCAATAAATGAACTAAGCAATTTTTTCAGGCCTTGATATTTTAACATTCCAAATTAAATATAATACATAATATATGTTTTTTGCTTTCGAGTATAATTTGTTGTACAATGTGTATGTAACTTGTCTGCATCTTGCATTATTTGAATGTGTGGACAACGCCTCTTCATTGATTAAAGGATATGTGTTTATTATGACATTCAAATAAATATAGGTTCCTCAATTTTTCTTTCTTTCTCTACTATATTCCATGTGAATATATGAAATTACTACTGAAAGCACGAGATTCCGGGCAAAGGAAACACCAAGTGCGATTGCATTCAAAATTAAATACGCTTAAGTCCTAGAAATGTAAATTGCATGAAATGGAAAAGAAACACATTGGAAGAGACACAATCAAATAGAGAAAACATAGCCCTTTCATTAATATCCCTTGATCTCTGTTACAATGATGTCTCCTCCCTTTTTAGGGGCTAGGAGCGCAAATAGAGTTTGATTACAATCACTGAATGATTCCTCTTTTCGCGTGCCCACGATTGCAATGGGCGGGCCAAGATGATGTCGCCGTTGATGTCGATGAGTTCTTCACCTCTGCTGCTTCTCCTGCGAACAAATAAACAACCAAGATGTCAGTAGCACCTGCTAAAAATGAAAAGCGTTTGCTCTCTAAAACTAACAAAATATGCATGTAAATATTTGCCTAAAACAGTAATTACAGTGAGTCCAAATGGCTTCAAAACTTGACAGAAGATAAAAAAAATTACCAGAAGGCCACTGCCACTGAGACAGTTGGCCAGTCTACCTTAAACTGGAATTCGTCCCTGGGCAGGACGAATTATGACTGCAATTCGTCCCTGGGTGGGACGAATTCTTCTGTGTTGAAGAAACCGACCTCGTTCGCTGCTCCAATGTCGGATCCCGAGACTCGCAAAACTCCTGCAAACGGGGGGTTATGTAATTGGGGCCATTTTGGGACGACCCAGATGGTCGGATTTTCCCAATTTGGCCTCCACCCTCGGGAATTTGACCTTGACACCTGCAAGTTAGCGAAACGACAAAGCAACACAAAACATACTAAAATCTGACCAAAAGTTACAAAATTGCAGCTATGGATTAATCAAACCTAATAACACCAAATGCAATCTAAAAAATGATCTAAAATGCTCAAAAACTAAAAATGGGACTTAGGAGGTGTGGGGGTGCCCAAGTGGGCCTCCCACCGTTGGCACTTGATTTTGGAGCCAATCCACTAGGGATGGGCCCAAAACCTCTTAGGATTGGGGGGTCGGCGAATTGGTTGGTTCAGGTTTCCATGCGTCAGATTTGGGTAAGGTTCGAGCTTCCAAAGGCCACCCAACAACCTCCCTTGCAAAAGAGATTGGTGGATGTGGGAAGGTGAACCAAAAGGGATGCAAGTGGGTCTTCAATTCGGCAAGCACTTCGTTGCTTGAAAACTCCTTCAACCTGTATATCTTGGGTGAGAAAAGTCCCACCTTTTATAGACCCAAGGGGTCTCTTTTGGGAGGGAAGCACAAAAGCCATGTGTTGGCCATAGGCGCTATGTGGCAGTCTTGTCTTCCCATGAGGGAGGGGAGTCCTCTGTTGACTTGAGCTTTGATAAATGCTTTTTGTAACGGCTCTTCTAACGGCCCCTCTGTCCACCTACACACGCGTGCAAGGCAGGAGTCCTTAACTGATCGTTTTGGGCTGCCACTTGGCACCATTTGTCTTTTTGCCCGTTAAGCTTAGAATTCGTCCCACCCAGGGACGGATTCAGAATTCATCCTGGGGTGGGACGGATTCTATTTTGAATTCATCCCGGGGTGAGACGAATACTGGGCAAAGTGTCCAAGTGTGCCAAATTGCTTCTTGACCTTACAAAATTGCTATGAAAGTGGTTAAGACCACTGTTTAACCTCTGAGGGCTGCCCTGGGGGCTGTGTTTGTCAAAGTGATCAGTGTTTGCAGTCACATAATCGGATTGGTGTTGTTTTGGTGTCTACAGATGCCCCTTTTTGGGAAGCGCTGTGGGTGACGCAGTGCTAAGCAAAAATAGATAACCAAAGCACTAATGATTAGGGTTTCTTGGTAACCTAACCAACTTTTAATGCCCCAAGTATGGAAAGGGCATGCATTCTTGAATCCTTGCTTCTGACAAGCTAAGGAATTTGATTTCAAGTATTAACCTATTTTGGTGAGGTGTGACTTGAACTTGGACATTGATCAGTCATGAACAAGTGAAGGGCGTTTTTATCCTCAAGGGGAACCTTGTGTTCATGATTCACGAAATGCCAAGTGTTTGATTGATTTGATCATTGCTTGTTTACTGCCCCAAGAAGGAGCGTGATTGTCTTTGTCAATGATTCTTTGAATGCATGTCGTTTTCCTTAATTGGGTGTGTGATTGTTGGTTGGTGACTAAGTGTGACTACCCCCTCAAGCGACGAATCGATGAGGGAATGACCTTCGTGAGAGAAGCGACGAGTCGCTTGACCCAAGATGACTTGTGCAAGGTTGCCTTTAGAGGGTTTACCGTTAAGCGTGTGCAATTTTTCCAACATTTGGACCTATTTTTGGTGGGTGTTAACCCTTTTGGTGATGCCGTAATGAGGTGAAATCATCGAAAACCTAACTTCCCATGGAGCGGTCCGGCTATTGTAGCCTTCTTGGGGAAGTAGGAGAGCGATAATTTGGACCTCGACATCGATTTTATTTGCCCGAAGTTTAAGTGCAAGAGCACTTATGTCCGGCAATGTTTTTGCTATGTTTTTGTTGAATTTTGTACTGTTTTTGTTGTTTTTGTGACACCATTTGGTGATTGAATTGTCGGCAATCCGTCCTCCCGTGGAGCGGTCCGACTATGGTAGCCTTCTTTGGGAGTAGGATAGTGACAATGCAAACCCCAATATCAATTTTGCTATGCCAAGAGGTTAAGTGCAAGAGCACTTGTGTCTGGCAATGTTTATTGTTTGTTTTGTGTTGCATTTTTTGTCATTTTTGTTGATTTTTTTTTGTGCTGGCCTGAATTCGTCCTTGGGTGGGACGAATTCTAGCTGGTGAATTCGTCCCTGGGTGGGACGAGCGCTGATCAGAGCACTCGTCCCATTCAAGGACGAATTCCAGCGCAATAGGCCTATTTAATGGCCAAAGCTTGATTTTGGGCTCATTTGTGTCATTTTTTTCTTGCGATTTTGGAGCTCTGGGAGGAGGAGGTAATTCTGCGAAGCGAAGCGCTGCTAGAATTCTCTCTGCCATCATGAGTGCACAAACTGGTTCGAGCGGCGGAGCCGAGGCGAGACCTGTAAGTGACCCTAGGGTTTATTTTGCTTTAATTTAATGCATTGTTTTTGTGTTGACGCTTTTCAAAACTTTAAGATTTTTTTTTTTGTGATGTTTTTGTTTAACAGTTAAGGTTAGAAACCCTAGAACTGAAAATTTGATCTGTTATATTTATTTATTTTTATTTTTTTTGTTTTCTTGCAAGTTGTTAGGAGCCGGTACCGTGTACCTGCTGCCTTTACTGAGGCGCATTTGGCATTGACCGATGATGACTAGGAATGGCTTGATGCCCTTGGGCTCAAGCAGGTGACTCGACTGGAGCCTGTGGTTTCGGATCAAGCCTATCTGACGGCCCTGATCAAGCTTTGGGATCCGTGGACTAATACTTTCCATCTCCCGATAGGGGAGATGACTGTGACTCTTGAGGACGTCTATCGGTTGCTTCGGATTCCGATAGATGGTCTGCCTATTAGGACATCTTCGTTTGATCAGCGGACTGCTATACTTATGAGATGTTTTGGGCATGGTGGGGAACTGGGTGTAGCAGACCCAGTGGAGACAGCCGAGGCAGATTGCTAGGCTGGTGGGATTTTGGTTAGCTGGTGGAAGGAGAGGGGGGTGTTAGGAGTGAGGCACGCGTTCTTAATGGGCCTCATTTCTAACATTATTCTCCCTGATTCGTCAGGTGCGAGGTTCCCGTGGAACCTGCTAGATTTGGTATGGCAGTTAGCAGAGTGCCCGATAGAGGCACCGTTGATTCTGATATGGGGACAGACTTTGTTGGCACAGCTTTACGGTGAGCTGTACGGGGTCCGCTGTCGACAGCGAAAGGGTGTCAGTTGCAGTTTTCTATTGTAGTGCTAGGGTTGGCAGCACATAGCTGTTGAGAGGCCTACCGGGTTATCGTGGACGACTCGAGTGGCGATGGAGGATGAGGAGATTGGTTATGCGGCTTTGTGGCGACGGTGCTCGGAGCGAGCAGAGTCGGCGATGGGCAGGTGTCGTTGAGCACTACATTGATGCCTTTTCTTGGCTCACTCCAGGGGAGGTGTTTTGGCGTCCCTATCGAGACTGTCCAGCTTGGCCTGAGGCTGGAGAGTGGCTCCGACGGGTACGGAGGGAGCGATGGTTGACTGGGCGACATGGGACGGAGCATGAGTTCTTTTCGTACCGCCGGGTTACATGACAGTTTGGGGTGCGCCAAGGGTTGCCTGGTGAGCCCATAGGCTATCGACATCGGGGAGATGAGAGGGATCTAGAGCCACCGGTCCTCGTGCCATTGGGCGAGGAGTCGGATGCGGTGATTGAGGTCCCGGATGTGGATGACGTCGGTACTACCACTGAGTATGACTCGTGGTGGGTATTGCGGTGCTAGAGAGGAGAGGGTCCACTGGGAGGCACGGAGGTGGCAGTGGAGGATGCTGAGGCGGTAGGGGGTGATTGGGGGGGCCATTGGATGATGCTAACATGCTGGATGTGGGAGATGAGGATGTGGACTTGGGTGTTTCGGAGCAGCCGGTCATGCAGGATGTGGAGGAGCATTTGGAGCCTGAGCAGGCTACTGTCCCCGTGAGTCCTATGCATCTGGCAGAATGAGGTTGCACGACTTACAGAGCTACTACGGATGCAAGATCTGGAGAGGGATCTTTTGCGGGCTCAGTTGGCAGAGCGGGATAGAGTTTTGGCGCAGCGCGATGATGCATTGTCTATCTATCATCGACAAGAGGCAGAGTGGTGTCTGTATCGGATAGACTTGGAGAGGGAGGTCATCCGCCTTGGTGGGTGGCTCCCTGAGCCTTCGATCAATAGATCTTCTCAATGGACGAGGGATATTTTGACTGAGCAGTCAGCATCATCTCGTCGCAGGCGGTTAGATGAGGGGGGTGGTAGTAGGCATGATGTGGGGGCTAGCAGTAGCCGCCCTGCGAGGTCCCGTAGGACCCACACCACGGGGGTAGTTCCCGTCGCACCGATCCTGCATGATCATGGTGGCCGACGCCTTAGGTTGGGTTTTTGGATATGCTTGCGGGGTCTGAGGACCGGTTTTGTAGCCTACGGGCATCTTTTGATGATATATATATATATATACCTATTTTATTTTTGAATTTGTACATGTGATGATGTGATTTTTGTTATGCATGTTTATTTATTTTGATGAATGCAGATGTTATGATAAATGTATATGTTTTTGATGTCTATGTGATATGCGATGTGAAATGGATGAATGACATTTGTGATGATTGCACTGTAGGCTGTTTAAGAAGCTCTTTATTTACCTTGTTTTTGTTGTTTTTGTATTTTTTGATGGTATCATAAGGATGAAAAGTAGCGCAGATGGTTTTGGGATGAATGTATGATTTTCTGAGATTCAGACAATTTTATCTCACTATCCATGACTGTACTTTATCTTACAAGACTTTTGAACAAGGTATGAATCGGACCTATTTTTGACCGAGTTATTTAACATCCCTGTGTGTGCAATTGAGTTCATTTAGTGGTATTTGTTAGGATACCGCCAGTGCCATATGGGCTTTCAACCGAACCTGTACTGAGGATCACCTAATTAGCTCCACAAATTCCTTTGTTGTGTGTACTAAGATTAATCTACGGTGTAATCCAGGATGCCATAAGCTAGCTCATCCACATGCAAACATTGGTCTGTACACAAGTTAATGTGACAGATATATCGTCATGCGAGAGGTTTACTTCTGTTACCGATAGGCTATCAACAAAATTGGTACTAAAGCTTGCCTTATGGCCTACAGAATGCTGATAGTTCCAGGGATTCAAGGTCAACTCCCTTATTTTCTTCAATTGTATTGGGATACTTGCTCATTGTAGTGATGAGATCACTGTTTATTTTGATTTGTTTTTTTTTTTTTTTTTTGAGCAAGGGATTGGGGATATTGAGTGACGAAAATCACTGTTGTTTGTGCCTTTTGATGTGTGTACTATAGTTTGTCAAATTTGGAGTTTTGACATTTTGCAAATTTTTGTGTTTTGCAACTGTTGAGAACTTTAGGGATTCTTAGGGAATTGGGTAGGGAGGATGCTTGTCCTTTTGCCAACTCTCAGCATTCTAGGGGTCATTCGCACAGAAGATAACCGTTTCGCTTGTGGTGACCTAGATTATTTTGCGAGTTTCATCTTTCGTTCACACAATTTGGGAATTTTAGTGTTTTGATTTGTGTTGGGATGTTACGTAACATGGTGTATTTCAAGTATGACTCTACCTTCGTAAAATCGGTTCGACTTGATATGCTACATGGCTAAAGAGGAAAATGATGGTCGAATCATCGAAACTCTTGGTACATTCCCAGACCACTGACTGTAGTGTGGTAAAAGTTATGCATGGTGTTTTTGTTGTTTTTGATGAATTCGAGTATGCCTAGTATTGAGATGCAAATCTTTGTTGTTTTTGATGATTTTTGTTGTTATGTTTTTGTTGAATTTCTTGATTTTTTTTTTTTTTGACCAAACGATTGCGATAATCGTTGGAGCTTTTTGTATTGACCAATAGATTGCATTAATACTTGGAGCTTTTTGGTGACCAAGAGATTGCGATAATCCTTGGAGCTTTTTGGGTTGACCAAGAGATTGCGATAATCCTTGGAGCTTTTTGGGTGACCAAGAGATTGCGATAATCCTTGGAGCTTTTTGGTGACCAAGAGATTACGATAATCCTTGGAGCTTTTTGGGTGACCAAGAGATTGCGATAATCCTTGGAGCTTTTTTTTTTTTTTTTTTTTTTTTTTTGGTATATGGCTTTCTTAGATATGAAATGGTCGCAAATGACTGATATTCAAGGGTTCTATTTCCTTGATACCGTCAAGATAAGCTAGCCTGTACATTCCCGATCCTATTTTGCTATCAATGACATAAGGACCTAGCCAGTTTGCCGTGAATTTGTCTCTCATATGGGACGGCAAATTAGAGTTTTTTTGGTTTTCCTTCAGAACCAGATCACCAACCCGAAAGTCTCTTAGGTGAACTTTCATGTTGTAAGCTCTATTAAGTCGCTCTTGATAGATACGTAAGTGCTCGAGAGCATTAACGCGTCTTTCGTCAAGCAACGTAAGTTGGTCTAACCGGGCCTGTCGTGCAGTGTCATCATCGATGAATTCCTGCATTGATATGCGGAGGGAAGAAATTTCCAACTCAAGAGGCATTACTGCCTCTGAGCCATACACTAGTGAAAATGGAGTTGCCCCAGTGGGTGTCCGAATGCTAGTGCGATAGGCCCAAAGGGCAAGTGGGATTTGTATGTGCCAATCCTTATGACTTTCTACGACGGTCTTTTTAAGGATGGTGACTAGCGTTTTGTTTGACGCCTCTGCTTGCCCATTTGCTTGCGGATAATAGGGTGTTGAAAAGCTGTGCTAAATTTTGTACTTTGTGGTTAAAGCACGCACGTATTTGTTCTTGAATGATGGCCCATTATCCGAGATTATTTTGGATGGAATACCAAAATGACATATTATGTAATGCAAAATGAACTCCGCAATGCGGGGTCCTGTCGTAGAGGTTAACGGAATTGCTTCCACCCATTTGGTAAAATATTCTGTGGCCGTTATGATGAATGTGTGACGGCCTGACGATGCAGGGGAGATCTTTCTGATTAGATCGAGGCCCCACTGTGAAAATTGCCAAGCAAACTGGACTTTCTGTAGGGCTTGAGAAGGTGCGTGCATTAAATTGGCATGATGCTGACATTTTGCGCACCTCTTGACATATGCGCAGCAATCTCGCTCTAACGATGGCCAATAATAGCCCATGCGAAGAATGCGCTTTGCAATGGCCATACCACTGAAGTGGCCGCCACATGTACCGTCATGTGCTTGGGTGACTGCCCAAGTGGACTCTTGTTGGTCCAAGCAACGAAGAAGAATTCCGTCATAGCTGCGACGATACAAAATGTCTCCTATCGAGACATATTTTGCCGCTTTCTGTTTGAATGTTCATTTTGCGGCTTGCGTCAATCCAAAGGGTAGATTACCTAACTTGAGGTAGTATCTTATGGCTAAATACCAGTCCTGTTGATCGGATACCTCGAAAGTTTGAACAGCCAATCCCTTTTGGAGTTCTTCCCTAACAAATGCTGATTGGGATAGAACTTGTAAGAATAGCGTTGTGTTGCTATTAATGGGAGTGGGGGAGAACAAAGACCTCCAGTTGGCGTGTTTCAAATAGTCTCGGATTCGAAATAACTTATCCTAAGATGGTTCGATCTGGATCATGTGGATTCCTGGCGTCAATTCTGAGCTTGCGCGCTCCATCGTGGGTTGCGATAAGGTTTTGACCTGAATGGTTGTTATATCATCGGAAAGGTCTTGCGGGATTAGTGACCCTAAGGAGGCCATTGTGTCTGCAAAAATATTCAATGATCGAGGGAGTGCCTCGATGTCATACCACTCAAGTTTTGCCAAGAATTTATCCACGAGGGCTTTATAGGCCTTCAGAACTGGGCATTTGCATTGATATACCCCTTTGACTTGATTGACGATTAACAGCGAATCGCCAAAGATGTTTAGTCTTTTGATGTTCATGGCGATTGCTGTCTGAAGACCTAGGAGCAAGGCTTCATATTCTACATTGTTGTTGGTGCATCGGAAGTTTAATTTAAATGACAGGGGCATTGGAGCACCCTGCGGTGTGAAGAATACGATTCCAGCGCCACCACCTTGCTCGCATTTAGAACCATCAAAAAATAAGGTTATGTCGGCCTGAGACTCAGGCTCTTCAGGATCTAGCAATTCTGAGACATGGAAGACCTCATCATCGGGTAGTTCTATGACCAGAGGCTGATCGTCTTCAAGAGGAGCCTCTGCTAGTTGATCGGCTATGACTTGTACTTTTATAGATTTTTTCCCAATAAACTCAATGTCAAATTCTGTCAACAACATGATCCATTTCGTCATGCGACTACTATGATAAGTACGACTCATCATGTATCGCAATGGATTCTCCTTAGACACAACATACGTCGTGTTGCTCAGCATGTAGTGGCGTAGCCTTTGGTAGCAAACACCAGCACGCCAGCGAGTTTTTCAACGTATGCATAGTTAAGTTCGTAATTGACCAGGGTGTGGCTAAGATAGTAAGTAGCCTGTTCTTTGTGAAGTTCATTCTTCTGGGCTAGCATTGCGCCCAGTGCCACCTCGATGGTCGAGATGTATAAGTAGAATGGCACACCTGGTCTAGGCGATGCCAATACTGGCGGCGAAGCCAAGTATTGTTTGATTTCGTCAAAGGCTAACTGGCACTCGTCATCCCAATGAAATGTGACCCCCTTGTGCAATAATTTGTTCAATGGTCGGCATTTGTCAGATAATTGCGCTATGAAGCGTTTAATTGACGCGACCTTTCCTTGCAGACTTCTGAGATTCTTGATAGTGGTTGGGGGAGCCATTTCAAGGATTGCCTTGACTTTGTTTGGGTCCACTTCGATGCCTCTCTTGGAGACTATAAAACCCAAGAGTTTTCCAGATGTGACACCGAACACGCACTTCTTGGGATTCGATCTGACCTTATGCTCTATGAGGTGATCGAGAATCTTTCTTAAGTCACCGAGATGATCCGAGCGCAAGAGAGACTTAGCTAACAAATCATCCATGTAATCTTCCAAAGTTTTGTGCATGTAATCATGGAAGATATAAGTCATAGCACGTTGGTATGTAGCGCCAACATTTTTAAGGCCAAAAGGCATGACCTTATAGCAAAATGTCCCCCAAGGCGTTGTGAATGCCGTTTTGAGTTGGTCTTCAGGATTGATACGAATTTGATTGTATCCTGAGAAACCGTCCATTAGGGAGAGCATTTCATGACCTGCTGTAGCGTCTACCAATGCGTCGATGCTTGGCAAGGGGAAATCATCCTTAGGACTCGCTTTGTTTAGGTCTCGAAAGTCGGTGCATATGCGAATCCTCCCGTCGGGCTTCTTGATAGGAACCATGTTGGACAACCATGGCGGATAATCCACGTAGATGACAAATTGTGCATCCAACAGCTTTTGCAATTCATCTTTGACCATCAAGGCTACTCGTTGGGTGCATCTTTCTTAGTTTTTGCTTTACAGGCTTGATTTTCGGATCAAGCATTAAGTTGTGCATGACTAGCTGCGGGTCTAGTCCTGGCATATCTTTGTACGACCATGCAAAAACTTCCTTCTTTTCTTTAATAAGGGCAATATATTCGGCTTGCTCCTCGGGGGAAAGGCTTACCCCCAGCTTGAGAATCCGTGGATTCATTGGATCTGTGCCGATGTCTATGTCAGTCGTCTCTTCGACTGACATGTGGGATCCGTCCTCCAACTGATGTGGAGTTGGGATTAAATGGATATCATCAGCTGAGTTAAGATCTGCGTTTGGAACCTCGGGTCCCTCTTCAACTTGAAAAATATCCTGAGTTGTCCTTGGGGTAAAATGAAGCATTTCACCGAAATGCCAGTACTCTGATGGTGACAATGGTGAATTGACATGATCCCAGTCAATGGCATCCATGTTTAGATGCAATGACCGTGATGGATCGGTCGGATTGTGGATGGGTGTGGTCAAATCAATGGAGATCATGTGGATGGAATGAATTTGGTCTCCAGAACCACGGGTGTGATGACTCAATTTTTTTAGATGTTCCATATACTCTGGATCTGGCTCTACGGGAACAGGCACGAATGGATCCTCTCTAGGTGCAAATTCATCTCTATGTGTGAAAAGGAAGGCGGGGTCTTCCCTCGGTACTGTTGTCCTGATGGGATCTCGAGGTGGGTGATGGTCATCTTTAATTTGGAGCCATAGGCCTAACACTTGGTCCCACCTCGTTGGGTCTACGTGCCATTCATGTCCTAACCGTATACCCATTTGTCCCATTAGATCTTCATGCATTAAAGCTCGATGATGTCGTCGCGCATGTCTGAGATAGTCCATTTCAGTTTCGTCTTCTGAATCGCTTTCATAGATCCAAAATTGTTCATCCTCTTCAGCATTTGTTGCTTGCGACATTGAGGACTCTTCCTGTTCCAGTGAATTAATCTGGTCCCATTGCGGTTGTTCCACTCTTAGTGGAGGGACCTGATTCTTTTGAGATTGTGTTATTTCATATGGAACCTCTAAGGGGAACAGTTTCAGAAAAATGTCTGGAAGTCGTTGTTGTTCTCTTTGAGGACTGCTCTCTGAACTTTCACCTCTCTCTAGTAAAGGAGAGGGATTATTGCTATTTCCAGGGGTGTTTGTAGACCATTGGAGATAATCCCCTAATGTGTATTCTGTGTTTGGATTGGCGTACGGGTCTTGTGCCAATCCCCCCTTGTTGCCTATTTCTAGGCCCTGCATATTTTCAACCAAGATGTCTAATGGCAGGGGATGGTTGAACCCTACCCCTGACTTGTCATATGGCATCCGATATCTTGGTTGGCAAAGGATCCGCATCCCTTGCTCATATCTCGCCTAGCCCATACCCATGCCAATTGCATTGTTCGAGATATTTTAGGGCAAATTCTGGGTTCGACAGATAATTGATGTTTTCGACAAAAGGCTCTTCATCTGTTTCCTTTTGTTCGCATGGTTCATAACCATGATCAAGGCCCCCATACACAAAATTTGTTTGGTTCGGTGGGTAGCCTAGAGGGACGATTATTCCAATGGGAAGGCAAGGTCTTCCCATGTCTTGTACTGACTCCAGTGTGGGGGTTGCCACAACATTTTGCACTAAATATTCCCCCAGGCCTGTACTGGCCATTTCAACAATGATTGTTGATGATTGGGTGGGAGGAAATGGTAGTCCTTCCTGAGTCCATTCCATGTTTGGTTGTTCAGGAATCTTGGTTTTCGTTACGTTGGGTGCTTCCTCTGTTGTTATTGCTAAAATTGTGGGCAACCCTTCTTCTAGAGGCTTAACCTCTTCCATGATTTGCTTTCCCTTGTCCTTATGTTGGGCCATGATAGGTGGCGTTGATGATGGAGTAGGTGATGAAGTCTCACCTGGCTAGGATTTTGCCTTGTTGGCCACCAATGGTGCCTGCGGTATCGGACCCTGTTTAGATGGATTCAATTGAAAATCCAAATGTGTTGATGGGAGGGTCAATTGAGGTATGAATTGTACCGCATTGCAATACTTGAAGGGCTCTAAGTCCATTGGGACTACATGTATTTGCCCTTCATAGGCATACTTCAAGCACTGGTGTGCGATCGAGGGGACACATTTCATGTCCCTGATCCAAGGCCGCCCTAGTAGTATATTATAAGCCATTTTGCCTTCCAACACATGGCACAGTGTGGGTATTGACTTTTGTCCTACCTGTATAGGCAGAACGACTGTGCCGACTGTCGAGCAAATTGCATCGTTAAAATCTCGCAGTGTGTACGTGGAAGCGGTGATGTGAGAGGCTGGCAGTTTTAAATGCTTTAACGTTGTAGTGGTTATGATGTTACTGGATGATCCAGTATCTATAAGCACTCTCTTGTACGGGATCCTGTTGACCCGCGCGATAACGTGCAGGGGTGGATCCGGCATGTCATTTGATATCATTTTGACCTTCAGGCTCCGTACATTGTTTCACATGTCCCACGAAGGCATTGAAAGAATTTGCTTCATGGGGTTGTACTTCAATGGCTTTTAAAATGTCCATAAGAGCTTCCCTATGGGGAGCTGATTATTGAATAAGCTCATAAATGGACAGCCTAGCCGACGTGGTCCGCAAACTCTGTGTGAGTTTGGTTCGTATCGTGACCTCAGGTCTAGGCGGAGGTAACTGCGTTGGGCGTTGTTGAGGCTGCGATGTCGACGGAACTTCCCTCGCAGCCTACCTCGGGGCAACTCGTTGGGTATTTTCTGTTCCTTGTTACAATTCTAATCATTCCCACAAATCCTTGCGCGAGAAGATCTTGTCACGACTCATTAATCTGGAGCGGTTTTGTCTCGTGCCTCGTGGGCAGGCAAGGGGTCCTTGAATACCCCCATTTGTTGGTTGTTTGGTGCGATGGGGTTGTCCACGACCAATGTTCGGTTATCGATCAAATCCTAGACTAGTTCTTTGAATTTCCAGCACCCATTTAGGTCATGTACTCTGCGCCTATGGAATCTGTAATACAATTCCTCCCTATACCCCCTAGGCTTGGGAATGTTAGGGTCAAAAATTTGGATTTTTTGCAGAGTAACTAAATTTGTCGCTGACAAGCGATCAAATAAGGAGTCCCTAGACTCCGCATACGGGGTGAATTGTCGCCTAGGGTGACGCTGCTGACATCGTCTCCTGTATTCTGTTATCTCTTTCGTAAGCAGGAGGCACTGCTTGGTAGTTAGCCTTTTGAGGCTGCGTTTCTTGCACAGGCACGGGGACATTTATCGCAACTTGGTTGATTGCAGCGTGTTGTGGTTGCGTTGTCCTAGTTTTAGTGGTTTTATTCCACTCTTTCTTCTTAGGCTTGGCAATTGCACCTTCGCCTATCTTAATCTCTTCTATGACTCTGGATTGTGCCAAAGCTTCTTCTAATTTGTCGTATTGTCGCAGTAACAATAGACCAGAGATTGATTTTAAGCAACTTTTTACGAACATTTGCGTGAGGTCCAACATGGGAGGACGGTAGGGTAACTTAGAAAGCAAAGCTCTCCATCGGTTCCCATACGCTGCCATTGTTTCCTCCTCAAATTTTTTAAGGCTAGCAAGATCACTAAGTGATGCCTTCTTCCTTGTGTTGAAGGCGAAACGTTCAAGAAACGCATCTACTAGCTGATCTAAGTTGCTTATGCTTGTGTTTGGGCGCTTGTGTGAACCAATCCGAGGCGGGGCTCGTGAATGTGGTTATGAATGTTCTAAGCAATAATGCGTCATTATCTTGGATGCCGAAGCATTGGCTTAGAAATCATGTAACGTGTTCTGTGCGTCCTCTTCACCTTAAAAACTGCCAATTGAGGCAACTTGAAGTGTTCGGGGTAAAGAGGTGTATGCACTGAGGGATGCACCGAATTATTGTGGAGTAGACGTAATGTGGGTTTTTGATGCCCAGCAGATTTTGTCTCCACAGACTCCAAATGCTCCAATAGCGCTTGGTATGCATCGGAAGATTTTATTTCTTCCTCTCTTGTTCGCTCTTGTTGCAAGTTACGGTAAACTGGAGGCCTATGGAGGGGTGGTCGAATGGCATCCTTCCTACCTTGATGGGGAGTTTCAATATATTCCTCGTTTGGTTCATACTCCTCATAAAATTCTTGAGGAGTCTCAGGGCAAAACCTATGACCCTGATCAAGCTCTTGCTGAAGGTACCCATCATTGTTTCGGGGAGTTGCCTCCCTCTCGAATCTATGAGGTCTTGGGGGCAGAGCTTGACGAGGTCGTGGAGACCTGTCCTGCACCAACGGATTACGCCTCTCATACTATTTAGCTCTTTGGATGTGAGGGGTTGGCCCCCTCTCAGGTATTTCATATCGTAACTCATCCGCTTCGCGTTGCATGCGTTCTTTATCCAAGCGGTATTGATACTCTATCTCTTGCTGACTTTGTTTAAGCCGCATGATTTGGGCTTGATGGATGGTATATCTGGCGACATCCAGGTCAATTTGATCTACCCTATTTTGTTTAGAAGGTTCAAATGTTCCTCCTATGGGTTTACCTCGGTTTTTATGCTCTAAAATCTCAAGGGGTCGCTTCCCTCTATCGAGGTAGGCGGTATGTGCTCGAGGTTCTGGCCTCAAGGGGTGATCATGATATCCAGTGCGGTGCAGAATCATAAGGTTCCCGAGTTGTATGTTGTTTTCCTTGAGGAATGCAATGATCTTCCTCATATTCTCTCTCATAGGTGCGTAAGGGGCAAGCGGAGTTAGGTCACCCTGTGTGAGGAACCCTACGCTCTGGATTTGGTCTCTCTGTTCTGATGAGAGGTAAAGAAGGGATGCCATATCCACGTTGCCCCTCTAAATGGACGGTGTGCCTGTCTAGCGCTTCATTGCGCGGTGGCCACTCATGCCTAGCTTCAAGAGGTGATTCTCTATTTATGTCAAGGTCTACATGTAAGGCATCTTCCCGAAAGGGGCTTCTTTGAATAGGCATACCCCACCGAGGATTCTGAATTGGATTCTTTTGTAGGTTTGACCTATAAGGCGGTATGACCAAATCCTCAGGATCGAAGTGAAGGCGACTTGTGCCTACTTTTTGTGTACCTTCCGGAGCTTCTGCCCTTGATTGGGCTTGACTGCGGGTGTACACCATTGCGGTGCTTCTATGCTACCTAAATAAGTTTTTATCTTGTTTTTATGATTTTCTTTTTTTTGTCTACACTAAGCAGAATTAAACACACACATTCACAAAACCGTGATTATCTCTTTTAAGGATTCTTGGTGTGTCCTAAACTGGTTTAGTGCATTTTGATGTTTTGTTTTGTTTTTGTAGATTTTGTAGAACGTTTAAATGCATCATGTAGGCTCTTATAACTCCAAAATGTCGCCCCTTCAATATACCAGCCAGGCCGATATACCAACCTCTCTATATACCCGCCCTTACGAGAGGGAGACTATAGGTACATGAGAGCAGAAGGTACGTGGTACGTAGGCGGTACGAAAGGGGGATTGTCCTATTAATGGCACCTACCATAGAAAACTTATCCTCGCGCACATGGGAATCACCCCAGCTACGCTCGGTCTGTCTTCGTCAAGATTTACGCCTAACAACAGTTGACAATCGGGAAATGGATGCAAATCAAGCCAAGGTGGTGATGAAATCCACCAATGGTCTTGATCAAGGGCTGGGGTCTTACGACCAGCTCCTTGGTTTAAAATTGTTTCGTGATGTGTGTGGGATTCATTTTATTCAACAAAAATGAAACTAGCATACATGACTTTTCCTAATGCAATGCAGGATTAAATGAAAACAATTAAAGAAACAGAAACAGAAACAGAAAATTTAACAGAGATGATAAAAATCCCTACCTCTTCTCTGCTTGCTCTAGTTGCTTCTGAATTTTTTCTCTGAAAATCCGCAAACAGGAATTCGTCCCTCTGGGAGACGAATTGCAAAACAGAATTCGTCCCTCCCAGAGACGAATTTGAATTCATCCCAGGGTCAGACGAATTGCAGAAAAGAATTCGTCCTCGTCGAGACGAATAGCGATCCGCAACAAAAAAAATGTACCTGTCAAGCACAAAACACAAAACTTTGATCAGTTTCTGTGATTTTAAAAACCAGGGAACAGTGTCCCACCGTGATCGCCACTGAAAGCACGAGATTTCGAGCAAAGGAAACACCAAGTGCGATTGCATTCAAAATTAAATACGCTTAAGTCCTAGAAATGTAAATTGCATGAAATGGAAAAGAAACACATTGGAAGAGACACAATCAAATAGAGAAAACACGACCCTTTCATTAATATCCCTTGATCTCTGTTACAATGATGTCTCCTCCCTTTTCAGGGGCTAGGAGCGCAAATAGAGTTTGATTACAATCACTAAATGATTCCCCTTTTCGCGTGCCCACGATTTCAATGGGCGGGCCAAGATGATGCCACCACTGATGTCGATGAGTTCTTCACCTCTGCTGCTTCTCCTGCAAACAAAGAAACAACCAAGATGTCAGTAGCACTCTGCTGCAAATGAAAAGCGTTTGCTCTCTAAAACTAACGAAATATGCATGTAAATATTTGCCTAAAACAATGAATTACAGGTGAGTCCAAATGGCTTCAAAACTTGACGGAAGAATAAAAAAATTACCGAAGGCCACCGCACTCGAGACAACTGGCCGACCTACCTTAAACCGGAATTCGTCCCCGGGCGAGACGAATTATGACTCGCACTCGTCCCTGGGTGGGACGAATTCTTCTGTGTTGAAGAAACCGACCTGCTGCTGCTCCAATGTCGGATCACGAGACCTGCAAAACTCCTGCAAATAGGGGGGTTATATAATTGGGGCCATTTTGGGACAACCCAGATGGTCGGATTTTCCCAATTTTGCCTCCACCCTCGGGAATTTGACCTTGACACCTGCAAGTTAGCGAAACGACAAAGCAACACAAAACATACTAAAATCTGACCAAAAGTTACAAAATTGCAGCTATGGATTAATCAAACCTAATAACACCAAATGCAATCTGAAAAATGATCTAAAATTCTCAAAAACTAAAAATGGGACTTGGGAGGTGCGGGGGTGCCCAAGTGGGCCTCCCACCATTGGCACTTGATTTTGGATCCAATCCACTAGGGATGGGCCCAAAACCTCTTAGGATTGGGGGGTCGACGAATTGGTTGGTTCAGGTGTCCATGCGTCGGATTTTGGTAAGGTTCGAGCTTCCAAAGGCCACCCAACAACCTCCCTTGCAAAAGAGATTGGTGGATGTGGGAAGGTGAACCAAAAGGGATGCAAGTGGGTCTTCAATTCGACAGCACTTTGTTGCTTGAAAACTCCTTCAACCTGTATATCTTGGGTGAGAAAAGTCCCACCTTTTATAGACCCAAGGGGTCTCTTTTGGGAGGGAAGCACAAAAGCCATGTGTTGGCCATAGGCGCCATGTGGCGGTCTTGTCTTCCCATGAGGGAGGGGAGTCCTCCGTTGACTTGAGCTTTGATAAATGCTTTTTGTAACAGTCTTCTAACGGCCCCTCTGTCCACCTACACACGCGTGCAAGGCAGGAGTCCTTAACTGACTGTTCTGGGCTGCCACTTGGCATCATTTGTCTTTTTTCCCGTTAATCTTAGAATTCGTCCCACCCAGGGACGGATTCAAAATTCGTCCTGGGGTGGGACGGATTCTATTTTGAATTCGTCCCCGGGTGAGACGAACATCGGGCAAAGTGTCCAAGTGTGCCAAATTGCTTCTTGACCTTACAAAATTGCTATGAAAGTGGTTAATACCACTGTTTAACATCTGAGAGCTGCCCTAGGGGCTGTGTTTGTCAAAGCGATCAGTGTTTGCAGTCACATAATCGGATTGGTGCTGTTTTGGTGTCTACAACTACAATAACCCAATGGAGGAGGTATCGGTTTTCCCTTGCTAGCGAAAAATTCGTAAGTTGCGCTTGGTCATATATATTACTATCTATTAAATAAATCTGCTTGAGCTAATTTCATAATTTTTATCATAGAAGCTCATAGTGGGGTGTCCAAACCTGGCCTGTTCAGCTTTAAAGTTGTCCTAGGATGAAGCGGTGAGTCCACTAGAGCTCACATATTGTTGTGATAAGGAAGTTTTGATAGCGTGACAGGTAATATTTTAAGGATATTAAAATTATGCATAGTATTTTCTAGCATCGTTTCCAGGATCAAACCCTTTGATGTTATTTACACATAATTTTTTTTAGTTTGGTTCTCAACGATAATTTTTGTGCTTTTACCCGCAAACTTACACCAACAGTTTTGGCACCATTATCAGGGACAAATTTTCTTTTTTAAATACCTTATCCCCATATGACATATTTCTAACCCACCAACACCATAGTTTTTGGTGCCATGGTTAAATCTATGCAAATCTGAGAGATTGATAAATTTTAAAAAGCTAAGCAATCTTGGCCTGAGTGAGATTCTATTGCACCCAAGTGTTGACGACTCTGAATGAACCCAAAAGAAGAAGGAGAATCTAACCTAGCACACACTAGATGTAGCAGTAAAGAGCTCTTCCCAGAATTCAAATACCCAAAGGTATTTACCCATACACAAAAAGCCCCAATTCTTAAAAAAATTATTTATCAAAGTAGGACATACTCTGTTGGTAACAAGTCTATTAAGAAACCTGCACCTAGCATAAATTATGTGATTAGCACCCCTATGGTTAGTATCCCTGTCATCCCTATGGCACAACCAAATCAGAACCTGCAAGTGTGGAGGACTAATAGATACATACCATTCCATTTACCCTAGAATTTACACCCCTTGTCGACCAAAGCTCATAAGTACTTGCCCAAATTCCATGACAACACAATTATTACGGGAGAAGATCATATCAAAAGTTTTCTATACGCATTAGACAACCTCGAGGTTGAACATGAGGATGTAGTTCTCAGGCTATTCCTGCAAACCTTAGAAAATGATGCAAGAGACTGGTTTAATTCTCTTCCAACCAACCAGATCCCTGACTTCCAAACCATGGAAGGAGTATTCTTAAGAAATTATGGAGAAAGAAAGAATGAACAATCCTTGTTAACAGAGCTTGCAACAGTAAAGAAGAAGGAAAATGAGTCAGTAGAGGATTTTAATAGATGATTTTTCAAGATTAGAAACAAAATCCCTACAACCCTAAGACCCACTGATCATCAGGCTGTATGTTTTTATAAGAATACCTTTTTTGGAGAATTTAGTTATGAGCTAAGACAACATAGAGCCAACAATGTTGATGACTGCATGGAGCAAGCCATAGAAATAGAGAGAAATATGTTAGACAAGTAGAAAAATGAAGCCCTATGCATCCGAGACAAGCTTCGATCAAGTGGAGAGGAAACCTAAAAAATTTGGGTTCTCAATGTTAAAAAAGCCGAGGTAGATCCCTTAGAAAGATTGTCTATCCAATTTACTGAAATGTTCAATACAATCAATAATAGGTTGTCTAGAATTGAAAGGGATAAATCTATAAATGATGAACAACCAACCCAAGTGCAGTCTGATAATAGACCCCAATTTTGAAGAAATTTTAATAGAAATTGGGCAAGGAATAATGGAGAAGAAGGGAGCAAAAATGCAAATAATGGTTGGAAAAGGAGAGAAGGGTCAAAATATATGGATTCAGTCCCCAATCCCATGGCCACTACAAACACAATTCATGATTTCCCATACTATTATAGTGAATGTGATGCCCCACACAACCCGACTGCATGTTGTATCTATTTGAATGCACATCCCAACGAAAATGAAGGAGAGGAATCAGATGAGGACATAATGATAAATGCTTGTTGGACTAAAGAAGATGAAGAAAGAGAAATATAGTTTGAAAAAGAAATGGATGAGTTACCCAAATCAAAAAAATAACCTAGGGCTATGGTCCTTGAGAATGTGGAAATTCTAAAAATACCTCAAGAAAATAGATATGAAATGATGAAACAAGGCAAAGTTATTCCAACAATTGGAGAAATTGAAACCTTAGAGAGAATGCATGCTATTAATATGAGAGGTAGAACAGTTTCAGATAAAGTAAATAAGTCTGATAAGGCTGACCCAACTACACAGACCCAAAGCAGAGATAGAGCCACCAAGAAACAAAATAATAGTAACCAGTAGGCAACCCCTAAGAATGAAGTGAGAAATGAAGCATAGAAACAGTCAGATTCTGACAAAAATGTTGAAATCAAGAAGGCCAAATTTGATGCAGGCCAAGAACTGGCTAAACAAAAGATCAACATTACCTTTGGAGAATTAATGACTATACCAAAATATAGGGATCAGGTGTGTCGAGCCTTTGGTTTGGTTGAGCCATCTAACAATCACATATGCAATTTCTCAACAACCGAAAAGCCCAAGCCTATTCCTAGAAATCCATCAACAATCAGACCTTTTTATATATCTTTGAGATATAACACAGACTTTGGGGAACAATAAGTAATCCATAACTGTATGTTAGACAATGGAGCATCACATAATATCATGCCTAAACAAGTGGTAGACCAGTTAGGTCTAATATGCACCAAAGACTCCCCCCAATATCTATTATGGATAGTAGGCATATCCCTTGTGCATGAATCATTATGGGACTGCTTGTTTATTTAGATCAATATCCAAAGAAGGGCATAGTCATGGATGTAGTTGTGGTTGACGTAGATCCTTTTTTTTTGTTACTACTATCAAGACATTGGGCTGAACAATTAGGAGGATCCATTCAATTAGATTGGTCCTATGCTACAATTCCCATGACAACTAAAGAGCAAGTGACCCTCAGATGAGAACCCTTTCACAAATATTCTATTGAGCTTAAAAATTCTGATAATACCACTATCAACTTAGTTCAATATTTTGAAGAAAAAGAGATAGGAGTCTATTCCATTTGGCATTCCCCCTTCTTAGTTGAAGTGCCTAAAGTGGTAGACATGGACCCACAGACAACTACAGAAGTTGATGTTGAATCTATAAGGATACTAACTTTAGAAATGTGGACCCTAACATTTGATGGAGCTAAGTCACATATGGGAGTAGGAGCTGGGGTCAATCTGACTGACATTAATGGAAACTATCTGGGCATACCTTACAGGCTGCACTTTCCTTGTACAAACAATGTTGTAGAATATGAAGCCCTATTGTTAGGCTTAAGAAAGGCCAAAGAACTGGGGATTAATTATCTAATGGTATATGGTGATGTTGAGTTAATAATACAATAGATTAAAGGTAAATATCAGGCTAAGCATCCTAGGCTAAAGTAGTACAAACAGGTTGTTCAAGAAGAAATTAATAAATTCCTAGCTTTCAACATCACATACATTCCTAGAGAAAAAAATCAGACAACCAATCTATTAGCCATAAATGCCTCAGGTTCAGATAGTCCAGAGATAGATACGAAATACCAAGAAATATTCCCTACTATTTCCATCTATCACCCATCTATCCTAGACAACATAGTCTATCTGCAAGTTTTCCAAGATGACATAGACATAAAGGACTTCATGACACTACAAAATCAATATGCAAATATTATATGTGATGAAGAAGATGAAGAGAAAATGAAGAAAGTAATCGAAGAGCCTATGGAGGTGATACAATTAAAGACTAACAAACTACCCAAAGGACTAATTTCATTAGAAATTCTATTTGATGACTTTGATAAAGCCCATAAACCAACCTTGCAAGGATTGGAAGCAGAGGAGATCAATATCGGCACTGAGCGAGAGCCCAAAATGGTCAAAGTTGAGAAATCAATGTCAAAAAAATAAAAGAGAGACTACATAAAATATTTGAAGAAGCATAAGGATGCCTTTGCTTGGAGTTATGAAGACCTCAAAACCTTTAACACTGAGGTAATGAAGCATATCATCCCGCTCAAAGAAGGGACCAAGCCATTTAGACAAAAATAGAGAAATTTTAATCCAACACTGCACCCTATAATGCAAAAGGAAGTCCAAAAGCTACTGGATGCCAAGATAATCAGGAAAGTCAGATTTTTGACTTGGATAGCCAATCTGGTGCCAGTAAGGAAGAAAAACGGAGACATCAGACTATGTGTAGACTTTAGAAATTTAAATAAAAGCTCCTTGAAAGACAATTATCCATTACCAAATATGGAACAATTGTTGCAAGCTGTTGCAGGATCATCTAGAATGTCTCTACTAGATGGATTCTCAGGCTATAACCAAATCCAGGTTGACCCTGAAGATAGGCATAAGATGACCTTTACTACTCCCTGGGGGACATTTGAGTATCTCAGAATACCTTTTGGATTGATGAACGCAGGGGCCACATTCCAAAGAGCCATGGATTTTGCTTTCAAAGGGCTGATGTTTAAAATGGTGGTTGTATATCTAGATGACATAACCGTGTTCTCTAAGAACCCTAAAGATCACTTTGAACATCTTACTCAAGTTTTTTCTCGATGTAAGGAATTTGGCATATCACTTAATCCTAAGAAGTGTATTTTTGGAGCAAAGCAGGGCAAGTTGTTAGGCCACATTGTTTCTAAAGAAGGAATCAATATTGATCCCAAAAGAACTGAGGCTATCGCCAAAATCCCTCCTCCAAAGAATCTGAAAGGAGTTAGATCATTCTTTGGCAAAATCAACTTCGTTAGAAGGTTTGTGCCAGATTTCGTCCAAATTGCAAAACCTATAAACAACATGATTAAGAAAGAAGGTATTATTAGATGGACAGAAGAAAATTTACAAGCCTTCCAAAAAATCAAGGATGCTATCACCCAAGCTCCTATTTTAGCCTGTCCCGACTATCACCAAGATTTCAATATTTACTCTTTTTCCTCAGAGGATGCATTTGTTGTTGTATTGTCATAGAAAGATATAGAAAATGTGGAAAGGCCAGTGGCATTCATGAGCTCAGGGTTGAAAGGGTCACAACTAAAATACACCATGATAGAGAAGCAGGCCTTTGCACTTGTAAAATATTTAGAGCACTTCAAAGGAATTTTTGGAGCTAATAAAGTGATAGCCTATATCCCTTCCTCAGCTATCAAAGATGTTTTCACTCAAAATGAGCCTACAGGTAGTTCAACTAGATGGACAATCAAGCTACAACAATATATGGTGGAATTTAAGATGGTGAAAACTATCAAAGGACAAGGCCTAGAAAAATATATAGCAACCAAAGGAGGAGAGAGATTTAATAACACAATCAAGAATGTTGACATGCATCAAACCCATGAGAAAGAAGCATCTGAAGATGACTAGTATAGAGATATTGTAAAGTACTTGCAAACACTAACATTCCCTACCTGTTGCACCCAAAAAAAAATGAGAAGTATCAAATTGTAGGTACAAAAATATTATATCCAAGAAGACAAGCTATATTGGAGACATCCAAATGGTGTACTGCTACTCTACCTTTTTCAAAAAGAGATAGCCGGAGTTATTGAAGAATTTCATGTTGGCTTTTGTGGAGGATATTTTGCACCTAAGGCAACTGCCAATAGTATAATGAGGGTAGGATACTACTGGCCTTCCATGTTTAGAGATGTTCACCAGCTAGTAAGAAAATGCCAAAACTATCAAATATTCGATGGCAAGAAGAAATTGCCTGCAATGCCCTTGAAACCTATGACAGTAGAAGCTCCTTTCGTTCAATGGGGTCTAGACTTGATAGGAGAGATTAATCCAAACTCATCAGGTGACCACCGATGGATAATAACTACCATGGACTACTTCACCAAATGGGTGGAAGCCGCCCCATTGAGAAGATCTACTACTGAAGTAATCATCAAATTCTTGGAAGAAAATATTCTGACCAGATTCGGAGTACCCAAAAAATTGGTAACTAATAATGGCAACAGTTTCATCTCTTATGAAATGATAGACTTCTGTAGCAAGTATAGTATTGAACTGACTCACTCAACAAATTACTATCCACAAGGGAATGGGCAGGTAGAATCCTCAAACAAGAATCTTATAACCAGGATAAAGAGATCACTAGGCAAGAACAAGAAAATTTGGGACAACGAATTGAAATTCGCTCTATGGGCAGATATAATTTCCATCAAGAGGGCTACAGGAAAAACACCTTATGAGTTAGTATATGGAGAACAAGCTTTGCTCCCCCCACAAGTTGAAAGACCTACCCTAGCTTTATTACTCCAAGATCACAAAAATCTCGACAACCTACAAAGAAGAATGGATCAGATTGTAAAATTGGAGGAAGACATAAGAAATGCTCTAAATAAGATGACCCAAGGAACTCAGAAGACTATGCAAGTATTCAATAAGAAAGCCAGAGGAAATCCATTTGCAATAGGAGACATAATTTTGTACTGGGATCCAAAGAATGACAAACTAGGAGAAAAAGGCAAGCTGGAGTCCAAGTGGTTAGGGCCTTACCAGATTTGCCAAAAGACAGGACAACACACCTACAGGTTGCAAACCCTGCATGGTGAAGAAATCCAATTTCTAGTGAACGACCAACACCTGAAGGAGTATTATCCCTGCAATGGGGATTAACAAGTATGAACTATTTGTGTCTACCTTTGTACATATGTAGATACTGTAAATAAATCAATTTCACTCTTGATGCAGTCATTTATGTTCTCATTCCAGTTTGTAGTAGTTTAGTAAGTTTTCAATTTTAATAGTTTCATAGGTGATTTAGTTTTTTTATGTCCTCAAGTGATTTTTAGTCTGAGTCGACTTGGTCATGAAGCTGAGAATATTAAGTGTTGTGCTTGAAATTAAGTCCTTAAGGGTAAGACTTTTGTGAGGTCTGTTGCAAAAAGCTCATAGAAATAAGGTTCTAGTCAAGATCTGTATTGCTTATAACCAGAGATTCTGGAGTTCTCAAGAGAAAATTCTATCCTGACAGATCAAATATTCCTCTCATCCTAGATAGAGCCTATGTTGGGCTTCAAAAATCCCAACCTAAGTAATACCCCGAGTTTCAACAAGGTCTTGATGTCTAGGTGATTTTAGGATGAGAAGTTGAAGACAAGGCAAAAAGAAAGCTTTCATAATATTAAAAAAGGGGTATATGTAAGGGATATTATAATTTGCCTTGGTTCACCATAAGTTCATCTTATCCACCTAATCATTAGTAGAACACTACATCTTCATTCCACTAAGGTATTGCATACTCTTCGTTTCACTCACCATAGGTTACCACATCCTAATCCGCCCATTCACCCCATAACCCTTCAGACCACTTATTAAAGAGTTTGACCCCTAGTTAAGTTCAAAGCTGAAGTTTAGAGTTTGTAAAGTCTTCCCAAGATAGATCAGAGCAAAATTGTCTAAGTCTACCTTATTCATAATAAAAATCCTCCTAAGGTCTTCCTTAGCCATCCACTAAGTCCAAAAAGCCTTAAAATCCTTCGTCGCCCTTCATAAAACCCATCGCCGATCCGATTCTCAACCGTTCTAAGCCATCATCGATAAGAATTAAGCCTGTCTATCCACTTCAATCTCCAAAGAACTCCATCACCGATTCAATCAGTGACCAAGGTCTGACATCAACAACAATATTTTGGCTCGAAATCCTTCGTCACTCTTACAAGCAATTCATCATCGAAGCCATCATCGATGGATATCCCTCATCAATGACCAAGCGAAAGAAAAGACAAGTGAAAATTTGATCGTTGCTCCTCCAAACTCACGTCACCGATCCAAAGCCTCCTTGATCAGTGATCGCTCTTCCTCATCGAAGAAAGTCAAACAAGGGTCTTTTCGATATCAGCCTAGCAAGTCCCCCTCCCGATAGAAGTTGATCAAATAAAGTTGTTTTAAAAATATTGACGAAGCACTATCATCGATATAATCCATGACCATAATGTCTATCTATGATAGGACCGGGTGCAAGCAAGTAGTCATCGCTCATCAACTCCCCATCATCGATCCAAAGTCTACCCCATCAGTGATAACTCTTTTCAATAGTGAAAAAGCTAAAACATAAAAGTGAGCATCGCTAGCCAAAAACCTAGTCGTTGATCCTATCAACGAAGTCTCTAATCCATCAACGAAGTAGTCTTTTCATCGTTAGTTCAAAAGCACCATCATCAATTCAATTAATGATAACTTCAGCCATCAACGATATTGCACCCTCTCCTATTCACATTGCTCTTAAAGATCACTCATCGTTCATTCAATCGGTGATAGACCGAGGTGAAGAGCGAAAGAAACATCAACGGCCCTAGATCATCTTGGGCAAGATCAACGAAGTTGGCTCTACATGGGAAGACATGAGATATACTATTCAAATACTGATAAATAGTATGGAGTGCCAAATCACTCATGTACCAAAAGCAGTAAAATCGTAAGACATCCCAAGTGAGCATATCTCTTTGAAGCAGATGAATATCGACAAGCACCATTCACGAAAAATTTCAAAACCCCCACTGCAACACTATACAAAAGTCCAAAACAAGCACATAAAATGTGCCAATGAACATGAGGAGGTTCAACATAATGCTCAAAAAGGAAGTATTGGATCATGTGAATAAAATCTGCCACACGAGCCAAAAACCTTAAATACTGCACTAAGGAAGGCAAGTTCATGAAACAAACAACTCAAAGGACATATTCAATGCAGACTCAAGATAGGTAGATCCGCTCGGATATACAGAGCATGATGTTGTTATCGTTAATTGACAAAGGAGACTATCCCTACATGGCTTTAAATGAAGGATGTAAGCATAATGAAGGAGTCTATAGTAAATACGGGCCAGAGCATGCAAAAAGACAATGACCATGAGAGACTGTAAACAATGCAAGAAGTTCCTATGCAAAATACGTAAAAGGCACGATAAGAGGAAGAGGAGGTCAAAACAACATCATTGTCAAAGCTTCAAAAGGATAGCAGCATCTCGATGGAGTATAGTTATAGAGGGAGCACCCCGACAGAATATAGTTATGGAAGTGTGCTTTTATTATCACTCCTATCAATTTGCACACTTCCAGATCTCATTTTCCATTCTATATTTCCTCTCATTCCCCTTTGCCCTCCTCCTTTAGGGTATTCTCTCTTAATCACCATCACAGTCTGCTCCACAACACACCACCTCACCACCATTGTCTGTAGCCTTCCACATCCATTGTGTTCAATTATTCCCACCGCCATCCACATTGTCACCCATTTTGTTTTCTTCTCTTCACCATCACATCGGGTTCCCCTCTATGTCATCCTAAGAGCCTAACTACGTTAGTCCTAGTCAAATAATACCTAAATATGAGAAGGCAGATGACTAGGATAACATGAATTAAAAGGAATATTATCTTTTTGCATGAATTAAGCAGCATATTCAAATGCCTGGCCCACCACTATTAAGAGCCCCCTTCAAATCAAAATCTGAACAGATAATTCCTAATAACAGATAGAGCATCCTTAGACAAATAAGTAGCCTGAAAAAGGTCTTGATAGTTGGCATCAACTAATCCTATTGTAACAAACTTAGGGAATCAAAACGATGCCCGACCATGAAAATGTTCCAAGTGGCAGCCTCTACACCAAGCATTTGTAACTGATTTTGAACAACCAGTTATAAAAGGAATGGAGGCAGTCAGGCTTCATCATCAAGCAATCGTGCAACAAGCTTGTGAGAGGTATTTTCGAGTGCTAAGCCTAGGTTTTCATATCCCCTTTGTGTCTTTGTTTCTATCATTCTCTTATTTCCTCCCCCTTTGTGCAGGTTTTTTCGAAAGTTGAGCGGACTATCTAAGATCATTTCCAGGAGCCGTTCGAAGAGCCAGAGTCTACATGTCTCTACAATTAGGACAATAGATGTTAATCCCCTATTATGGGTTGATTCTATGTATTATGTTCAGTAAATGACCTGAGCAATTTTTCCAGGCCTTGATATTGTAACCTTCCAAATTGAATATAATACATAATATCTGGTTTTTGCTTTCTGGTATAATTTGTTGTACAATGTGTATGTAACTTGTCTGCATCTTGCATTATTTGAATGTGTGGACAATGCCTCTTCGCTGATTAAAGGATCTGTGTTTATTATGACATTCGAATAAATATAGGTTCATCAGTTTTTCTTTCTTTCTCTTCTATATTCCATGTGAATGATTGAAATTGCTACGATAACCCAATGGAGGAGGCACCGGTCTGCCCTTGCTAGTGAAACACTCTTAAGTTGTGCTTGGTCATCGATATATTACTGTCTATATAAATAAATCTGGTTGAGCTATTTTCGTAATATTTATCATAGAAGCTCATAGTGGGGTGTCCAGACCTGGCCTATTCAGCTTTCAAGCTATCCTAGGATGAAGCGGTGAGTCCACCAGAGCTCACATATTGTTGTGATTGGGAATTTTTGGTAGCGTGACAACCAATATTTTAAGGATATCAAAATTTTCCACAACACTTACCTAAATAAAAGACATTACCCCTACGAAGAGATGTTACCCAATAAAATTTTGAATGTAAGTTAGATAAACTGAGTCTGAAGTCGATGTTATCTATCAACGAAAATAGAATGGATCTAGACATTTTCTTTATTTTCTAGAAAATTTACATATTGAAAAAAGACAAATTTTTGATATTCTAACATAGTGATTCTTTTCCTATCAAAAAAGCATTATATGTTAGATTTGTGTAGCAGGAATTGGATATTATAAACAATATCATTGAATGTGAGAGGCGTTACTTGACTGAGCACTTGATTATTTTATGGTTGATTGTGGACCAAGAAGACTTAGAAGTATTTGAGTGCAAAACCAAACCCTAAGGAGCTAATAGTAGACCTATTCTTCAAGGAAAGCATGCAAAAATATGACCCTAGAGGTCAAAGGTTTGAATCTCTCTAGTTTTTAATGCATAATTATTATTTTTTAAAGGTTCTTTTAGGGAGTTAAATGGTGTATTTTATTTTTATATGGATAGTTTTCTTTTAAAGGCATTAAATGAAGAGTGAGGGAGTTGGTATTTAAAAGAAGAAATAGTTATTTTGAAAGAAAGGTTGCAAGTTCAATCTCATAGAGGCCACAGTTGAAAGAAAGTTATATTTTCTATTATTATAATTTTTCTATAGTTATTAAAGAAAAAAAAGAAAATAAAAATCCTTTTGAGTGAGGATTTTTTTGAGTCAATTTTTCTTATTTTCATGCTATATAGAGTGTCTAGTTGAGATATATGGTTATAAACCTCAAGTTAAGACTCTTGTTGTTGTAAACATAAAGTTAGTATATAGTGTCTAAGTGTGAAAAGAGTTATTAGTTAATGGTCAAAAGAGTAAAAAAATAATGTGATAGGTTTATTATCGTGAGGAATCGTTATATTTTAGGTGTTAAAATAGTTTATAATTTATCAAAAGAGAACAATGTTATCTTGTTTTAAAAAAATACTAGTCTATGGTCAAAAAGCATTGTGTTTGAGTTGTACAAAAAAATGAAAACATGTTCTTTGCATAATTGTAGCATTTAGTATAAACGATACCTCTTACTTGGATTTATAGGTAATGTTATCATGTTAAGTTACTATGTCTAAAGCCTAATAAAGCTTCCATAATGGTGTTTGGGCATAAACCTTATAAATTGTCAAGGAGAAATAAGGACACAATTTTGTAAATTTTTATTTCACTTTATTTTTACCCCATTCATTACTATCATTAGACGTAAATCCTAAAATTGAGAAAATACAAGTATATAGGAAGTTATGCTCAAGCATGAGGATTTCTCTTTAAGCAAGTGTCATTGATGGGATAAATCCTTTTCAATACTACCTTGGTACCATGTATCAATCTCTTCCATGCACCTTAAGGTCTTTCTCATGTATGACTACATATATTGAGAGAACTAGCTTCTTCCACATATCCATAAGCATATAGGAAGGGTCAGTATATCGAAAGAATTGTTATATAGAAAAGGGAACATTTTGGGAGGTATAAGAAACTTTAACTATGGCTACATTAAAAAACATTCTCACAAAATGTCAATTTTTCAAATGTCTAAATTTTGCACCATGGAAGACAAAATGAGGACAATACTAGTGGTTAAAAAAACCTAGGATATTATTATTGGTGATGAAACTTGACCTAAGGAGAAATAAACTAAGCAAAAGTATGGTGAAGAACATGCAAGGTAACTTATGCTCATCATATTTAGTGTGGCAAATTAAATACAACCATATATAAGTGAAGCATAAACATCAAAAGATGCATGGGATAGACTTTGCACTATATTTGAAGGAAGGAATGAAGCCACAATCCTTCATCTTTAGTCACAACTACATACATTAAGGGTCCATGATGGAGAGAGTATAGAATAATACTTCTATATAAGGGGGATCTGATATAACCACATTAATCTTTGTATACTTAATATTTTTCTAAGATAAATTATATTTTATATTTAAGCTCAATTTCTTCCTCTATTACACCTTTCCACCTTTTAAAATAGAGAGGGTTCAGAATTCTGTATGATGTGAGTTCATTCTGGAGGGAAGCGAGAGATGGGAACGACGTTTTTTAAGCTGTTCGGTGAGCTTATATGGATAGAGCGTAGTATCTAGATCCGGCAAGAGGCTCATAAATTCCCATCCAAAAATACGAATAAGTAGCCGCCCGCCCCGCTTAAAATGGACCCGGGGAGATCATACCTGACCATTCAAGATCGGGTGTCCATCATTATTCTTTTAGGATCAAGATCGGGTGTCCATCATTATTCCTTTGGGAATTGGATTAGCACTAAAGAAGTGATCAAAGTGCCAGGGGCTTTCGTCTCTGGCATCATCCCCTGGGCCTTTATTTATTATTAGAGTTCTTACATGATTTTTCCCATGCAGGATATGGGCTAGGTCAGGTGGGGCCATCCTATGGAACCCATGGTAGAAAAAATCTTTCCTTCATTGGATTATTCGATCACACTACCAACACAAGAACTTGTGGTAAGATATTTGCATAATAATGTACGAGAATTCAACATTTTACGAGGCTTCACTTGGTCTATAATTCCACTACCACCTCTATGGCTACCTCCTCATCCTCAAAATCTTTGCTCCTATTCTAAATGCATTGGGGTCTAATGTGCATATTGTTGGAAGGAATGATGAGGAATAATATTCCTCATTCAATTAAATATTAGTTAATTATTAATTAATAGTTAACTATTATTAACTAATAATTAGTTAGTAGTTAATTATTATTAACTAATAATTAGTTAATAGTTAATTATTATTAACTAATAATTAGTTAATAATTAATTATTATTAATTAATAATTAATATAACTTTATGAAAAGTTATATTGTAAAAATAAATGTCCATTCAAATCATGTCTATTCATAAAATATATATTGAAAAGTAATGAATGAGAATACTTGTATTTTGATTTATAACTTTATATATTCTTGTCCATTGTCCCCACATCATATATTGATGTAGGTGCCAACAGATATATGACTGGAGATAGAATATGGCTTGATTTCCTATAAGCAATGGAAGACCAGTTATAATTGCTTATGGTAATACCTACCAAGTTAAAGGAGTTGGAAATATTCCTATCAATCTAACTAATGGAAAATGCACAATTGAGAATGGCTATATATACCCAAACTAGCAAACACCTTGCTATCTATCTCACAAATACAGGATCAAGACATGGTAATTGAATTTAGGGTTATAGATAGAAAAAAGCATTTCATAAAAAAATATGGCAAGTTAATTATAGCAATTTTATATAAGAATTATTTGTTTACCCTTTATGTCATTAGTAAAGATGTGCATCATAATCTCATGTTCAATCTTGTTGATTGTGTTGGCCATATTACTAAAGACCATATTTATGGTTAAGAGTTTAGATGTTTGAACATTTATGGTGTTAGTGATGTTGAAGGCCATGTTGTTGAAAAATTTAATGAAGATGAAGAAGTTAGTTGTTTGAATATCATTGGTAATAATGAATTTTAATGTAATAATGAAGATATTTGGTTCTTAAATAATTGTGTCAAAAATGATGACAGTGATAGTTCAAATTGTGTCAAAGGTTATTATGATGATAACATTTTTTATGTGTTTGATCATTGTTGGTAATAGTAACAAAGATCAAAGTGGTGCTTTGAAAAGCATACCAAAGGTATGGATTCAAAAATAATGATAAAAATGGAATACAATGGTATAGGTTTAGGAAGACATGGACATGTTATGAAAATTTCCATAATGCTAAGTATAAGGCCAAATAATAAAGGTCTTAGATATTTAGGTCAAGCGGAAATTAGTCACACTAGATTTGTGGTAGGTAGTGATAACATAAAATTTTTGAAAAGAGATTAAAATGAATAGAATGAAGCTCCATGAATGAGTTGTTGCAGTCATTATGGAAGATACAAAAAATTGACAACTAGGTGTTGGAACCTACATCCTTGTGAGATTTGTGGAGGTGATAATCACTCTTAAAGAAAACTTTGGAACAAAGAGAAAGTGGACAACAATATACATATGAATTATTGATGGATGAATATAACAGAATGGGATAAAGCAAAAAAAATATTGAATGGTTTCTACAAAAGAAGACCAAGTTTGGTGGTTGAGAAAATTCATAATATAATTTTCTCCTATGGAATAGTGTAATCATGGGAAATTTGAGATGTAGTAGAATATTAAATGGAAAATTTCAAATATGTGGAATATTCCAAAGATATAATTTAGCGGTGATTTCCTAGAGGTGATGATCCAAAGGTAGATCCAAAGGCTAACCCAAAGGCAACCTAGAAGCAAAGACCCAAATATGACCCAAAGGCAATGACCTAGAGGAAAATACCTAGAGGTGACCCAAAGGCAAATACCCAAAGGCAATGACCCAAAAGTAGACCCAAAGATAAATCTAATGACACATCCATTAGAGATTAGCAAAAGCTAGAGCCAAAGCCAAATATAGATCTAGAGCATAATTTTTGTGTACAACCTCTTCTTTATTGAGGGATGATAATATTTATACCAAAAAATATAAAAATGGGTGTTAACCATTATTATATTATTTTATGTGTTGTAATCATTAGGGGATGATTGATGATTTCACCTCATATGAGGTTGGATAGTCATATTTCCATGAGAATAATGAGAAGGTGAAAAGACAAAGCTAAAGGTGAAACAACAAATAGTCTCTTGAAATAAAGAGACACGTTGATGTACAAAAATGTATGTTGTATGTACGATTCGAAAGTTGGATAAATATAAATATTGTTGATGTTTTCTATTTTATCTCATTTCCAACATTTATATGAGAGCCAACATTGATACTAGAAATTATAGGTGTAATAGAGAAGGAATTGAGCTTAAATATAAAATATAATTTATCTTAGAAAAGGATTAAGTATACAATTTTTAATGTGGTTATATCAGATCCCTCTTATATAGAAGTATTATTCTTTGAAGAAAAAAGTTGATAAGTACACACAATTTGTTAGATAGAGAAAAATTTACCTATAATGCTAATATTGTTTGAGTGATTCTAAACAAAATAGTTATATTAAGCAACATAAAGAGAATGGTTCTTGGGGAGTATAGCTATTTTTTAGCTTATATTCCAATAGTCTAGTGCTTTGCAGGGTTAAATTTTTTAGGGAATAGGAGTATAAAGGACCACTACTACTGAGTAATGATTTGTTGCTTGGTTGTATAAAGATAGAATTGCAAACTAGTAGTCATCATCAAAAACCATTATGGAATGGAATATGAGATGGAGAAGTTGTCATTGTTATGAATATTCTAGTTTCCACCCATGATTTTGATCACTTCAAGATTAAAAGGGAGTAGCATTTTCAATATAGTTGGCATCAAGAGGTAGATCAAAAAGAAGAAATGGGAGAGAAAGTTGTTCTATGTTCCAAGACCATGACATGCACCTAGGGTATTGATTATTTTTATAAATACTTCCTATAATATTGGATATGACCCCATGGAAAAGGTCCTTTATATGTACCATTAATGTTATATGACTTACTATATTTTACATAAGTGTTGGAAAATTTAGAGTTGAAACAGATAGAAAATGTTGCATTGATTTTTCATTGATCAAGATACTATTTAAATGTAGATTACATTGCCCAATATGGAGCAATTACAATTACCATTTAATTTTTTTAAATGGTGTAAATCACAACTAATCAACTCATGCATGACTTATATATCATTGGTTCAAACCACTCACTTTATTTTTACCTTAATATGATTCAATACCTCACATGATGTAATAAATCCCCCCCTTACTACATCATGATTTAAACATGGATAGGGATTCTCACAATAATACAAATAACCATATGATTAATTAGGACACACTCAATAGTTCATCAAGTACACTTAGAGTACGAATAGGGACACACTCAACTATTCATAACACATGATAGTGAGAATGACTACACTATGATTATTCAATGGGAATGGCCTCATTGGACACTTAACCAACGATAACGAAAACTTTTATATCCATGGTCATACAACATAATTGGATAAAGACACACACTTTATTCAAAATCACAACAATTATGATAGATACACACAACAATTATTATTGAGGACACAACCAATCATAGATAAGTGTGGCTTGGACCTCCACTTAATACATCAACCATAATTTCAGTGGGAATTACGGTCACACTAAGCATCCCCTTGTGAAGAGGGGCACACATAACTATTCACAAGGAGTAATAAATTTAATAAATATATTCCCTCTCACTATCCTTGTAGGGAGGGTCTTTGTCATGTGTTATGAGACTGTATTCTTCATCATTGTCTTCATTTGCAACCATTGCCTTGTTTGTTTTCAGCTTTCCATATATTAGGTCCTTGGCTTGTTGGATGTAGTTCATCACTATATCATCCTATTTTTTGTAATAAAATAACACAAATTGGTCCTTGGATGAAGAAGCCTTATTATTTTGCTTCTTCTTTAAAAACAATATCTTATCTTCATTAATACATAATTTTCTTTTTTATTTTTTTTATCAATCAAAGATAAAATTATATCTTCTAAAGTGGAATTAATTTTTTTTAATGTAGATAGAATATTAGCATAACTAGAAGACATGTTATTTAACAAAATAGCTTTAGCATCATCACTTTGTACTTTGGCATGAATTCTAGCTAGTTAATTCATAAAAGAGTAAAACTTATGTGCTAGATGATATCATCACCTTCAATCATCTTTAGTCCAAAAATTTATGGTTAAGTACCATGTTTGCACTTGATGCTTGTGAACTGAATAATGCATTGATAAAATCTCAAACTTCTTTCATGGTATTTGAGATATCTATGTAATATAAGTATCCATTTGAGATCCCAAGACCAATCATAGCTATTACTTTTTGATATTTTGTATTCCATTTGGTTGCCTCTTTAAGGTTTTAAGACTCTAGTACTATTTTAGTTAAGACATCTTGAAGATCATTTTCAATTAGAAACAATTGAATCTTGACTTGTCATGTATGGAAATCTCATCCTTCAAACTTCTCAATTACCATTGTCTTATCCATGAGTATTGATAGAATAAAGGATTATCCCCCCTTAATCAAAACAATATATAAAGGTGATAGGTATTACCGATAATGTAAGTTTATAACTCTTCAAACTAACATGACTTAATATGGCCAAGACCAAAAAACTAATTTGACTTTAACACCTTAACACTCTTCAAGTTATCTTTATATACTAAAATTAAATCCTATAACTTATAACACTAAATAGAATTTGAGCAATCCACTCTCAATGCTCATTGAATATATTTAGGTTTAGGTTTGTCGACCCTTGGAAAACCCCTTTGTAAAAGGTTTGGGGATCCTTTCAAAACCTCTTCTTTTATCAAAAAAAAAAACACTAAATAGAGACTACCTCTTTAACTAGACCAGTACCATTATTTTTTAAACTTAATAATGATGGACATACAATTCACTTTATAATAAAATCATACCCAATTTTAACTAAGAAGGCATGCAATTTTAAAATTTATTAAGTAACAACTCAACATTTTAAAAACAAATCCATCACACTTATTCTTGTTTATTTAAACAAGTCATTTAAAAACATGTTGTGCTACATTGTTATCCTATGAGCTTTCCATTTCCTTCCAATTATATGACCTTAAATCCAACTACCTCATGAATCATGATGTATTGTCTTTACCTTAATCTATGATGCTAAATAGGCAAGATTGTAGTCTATAACTAGTATAAGGGAGGGTGATTGTTCTAAGTGCAATAGACATGTTGCATCAACAACAAGAGAAGAAAGAGTTAATTCATCCTTTAAGTAGCCTTAGGTCCATTTCTAGAGAGAATGATATTCTTATTTCTTTAAAACTAAGATAGCCACTAGGTAGGTAAATGAAGACATATTATGTTACAACAAGAGGAACCACCAATTTTTGCTCATCCTTGCTACCCAAAAATATGTCATATATAGTAATAGCCTATGCCAAAATATAGTGGTTCCCTAATATAGTGGATCACTACACTTTTTGAATGTCGAGGATGCTCATAATTATTGCTTGATATTTTTGGTGCCCCTTCATCATATTTAGCCAAATAACAGAGATATTCAATGAGGGTTCTATGTTATATGTCGTTAGTGGACTGGAGAATGGTGCACTACTATATTTTTTGGGGTTTGGGTGTTGATTCATGCTTGAATTAAACAAATATGAGGTCTAAATTCAACTTGGATAAGAATGCCTATAGATATTTTCTTATGCATTTATATTATAATTCCTTCACTCTATGCCAACAATATTGAGAAATCAAGAGTAGAAAACTCGATCCAACTCTCAAATGGGTGGGAAACCTTGACAAGAAATAGCAACAACAAGCCTATGGTAATGGATATCAACATGATATCTCTTGTAGGTCAAACCATGAGCAACCCATGATCATAATTATTTGGTACCACTAATATAAAATTTTGTGTTTATTTTCCATCGATCAAGAGCTTATTTAAATATATATTATGTTGCCTAAAATAGATCAATGATACTTATCATATTATTTACTTAAATGGTGGAAATCACAACTAATAAACTCATGCATGACTCATATGTGAGTGGTTCCAACCACTCAATTTGTTTTTACCTTAATATGATTTATCACATCACATGATGTAATAAATCCCAATAGGACCATTGACATTAGAAGGGAGAGCAACTATTTTTCTAAGCCTAAAAATGGGACTATTTTTTGCTTAGTGAAAAAAATTCTAAGATACTTTTTTTTGAAAATTCTTGTTCTCTTATTTGTTCTAAATATTAAAAAAATCCTTGTCTTACCTAAGCAAAAATATCACAAGAAACACTTATATTTCAATTTATTTTCATTCCTTTCTATCTAAAATTAGTGGGTTTCTTTCCTAAGATCAATTTCAATAAGATGATGCATAAACCTAGTAAAATTATAATAGTAAGCCACAAATAATAGTTAATAAGAGATTTGGTGAATGTGGCTTATTCTTGGATACCATGGTGGAAAATAAAAGGAGTATAAGGTCATTATAGCTTTAATGACTCTAGTAAAATAAGGATAAAATAATATATAGAAATTAAAGAGAAGGGCTCAAGAATGGAATAATGTTTACGAATTAAGAAGAGAGCAACAAGAATAAAAAAAATCTTGATTTTAGACGCATAAATTGATTTCACCACCTACCCCACAACCATCATAACTTTATTTTAATCCCTATTTCTTTTATGCCCATTACCATTCTTTATTTCAATCTTATTTATCATATTTAAGCTTCTCAAAAGTATTTAATTTCTTCTATTATACCCTTGTCACCTTAAATAAGTGTAGCCCTAGTTGTAGGATCACTAGTAGGTCTACCTATTCAATATATAGGATCCTCACATACACCATGTCCACCCTAGTTTTTCCTATATAATTTACACCATCACCATTGGCTACCCCATCACCATGCACTCTTCTTTTGGTACCCCATATTACAATCATTGTTGTGTGACCTCATGTGTTCTTATCTCACCCCCTCTCATCCTCCATCGAAACCCAATTTAAATTGTCGTATATGTTGTTCCATTAGTATAGTGTTCTCACCCTTTTGGATCCACTAATCACTATATGTACAATTATACTCTTCACTCCAATAGCATCATATATTTCAAATGTAATCCATACTATGAATAAATCCCCCACCCTTGATATCAATAAATCATTCTTTCACTAGATGATAGAAAGCCCTTGGGAAGAATAATATAGAGGAATATCAAGCATCATGTAGGAGGTAAGAAATCAATTGATCCAAACCTCGCTATTATAAGAGCTTCAACATTTGCTACACTTATGATCTACCAATACTAGTTGTCATAAGAGGGAAGAGAGTTATGTATTGTTATGGTAATTCCAGTAGATCTAATCATAATGAAAATCACTCCAACCAACTACACTATATATATGTCAACTCTAGACTTTTCAAGGGCAAATCCTTTCTACATGATGCTATCAACAAAACAATTGCAACTAGGCAACATTGTTAGATGTATATAAGTAATTAGTGAAGCTAAAAATATAGGGAGAATAACTAGGATAGTGTGTAAACATTAAAATAGCTAGTAGAATGTAAACAAAATCAATACAAATAGGAATTAGAAATACTAAATAGAAAAATAGTGATCTTAAAGGGTAGGTATCAGCAAAGGATTAAATGAAAAGAACAAGTGATAGAGCTAAAGAGGGTAGGTGGTATAAAATAAAGATCATTTTAGCCAACAAGAAGGAAATAATACCTACAACATCAACTTCATCAATTCAAGATAATAGTAGTAGACCATTGATGAAGAAAAGGTTGAAACGGATATTCCCATATATAATATTATGATTGACAACTTAAAGAAGATCACTAAATTGAAAAACTTTTTGAATGCATTAAATAGAATAGCAAATCAATATAAGACCTCTTAAAGGATCAATTCAAGGATTTGGCATTGGATGATGAAGTATTGAATTGTCTATACCTATATTTTGATGCATATTGACAAGTAATTTTAAACTTGTTGCTCCAAATATAAACAAAGAAGATCCACAATATTATAATATTGTTGTGATATGGCCTCAATTTTGACTCCACACCTAAATATAAGGAAAGATATAAGATCTCTTTCCAATAAATATTGGTGCCCTCTGAAATCACTAAAAATATAGTATCTTGATTACTACCTCCAATTCCTATAAGTAATTAGTCAAGGGATGACAAATAAAAATGAATTTTACAATTATAGGAGGAGCAATGTAAAACAATAAAGTTTAGAAAATTAGAAGAAAATTAGCTAAGTCCTTGGAGTGTGATCTACTCCCAAAGGCATGATTCACTCCTTAAAGTGTGATTTATTCCTAAAGGTGTGTCCCACTCCCAAAGGTATGATACATTCAAAAAATTATGATTAACTCCCAAAATTGATATTTGCTCCAAAAAAAGATAAAGTCAATATAAAATTTGAGACAAGTGGCACTTTTGTCATATTATGGTTCCGATTTTAGTCAAAAGAAAATTAAATTATTTAGAGGTTTTTTTGGGGAATGTAAATTTTAGAGGTGCATTATTTAGCTAAATATGCCCCTAAATTAGAGCTTTTACTATAGGTAAAATGGATTTACCTTAGGTAACTCAAGTGAATAATTTCCAATAAATAGAAGTTAGGGGCTCACTATACTATTAGGCCTAAGGATCTGACCTATTGATTAAATTTGCTCTCTTAGGAGGGTAGAGACCATGGTTTGAATCCCTCAAGCCTCATAGAATTGAAGGGTGTGTCACACTATCATCATCAACTACATTAAGAAGTTTACTCGATGCAACTAGAGGTTATAGTGGTAGCAAGAAGCAATATTCAAACCCACGACGAGGCGATGGAAAAATATAATGAGTTACTAATTCCTCTAGTATATGCAAATATATATATATATATATATATATATATATATATATATATTGGCTATTGAATAAATTATAATATACTTTGTGGAATCCATAGTGTACTCTTGCTCTAAATTTAGGATAACAAAAATACTATGTATTATATTTACTTTTTAATCACGTCACTACCATTTTGGATTGTGGAATGCACAATATTATGCCTTGCCCTTTCATTTTTTGATAGTCCTTTTATTTTGGTATTTTTTATTTCTTACATACTAAAGCACATTAATATCATTCAATTATGGTTAACCAATAATTATAAAAATTTGACAATGAAGGAGAGCGAAGGAGGATCCAACGAGAGGATCCACGCAGCAGAATGTGGGAAAGGATCCATCCCGTCGATAGGAGGTAGGAATACCAGCGAGGCGGACGGAGGTCGGAGGGGATCCAGCGGGGGCACCCGGCAGTAGAAGGTCAACAATATGGATCGGAGAAGAAAGACAAGGACCCCCCGGACAAAGGAGGCCAAAGGGGGGCCCCCAACCCTAATGTGAGAGGATCCTATGCCCACATGGTGGCGAGCCATGCAACCCCAGATAGCTGCTTTACCCAAGAACTATTTCCATCTGGTGAGGATTTGGACATCCCCGACGAGGTCCTGAATAGTTTTCTAGAATTCAAAAAGTTTACCCTAATTGGCAAGTTCATAGGAGGACACCCAGACATGGAATCCATCCACAAATGGGCTCTCTCCAAGTGGCAAATCTCTAGAAACATGGATATTGCGACACTAACCCGGGGTTTCTTTGCCATCATCCTGAACAACCAGGAGGATTACTACAAAATCTTGGTGGGAGGACCATGGTTCCTGGGGCGCAGGAGCCTCTTTCTTCGAAAGTGGGGAAATGACTTCAACCCGGATACCCAAAACATCAACATTGCTCCGATTTGGGTAAGGCTTCCTAGCCTTCCTCTTCACTGTTGGCATGAAAATGTTATCATAGGGATAGCACGGTCCATTGGAGAATTGGTCTCCATTGTTACCCCCACTAAAGCCTGGTCTAGACTGACCCAGGCTCGATTCTGTGTGCTATCGGACCTAGACTCTGAGCTCCCCTCCTTCATCAACCTACGATCAGGATCAACCTTCATCAAGATATAGGCCATCGAGTATGAGAACAGACCCACCTTTTGTTCTCACTATCGCACTCAGGGGCACCTCCAGACTTAGTGTCCCGTTTTTAGGGGCCAATGAGCAGAGGATCTGACCAAAGTATCCACATACCCTTGAGACTCGCAGATGGTGACAAGAGGGAAACATAAGAGGAATCCTCCTCCCATTGACCAACTCCTGGTGAAGCTCAAACCTGACTCAGGTAGACATCAATCTCAAGAGGAGGAACATGATGGGTCTGTAAAGCAGTCGAATCAAGGTTCATAGCAAGGAGGAAACTCCCTTTAGGAAAATGAGCACCAAGAGGCATGTTCAAGCCTTCCACCCCAAGATGAAGTAGAGGAACCGAATTCCCAAGTACAAATCTCTCCCGTCACTAACTCCTTGCAATCCCTCATGAAATATTATTTGCTAGGCAATAAGAAAACCTCACCCCATCTAAAAAATGGGGAGTTTCCTTCTCATCATCATGAAAAAATGGGATCCTCCCTATCAGGAAGGGTCAACCCTAGGAACACCAAAAGTAGGAAATAATCGGTGGATTTTTGCAATGAGAGGAAAAGAGGAAGACCTCCTAGCAAAGATCAGAGAGACAAAGAAACAATGAAGGATGTGGTGAATGGGACCCAACTGTTGCTATTTTTGGATGATTCGGACACTTAGTGGGACGAAGCACAAGGAACCAAACCCCCCTTCTAGATGGTGAAGGGAGGCAAGAAAACCTCCAAATTATCAATATGAAGGTTCTCTCATGGAATGTGAGAGGACTGGACCAGAGCAGCTAAGCAGAGGATGGTTGCAGACCTCCAAAAATTATCAAATCCCTCTATCCTTATCCTCTAGGAGACCAAGGTTGATGTGGTCTCTACTAAAAAAGCAGCGAAAGCTATCTGGGCCAAAGCAGAGCTCCTGTTCATTCTAGCTCAAGGATCTTCAGGTGGGCTCATGGTCTTATGGGACCCGACCCTTGTATAAGGAATTATGCTTTCTTCATCTAGCAAGATTCTCAATATCCTCTTTCATTTTAAGACAAGCAATCGATCGTGGATCCTATCCAACATCTACATCCTCAACTCAGTCATTGAGAGGGTTGATATGTGGAATACCATCACCCAGATGCAAAGGAATTTCAATGCCCTCCCCTGTATAATAGGGGGGGACTTCAATTGCATTTTACACCCTTCTAAAAAAAATGGAGGATCTGATATTGGTTCCAGAAGCATAGAAGACTTCAAAGATTTTATCGACACCAACGAGCTAGTTGACATAGAGCTCAAAGGTTCCTCTTTTACCTAGAGCAATAGGAGAATAGGGAGTGGGCTTATCCAGGTCAAGCTATATAGGTTCCTTATCTCCCAGGAGGCTATTCCCTTCTTGGGGGATGTGACCCTCCTAGCTCTTCCCAGGATCGGATCAGACCACAACCCCATCCTTCTTGAATCGGGTGAAGGGCCTAGTTTCAAAACACCCTTTAGGTTTGAATCCATGTGGACCCATCATAAATATTTTAGAGCGTAGGTAGCAGGATGGTGGAAGCAGGAGGTAAAAGGACCCACCTCAAAATTCCTAGACCTAAAGCTTAAATATATCAAAGAAAACCTCAAGATCTAGAACAAGGAGGTCTTCGAAAACATCTTCGAATCCAAGAAAGTCATATCCGAAAGCCTCAAAAACTTGGAAAGAAGGTTGGAGGCAGGTGTCTTCAGTGAATCTAACAGAAACAAAGAGATAATTCTCCTGGTAGACTTTCACACTATCCTCGCCAAGGAAGAGACCTTCTGGAGACAAAAATCTAGAGATCTATGGCTGAATGAAGGAGACTCCAAAGGGTCATATTGAGATTTCTCTTTATGAAAGAACTTTCTATGATGCTTTGTAAAATGAAACCATTAAACATTACACTAGGAAAATTAATTGTTAGACACCCATTAAATATACTATAACAACTCATATGCATCCAATATCCATAATTGGTGTGCATAGCTAATTTTTTATTTCAATGGTCACTATTGTAATCGATCCTATACACCATAATAGCAAATCATTGCCAATCAAAATAGTATATCAAATTCAAATTGCTATGATATCTTGAATCAACAACTCTAAAATTGTCATCATCAAATTTTTACTTTTTTGTTGGTGTGAATAATATGATAAATAAAGAGAAGATTAGGATCAATATTTAAACATGTTAGATTTACCAATATGTTTAGAAACAAATGAAATCAATACATTACTCAGTAAATAAATGTAAATATCATATAAGCACAAAATACATATCGAAGTACCCTTGGAAACTAAATAATCTCATTAACATATAAGAAAATAGTGGATATAAATGGTATAAACACCTAAATTACAAATTATTCTAGGTTAAGGTTAAATAACCAACCTTAAGGATAATAAAATAATATTATAATAAAGTCACCTATAAAAGGTTTTCATTGTCAACCATGGATTCAAGTGAAGGTAAACACGATATATTTCAACATCCCATATTACTATAAATGGGGGATAGAAAGAGAGACCCATGTTATTTATCTTTCACTAAGTGATACTCTTATACTTGAATATGTTGTTGCAACTAAGCAAATGTTACCTCTAACATAACCTTGGTCAAGATATCTATATTTTTCTCCATTTATAACATAGACTAGATTAAGCATCCCATGAGTATAAATCTAATAAATATAGTACATTTATACCTCAATGTGATTTTTATATTGATGAAAAATAGGATGTAGGAAAGATTAATGGATCTTTAATTATCATAATAGATAGAAATAGGAAACTAATGAGGAGGTCCCAAATGTTCAATAATTATCAACATCAATAGAAGGTGTTTGGTAGCCTCATTGGTAGAACAATACTCAAAGTTCATAGAATATTGAAGTATGGTGGACTACCAATGACAATAACAAGAGATAAATCCAAGACCAAGATAAAATACAAAGTGATAAAACAACATTGGTCAAGATCACCTACCAAATTTGGATTAAACTTGCCTATTAAAATAGGAGGGGCTCAATAGAGTAATGAATGTCCATATGATAAAATAAAATTATCAACTAGCTAAATTCCTTAACTTTCAATAAGGAGACCTTATTTTGAATCTTTCCAAGTGATGCATGCATAATTTTCAAGTTGTCAAAATACCACTATGTGGTTATAACGTAATATGGATGAGGCCCATTTTAATCCTATATGACCAATTAAAAGAATTTTTAAAATGAATTATCATCTATTAGGTACATTTAATGTATTTTATGATCCACTTAGCTATGATCCAATGACTCTCACAAGGTTCCTTTATGTACCTCAAGCAATAGTTGATAATAAGAGCAATTTTTGGTCTAATTAGCATGAGATAGAGAATACCTCCAATAAGATACTTGTACAAAGTGGGATCCACAAGAGGAGTAGAATAATCTACTCAAAACCTAAATCCTATGAAATTATTTTGGGTAGGCTTACACTCCTCCATCCCAAAATGCTACAAAACATCCAAGGTATACTTAGGCTAAGAGATAATGATCTTGAAAGGTGACCAGACATTCTAAATCCCAAAAAATAGGGAATAAGACCTAAATATATCATCTCAAAAGTGTCATGAAGTTATTATTTTATCTCTTAGATCAATGATGTTGAGTTTTCCATGATGAGAATATTTTCAACATATAATATAATCATAATAATTTTTCAATCATGATACTTGATGTAAACATCATGTTTTAGCTTACACAACTAAAATCCACTAATAATAAATAATTAATGAATCCTCTCATATCAAGCATGATATTCTTGATTAAGCCCATATAAAGACCTTTCAAATTGAAAAACTATAGGAATAGTCCATCTAGGATAGATATGGGTGGTTGGTAGAAATAGATCTCCTCCTTAAACTTTCCATAAAGAAACACATTCTTTATTACATATTATAAACTTCCAATTTATAAGAAGCAATAGTAGAGAGAATCACCCACATAAAATACATCCTAAAAATAGGATCAAAATGCAACTATATGCTCTTATGATTATGTAGCTATTTCCTTTCAAGGAAAAATAAGATATTATGCAAGCATACAAAATTACCCTCAATGCAACTATATGCTCTTATGATTCATTGCCTAAGACAATTTGAGAAAAGGTAAATTCTAACTAAACTTTATATTTTTCCTTATTATAAAGTTGTTATGAAACAAATAGTAGAATACAATCCCAAAGGTCTAAATAGCAAAACTCAAGTCATAGAAACTAGAAAAGAAAAGACATAAACTATAGTACATGATTTTGATGTCTATGCAAAAACATTGATATTCAGAAATAGCACTACCTTGGTGCTATGATAGAGATGTAGTGTTTTCATTTTATGATGGATAGAAAACAAAATCAATGAAATATTGTATTTGGTCAACACTATTGCTCTTGCAACTTGAAATAGAGCAATAGGCTTAAGAGCTAACATGATACTAAAAACAAATCAATGTATATTAGTCTTAAAGATGCCTTAAGCAAGATACCATTGTACTATGCAATACAAAGGAGCTAGAGAGCATAGATAAACCTTACTATAGCATAAAGTAAAATAAATCTATTGTATAATGCATAACAAAGTAAAGCAGAGACACTCGATGAAGAGTGCATAGCCTTACAAAGATAAAATATTTTAATAGTAGCCACCAAATACCACAAAATGAAATATAGATGTTATGATTAACAAAATGGGAACATTAAAATATTGATAACTACAAAAGGTGTCTAAAGAGAGTAGTAAGCTAGCTATTGATTCCTACAGATATGCACAATCTTGAATATTCTATAATATAAATGACAACACCTATGAATAGTTGTAGGATACTATAGAGGTTAGAATAAAAATGTTGCAAATATCTACAACAATAAAAGGATATGGAGATAAGATTGCTAAATATAACAAGGAGATAAACTAGTTGCTAGAAATTAGGTATGTAGCAAAAAAGAGAATAAACTAGTTTCTAACAACTGCAAATATAACAAATGTTGTCAACAAGGAAAGATAAAAAGCATTGTATGAGCTCAAGTTAAATAATAGTACCAAGAGCTATGGTTGGAATGATACAACTAAGATCTAATAAAAAGACTCCCTCATAGCTAAGAACTTCTCTAAGGACCTAATGCAACAATAATATATTGGTCTTGCTTTGATGCCCATATACCTTGCTTTCACTTACCCCAAATGCTAATGAAAGGATGCTTGAAAATGCAAGAGAATAAATAAAATGAAATAGAGAGGAAGAGAAATTAGAGAGAATTTTTAGCAAAGTTTGGACACTTGAAAATTACTTGTTGAATGCCCATCCCATGGGATTAATTTATAGACTTTGGATAGGAATTTATGGAGAGAAGAGGGGAGTCAAACATGACTTTAGGATAAAGAGAAAATTTTAAATTTGCTAGCTCATGGTACAAGAACTAGCATGCATAATCATGCCCAAGAGTGGTGGAGAGAACCTGCATGTTGGAGGTTGATGTTGTAGAGATTCCTCTCGTGCTAGAAAAAATACTATGTTCATGCAAAAGCACTAGTGTAGCACTATTGTTCTTAATTAGTGTTTTTGAATTTTAACTCTTTAATGGTCAAAGGTGCAAAAGCACTCCATATTTCACTATAAGCACTACCCTAGTGCTATTACTTTTGTCCTATGTGTTTTTTTCTCATAGTTAGAGGCAATGATAATTATGCAAGTATAGGCTTATATATACTCGTTGGAAATATTTAATTGATTCTATTATAATTGTGGTACTTTTGTAAGGTTTTATGAAGGTTTATTATGAAAAATAACATCTCAAATATTATATTTCCCTCATATCACTATTGATTCCAATTTTAGGTCTAAAAAAGGTGGATTTAGTTTGGTTGATTAGAAGGCTTATGTATGAAGATAATTTTATAAATTTTAGTAGACTTAGAGGTTGGAAAAACATGTCAAAATTGGGTTTCTATAGCCACCTAACTATAAAATCCCCAAGATTCCCAAGGATTTGAGTTACTTCTTAAGATTGGGTAGTTTAGAAAGGATGTGTAGATAATACTATCAAGCATAGTAATAGTCTTAGGGAAAATGATTTATGAGCTAGTTAGGGAGAAATAGAATCCATGTTGCATTAAATTAAGAACCACTCCTAGATTCTAGAATATGCTAAGTATGTAGTTGATCACATGAACAAGCAACTCAAAAACTTCAAGGAAATGTGATAGTCAAACTACTATTTCTACATCAAGACCAAAGAAACACTAGTTTCTTAAGTTATAATTATACAAGATGAAAGATGACCACAAGACATTAGCAATCTACAATTACTTATATATGTCATGGAAAGATATTAAAATCTACCTATGATTTCTTTGAGATGATTTATCATATCATTATAAGGGGTTTAAGAAAAATATACCCAAATTTTCTCAAGTACCATAGCCTCATCAAATATATGGATTTAGAAAATAGAGACTTATACTTAGCAATTATTGATCCTTTATAAAGGCCTATGGGTTGTATAGAATTCCTTATAAGGTACCTGCATTCAATTCAAACTACTTATATTATTTGGAGTAAATGAGGCAATTAGACTATGTTGACCAAAAATACTTTGAGAGGTAAAGTAAGACCACCTTCTACAACACCAAGTAAGTAATCATGGTAGTTACTCCAAAATCAAGAGGATGGCATGTATTTATTAGTGACACTATTGTAGATACTCCAAAATGCTTGGGGATTACACTATTGTAGAACTTTTATTCTTATGAACTTGAGTCACTATTTATAAATAAAATATTATCCCATAGCATCAACTCATTTAATTCCATGGTAAAAGGCATAAGATAGAAAAAATAGAAAACATGAATAAATATATGGCCATTGCAAATCTAGAAGCATTATATGGGTATACATACAAGTTATAGCAATGGCAAAGTCACCCTCCTCCATAGTACACATTCTATGCCAATATGAGGGTAAAAATAGATTTTGATCCTTATGTAAAGATAAATCATTAAACCATAAGAGCCCTTGAAATCAAGGATATTCAATAAGAAATATCCTAGTTTTGAGCAATATGAGATATGAAATAAATGCTATGGGAGATCACATGCATAAAGGGTAATTTTATGTAGAATTTTCAATTGTATGAGAGAGCATAATCTCATGCCATCTGATGTTCTCTTCTGGCAACTCAGCCAGTCTGGGAATTTCTCAGTCAAAATCGTATATATGGCTATGACAAAATCTGAAGATGATTGGTTTCCCTCCAAGATTATATGGATCAAAAATATTATTCCTAATATTTCTCACTTTTATTGACTGGTAGTAAAAAATAGGCTATTGACCATTGATAATTTAATAATTCGTGGTATGATATTATCCAACAAATTTTACCTCTGCAAATCCGCATTGAGTCGGTCAATCACCTGTTTCTAGAGTGCCCCTTTTCTTGCATTGTCCTATCCTCGATCATGTCAAGTGTATCCATTTCTTGGGTTGCTCCTCAGTTTATCAATGATCTTATTATTCAATGGCCAAACCCCTTTAAGTCCACTCATCTAAATTTTTGGTGGGCGATCATTCTCCCTCACTTTATGTGGCAAATCTGGCTGGAAAGGAACAATCATGCTTTTTGATATTCGTGCCTTGACTCGGAGTCAGTTTCTTTGAGAGTTGTCATGTTTACCTCAAAAAATGCTAATATCATTCCTTCAGATAATTGTCCTTCATCCCCATTTGATATTCAAGTGGCACGTTCTGCTAACCTATCTTTTGAGGTTTTTGGTCATCCCCAAGTTGCTATAGATAGGTCCCTGGTTTCATGGATTCCCCCCCTCCTCATTGGTTCAAGCTAAATATTTATGGTGCTTCAAAATGTAATATTGGCATTGCAAGTTGTGGAGGAGTGATCCACGATGACAGAAGTCGACTCATTCTAGCGTATGCAAAAAAACTTGGAGTCCAATCTAATAATTTTTTTGAGGCTTGGGCAGCTTTTTGAGGCATCCAAATGGCCATTGATCTCAATATTTAGTACCTAATAGTCAAAGGAGACTCCTTAAACACCATAAACTACTTGAAGGGGGTCTCGAATCCTCCTTGGAATGTGATACCAACCATTGAAAAGTCCATTGTCTAGCTAAGGGTTATCGGCAATAGGTGTATTCAACATGTGTATCGGGAAGGCAATCGGGCGGCAGATACAATGGCAAACTTTGGCTTAATTGTTCAATATTTTTTGACATGGCAGGGGAATATTCCCCAATGTATTGTTGATTCTTGTAGTGAAATTGTCGCTATCAATGATAATTAATACCATGATTAATGTATTTATGGATGATCCCAAAGATAACGGGAGTATCCCCTTTTATTTCTTGGGATGGTCTTTGTGCTCTCCCTGTCTCTTTGTATGTGATTTTTTGGGAAGGTCCCTACGATATCTATGCTATTTCTATTTTCTGTTTGTGCCCCTGGGCGGTATGTTTGTAATAGTTTAGACTATTTTAGTTTATGGATTCTGTGAATGGTCCAATTTTGGCTTGTTCTGTAGGGATTTGAACCTTCACAAGATCCTCCTTGAAGCATGTTATAAGGTTTTGGGTCCCTTTTAAAACTCGTTACTAATCAAAAAAAAATATGAGGACTTAGTGGTACAACAGTTATGCTAAATGACCTATAATTCCCCAATGATAGGAATTGGAAGACTCTTTTAAGCTTATTTTCATAAATAGTGAATGAGGTAGACCTACCAATTTTCTAATTTTATCACAATATGATTCTATTTAAAGACTATACACCCAAGGATAGAGGTAGGAATTGGGATCTCTTTCTATTAGAATGGACAGTACAAGGAGTTGCCAAAAATAGGTATCCCCACTACTAATTTTTAATTCCAACAAGGAATCAACCATGGACAACAAGAAAATCAAATTTTGTAGCTCTAAGTGTAGTACTACAAATCCACATATTTTAAATAAATGTCAAAAATATAACCAAGTCTAAAGAGGTTAATTGGTTAAAAATAATGTTTAGTAAAAATTGATAATACATTAGAAAGGGTAATCTATCTCAATTCATTGAAGTGTCATTTTGTAAATCAATTTATTATCACTTTTAGAATCAACAAAACATTATTATTTGGACCAAACAAGACAAGAGTAACATAGAATTTGAGGAAACCTCTAGGAAAGTCATATTTTGTCTTCACATAAATTATACAATGAGTTAGAAGCCCACTAAATAGCTTTAGAATATTTTTTAAAGTAATTTAAAGCTTAGAGGTATACCAATTCCATATTTATACACTCGCAATGCCAAGCAACAACCTATTTTAAGTGAAACACCAACAACTACATTGAAAATATGAGCTACTTTACTCTAATAGATCCAAAATAAATTTATAATTAGTAAACTCAAGTTCTACTTGTTTTATAAATCTACATCTCATAAAATTAAATTATGAAATTTATCCTTGTAATGAACATTAAAATTATTTTTAAAAAGATGCATGTCATATTCTATTTCTCTCACAATATTGCCCTTTGTCTCTCTTTCCATATCTCCTCATGATGAGGACATCATTTAGGCATAGGATTATTTTCATGTGTTTAGCTGTAGTTTATGTTTAGTCTTTTCTAAAGCCTAAATTCCTAAGTGTAAGAAATAATTTCTAAAAGCTATTCAAGATCGTAATGTTGGCAAAATAAGATGTTGGTATATTTGGACGACATGAAGATTGTTAGAAAACTTGATTTTTTTAGTATATTTAGATTATGGTTAGCATATTAGCTTAAGTATAGCTTATGGTTAAGCATCTTCCAAATTTGGAATATTATGGTTGTACAAATGCTTATTTAAGCATATTTCTCAATGAAAATTCTAGCTTCTTTTAGATCCTTTGTTATTCTAAGTTCCCACATCATATTTGGTATCAGAGCAAGATATCAGCCTTGGGTTGGATCATCTCCACCTAGTGTTAGTTTTTGCATTGTTATATGCATATATTTAGAAGCTCTTGGAAAATTTTAGTTGCGTAGGAAAGTGAATAAGCATTTCCACCTTGTTTGGAATGAGGAAGATCTTACCTCTCTATGTGTTTTATGCTAAGTTTAGTCCTTTGGTTAAGAAGTTTGAGTATATTTATACTTCTTCAAGACATTATTTTTATTAATAGTATTTTTTAATTCTAAGCAGATTATTTTCTATGTGGAAAATTTGTTTACCATGAATTTTAGTGGATGGCTAATATTATCTTTATTTATAGCCAAACTCCTCATCATTCCATTGGATTAGAGCTTAGTCAAACTTATAATGACTGGTCATCTTTTAATGATGAAATTTTGTATCCGATGTCCCAGACCAACATAGTATGACAATAATATGTCATTGAATTTCTAGAATAAACAAAATCATTATTGTTTTCCTCTTAGGGTGAGTAGCTCATTTTGATGAGGTTGAGTTTTTGTTACCATCAATGTTGGTTTCTCTAGCATTAAGCCATAATTTTCTTAGGTGAATGGAGAGGACTATATAGCTTGGGTTACCTAGATCAGTGGACGCTGACGTACCCCAACTAGAAAGCAATTTGATCGCATGGTTTGTCTTCGTGTGTGTCATAGGATGACCAAAAATTACCCCCAAGATGGTCTATGTGATCTCTTATTGAAGGCAACCAGTGATAGAGAACCTTCATATTTACATAACATGGCCTTGATGAGCATGCTTACCTAGGCTTAGACATATTTTTTTGCACCTTTTCGAAACAATAACATAGAAAATAGACATACCCTCAAGGAATTACATTCAAATTCTCTCATTCATCTCATTTTGTGTCATGTGGTGTCTTTGTGTGGAATGGGTGTCTTACATGTATTTGATAGTGTGTCAGTCAAGAGGGATCCCATGATGGTAACACATCGTGGGATTTATCCCACATGCATGGGACAAGATTTTAGAAAGGCATCTAATATCTCCTTTAGGAGGAAGAACAAATAGCCAACCAAGTTGGTTGGCCATGTGAACTATTGTTGCCAAAGTTGACTTCAACCACAACCCACGTGGTTATGTGGCACTACCTATTAGAATTTGTAGATTGAATTTGGTGTCATTGATCCACTTGAGTTATTCTAAACATATATTATCAGTTGATTGGACCACCATTTTTGGTGGCCTTGGCACTTCACCAAACCTTTTGAAGGTTTAAGTACAAAAGAAAACCATAAGATTTTTTTGTTTTGTAGGGGTAAAATATTGTCTTTAATTAATTAAGTGTATTTTTACTTAATTAATTATTTATTTTGTGTATTATTTTTCAATTGACCTAAATTTTTATCGATATTTGTATAATTGCTTCTATAAAAAACACAAGTTGCGTTACCCCCTCTTGTGAAGACCATTTTGGTCCTTAAGGAGGAAATTCCTTTTTGCAAACAAAGGCTCTGTTTTTATTGATGAAAAAGCTTAGAAAAAGCTATTAAAAGTGCTTGAAATTAGCACTATTTTTGTAAAAGTCCACTATTGTAATTTCTTAGAAAATGCTAAACTTTTGTAACTCCTTGTAAAAGTCTAGTAGGCACATCTAGCTTATACTAGGTCACAAATGAATTTTGATTTAATGGAGCAAGTGATTGTTTTAGCTCTTGTAGTTAGTCTTTTGACCAACAAAGTTAAAAATATGGTAGCTCCATGTGGTCCTAGTGATGTCAAAATCAATGACATTCATGCAAGCACAAAATGCAAAGTCAATCTTTATGATAGTTCATGTGATCCCAAAGTCTTGAATAGTTGGATCCTAGATTTAGATACTCGGTTTGCTTACAGAAAAACCACTGAAGATGATAGAGTCCTCTTTTCTAAATTCAATCTTTCACATGTAGCGAAGGTCTTGATCACTGATTCCCAATGCAATAAAAATTCCATCACAAATTAGGATGGACTTGTAAAAGCTTTGAAGGATACATTTTATCCCTCAAATTATGGTGAATACCTCATCTACAAATGGCTTCACTTAAAGCAAGGATACAACATGAGTGTCCAAGACTACATTTTTTAGTTTAACAAGTTAAGAATATTAATTGGTGTAGAGGATTCTACTAATGGACTTATTATCAAATTTAAATTTGGTTTGCAAGAATCAATATTCAAGGAGTTGAATTATACCCCAGTCACCACTTTGGATACATTGTTCAATCAATCATAGTTGACGAAGGAGAAATTTTCTAGCTAATCAAGTGGATCTTGATCTTAAGGCACACCTAAGGTTCCCAATTAGTAGCAACAACAAATAGTAGTGAAGAATACTTCTTATTCCTTTCCTTCTTCTCTTTCTTCTTCTTCTTCCTCTTCTTTTGATAATAACAAATTTTGTAATCATTTAAAAAGAAGAGGTCATGTAGAATTTAATGTTTTAGGAAGAGGAAGAACCTTATTATACAACTCAAAAGGAGGAACCACAAGATGGTCCCAACGAGATCATAGGAGAATATAGAGAGTATGATGAGTTGAAGGGTGAACTGAAAAATTTAACCCTTATGACTCTTAATTTGTATGAAGGTGGCCATGACAATTTGTTTGTTATGAAATTCCACCTAACTCACAATTTTTTTATGAATTTTATTATTGATATTGACTTGCAAAAGAAATTAATTGTGAGATTTGTCATCAACGGGTTGCAACTATCTTTAGAACCACATCCTCATCCATACTCACTTAGATAGAAGTATAATGGTTTTACTTCCTACATCACAAAAACTTGCATGATACCCTTTGTATTTGGACCATATTTTGTGGATCAAGTCACCTATGATATGACTCTAAAGGATTGTTGGGGTTTAATTCTTGGTAAACCCTATCAATACAATAAGAGGGCTTAGTATGACTTTTTAAATAATACCTACACTTTGCATCACACAAATAAAATATTTCTCATTCATGGCCTTAAGAATACTACAATTTTGCTCTACATAAGTCATACACACAAAATTTATTTAATCTTTAGCAAGCCATTAGACATACCAATGCTAACTGCACCACCTTATCCTTGCAAGGATATTATCCCTCCTTCATCAATTCTTCCTATATCTCTCGTTGCTCTTCTTATTTCTCCTAGTATTGAGTTCCATATTCTTTGAGACCAACTTTGGCCAAATAGGTTCCTATTTTACAAAAAACTTTGCAAACTCGGTAGCAAAACTTTAGTCCTCATCCATTTCCTTCACATATTAGCAATAGATTTATGAAAAAATATTGCATCCCAGCACATGCATCTATTGGCATCCTTAACCTTATTCAGGCTTGCGATGATGTGGCATCTCAACTTCTACTTCATTCTACCAGTGAGATATATTTTTAGCATTTGGTGTCTCACCCTCCTACTTCTATTATAAAATCATTGGAGTATAATGCTTCTATTGTGGGGAGGTATGATGAGGACATAATTTAGGCATAGGATTATTTTTATGTTTTTAGGATTAGTTTATGTTTAATATTTTCTAAAGTCTAAAGTCCTAAGTCTAAGTTAGAAATAATTTCCAAAAGCTATTCAAGATTGTAACGTTGACAAAAGATGTCGGCATATTTGGATAGCATGAAGATTGTTAGCAAATTGGATTTTTTAGTATAGTTGGATTATTGTTAGCATCTTAGCTTAAGTATAGCTTATGGTTAATAATCTTCCAAATATAGAATATTACGGTTGTAAAAATGCTTATATAAGCATATTTATCAATGAAAACTCTAGCTTCTTTTAGATTTATTTTGTTAGTCTAAGTTACCACATCACCCCATGTGTTTCTTTTCCCTCTCTCCCCCACATGTCCACTTTTCCTCTCTTCCCTCATGCATATATAATTAGAAAAAACATGCATATGCAATTACCTTCTTCCTCACCCTCCTCTCCACCTTCCCTCCCTCACACTCATCCTCCATACATGCAACCCCTTCCTAGTCTATTGCATCTCCACACATAGCCCCAAGGTAAATAAATAATAAAATAAATAAATAAAGTTACCGTAATCCCACATCCCGCTCTTAATAATTTATAAAAGTTAACCCCCCACCCCCACCACCCCACTTCCCCTACATAATAATTTATATCATAGTATAAAACTATATTATATGTAATATAAAATAAATTATATAGTTAATAATATAAATCATATTCATATAATAAAAAATAATTAATAAATAAACTTAAGCATTATTCCATTCCTTGTAATTATTTTATTTTAATTAAAAATTTTGAGTTATCAAAAACAAAAAAAAAATATTGGAGTATGAATAGCCTGTAATTTTTTTTAGAATGAACAATGCCCAATTGCAAGTAATAGTAAAACCACTATAGTTAGCACATAATCAACTGTAAAACAAAAGAAAAAGGTGGATGGTATTTTTCAAAATAACTTAAATCAAATGGAATAAGATATCGGGTCAAGTATGGAACAAATATACAAAAGAGTCAACAAGACACATGAAGGTATCAAAGATATTGAAGCCACTATTCAAGCATTAGTTTTTAAAAGCATATCCTCAAGAGTAAGCTCTCTAGTTACATAAACACCAAGACTAGATCCCAACTAGAATCCTAAAAGCATAATTATTCATACTCCACAATAGTCAAATCAACATTCTAAGATATCTCGCCAGACTGAATGCTTGTTCCTTTCATGGTGCTTTTAGCAATGTAAAATGTTTAAAATGATATGGCATGGTGGTTCTAGGGGCAGACTGTGCGAAGAACTGTGTGGCGGCTTCCAAGGCAGACAACATAGAATACTATGGTGGCCATAAAAGTTGGATAACCTACCCGGATTCGTGGCTACTACCAATTCCACCATGTAAATTCAAAAAAAACATTCTAAGATATTGAATAGATCATTCAAAACAAATACTCAAATTGATGTGCCTAAATTCAATGGCAAAAATCTATGTAAATATATCAAATAGGGTGTTAGAATTAAAAATTACATCAAATTAAATCATGTTAGAAATCAAGAATATTATATTAAAGTGGTGTCCCTCCATTATGAAGGGAAAGAACAAAAGTGGTATACTTGGTGGCATGAAAAGACACAAAGGCCTATACAAACATAGGTAAGATTTATTGCAATTTTTAATAAATTATTTGAACCACTAGAGACCAATTATTTCAATCAATTGACTTGAATAAAACAAAAAATATCATTGGATGTATGCACCTTTGAATTTGAGTCACTATCAACATTAACAACTAACATAATAGACTATAAATTAGTTCAATATTATATGGATGGATATGAAACTATAATAAAATATGAAATTTAATTTGGGGATGATTTGACCCTAGCTACCACTATCCCTAGCTATCAATTTGTCTTGGAAGTACAACAATAAGATCTTCAAAAGAATTAACATAGACAGTTTTAAGGTGTCCATAATGTAAGAAATAAAAATGCAATAGAATCAACAAGATATAAACATCTATATTAGCAAAACCTTAATTATGAGAAATATCAACCGAACAAATGGAATAAAGATCCTCCTAAACCACCAAACTCCAAATATTAAAAAAAAATTATAATTGCAAAGGAAGAAACCCTAAAGAGAAAAATTGGGGTGTGGGCATTATTAGTAATGAGGATATGTCTAACACAAAAAGAGAACCTCTATTGGAACTAGACAAGCCTACAATATCCATAGTTGTATTAACATAAATTCATTATCCACAAACCTCCATAAGACAAGGGTATATTAATACCCAACTAGTTATGGTCTTAATTGACTCAAGTAGTACATATTATTTTATTGATTTAGTCACTACTAAGTGACTCAATTTATTTATCTATTCAACAAAAGGATTCAACTTGGCAATTCTACGACATAATGACCTAAATTTCCAATCAAAATACCACAAAGTGGAGCTAAGTATGAATGATTACAAATACTAAATTATCTTCAATGCTTTACCATTTGGATGGTTGGATGTAGTACTTGGAGCAAAATGGTTAACTCACCTAGGATTTTTCAAATGCAGTCTTGAAAAATAAATTTTCAAATTCAAATGGCAAGGCTAAAAGTACACCTTAAAAGGATTACATGATATTCCATCATGGTTAGTGTCTTAATATAAAATGAAAAAAATTATTAGAAAAGGAGCATCCATAGTTGTTGCTCTTTGTTTTACATTTATCTATCTACAAATTGCTAGATGAACTATATGGTGCCAAATACTTTACTAAATTAGACCTAAGACTAGGTTGATACCAAATACAAATTAAGATAGATGATATACCAAAAATAACATGTAGAACTCATGAAGGCCACTATGAGTTCAAGGTGATGCCATTTGGATTAACTAATGCACCTGCTACCTTTCAAGCTACCATGAATAAAATCTTCCATCCTTATCTATGAAAGTTTATCTTAGTATTCTTTGATGATATTCTTATCTTTAGCTAAAATTGGAAGGATCATCTCAAGCATATGGACAAGGTGCTAGCAATATTGTAATATAATAAATTTTATATAAGAGAATCTAAATGTAGTTTTGGAAATATAAAGCTTGAATATTTGGGTCATATCATATAAAAATATGGTGTTAAAGTTGACCATACCAAAAATTATCAATAATGGAATGGCCTAAACCTAAAAGTGTGTCCAAAATTAGAAAATCCATTGGTTTAACATAAAATTATCATTGATTTATTAAACATTATGCACATATTGTAGCTCCATCATTAGATATTCTAAAAAGAGATTCATTTATATGGTCTCCAAAAGTTGATTAAGACTTTGTAAATTTGAAATGCTATTCTTAGCCCTTGTACCACTGTTATGCATAGTGCCAAATCATTGTTAATTTGTGAATATTGAGATTTTTAAATTAAAAATGGGCAAATATGGGGACCTTTGACTTAGGCCCATTCACCAAAAAATTTTGGGTCCAAAATTCTTTTGGGAGATGACTCACCCCACATTGAAAATATTTTTTTGTTTTTATTTTAAATCTCCAACATTTGCCTAAATTGTGGACCTTTTTTGCCTTGAAATTATAAAAACTTTTATTTATCCTACCAAATTTACCTCTTATACCACCAGTATATATACCTAAAATGACAATAATAAACATACATCTAAAACATTTGAAATTCTCAATAATAGACCTAAAGTAGAAAAAATCCTGCAACAGACAAACATGACTTGAAGCAACCAAAAAACCAAACACTGTCGGTTGTAGAGGATTGTCTATCAACAAAAGTTCAATTGGTTGTAGATGACTATCAATCGATAGATTTATCAATCGTTTATAGAGAAGTGTGACACCATGATGATCATTTGTAGAAGACTATCTATCAATAAAAAGCCAATCAATTTCAAAGGATTATCAATCAACAAATTTATCGATCAGTTGCATACAAGCATGACACGATGACGATCAATTACAAAAAATTATTTGTCGATAAAAAATTTGATAGGTTGTATAAGACTATTTGTTGACAAAAAATATGATCGGTTGCATAGTACTATCTGTCAAAAAAAAAATTAATCGGATGTAAAGGACTATATATCAACAAAAAACCTGATTAGTTGTAGAGGACTATCTATCAATAAAAAAATTGATTGGTTGTAGAAGACTATCAATCAATAAATTTTTTGATCAGTTGCAAAGAAGGATGACAAGGTGATGATCAGTTGCAGTAGACTGCCTATTATACATCCATTGCAAAGAAGCATGATAGGGTGAATATTGGTTGCACAAGCCTTTTTGTCCATAAAAAGTTAATCAATTGCAAAGGACTAATGATCGATTGCAAAAAGGTGTGATGATTGTGATGATAGGTAAAGTGTAAGCTTCCAAACATCTGAGTATGGTTGTTGTTTTGCTTTGGATCATCTCTAGCAATATATTTTACTTTAAAATTGAGCTATAAAACTATTCTTTTAGTTTGTAGACTATGGTAGTAGCAATGACATTAGACATCAAGGTTTCTTTAGAATTGAGTGAAGGTTAACCTTGGTGGAGTGCAAGGTCTTCCGTTAGTGTTGGGTTTGGAATGTTATCTTGGATTGTTGTCTTCTTTCATTATTTTGTTGTCCAAAGCTTGTTCCTTCAATTTCATAGACAACATAGATGCACCATCTACAACTGTGAGATCTAAGTATCTATGTCATATTATAGTGTTTTAGGAGCATTTATTGTTGTCAAAGCCTGGTCCATATGTGTTAGAGTAAGTGTTCATAGCATTGCATTATTTTTTTGTTGTTCCTTGAGCATGTAGGAAGAGGTCATTGTAGAAGACAGTTTAGGTTCATCCTCATACGTGCTTTATGACATGATAGTTTAACCTTAGTTTCTTTGAAGGAAGGCTTTAAATTTATGCTTTTAATTTTATGATTGGCTTTGTGAGAATTATTACTTTCTACTTATATTATGGAATCAAATTATGTAGAAATGCATAATGTAGAATTTTATTACATGCTACTTATTTTATTTTGTATTAAAAAAATTCATAGTATGAAAACAATTATTGAGGGGCTTATGTTTGCAAAAATCATGATAACAATTAAGGGGTGCAAGAATTTCCTTCTACCAATTGTAGAATATTCTCAATTTTGTTCAACTTCATATTCATTTCCTAATATCAAAAACCTTTTCTTTACAGGTACAATGGCACCTACTAGTGATGGAAAGAAGGGATACCAACATTATGGTAAAAAGAGTATCCAAAAATATTTTATGCATATATAAAAATGCAATGAGACATCCGCATCTGCACAAATTCAAGGTACAAATACTTTTTACCAATTAATCAGTTAATTTTTGTAATATTTTATTCTCAACTATAAATCCTTTCTTCATAAAAAAATATGGTTGGATTGATTATGGCTTTGGCCAAGTGGTATTTATTTATCTCTTTTTTAATGCTTGTAAAAAATTATTCTATTAATTCTTTAAAATAATGCATTTTTACATCAAAAAAATAATATAGAACACCATTAAATGCAAAAAATATTGTTGACCCTGATATGTCTCCACTTGAAGATATTTCCAAGGATGAAATGCCTCCACATGAAAGTTTTTCTTAACAAGGACATTCAACAACCACTTGAAGAGATGCCTCATACACACACGCCAACCAAAAAAGAAAATGATCATTCAAGTAAACTATAGACTTTTGGGGAATCTTCTAGTCAAAAACCTAAACGTAGAAAGTTAACCAGGTGGACTATTGGAAGGACATTTCAACTTGAATGGTCATCAACATATCCTTTTATTGAGCTAGTTCAGCAAAGAATAGCAATGACATGTTAACATAATATAGATACACTATTTGTAGTTGGAAACTGGGAAAGGATCATAAGATACAACTTAAATTAGACACAATAGAAAAATATCATGGGAAATTTTATTCGATAGTAAAAGAAAGTGATGGAACAATTAATAAAATAATTAGGTGGAAGGATGCATCAAAATGCATGCATGTCAGATATGCATAGGAATATGAAAAATAAATGAAACAACAACAAAATCTTGTTGAGAAGGGTGGAACAATCCAAGCCCAATTTCAAAAAATTCATAAGACCACATTAGCTTCAAAAAGTTTGCAATTTGTTGTTGTATATAGTATTCTTAAAAAGGATAGACCCATGTCTAATTTTATTGATTATAAGCAACTATTTCAACTAGTTGATGTGTATAACCTTCCTAGTTCCCATTGGTTAGATTGAAGTGGTTGGAAAATGGTAAAATGTCTATCATTGGTTGAGAAGGAGGACCTGAGAGAGAATGTAAAACATGCCAAATTCATTTCACTTTCAATTGATGAGGTAATAGTTGTTGACAACACATCTTGGATTTGCATGCATGTTTACACATTCCAAAATCATTTAAGGCAACCTCATTTACTAGCACTACATAAGATGGTGGAAAATTGTAATGCAAAAAATATTTACAATGTTGTTGTAACCAGTTTAAAGGATATTACTGGAATGAATGATATAAAAATAGCCATAAAGTTAATTTGTGTTGGAGTTGATGGTGCAGCTACAATGCAAGGACACAAGAATGGTCTTTGTGTTAGACTTTAGACATCAATTACCCCATATTTGATTCTCATTCATTGCATGGCTCATAGAATGAATCTTGCATACAAAATTGTGAGCACATTTGAAAATGTTGTGAGAGTGGAAGAACTCATCTGTGAAATACACACTTACTTTTCATGCAGTCCAAAAGGTTTATAGAGTTTCAATAGTTCTCACTAGGTGTTACTGAAGGTAAAAAATTATTAAAATATGTAGATACCAGGTGGATTTCACTGTTTCATCATGCATATAGAATTTTTACAAAATATCAATCCTTAGCGGGGTTTATGTATGCACATCGTAGGGATGTTGATAAGGTAAAATATTTTCTATACCGTATGACTGACTTGGAAACACTTCTCACATTATATGGTATTCTTCCATTGTTGCAAGAAATGAATACATTGATTAAAATTGCACAGGAAAGATCCATTTATATTATCAATTTCATCAAGATGAGAAAACAAATATGTATGCATATTGATAAGATATACTTGTTCGAAGAAAATTTTACAGATCCTTTGTTTGATAGTTGGAAAAATTTAACTAATGTCAATGATCCAAAAAGCTTTTTGAAGTTCAACATCAATGATCATCTTTGTATTATTGTTCATGGAAATATGATACCTTTATATTGTTTTGAAAAATGATCACATATAGTTACAGATGATGTTGAACAAATTTCGATAACACACAATGGATTTGATGTAGTTTTACACAATACTAAGATTAAATTGATAAAAATTGTAGAATCATTGACAAGAGAAATAAGAGATCATTTTCAAAGAGATGAGTTGCTTGAGGCGATGGGTGTGGTTAACCCCATGTTCTGAAATCCTTGTCCTGACTACAATACTAAAAGTGAGTTGTTTATAAGATATATGGGCACTCTTGTGAAACATTTCACTAAAAGTGTGGAAGTCAATGGTATTGAAATCAATGGTATTCTCAACAAAGAAATTTTGAGACAACAATCAACCCATTTTGGATTGATAATGGTTGGTCAAATGTCATATTTGAGTAACCCTCATGAGCTTGGTTCCATTGTGCATTTGTAGAAAAAATTGTATCCAAGTAGTGTCTTACAAGATACGATCAATGAATATTTTTCATTTATATGAATTATGTCAAACAATTATTTTGGAATTTGTGGAAGACAAAAGTGTTTTTAGTGCACTATATTTTATGAAATCTAAAGTTCGTAACAGGTTGGATAAAAATTTAGAAAATTGTTTGAGAATATATGTGTCATCGTATGAGTTGGATAAGTATCCCTATGATAGAGCTTTGGCATATTGGAAATCCCTTGCAGATAGAAGAGGTATCACTAATATTCATGATAATGAGGATAATAACACTTGCAATGATCATATTGTGGAGACGTAGAGATCTGATATGCTTACAAGTGATTTTGGATAAGCTGAGAAGTGTTTGTTTTAGCTTCCTCCATTGTAAAATTTTCAAGATTTAACAAAATTCATATATTAATGGTATTTGTTATCATTTATTTTCTACAAGGATATCAAAATTGGCTTTCTGGTTTAATAAAATGTTATGTTTTATGACATAGCCTTGTTATTTTGTGACATAAACTTACTTTGTTATTGTATTAACTATCTATGTTGATAAAATTTTATGTTTTATGCTTTGGCTTTGAATAAATTTTAAACCCATGCATGCATGTATCCTTCGTAAATATTTTTTTATATAAAGTGTTGTATGTAGTTTAGAAATCACTATGGAAATAGCATAATACTCAAGTTATGGAAATAGCACAAGAATATACATAGAAATTGTAAAAAAGTACAAGAATATACATGGAAATAGCATAATACTCAAGTTATGGAAATATATTTTTTATTAATTCAAAAAGATTTCATTGCATTGTACAAAATTGTTGACTGCAATACAACAAAATTTATAGTCAACAAGTGAATCGTGTTCACTATTTCATTCTTGATATTGGAGGTTTGAGGCAGTTCCAGGTTCTTTTTCCTTTTGTGTTACCTCTATAGTCTACACTTCTAGTGGTCCAGGTCCTTCATCTAAATTTTGCACTTCCAGTGCTATAGGTCCTTCCTCTTCATTTTGCTCTTCAATTGCTCCAGATATGACCAAGACTTTCTCTACCATCTCTAAACCCCCAAACAATGTCCTTTCTTCTTTTGTAGGATCATCTTGTACTATCGAAAGTACTTCTTTACCCTTCTCCTTAAGAAAAATATCAAGATCAAAATCATGTAGGATTATGATCCTTCTAAAAACGTTGTTCTCTCTAATTGTCTCTTTTAATATTTCTTTCATTTTTATAGCAACTAGCAAATTTTCCTTTGCCATTTTTAGATAAACTTGCAGGTTTTTCACTTATTTCTTTAGATTATCAAAATTGACCTGCAAAAGAAAAAATAAGAAATAAGTCAATAGATAGTTACATAAAAAAAGAGAACAAACAAAATTTAGAAAACTTACCTTGGCTACATCCTTTGCAACCTCAAAAATAGCACTTTTTCTTGTCACATGCCCATTGATTAAAATAAGCTTGGGCTTCAACATTAATGTTCTCCAATATATTCAACATAATATTTAAAATTTCATCATTGTAAAAATTTGTAGCCTTCACTATGCTAGATTTAGCTTGATGTAGTAAAGCATCAAGCTTTTCTGGTTCATTTTCAACAAATGAAAAATGTCTTCCCTTTTTAATTTTTTTAATCGGGCATTTATTTGCTTTATTAAAAATTTTGCCCGATACTCCCAATATTTTATTTCTTTTAAATATTGAAGCAATGTATCTTTGATGGTTGCTTCGCAATTGTCAAACATTAAAATATCTTCAAAAAAAATTACTTTCTCATCCTCAGTTAGAGGACGAGGGTTGTTGGTTTTAGGAGGAGGCGATGAGGTCTAGGGAGATGCAGCTGAATCTTCTACTTGTGCTTCTTTTTTATGATCTTGAAGCACATATGTTGCTTTAAATAAACTAGGAATGTTTCCCTATAAAAGGTAATCCTCATCAAGTGGAGGATTATCTAACCCTAAAGTAGAAATTCCTTGCATATTTGAAAATTTTCCAAAAGAAAATTTTAAAAAATATAAAAATGTCTGGCTTGGTCCTCCCCATGTGATGGATGGAAATTTTTATTTTCCTCCCATACATTTTTGACCTCTCATTTTTTGTTGCCATGGTGGAGGAGGGGGTGACATCATCTGTTATCTTCTTTGGGTAAATTGTAGTGAAGCCGCTAAAAATATCACAATAAAATTTTGTTAAAATTTTTGTGAATTGATACAATAAAATTTCATTTAAATGTATAGATGACATCTCTTGGGAAGCTACACCATGTGATGGCATGTTGGTGTGGTGTAGCTCTGAAAAATATAAAAAAAAAATGATTGATTATAATTTTAATTAAATGAATACATGAACGTTAACTTGAAATAAAAATCTTACGTGTAGTGGGCATGGCCTCACTAACTTCAACATCACTTTACAATTGACATGTTGATGGAGGTAGATGAGAAATAGGAGAAGTAGAAGATCTTAAACATTTTGTAGATCTTCTCTGTAATGGTGTCGATTCTGAGTGTGTTTCAAAATCTCTAGTTTCTTCTGGCTTATGACCTCTTACAACAACATCCCATTTTGAAGAGGAAGAGGATGCCCTTTTCTGCATTTATGTATAAATTTTAAAATTAATAAAAAAGTAAAAAGTACTTGAATATAAAAATTATTACTTTGATATAAAGAAAAAAACTACTTGAATATAAAGGAAAAAATTTACCTGCACATGTTCTATTGTCATGCCAACATTGGCTATGTCTGGGTGTAGCAAGGTCGGTACTATAGTATTTTGCACATTATAATAAGATTCATAAAAAATGAAAGGATATAATTGCAAGTGGAGAGTGTCATGGAAGTGCTCATTTTGACGTTGTGGAGATCCATTTTGATCCACTGTGAAACATAGGTGCACTAGTTGAATTTTTGGTGGGCAAGACAATAAACCAAATATGCCAATGCCCAAAACGAAATGTTCTTCGGTCTTCCTTGCAGAAAAAGTCTTGCTTGGAAGAATTTGATACACCCTCGAAGAAACTTGTCTAGAAGAGATGCTAAAATCAAGCCCCTTCTGGACTTAGTAGCATTAACTACAAAAAAAATAGTACTTGTAAAACCCAAAATTTCAACTTTAAACAAAACTAGAAATATGTAGAGTTATACCTGACAAAAATTATGAGGAAACATTGAAGTTGGTCTCTAGGTATACTTTGTCATCTTCACTTAATACAAACTTTGAAGTGATAGGATCACAATCCATGTGAGGCAATGATGTCGATCTATGGACATCTAATGGTTTGACAAAAAAAATTATATTTTTGTTGTCAATTTTCATATTGATAGTCATTGAATCATTGTTGTATGTAGCAACAATATTTAGCAACAATTTATTGTCTGTTTTATATGACGATATTGACACTAAACCCTGAAAACCAATGTTGTTGACCCATAATATGTCATAACCTGGTGTGGTTGATATTTTGAAAATAAGAGGGTACACAAGGTTTTTGAAAGAAATTTTAGAAGCAAGGGTGGAATGGAAAACCATTGATGTATTTGACAGAAAATCCTTAGGGTGCCTGAGTGGTTTCTACTCAACTTTGATGTGTTGTGCATGAGAAAAAGGTTGAAAAATATCTTAGGCATGATGAATTAGGGCATAGAATATGAAGGAAAAAAGTTTTAGGTCTTACGATGGTTTCTACTTAGCTATGATGTGCTCTACATGAGAAAAAGGTTAAAAAAAATTGTTTATGCCTTTTTATAAGCTTCTACATGCAAAAATTAAATGTTGGGTTGACATATGGTATTGAATTGTTTGGCATGTGGTATTGAATTTCCAATGGAACCCTTTGTTGTAACCAATCATAAATGCAACCCTCTACTGCAACCGATCATCAATGAAGACCTTTACTATAATTGATCATCAATAGAACCCTCTATTGCAATTGATCATTAATGAAATCCTCTACTACAATTGATCATCAATGAAACCATTTGTTGAAACTTATTGTCAATAAAATCCTCTACTACAATTGATCATCAACAAAGCCCTCTACTACAATCGATCATCAATACAACTCTCTACTACAATCAATCATCAATAGAGTCCTTAGTTGTAACCAATTGTCAATGGAGTCATTTGCTGCAATCGATCATCAATGAAACCATCTGTTGTAACTGATCATCAATGAAGCCCTCTACTACAATAGATCGTCAATAGAAACCTCTACAATAATTGATTGTCGATGGGGCACTTTGTTGCAATCGATCATCAATGGAGCCCTCTACTGCAACCAGTCATCAATGGAGCCCTATACTACAATTGATCATCAATAAATCCCTCTTCTACAATCAATCATCAATCAAGCCCTCTGCTAAAACAAATCGTTAATCAAGCCCTTAATTGCAATTTATCATCAATCAAGCCCTTTGTTGCAATCGATCATTAATCAAACCCTTTTCTACAAGTAATCATCAATGAAATCCTCTGCTACAATCGATCATCAATATGTTATAATCAAGCTTAGCTATCTATAGTTTATCAAATATTATATGGTGTTAGTCATCAACACTAAAAATTTACCATAGTTTTATAATTTTTGGTGAAATATAAATGCAATTGACCATATCTCCTACATGATTTTGGACAAGATTTGCTTTGATTTTGAAACTGATTCACCCTATTTTTATACATGGATTTTGAATCTGACCCCTTATGAATAACCCTGCCTTGTACTAACAAATCCTAACTTTTTAAAACAATTTCCAAATGAATGTAATGCTTTTGAAGTGGATCTTGGATTTGTGCTCATGCAATATGGTCATCCAATAGCATATTACATTCACAAGCTTAAACAACATGAGTAAATCAAGTCTATTTATGATAAGAAAACACTTGCAATTATGTATATTATAGCAAAATGGAGGCAATATCTAATCGATAGTAAATTTTTAGTTTCGACTGACTATGATAGACTTAAATATCTACTCCAAAAAAAAATATTAATGACTTAACAACATAAATAAGTGGCTAAATTTCAATCATTTGATTTTGAAATTCTACATAAAAAAGGAAAATATAACCAAGTTACAAATGGCTTATCTAGGAAGGATGAAGAAGCAATAATGTATTCAATTTTAATAATTATTCCTAAATGGATTAAGGATGTGCAAAAAAATATGTCAAAGGTGATGAGTGTTACAAAATAATTATGAATATTGAGATACATCCATAATTTATAAGGAAAAACAATAACTTATGGTAAGAATAATACATATCTACCTTGAAATTCAGGTTTCATACTAAAAGTTCTTGTAGACAGTCATGATTTAGCAAATTTGAGATATTTTGGTTCCTTTAAAATCTATTATAATGCTCAAAAATCACTTTTTGTAGGGGTGTGCAAAAGGATATTTGAAAGTATGTGGTTGAGTGTGATATGTGCCAAAGACTTAAAAGTGAGTATGTTACATCACATCTATAACCATTAAATATACCACAAAAAAAATGGGAAGAAATATACATGGATTTTATTGATGGCTTACCTATCTCCATTGGATATAATAGAATTTTTATGGTGATGGATCATTTGAGAAAATTTTCCCATTTCATTCCGATGAAGCATACCTACTCCACATATCAAGTGTTAGAAAAAATATCAACCATATTTATAAGCTTCATGGATTTCCAAAGATAACAGTAATTGATCATGATCCATTATTTACTAGTAATTTCTAAAAATAGTTATGTCAGAAAACAAGTTTCTTACAAACATAAGATCAACATATCATCCTAAAATTTATGGGTAAAAAGAGATAGTTAATAAGTATGTAGAATATTATTTACAATGTTTTGTATCAAATAAGTTCTAACAATGGGCTAAATGGTTATCTCTAGCTCAATGGTGATCAAACACAACTTATGGTACATCAACCAAAATGACTCCCTTCACTGTCTTATATGGTTATAAACCCCCATGATCTAAATACTTTATGCTTAATAAAGTAAATATTTCAGTTGTACATGATTATCTTGAAGAATCCAATGCAATCATACATACCTTAAAGAGTAACTTAAAATGTGTTACAAATAGGATGAATCAAAACATGAATTTCAAGAAAATGATTAGGTTTATGTGCTTATTTGGCCATAAGCAAACATCTATTTAAAATAGCAGAAATAATTTAAATTTATCCCCTAAATATTATGGTCCTTATCATATAAGGAAGATCAAGCATGTTTCCTCTACTCTTCAACTTCTAAACAAAGGTTGCATCCAAGATGTTTTTATGTCTCATGCTTAAAATAAAAGTTGGGTACTCGTACTCCAATTTAAACTAAGTTCCCAATATTATATGAGGAAGGTTAAATTATACTTGAGCCTAAAGGTACTTTAGATGTACTTACATGGTCCATTGTTAACCTTTCTTGCCAAACTAGGTTTTCTCTTTTGTCAGACTTGGTGTTTGCTTCATCATGCCCAACTTCACTAATGCAAACTTCACCAACATGTATGTCCTTATGTGTCTCTTTGTTGCACATGCCTTTATCACATCCTTCATCACAAATATCTTTGTTGTAACAATATATTTTATCACATATCCCTTTGTCATAGGCATATCCATCATGAATATGTTTAGTTGTGTGAAAACTTGTGTGAACTTGTTCATTTGCAAACATCATTCATTTGCATGAGATCATCTACATACATCTCCATCTATATGAACTCATTTGTATATGCTTACATCCTTATTTGAATGAACAAGTATGTCTATGCACACATCTCTATCTAGAAGAATTCATTTGTATCCATATATCTTCACTTATGCAAGCTCGTCCATCTATACAAACATCTTTACCCTTGACCATGTGACAATGCACGTCATTGCACACATTATCGTGCATGTGGTCACTCATATTCTTGTTGGTATGCATACCTTCATAAAATTTTACATCTGTAGCACAATAATCAAAATTCCCAAAGATAAGGGATGATGGCAACATATCTTAGGCAACAACTTCTTGGTATGGTGGTATCTAGATATGATGATGACTAGTGTGATGGCTAGTCCTTAGATGATATTCAACATGATGGCAATTTAGATGACGATAGACTTCATGATACCATTATGGCACTCTAACGGTATGATGAAATAATAGTCCTAAATTTTAGCATTTTTAATGACGACGTCAACCTCGTATGTCAGCATTGGCAACCAATGTTGATGTTAGCTTTGTATGATAATGTCAGTTTTTAGATGTCTATGATTTTTGCTCTAGCTATTCTTTATATTGCATCTGTAATTCAGTGTATGTCTAAGCTTATGAACCTACAATAATAAAAATATAGGTACAAGATCCTAACATGCTACCATTATCATGCATGGACATGCTTAGAGAACAAGATAGATATGCTTGTATTATTATAATGATACAACATACATAAGTTACAGTCTATGACTACATTTAGATTCACCAACCAACCTTACACTGTTACAATCTATAGTCTATGTCATAGCATGGATTATCATGCATTCAAATGAAATGAAGGGGGATTATTTAAAGTATTGTCTTGGTGGTTACTATAACCAATTCTAGGATGTTTTCCAACTACCAAAACTTCCTAATTATAAGCCTTTATCAACCTTATCAAATGACATGATTTTTTAAGGTTTTACATAATGGTTATATTTGCATTTCATTATCATTTTCCTACATTTCATCTAAACTTCCATTTCATTTCATTTAGATTGAATTTATATTACATTTCATGTCATTGCAAATGTGTAGACCTTTTTACAAACACTTTTTACTCTTGTTTCTTAGAACTACTATCTACATATGTCCTTCCATTTACATTGGTTGTTTTCCTCAATGACTTTATTCATTGTTTTATTGGGGTCTTTGCTTCTTTCTATGTTGGAGCATGTAGAATTTCCAATTTAACAACTTTTAGTTTGTAACCTTCTCTTTCGTCTTGCAGTCGCTTGGCATAGTTGTATTATTTAGCCCATTCCACATTGTGGTTGTTCGATATTTCCTCCATCATTGCTAACTATGTCAAAATCTCTTCCTCTCTCTTGGCAAAAGCCTCATATGCAATCCCTTGCATTGGTGTTGTAGGTTGTTGGTTCTTCAATTCTAATTCCTTTAATAGTTCTACTTTATATTGCTTTCTCTGCTCCAATTCTTTTAGCAGTGCTTCCTCTCTTTGGCTTTTTTGTTCCAACTCCCTCTATAATTCCTCCTTTTGTTGTTGAAAAGTTAGCTTCTAGTTGTTTGTTGTACTAGTTTGTCCTTCATGCTTATAATGATATTTTCTTGTTTGTTGAGTTGTTTATGTAGGTAGTTCAATTCTCTCTAAGTACTTTTTCAAGTGTTCGATCAACTAAGAAATATCATTAGTTACCTATTGTTCTACTTTCTAACATTGCTCTTCAAAATTTTACAAATTTTTTACAAGGTTTTGTTTTACTAGATGTAGTTGCTTAATCCTTTCAGCTAGCCAATGCATCAAATATGCTAGAAAATTCATATGGGCATACATTGGGAATAATTTAGGTACTAACTCCACATGTTATATTGTCTCTTGGCTAGTTGTAGTTGAAAATTTTGATTTCCATGACCATGTGCATAAATACAGGTCAGCTTCATGTATAGTATTGGTACTCCTAATGGCAGCTTTTTGACTCCTTCCATGGTTTTTATGCTTATTGTTGGCAATGCCTATGGTTGTTCTTGATAAATGCTAAAAATTTTAGATCTCCATTGTCTTGTCCTAGCCCATTATGTTAGCTTTCCAAGTTCATATTCTACCATTAATTGCCACTATTTCCACTATCCTACACAACCTACTTCAAATTCCAGCTTTATCCTATCCATTACTTGGGTCAACTTAGTAAAACAAGTGACCACTTGCTCATTAATGCATGCCCCAAATTCTGGTGGGTCCTGGAAATTTGGTACTTCTATCAGTACATGTTCACTTAAACCATCATCTTCGTGTTATGTTTTTTCTTCCTCAAGGATTGGTTATGTCCCTTTTCCTGATAAATCAGTTTGTTTCTTAGTTGTTTTTCCCTTTGTTATTGCATGTTTCTCCATAGATTGATGTACCTGACTATTTGTCCCTTGTATTGTCTCTAATGTAACAAATTATGTACCCTATTGTGGGTCTAACTTTTGATTTTTAGTAGTTCTTATTTTTTTGAATTTGGCCAGTCTTCTACTTGAATTGGATTCTGCTTGGTTACAGATTGCTACCTTTCTTTGGCAGTATTTTTATCTATCACTTTGTCTCCTTCTTGCTCATGTTCTTCCTCAATTTTATTCCCTACTATTATCATATGTTTGACTTCTTCTCTAGAAACATTTATTTGGGTGGGCATTTCCCCAAATATATTAATTTTTTGGGCTTGCAATTTTTCGATGATGGAATTTTTCTAAAAATAAAATTTGTCTCACACTATTGCGGTGTTAGTGGATCTATTTATTGGACTATTGCCAAAAAAAAATTAGGTCCAATCTGAAGCTTTCCACTTTCATTCTTTGTTGCTATATTAAGAGGTTCTACAATTTCAAAATTCTCCTCTTATTGCTTACCAAATTTTGCTTCTACTGCTATGTCCATTGAAGTTTTTCCTTTGTGGCAGACTTTTTCCAAAGTCTATTGTATGCCTTGCATCACAACATGACTCCTCACATTTTTTTGTGGTAATTTTTTGAACTGATCCTGATGGTAGATATGGTTATGGTTTGAGTTGTGTAAACCTCCTTCATTTCTTTAGAAGCAGTTCTTCTTTGGTCAGTTCTTCTTCCATGTTTTTTTTATCCAAAGGTTCATCCATGGGTGACACTTTGTTAAAACTATTTCGGCATTACCTGCTTCTTTGGAGTAAACTTCTTTTGTTGAGGTTTCTCATTCATCCACCTCAACACTATTGGTGCCAACTCTGATATTTTTTTAGGGGGATCCAATCCAAGGATTTCCATGTCTTCCTAAATTACATCTAAAAATAGTTTGATAGCATGGAATGCCATTGAGAAATTATTTGTAGTGCACATAAAAAAATTCATAATATGTTTTTATAAATAGGTTATCCAGCCATAAGCTATACCATTTTCTATACCTTGTAGGTAAGGTATCAGCCAGATAGGTAACTCTAAAGTCCTTTCCTCACTAGAAAATATTGCCATAAGCACATTCATTATGCATTGTATTCCTACACCCCCCAATCAGTTTGGTTTAACTCCTTAGCTTCCATGCAACATTAGTGTCTCGATGTCCTTCTCCAAATCTATGACACTCTAGATCAGTTGTAAACTTTTCTTAGAATCTACCCTTTCTTTCATTGTTGCTTGTCCTATTTTTGGTAGCTTGAACTTTCTTCTAAAGCTCTCTATCGAAAAGACAATAGTTATTTACCTTTCTCCTACGTGCATTGTACTTGCATTTCTTATGGGATTGTAACAAGTATTCCTTGAAGAATTTCTTGTCAAAATTAGGCACTTGCAATATAAAATTCACTCATGCTTCCTACATCTTTTATCATAGTACATTCTTCAATGATGTTTTTCCTACTACTATCAACAAGAATCTCTTATGGCATGAATCCATGTGATGTCTTTGAGAGGTATCTACTCTCATGCATTTTTTTGAACTTCTTTTCCTTTTGCTTTTGATACTACCTCTTGGGAATGTGCTTGCCTTTTCTAATCCCATCCCATCTCAAGATTGTTTTCCCATCCACATGATCCTTCACTAGCTTGAGAATATTCTTGCTAATGTCTAAGTCACTTTTTAGACATGGACTCATGTGGTATTTTCCTTCTTGGTTATTTTAGATATGTCAATCTTGTATAAATCGAACAAATCCTACTCATTTTGATTAGATTTTGTTGATGTCATGTAAAATCCCACTCTTTATTGTGTATTTTAGCTATCTTGTGATAGTATTTCTACAATTATTAATGACAACAAAAATATTTCCATGGATGATGGTGGCATACTTCCTTTGCTTGGTGATCATGGTGGCACCCTTTTGACCAATTGTCTGGTATAGTAGTCTGTTACTCAACTTTTTTGATGACATTTATTTTTCAGCTTGTGATGACATCTCCTTATTGTTCAACTTGTGATGGCACCTTATATCGACTGACTTTGCTAACGACACCTCCTACTAGCCAACTTATGATGGCACCTCCTATCAGCTAACTTTGTTGATGATAGATTTTCACAACTAACTTTGGTGATGGTAGATCTCTGACAGTTGACTATTGTGATGATAGTTTCTCTAGCGATAATGTTGATGATGGTAAGCTCCAGACTCTTCATCTCCTCACAATTATGAATTCTCTCCAATTATGGTGTTCCACTCTTATAGAAAGCACCACACAAGTAGTAGCACTTCATCCTTTGATACCAACTTTCTCAACCTCTAGCTTGTGTTAGTATTAGCAGCAATCCCAACTGGCCTTCGCTTGATTGTGAATTTGTTAGTAGAATTACCATTGTATTGCATAGTTGATTTATGTAAATTTCATGAGTCACTTAAATTTATATTGTTTCTTTAACATCTTCGACTAGGGTGTTCATCTGGTTTGGTAATATTTTTTATGTACAAGTGTCTTCTACCAATTGAGTCTTCAAACCCTTGCTCTGAGCACTTCAAAAATATCTCAGTCATGCACCTCTTCTATAACCTTATATGAATTGTGCATTATCCTCCTCTTCCACCTCTATTTATACTCTTTGCTAAACTACCATCGTGTGTTTATAATGCAACCTATTTCTCAACTACTACTGTGTTTATAATGTCACATGCTTTCCACCTCACCACCCTACATGCATTTATCATCCTTTTTCTTTTTTTTTGTATTTTTCTTACTTTTATTATTATTATATTATTTTTCTTATTTACACTATGGACAATGTGAGTTCCTACCATGTGTCACTTGCATCATGGGAATTGCATGGCTATGCCAATCCAAACTTTCAAAACATCTATCAGCAATACCTCCTCCTATCTATGTCAATAGCTCCCCTCACTCATTGATTCATTGTCATCATGCATTGCTTTTGTTTATTGTCTACTCTGATAATTTTTTCAACTTCGGGTGTTTTTAGTTGTTGTTCTACCTAATGGTCATTTCCAGTTCTAATTATGCATCAATTTTCCATTTCCTCCTCTTGCTAACGATGTCTCACCCTTTCTCTAACATGTGGATTTCTTTTTCTTATGTCATGTTCTTGACTACATCTAACAGTATTCTTTGTTTATCGATATTGACTTTCATTCTATTAATGACTATTCATTATGGTAAGTAATTGATGATCATTTCTCATATTATTATCCTGATGGTTACATGCCCTAATGTCATCTTGGTAGACTAACCCCCTTCCATCATCCTAAATGATGGCTTCTTTATCGTGATATTGTTAGTTACCTGATATGTTATCATTCTGATAAAAAACTCCTATATCATCATCTTATCAGTTGCATGCTATGTTGTCATTTGGATGAAAAACTATCATCCTATATATAGCATAGTGGATTCTTCTATAAATATGATAATTCTTTGTTTTCCAATCTTCCTTGGCATGCCATACTTGGAACAAGAGTTCTTGGTGGTACTTGGCTCCTATTCCAAAATCCTTATCTCCCTTGAAACCTTTTTAGACATCCTCCCCTTATTTTTGTGTGGATATCCCTTGTGTGGGATTGTCAAACTCCCAACTATCTAAGACTTCTTCAAGTTCTATGAGTTGTGTAAAGTGGCCTTGATAGATCCTCCTTGTATACTCAAGAAGGTTGGTTGTTTTATACTATATCTATGAATAGTACTTATGGTCTATTTTGTTGATCATTTGACCTATGGGTAGCAATAAGGGAATTTCTTTTCCTTGAGCCATCAGCAAAGAGATCACCCAAAATCCTCCATTGGCCAAGTCTACTTGGGTTTCCAAGAAGACCTATCAATCCCTTTAGATTTCCCAAGTTACCTATACTCTGCTCTCCCTTAGGCAGTTTTATTCTTATTGGTTCTGCTTCTCTATTTTGGGTTCCTAGCGACAATTGCCTTAAGATCCTTAAATTTTGATTTGCCCACCATAATATTCTTCTTCATATTCATTCCTCAAATATTCTTTGTGGTTCACATTCGGCCAATGCTTCTCTATAATGTATTGAGAAGTCAAAGTTTGTGCTTGAGTCATTTCCTTCGCCATCTATATGCATAGGCCATCTAGATGTTTCTTGTACTCATTGTTGTAGTTTTATCACTTCTCTTTTATACATTCTCAATTGTCTTATTTAAATTTAGTAGCCTTGTACCTCCAGCCTCCCTTGTGATCCTCTTGTTGGCTCATTATCACTACTTGAGTAATTTCCTATTCTTTCATCCTCCTCCTCTTGGGGAATTAGTGGTTCATTATTTAGATCTTCTCAAACCATTTCAAGGAATCTTACCCCTGCTTGATAACTTTAATATTTGTCCCTTTATATTCTTCTTATGTGATTTGAACTTGGATATGGGGTATTAGGGTCTCTTTTATTAGGAAGGTTCTTATCACTACTTGAATCTTCAATCCATTCTCCAATATTTTGATTGTTCTATAAATTCCCTAATATCTTTCCATAGTATTCCAGCAATTTGTTCTCTACTTATTTTATATTCTATAGAATCAACAAGTCCTTGTTGTGATCTATCCTCAATTCTTTCTTTTTGTTTGATTGTTTTTTCTTACCCCTATCTTTGATGGTTTGGCAGCATCAGGTTTTTGTTCCTTTTGGACCTTCTTGTTAATGAGGAGCTAGAACTAGTAGTACTCCTACTATTCAATTGAATTCTTAATGTATCCAAATATGATCTACTAGAGCTTAAGGAGAAAATACTACTTTCTTCATTGTCATTAATTCTTTCTCTTAACTTCTTTATTTTTATTTCTATCCCTTGTTCAAGTTTATCTAGTTCTACTCGTCTTAGTTCTTCCCTTACATTTATTCATTGCATTATTTTATTCAATTATTGAACCACTTGTTCTCTCTATCATGTATCATACATTCTCAAATTCTCATACTCTTCTTGCATTTTTTGCATTTCTCTGATCATCTATTGTAGAACTCTAGATTATATTAACTAGCATGGCTCCTCTTCATTTTGAGTTTCATTCCTTGATTCCCTTGTGTCAAACTCTCTTTCTTGCAATGCAACATTGGTGAGTGTTTGGATTCTACTTCTTCGTTGTTATTCAAAAATCTAACATGAATTTGTAATTATCTACACTCTATTGGTCAATATTCCAATTATTTTTTCTCAATTATAGTTTCTCTTTCTATTTTGGATAACCACTCTAGGTTCATTCACTTGTCCTCCCAAGCAACATCAAGACTAGCGATTCTACTAGGTTCTCATTCATAAAATTGTATTCCATAGTGTGGTATTTTCATTATTCTCCTATAAGTATCTCCATGTGCCTTTGTCGTATACACCTTTAACACCTTTAACTTAGAACCATTCACTATATTGGGGTAAACTATCCTATCCAAATTATTGAGTCGAATAGCCTCATTGTCCAACACATCTTCTACCTGGAAGGATCCAAGCCATAATATCTTAAGCTTACTTAGCTTAATTTATCTTTTGCTATTAATATTAAGCACCAAATAATCTATCTTCAAGTCCATATTTTGTAAGTGCTTGTTGTGTCATAGTTTCCTTCAATGTTGGGAAATATTTGTTGCCCATTGTGCTAGGACCCTTTTCTCTTCTAGTTGCACGAGTGTCATAAACATTTCTTGTAGGCTATCTTTGTCACTCATGTGGTTCTCCACTTGTACCCTCAAACCGACACTATCACCTCCTGTCCATAAATTAATTGGAAGGATGTATGATTTATTTTGGCTTGAAGGTTGTCATGTATTCCCATTGGACTGTTGGCAAATGTTCCTCCTAATTAGCTCCTTCCATATCGCATGTTTTATACATTATAGAATCTAGGGCCTTATTTGTTGCCTCTACCTATCCATTTGGTTTGGGATAGTATGGGCTAGACAAAGATTGAAAAATCCTTAATTCCATGGTTAGGTTCTAAATAATTTCATTGACAAAATGATCTCCCCTATCGCTTGTCAATTTTAGGGAAATCCCAAACCTTGTAATCACTTGTTCATATAAAAAATAGGTAATACACCTTGCAAAGTTATCTAGTAGGGCTCTCACTTCCACCCATTTTGTCAAATATTTAGTAGATACCACAATATATCGGCACCTCTTATTTTGACTTGTTCTAAGTGGCCCCACAAAGTCCAACCTTGATCTTTCAAATAGCTATTGAGTCTAGGAAGGGTGTAATGGCATGAAGTCTCTCCCTAATAGCTTTCTCATTCTTTAACATGCATCACATGCCTTAACATACTCTTTGGCATCGTGATAGAAGGTAGACCACCATAGTCCAGCTAACAACACTTTTCTTGTTGTTGCATTCGACCCATATGACCTTTGGCTAATCCCTCGTGTGTGTATTTCAATGTTATATATGATTTGTCCTCCATGTCACACCTTAAGATTTGGTTAGTTCTTATTTTGTACAACAAGCCTACAATCATCGAAAATGGTGTCGCTTTTGTAATAATCATACATTTTCTCTCTATCATCATATCCTTTGATAGCTCTCCCATTGATAGATATTCCCCTATTTTTTCTATAATGTAGGAATTCATTTTGTATACCTCCTTGTGCAATTTATTTAGATAAAATTCTTAAGATTTGATCAACTATTATGTGTTTCTTACTAGGCATCACTACCAACTAAAGTGTGAATTCTAATAATGTGACAAACCACCTACTCACTAACCTATATATCATTATTTTATGGATTAGATACAACAATGTCTGATGCTCTATATAGAAGACAAATGGGTTGGCTAGAAGATAGTATCAAAAAATTTGTATTGCATATACCATATCCAATGCTTCTCATTATGTTGTGTTGTAGTTTTTCTCTTCCTTATACAACGATAGACTTGTAAAGTAAATGGGTTGGTCCATCTCAAATTGCCTCTCTTGTGCCAAAGTGCATCCTATCACAAAATTTGATACATCAACATGGATGTGAAATTCCTTTTCTCAATTTGGAAATACCAAAATAGGCACACTTGCCAAATGTGCCTTTAGACCTTTAAAATCCTTATAGTGTTCCTTCACCTATTTGAAAGGAACACTCTTGAGAATAATGGCATCTAGAAGATAAGCAATCTATGAATAGTTCCTTATGAACCTTATGTAGTATCCCACTATTCCTAATAATTTCTTTATAGAACTTACATAGTATGGTTCTTCCATCAGCAATATGACACGTATTTTATCTAGATCTAGCTTCAATCCTTCCTTACAAATAATATGACCCAACAACTTGTTTTAAAGTACCAACAATACACATTTCCCAATATTTAGTGTTATTCAAGAATTTTGGGACAATCCTATACATTCACCTAACGCCTATAAATGTTCGGTTGATTTACCATATAGCGGCCAATCGTCAAGAAAAGCTTTGAAAATTCTCATGGATATTTGATCAAAGATATACAAAATGATTCTCTGGAAGGTAGTAGGTGCATTACATAATCCAAATGGTATTTTATTGTATGTGTATATGTCATTCTCTACTACGAAAGTAGTTTTCAATTTATCTTCCCTTGCAAAGTTGATCTGATTATAACCCAAGAATCCATCCAAAAATGAATAGATCTCATGCCCAGCTACCACTTCTAGTATGGAGTTTGTGAATAGTATTGAAGGGGGTCTTTTATAGTTATGGTGTTCAAGCTCTGAAATTCTACACAAATCCATATTTTGTTTGCTTCTCTCTTTAGGGTGATTACTATTGGTGACATATATTCGTTCATCGTAACTTTGAAAATAATGCCAGACTCCAACTTTTTCTCAATTTTGGCATTCACTAGAGATGGGAATTTTGGATTCATCTTGTATGGTTGTCTCCTTACTGGCTGCACACCTTTAAATAAAGGTATCCTATGTATGCACAACTCCAATAAAATCCCCTTCAAATATTTATAAGTCCATGCGAATTTGTCCATATACTTCATAAACTTTTTAAAAGTTATTGCTTTTAGTATAGGATCCCAATCATTTTTGCATTGTATCATATTTGCTTCTACATATTTGATAAGGTTTAACTACATCATTCATGGTCCTTTGTACTTCATTGTATATGGTTCTTCTATTGTTTTGAGTACATTAATTGTATGGGTTGGTTTATATTCAATAACTGCATCACCCATTGTGTAATCTATGAAGTTTTTTGGAAATGTCCACTTCCCATTTTCTTGGTATTTCTTTATTGCATATCTCTTTCAATTGCTTTGGCCCACTTTTGACTCCTTTTATTTATCCTATTTTTTGTCTTTTGCATGGATGTACAAACATTGTGGTGTGAATCCTTCATAGTCTTCCATTTTCTAATGGAGAAGTCTTTAATTGTCATCTCATTCATCTTCCATGCAATCCTCAAGTTGCAGTTGCCCCTCTTCATCAGGTTTGTATCATATTTTATTTTTTGATGATGATCTCCTTAATTCATCTGAAGTTGCAATATATTGACTTAGAAATTTATTCTTGAGGTTTATCATATACTTATGTTATTGTATCGTTCCAAATTTTTCGCACCCTTACCTTCAAGCTAAAGGATCCGCGCCCGGAAGGAGGATGCGAGAAGGATGGGACAATACCTTGGACTGAGAGGCCCTTTGAAGGTCCCGCCTCTCGAGGGAGGGGTATTAAGGTGATTTTTCGATGGATGGTGGGGTTCACCAGGAAATGTTTAGTGGCAGTTTCCACGCCTAGGTTGGGAATGTGTTTGATGTGTTCAGTTTTATCTTTAAACATTCAAGTCCTAGGTTTGGCCAAATGAATCTAAGTTGTTCTATATGAAAATGCAGATTTAAATGAATACAGAAAACAAATTGGAACAGAAAACGGAGAAAATAAGCTAGATTAAAGGGCCATACCTGATTCGGATGTCTGATGGAGTTTCTGATTTTTGAAGCAGTCAAGATCATCTCTGATTTGACAGGATCGTCTCGGATCTGACAGGATCGTCTGAGATCTGACGAATTCATCAGAGACCTGCAATCAGAGAAATAAACATAAAATACAAAAAATGCAGCTATGCTAATAGAGAAAAATGGTGTAGAATGGCAATATAGATGCTAAGGTGATAGTTAAGAATAGAAATTCAAGTAAATTATGGTATTCCAATGATAAATTATGATCTTATCATGCACTTAAGCTATATGGGTGAACTCCAAAATGCAGAATAGCAAGAAATAATGATAAAACTAACTAAATTCAGAATAAATGAACAAACAAAGTAAGGAAAATGCAAACTCTGGGCATTGATTGCCCCCAATGTTGACTGTAGTCGAAATCGTCTTGGATTGGTATGAAATCGTCTCGAATTGGACAGGATCGTCTACGACGATCTGAGCTTGCTCCGGCTAAAAAACAATGAAGTTTCCTGTAAACAAACTTGAAAAAATACAAATGCAAATGGTGATTTAAGAGGGTCTAATGCATGTAGAACTCAAGTTACAGGGAATTTCAACCAGGGGGATGCCAAGGGGAGGGCCTAAGATTAAATAGGCTTATGAGGGAAGTTAGGAAGGTTGGAGATCATCCTAAATTGGAAGATATCCAATGGGGAAGGTCTCTAACGACATAGACATGCTTCTGCCCAGATTAGAGACGTCGTTGAAACAGAAGCTAATTATGCACAAATCAGTTTGGGACGAGATCGTCTGGACGTTCTTCTCCAACAAAATCATCCGATTTGAGATGATATCGTCTGATCGGCGACGATATCATCAAACGGACAAAACAAACTCTAAAAATGGCATGGAAAATGAGGAAACGGGTAGCAGGCGGTTTGGGAGCGATTTTGGGGTTAAAATTTGAATTTGAATTATTATTAATGTAATTTTAATTATTTACTAAAGTTTACTGCGCCAATTTTAGGGTGCTACATTTTGCCCCCTCTTTAGCGAATTTTTTGAAGAAAATGCGTTAAAGATGAGTTCTTCTCAATCTACGAGAAAGCAAAAATTATTCCCATTTTTAGGCGACGATTCTTGGTCGAATCGTACGACAGCTTACTATGGTGCCCCCTCCGTGTTTTTACCCAAATCGAACGTTTGAGGTAAAAATGCGGAAAAGCAAAATTTTAAAATGTTGTTAATTGTTTTTGAATAAAATTAAGAAAATATAGGGAAAACCCTAATTCATTGTTATTGTTCATTTTTATTTTTCTGGTTTCTGGAGCTCTGCAAACAAAATGGTCGAGATAGCGCACAGATCGACAGAGGTCCAGCGCAGGCTACGGGTAAGGGTCTAAACTTAGTCTAGAATGCTTTAATTTAGATTTTTTTATGCTTTTTAGATTAAATTTTGATGATTTTTTAGCATCGCGGCCGTTTTTGGGCCGTCAACGTCGTCGAGACAAAATCGTCTCGATTTTGTCGAAATCGTCTCGATATCACCGATTTCGTCCAGGGAAGAAATCGACGAAACGGGGATGATTTCGTCAAATAAGGGATGATTTCGGCTTGCAAAATCGGAGACAATTTTGCTCAAATTTTGGACGATATCGTCCAATAGTGGACGATATCATCATTTATGAAATTGAACTTGTTTTACTTGCATTTTTAATGATTGTTTTATTAATGATTTTTGTTGTTTATGTTGCAGAGAGGGTTACTAAAGAGCAGAGAATAGAAATATGGCAGGTTGAGGGATGACTTGGACGCTCTATCTCAGGTAGAGCGAGATCAGCTGGCTTAGGTTGGCTTACAGCATGTGGCAAAAATGCCACAGGTTTCTACAGATATGGGGCTATTGACAGCCCTAGCAGAGAGGTGGTATCCGGGTTCTTCCTATTTTCGGTTACCGATAGGGGAGATGACTCCCACACTGGAGGATGTATGGAGGATTTTGAGGATCCCCATACAAGGACGACTAATCACTCCTACGGCCAATCAGAGCCACGCGATGATGCGACTATGCGGAGATCCGAGCTTCACCCTAGAGAAGGGCGGAGTGAACATCGAGTCGCTACGCCAGATGCCTAGGGCATCCAGACTGACACAAGTTTTGGCTGGGGTGGTAGGTGGTCTACTGCTATGCCATCAGAGTGGATGTAGAGTACCATGGCTATTGACAGATGTGGTCTACGACATGAGAGACCACGGATACAGGTTTTCTTGGGGGAGCTTTGTACTATGTCGATTGTATAGGATCCTGCATGGGGTCGTGTACAAGGGTGGCCAATGTCTGGTTATGACATCTCTTCTATAGGTTTGGTGCTAGAAGCACATCACGGTGCGAAGGCCGGTAGGGCTCCCACTGACAGGGATTGATGGGGAGAGGCCCCGAGCTTTCTACTGGTGGCTCCGAAGAGGGTCACAGTGGTGGATAGATCTGCCAATGTCCCGGAGACTACTTGATGACCTCGTCTTCGACCAGATCACCTAGAGGCCTTGGAGAGATCATCCAAGATGGGCCGAGGATGGACAGGAGCTGGCTCACATTAGGCGAAACCTACTGGATGAGGATGGAGAGGGGAGAGGTGGAGCTCCATCGCTACGATCGAGTTTTGAGGCAGTTCAGTCTATAGCAGGGGATCCCATCTCTCAGAGACTATGAGTTTTCCTAGACTATCCGGGATAACACTACAGTTAGCGAGGCTCCAGATATGTAGCACTTATGGAGTCCGAACACAGATGATGCCCCCATTCAGCCGGTGGATGGGGACGACGTTGGGGTAGCCGACGGCTACGATGCCTGGTACACAGGCATCCGCCCTCCTCGAATGACGAGGGCTTAGGGTCTGATTCACATAGTTGTGCATCGGATGGGGAGGCGATGCCAGGCGACCATTGAGGTAGCACAAGGTCACGATGAGAGAGAGCAGAGGAGACCACAGGCTCAGCAGAGGTCATGGTAGCAAGAGAGGAGGGAGGGTAGACCCCCTTCTCCACGGAGAGAGAGGCCACCATCGCTCGATAAGGGCAAGGGTGTGGACACAGGAGAGAGTAGTGAGATGGCTACTCTCCGAGTGAAGACTGTCCGTCTCCAGGAACAGGTGCAGTCCTGGCAGGATGAGGTTGCACGACATCGAGAGGAGGCCACACAGCTCAGATATGAGGTTGCATGCCTCAAAGCACGGAGCGGAGGGGCGAGCACTCGGGACTTAGCATGGGCTATTGCCTAGGTCACATTCTATCAGACACTATACCACCATATGGTGCCAAAGGGGCAGAGGTTACCGCTATCGACCCATATTGCAGAGCCTATCAAGATGAGGTCATCGAGGACATCATCACGATCAGAGTCCGAGACTCATAGCACCACATGGACTACGATGGGGCCACCTCGTCCACCTCAGGGTGGGGGAGGAGATGAGGCTGAGAGCTCGAGGGGTTCTCGAGGCTAGGCTACTGCACTGCACAGATTGATACATGGTGCTTATTATTATTGATAGGGGATTGAGTATGCCGAGGTACAGATTGTGGCATACCGATCCAGTTTTGATATGATGTATATATTGTTGATATATATGAGATATTTTTGATCATATGACTTGTCTTATGTATTTGTATGATGCTTTAATGTTTTGATTGATTGATTTGATGATTCATGTAATTATGTCATTTGGAAATATTATGGTTTGAATGTCATGCTTTTAAAATTTAAATGAAATAATCTGATGTAAACAAATTGGTTGTTGGTGATGTGATGTGATAAAAATAAAAATAAAAAGGGACTTCTAACAATAATTTCAAAGGACATTGTCGCTATTATAGACCATTTCATGGAGTCGCCGCTCACTCGGTCGTCAAGCTAATCCCAGTATAGAAATATTGTTAAAAGTAAAAGAGTGCTTAAGAGACTGTCTTAAGACTTTTGTTGTGATGATGCAAATGATGATGATGATGATTTGTTTTCAGATTTCCATGAAAATATTATGCATGAAACATATAAAAGATGATTTTTGCTAGGCATAAATTCCTAAGAGTGATAAAATTTATGGATAATTCCCTAGGAATTATACCATCATTGCAAAAATTGAAGTTTTGACATAATGACATGAAATAGAATAAGTGTTTGTTGGTTTTAAAGCATAATTGTGTAACATAATGATTTAAGTCATATGTTTTTATGATTTTAAATAAATGGGGAATAAAATTGGTACAATGGTTTGCGCTAGGCATAGAATATGTAGGTATAGACTTATACCATCATCGCGAAATCCAAAGAAGAAAATAATATAATAGTTTTATTGCATGGTTGATTTTTAATTTTTGAAAATAAATAAAAAATATGAAGATGAGGACTTGCGCTAGGCATAAAATTCCAATTTTGGTTTTGGAACTATACCATCGTCACGAAAGTCGACAATATATATATATGTATATTTAATTGCATGTTTTTGAAAATGATGTTTTTTTTTTTGATAATGCATGTAGTTGTATTTATACTAAACAACTGTTCTCAAAGAAGAAAATGAAATTATTCCAAACAATTTGCAAAAATATTTCAAAGTATCTTAAGGACAAAAGTTAGATTTATAAGGAATCCCATGTGCATATGTGAGTTCATTACCAATCTTGATTTATCATAATGATACACAAAATCTCTCAAATACAAATGTGTGTGCAATTGCATTGTTCATTTACCAAGTTTTGAGCAAGATAATTTGATACAAGTGATTTGAATGAACCAAATAAGTGTTCATTAACCATGATTTAGATGCATATAACCATACCAGACTACTATGTAAGTCGGGTTATCAAGAGCTAGCTAATCCATAAGCAGACATAGGTCTGTACAAAAGAAGGTCGCTAATGTGACAGACATATCACCACGCTAGGAGTTACCCAAGGCCAAGCGGGTTGGGCACAAACCACCTGTTATGGGGCTTACCTCATAGTTTTCGAATAATTGAGAATTCCAAGGATTCAAGCTCATCAACCCTTCTTTTCTTTTCAATGGGTAGGGAAAGGGATTTTATTGCTTTTGCTTTTGCTTTCTTTTTCTCTTTTGCTTTCTTTTGCTTTTTATTTTTGTATTTTTGTATTTTTGCTTTGATATTTGAGATAATGCTGAAATAATGTTGTAATGATACAAAATAACATTTTTTTTTTTCTTTTTCTTGAACTTTTCTTTTCTTCCTATGCTAGGGATACTTGCTCGGATTAGCTGTAGAGCAAGGGATTTTTATTTCGGGTAGGGGTGAGCTTGTCCTTTTGCCAATTCTCAAAGATTCTAGACCATGTGCATGATAGGATAGCAGGGGAAACTTTTCACTCAAGAAACCACTTCTACTATGTAGCATAGCATGGAAATTACAAATATAATCATTTTATTGTGAAAGGATGTGCTTGGTTTAAGTAAATAACAAGATCAATTCTCTATGCTCAAACTTTATTTAATTGAATTTTGTGGACTTTGATATAAGAGAGATTAGTAATCATGCCAGATAAAATCAAGATATTTATTTTTGTGTTTGTGATAGTGAGGGATTCCAAATAAATGCTAATTTATCCAAAATAATTTGAAAATATAACTGCAATACTTTTAAGAAGAAATATATACAACAAATATTTTTGAGGAGTTTGATAATTTTGACTCTCTCTTTCTTCTTTTTTTTTTTTGGTTTTGAAAGAGTCAATAATATTGTTGTTTTTACTTTTATTTTATTTTTTGTTTGTTTTTGTTTAAATAGTTTTATATATTTTTTAAAAATGAGACAACATGCAAAATATATACAAATGATGAAATGACCAAATTTTATGCGTAATATCGCTTAAGATGCATAATATTCATAGGTTCTTTTAAATCTTTACCATCTAAGGTAGCTAATTTGTATGCTCCCGATTCAAATTTAGCAGTGATGATATATGGTCCAAGCCAGTTGGGCTCAAATTTACCTTTAAGGTCTTTAGTTGCATTAGTATTTTTTTTATTTTCTTTTAAAACAAGGTCGCCGATCTCAAAGGATCAATGACGAACTTTCTTAGCATATGATCTTTTAAGCTTGTTTTGGTAGGCACGAAGATGCTCCAAAGCATTGATGTGCTTTTCATCTAGGAGTTCCAGCTGACTGAGTCTGCCAGCTCGATATTCATCTCCTACTTCGGTATCTTGAAGTAGTAGAGCCAAAGAAGGAACTTCTAATTCAAAAGGAAAAACGGCTTCAACGCCATAAACCAAGACAAAAGGTGAAGTTCCAGTGGGAGTTCGAACACTAGTTCGATAGGCCCACAAAGCTGGATATAATTGAATGTGCCAGTCGCGGCCAGATTTATTGACCAATATTTTGAGAATTTTGATTAAGGTTTTGTTAGATGCTTTTGCTTGACCATTACCCCGAGGATAATAGGGAGTGGACCAGCGATGTTGAATCTTATATTTTTGGCATAATTTCTTAACATCTTTATTTTTGAAACAAGTTCCATTGTCTGAGATGAGATTTGCAGGAATTTCGAACCTACAAATGATTTGATTAAAAATGAATTTAGAGACTTGTGTTCCAGTGCAGGAAGCTAAAGGCATAGCTTCAACCCACTTCATGAAATACTCGATGGCGGTTATGATGAATTTGTGTCCATCGGATGACACAGGATTAATTTTGCCAATAATGTCTAAGCCCCATTTTGAAAAGGGCCAAGGAGATGAAATAGCCTACAGCTCTTGTGCAAGCGCATGGACAAGGTCAACATGTTTCTGGCACTTGTCGCAATGGCGCACATACTCATGTGCATCCTTTTCCATGGTAGGCCAAAAGTAGCCTATCCTAAGGAGCTTTTTAGCAATGACACTACCACTGAAGTGTCCTCCACAAGATCCATCGTGGACTTCACTTAAAGCTGATTTGGATTCTTCTAGATTCAAACATCTCAATAGGATACCTTCAAAAGATCTCCTATATAAAGTATTGCCAATTATTACAAATCGACTTGCTCGTCTACGTAATAACCGATGTTGGTTTCTATTAGAATTGGCAGGGAAAGTCCCATTTTGAAGAAAATCAAATATATCTATATACCAAGGTTCAGGAGTAGTTTCATTGATTAGAAACACATCCAAAGGTTCTAAACATGACTTATTTGAAGTGGGTTCTTGGAGTCGACGAATAATGATGGTGGCATATTCGTCATCTAACTCCAAGGGTAGAAGAGATGCAGTTGCGGCCATAGCATCAGCTGCACGGTTGCTAGTTCGAGGAATAGCTTCCAAAGTAACTTTATCAAACAAGGATAACAATTGCAAAACATATGCTTTATATGGGCACAATTTATCATCTCTAGTTTGATAAAATTCATTAATTTGGTTTATGACAAGTTGAGAATCACCAAAAACTAGCAGATGTTTGATTTTTAGCGCCAAGGCAGCTCGTAATCCAAGGATTAGAGCTTCATATTCGATAGTATTATTGGTGCAAGCAAATGTTAATTTGAAGGACAAAGGAATGATGTGTTTTTGCGAGGATATTAAAATAATACCCGCACCAGCCCCACTCATGCATCGGGCTCCATCAAAGTATAAGGACCATTGTTCAATATGGTCTGCCTCTAATTGAAGGCATTCATCAGGAAACTCAATGATGAGGGGATGGGTAGACTCTAAGGGTGCAACAGCTAATTGATCTGCTATGATTTGACCCTTAATAGACTTTTGTCCTATGAACGTGAGGTCAAACTCGCTTAGAGCAAGAACCCACTTGGCTGTACGACCCGATAAATAAGGTCGACTCATGAGATACCGCAAGGGATCATATTTAGCAATGACATATGTTTTTTGATTGAGCATATAATGGCGTAATTTTTGCATAGCAAACACGACTGCTAGACATAATTTTTCTAATGATGTGTAACGAGTTTCATAACTGATGAGGGTTTTGCTAATGTAATAATTAGCATGTTCTTTCTTCTCATCATCAAGCTGAGCTAACATAGCTCCTAAAGCAAAATCTGAAGCTAAAATATACAGGATAAACGGACGATCAGGTCTAGGCGGTGAAAGCATAGGTGGGTTAAGGAGGTATTGTTTGAGAATTTCAAAAGCTTCTTTACATTCGTCGTCCCAATTAAAAGGGACATCCTTCTTAAGGAGCTTAAGAAAGGGACCAGTTTTGTCCGCTAGCTTATCGATGAAGCGACGGATGGCTTGAAGCTTACCTTGTAAACTTCGTAACTCAGATATATTAGTAGGTGCGGGCATATTAGTGATAGCCGCAATCTTGAGAGGGTCGATTTTGATACCACGTAAAGAAACTAAAACCCCTAATAGTTTACCGGACTTAACTCCGAATATGCATTTGGCTGGATTTAATCGAATAAGGTATTCTCTTAACCGATTAAAAACTTTTCTCAAATCATCTAAATGATCATCTTCTTTAATAGAGCGAGCTATAATATCATCTACATAATCATGTAGGATATCATGCATCATATCATGAAAGATATAAGTCATGGCTCGTTGATATGTTGCACCTGCATTCTTTAAACCAAATGGCATCACTTTCCAACAAAAGGTACCCCACGGGGTAATAAAGGTTGTTTTAGCCTGATCTTCAGGAGCTATCCTGATCTGATTATAGCCAAAAAATCCATCCATTAGGGACATCATTCCACTTTCGACAGTAAAGTCAATGATTTGATCCATGTTTGGAAGAGGAAAATCATCTTTAGGGCATGCAACGTTAATATCTCTAAAGTCTATGCAAACCCTAACTTTGGTAGCTTCTTTCTTGGTGATCGGAACTACATTTGAGATCCATTCAGCATAATCAATAGCTTGTATAAAAACAACATTCAGGAGTTTTTCTAACTCCCCTTTGACTAGCAAGGCCACTTTGGGATGCATTTTTCTAAGTTTTTGTTTAACAGGTTTAGCATCCGGATGGACTACTAGATGATGCATGACTACAGAAGGGTCCAGACTTGGCATATCTTCATATGTCCAAGTGAAGACATCTTCATACTCTTTAAGAAATGCAATGTATTGCTCTTGTTTTTCTTGACTTAATTCTGATCCAATATTGATTATGTGAGGATTATCCTCAGTTCCAATGTTAACTTTAATGACGTTTTCTACTTCCATGTGTAGATCTCGTTCAAAATTAGGTGGGGCGGGTGAAACGCCCAATTCTTGTAATTCTTTTAAGGTTAACTTGGATAATTCATCTTGAGGAGTCGTGGCCTCAAGTTGGGCTATAGTAGGTATAGAACCATCAAAATAAAAACCATTGTGTAACAACTCTTCAACGGAGACATCATGGAAAATATCTCCTTCCAACTCATCATCGGATTCAGCAATCAATTTAGGGTAAGCTATGGATAGCATATTACATGTAAATGGCTGATTTTTTAGACACAAAGAATCTTGTTTATCTAGATAATCTTGATAACATATGAGTTGATCATCATCTTCAAAAGGGAAGGGTTGACCCTTACTAGGAAATAGGCCCACACCACATCGGGCGGGCCATGGTTCTACCTCAATAGGTTCTTTCATACCATTTTGGAAAGGTCCCAAGCCTTTCCCTTTATATCCCATTTTAAGCATTATGGGTTTAGCTTTAATATATTCATTAGCAAAATAGCATCGAGCATATCCATCACAATGCGTTTTGATATTTCGGGGTATTCTTCCCCAATCATATCCTTTATAAATAAAAGCACAACTCCCGACTTGGTAAGTACTTCCCATAGGTTGTGGGAGGCCCAAAGTACGAGGAGATGGCGACAAATTATTTAAAAGAATGGAATCTTGCATAAAAGCATTTGTTTTGTCTGATATTAAAATTGTGGATAAATCAGGTAAGAGCTCATCAGAAAGAGCGTAAGATGTAGAAGGATCATTCCCTATATCTTTAGATGTGGAAGGTATGATAGATGTAGATAATGTGGAGGTGTTAATGAATGGGTCTATAGGTTTTGAAATTATAGGGATGGAACATGAAGAATTGGTTGTAGAGTTAAGATCTTTTTGAGGTTCTAGCGTGGTTTGTTTAGAAGATGGTTGAGTTAAATGTGTAGGTGTAGTTGATGGGGGAGATGATGTTATGTGTGTGTGTTTCACACGTTTAGATGAAAAATAAGAATTAGGATGTGTGGATGACAGAGCGGGGCAAAATTGCACTCCAACGGGTTCTGCCAAAGCACACATATCAAAGGGTCTAGGGTCACCATGGATAGTGACCAACTGATTTTTAAATTCAAATTTAACACATTGGTGTAAAGTTGATGGGACAACCAGCATCGCATTGATCCAAGGGCATCCCAAAAGTATATTGTACGATGTTGGGCAATGTACAATAAACACGGTTGTATCTAGGGTTCTAGGACCAACTTGCAAGGGTATAGTAATGACCCCACACGTTTCTTGTGTCTCGTCATTGAAAGCTTTGATAATCATGTCAGTTTTCTTCATTTCATCACTTCTAAAGCCAAATCATTGGTAGAAGTCAAAAGTGCAAATGTTTAGAGATGAACCATTATCAATCAAGACTCGTTTAACAGCTACATCTCCAATTAGAGCAGTAATATATAAGGGGTTATCCTTATGTAAACTATGTTGTGGGATGTCTTTATCCCGGAAGTCAATACAATCAATTTCTCGAGTAATGATAGTATTGGACATGGCTTCAAGTTGAATATTTTGAGGTACCATCATTTGGCTTAATGTAAGCATTAACTCATCCCTATGGGTGGGAGAAGATCTTAACAAGTCCAAAAGGGAAATTCTGGCTGTAGTATTGGATAATTGTTCATTAATATTGTAAGGAGGTTTTGGTTGAACATTAGACATATGATTCCCTTTATTGGGATTTTTCAAAATAAATGGAGCTGATCCATCATTTTGAGTTTGATCCTGTTGAGAGTTTTGAGCCTGTTGTCTAGTAATGACTCCGATGGTACCTACAATGTTATATTGAAGACGCTGAACTGGTCTTGGTTGAGCGTTTATGGCTTGTTCATTAGGAAGGAATTGATTAGAAGAGGGTCGAGTAGTAACTCTTCTAGGAAATGGTTCTTCTGGAACCATAGCATCTGTGATAGGTTGAATCGGATCTGATTCATTTTTAGAGCTATTCGATTGGTTTGAGGTGATGTCTATTTCACTTTCAGTATCCGATTCTACATCACTAGGATCGGGAGTTTGAATATTATGTAGGGGCCTGGTCATGACCATGGATAAAGTTGTGTCAAATATTTGGGGATCCTGAATAGGTAATTGTCCGCTAATAGTCCCTACATATCGGGTAGGAGGGGGGAACATTATGATGTTCGATTTGATTGGCCACTTCTTTACCATGGTTTGGTAAAGGATGTTGAAATATATCTAATGATTGATTAGCATTTTGATTTTGATTTTGGGGAATGGTCTTTTGAGTGTTATTAGGAGCATTTTGTTTAGGTTGGAAAGCTTGCACCTCCATTTCATTATTATCAATCAAGTCTTGTATTTTATGTTTCAATATTTTGCAAGAATTTGTAGCATGTCCAGGTCCTCTATGAAAGTCACAGTGTAGATCAGCTCTGTATCCGGGTATAGTTGGATCAGGCTCCCGGATAGCTGGTAATTGAATCAAGCCTCGTGCTAGTAATTGAGGAAGAATAGTTGATAATGGTTGATTCAATCTAGTAAATTCTCGAGGAGGTTTATCGGGAGGTTTTAATATAAATTTTTTTGTTGTCTTCATTGTATTGATATTAGCAACGTTTCTACTATCAGTGACTCCGTCACCTACAACTTGTTTGTTTTTATACTGATTTTTGGATGTTTTCTCATCATCTTTCTTTTTGAGCTGACCTCTTCTAATGAGAGCATCTTCTACCCTTCGAGCTAAGTCTATAGCTTGATCGAAGGTGGTTAAGGTAGCAGTTGATAACTCATAGGATATTTGTTCTTGTAAATTATTGATAAAAATGTCCAACATTTCCCTATAAGGTAGCACAAAGTGTAGTTTTCCTATCAACTACCTCCATCTAGCTAAGAAATCAGCAAAACATTCATCTTTGTCTTGTTTTAAGTTGTATAAATCTTTAATGGTTACATGCCTCTCGATGTAGGCACTAAATTGATGGACAAAATATTCAGCTATTTCTTCAAAGTTTCTCAAAGAATGAGTGGGCAATTGATAGTACCACTCTAATGCCATTCCTCCTAAACTTTTTGGGAACATTTTTAGTAATAGCAAGTCATCATGTGATATATCATGACATGCTATCCTAAACATGCGAAGATGTTCTATGGGATCTTCGGTCCCTTTATATATAGGCAAGACGGGCATGGGAAAGTGTTTAGGGTATGGTTGTGCTACAACTATGGGATCCAGAGGTTGACTACATATCTCTCGATAATTGTACGAGGGACGGTAGGGATCTATCTGGTCCATGCGCGAAGCTAACTGTTTCACCATGGCTTCCAGATTATTGGTTTGCCCACCATATTGGTTTGGTAGGGCATTAATATGAGATTTGTGAGCATATGACGGAGGGACATGAAGATTAGATGCTATGTTGCTATTGTGTAAATTGTTGGTAGGAAGGGTGTTATGAAGAAGTCTTGAAGTTGTATTATGTTGTATCCCAGATTGTTGAAAATTGGTGTTTGGCTTCATTTTAGGTTTTTGTCGATTTGAAGCATATTGATCAATAGTTTGGCAAAGTAAAGCAGTGAAGGAAGTTTTCTTTTGTGTGGGAATGATTTTAGGCTCAATAATAGGTTCCTTAGGGGGTTGGGTAACCTATTGTTTTTGCATGTTCTGAATCATAGTGACCATATCTCTATTGGATGGTCCACCTTTATCACTTTCTTGATCAACAAAGGACAAGGGATTAGTGTGTATATTAAACATATCTTCCATGGCTGCTTGAGTGTCACTAATTTGTCCTTTATCAATACGAACTGCCATATTAAGAGCACCAATGTTATTATTGAAAAATTTCCAGAAATGATCTAAGTTATCAAAAGCAATAGTTCCATCTGGAGCTATTCTAGGGGATGAGGATCCTTCCTCTTTAAGATTTTCTTGTTGTTCATTGTCTTCAACCAGGTCATCTTCTGGTTGTTCTAGAGTTTCTCCTTCTAGAATTGGATCCTCAGGAAGGACATTTGGGTTTCTTGTTTTGTCTCCTAACCAATCTTCTTCTTCTTCTGTAGTTTCTTTACCATTCCTAAGTTTAGGCATTGTGCTTAACTTAGATTTCAAAATATATATATATACTTATATATATATATGTGCAACAAGATGAAGAGGTATATATTTTAATTATATACCTACTAAAGTATTTAAAATAAAATGTTTTGGTTTTTGTTATGTTTTTGGTTTTTCTTATTTTTTTTATTTTTTTGCTATTTTTTTATGTTTGTAGCAATATTATAAAGATAACAAACAACACACTAAATGCAAGAAATAATAATAATGAAAGCAATGATCTAGTTTTCTATAAACAATTTATAAATATCATTAATGGGCTCGAGTTCTTCAGGAGTCATAAAGTGTTCTTCTTCAAATTGAAAATTTTCTTTCAAGAATTTAATGAAAAGTGCTATAGTGATATTATCTGTCTCAGATTCTGGTTGGTAGAAGTAAAGCTCATGGCAATACTCTCGATATAACACAGCTCGAGGAACTCTCCTCCATCTTTCCCTATCCATAAGAACGACCTCTTGGTCTTCTACACGACCTAGGAATTGGTGTATAATAGCTACGTTCTTGAGGTATTCCTCCAAGGTGAACAATTTTGAAGACACAAGAGCTCTCCTATAAGCTAACCACCTATGGCAGGCTCTCTAAAGTTCATGATAAAAGATGAGTTGATGAGGATCCAGGATTCTATCTAGGGCAAACCTCTTGATTTGTTTAAGTTGTGCTGACCTAGATGAAATGAGATCTAATCTCCTATCAAGTTCTTTCCACAAAAGTTGGTTTCTATCTATTTCAGGCACACTAAGCACATAATTAACTTCTATGGCTGCTAATTGGTTTTCAACATTTATAGTAACTGCTAGTCTTTTCTTAGGAGCTACCATCTAAACATGATATGCAACTTAGTAGTTTTAAATGATTTGAAATGCATCTATATTTTTGTTTTTGTTTTCAAAAGGTTTTAGTTTCACGTCGGGTTCACCAAAATGTATCGTTCCAAATTTTTTGCACCCTTACCTTCAGGCTAAAGGATCCACGCCCGAAAGGAGGATGCGAGAAGGATGGGACAGTACCTCGAACTGAGAGGCCCTTTGAAGGTCCCGCCTCTCGGGGGAGGGGTATTAAGGTGATTTTTCGACGGATGGTGGGGTTCACTAGGAAACATTTAGTGGCAGTTTCCACGCCTAGGTTGGGAATGTGTTTAATGTGTTCAGTTTTATCTTTAAACATCCAAGTCCTAGGTTTGGCCAAAATGAATCTAAGTTGTTCTATATGAAATGCAGATTTAAATGAAGACAGAAAATAGATTGGAACAGAAAACAGAGAAAATAAGCTAGATTAAAGGGCCATACCTGATTCGGATGTCTAATGGAGGTTCTAATTTTTGAAGCAGTCGAGATCGCCTCTGATCTGACAGGATCGTCTCTGATCTGACAGGATCATCTGAGATCTGACGAATTCGTCAGACGAATTCGTCAGAGACCTGCAAACAGAGAGATAGATACAAAATACAAAAAATGCAGCAATACTAACAGAGGAGAACGACGTAAGATGACAATGTAGATACTAAAATGATAGTTAAGAATAGAAATTCAAGTAAATTATGGTATTCTAATGACAAATTATGATCTTATCATGCACTTAAGCTATATGGGTGAACTCCAAAATATATAACAATAAGGAATAATGATAAAACTAACTAAATTTAGAATAAAATAGCAAAGAAATATAAGGAAAAACGCAAACTCGGGCATCGATTGCCCCCAATGTTGACTACAGTCAAAATCATCTCGGATTGGGATGAGATCGTCTCGAGATTGAACGAGATCGTCTGCGACGATCTAAGCTTGCTTCGGCTGAAAATCGATGAGGTCCCTACAAGAAAACTTCAAATAACAAATTGCAAATGATGCTCCAGGGTATTCTAATGCACGCAAATATCAGATTACAGGGAAATTCAGCCAGGGGGATGCTAAGGGGAGGGCCTAAGATTAAATAGGCTTAGGAGGGAGGTTAGGAGGTTGGAGATCATCCTAATTTGGAAGATCTCCAATGGGGGAGGTCTCTAACGACGTAGACACGCTTCTGCCCGGATTAGAGATGCCATTGAAATAGAAGCTAATTATGCACAAATCAGTTTGGGACGAGATCGTCTGGACGTTCTTCTCCAGACGAAATCGTTCGATCTGAGATGATATCGTCTGATCGGCGACGATATCGTCAAACGGACAAAACAAACTCTAAAAATGGCACAAAAAATGAGGAAATGGGTAGCAGGCGGTTTGGGAGCGGTTTTGGGGTTAAAATTTGAATTTGAATTATTACTAATGTAATTTTAATTATTTACTAAAGTTTACTGCACCAATTTTAGGGTGCTACAAGATATACTTTCTTAAATGTAAAGTGCTCTTTCTCCAAATTATGATTCACTTTTGCCATCTAAAGCCATCCACATCTGAGCAATGCATCATAAGCTAGTTTTTGTATTGCTATTATTACAAAATCCAAGGTAAAGTCTTGATTTGTATTCATACTTTCTTATTTGGCGGTACACCTTTTGTTTTTATATCATATTGATATGCTCCATACAACCAAAAATTTGGGGACCATAATGATGGTGCCTCAATGTTATTCCATGTCTTTACATGTATGACATTTATGCTCAATCCTCCATCTATGATTACTTGAGTTAGCTTATGATCCAATATCTCCATGTGGACCAAATTTGGTTTTTTTCCTACTTCAATCATCAATATCATGGGGTCAATAAATTGTTCTTGCTTTATGGTGGCAATATCTTGTACTTCTACTTTCTTGGTCTTCATAATATTACCTACTGTGGCATATAGTGCACCAAGAAGATTGGACATTTTCACTTCTAATGCCATGCTTAGTACTTGTGTTGCCAAACATTCCATTGATGATTGCTTGCTTAATATCACCTCAACCTTTTTCAAGGTTTTCTCTTGGAGCAATCTTCCTTGCTTTTCTTTCTCGAGCTCTTCCTTCACCATGTCATGGGCTTCTTGCCATCACTCCTTTTCTTTGGTAGGGTTTGGGTACTGCTCAATCTTCCTAGCTTGAGCTCTTGTTACTACTAGCACTTGCTTCTCATTTTCTTGATGGTCGCTCACTTCATCAATGTCAATCAAATTGATAATTTATGTCCCATTGGTACTTGCTTTATTTGGGCAATTTGCCTTGTTGTGGTTACCTAGTCCACATCATCTACACATGTGAGTGATATTATTTTCATTTAAATTTACTCTAGTCTATGGTTTGGGGTAATTATTCATAAAAATCCCTATTCTTAGCAATTTTGATATTGTATGATTGGTTTCCCATTCAAATCATATTGTAATTTACTTTGGCATCTTGTTGATTACCTTGCCTTCCTCCCTAACGATTGTTTATATAGCCACCACTTGTTGCACCTTGTCCATTCCTTGAAGTATTTATTTTTTATCTTGTTACACCATCATGGTTTTGTGCCTTACATTCTTCAAGTTAAAAGGACAATCTGAAACCGGGTATCCTTCTACATCCCATATATTACAATATATATTTTTGGGGTAATTGGTATTTGTGTGCCCTTCAAACTTATAATATGAGCACTAAATATTTTTCAGTCATTTGCTTTACCTTTCACTTCTTTCATCATTTTATAAAATTTCTTCCTAAAATAATAGATAGCATTTTGTACCTTATCAGTGTCACTATCTGATTCTTCACTTCGACGATGTCCTACGATTCCAACCATTGTTTTCTTTGTTTTATTTTTGAATTTTTTTGTCTTCTCTAGTGCCTCTGCATATGGAAGATGGTATAGCATTCATTTTATTCTATGTTTAGGTAGTATCTTGTCAATGAACCATATTTTTACCAGTCCATTAGCAGGTGGAATCTGCATTTTATTGGTTAAATATTTTAGTCTTTTGTTATAGGTTTGGACATCTTCCTTATTTTGTTTCATGGCATAAAATTTTGTTATGATTTTAGTATTGATGGTCAAAATTCATTTATAAAATCTTCTTACATAATGTTACATTGGCCAAAGGGTTGCATACTTTCTCTCTTTAACTACCATTCTATTGCTATTCCTCACTGTGTAGTAGGAAACAATTACAACCATTCATCAGGTTGTGTCACACGATTTTCTTTTCAAATGGTGGTGCAAGTACTAATATATCTTGCTAGATCTTCTTTTATCTCTCCAATAAAGGGTGGGCATTTTCTTGCTCGCTCTGTTTTTAATATTTACCATTAGTTCCAGTTCAATTTCTTCATCACTTGATGATGGTTCTTGTGGGATTATGCCCTACTCTCTTTCTATCATTGATGGTTCAAATTGTTACTCTTTATTTGGTTATTCCCTTATAAATAGTCTTTGTCTTAGTTCTTGTGTGTTAATGCTTCATGGCCTTCTTCATAAATAAATGATATGTGGCTTTGGTCTTCATTACCAAGTGCCCACACACTAGTACCAAAATCTTATCTTATACACTCATTGGTAAACTTCTCTCCGCTTGCTTAGGTGTTACCATCCACTCTTCATTTCTTTATGCACATGTTATGTTAGCATCTTAAATTATGTGAGCATTCTCCTCTACTATTTAGTGTTGCTCCTATTGCACCTCATTCTATGTTCTTAACAACAATGTTTGGCATCTTTTCCTTTTGTTTCTCAAACTTTCATCATCCAAAGGATTCCACACTCTTTCCACTTCTAGTTGTGTAAACTCATCCCTAATTTTTACTCCTTGGTTAGATAGTCTTGCATTTCTCCTCATATATTGCTCTATAGTTCATACTTGATTTTATCATCTTCATCCTTGCAACCTTAAATATTTTATTCACCTCCTTTTTTGTCATATTTTCTACTTACTATCAACCTAGACTTATTTAGGTAATGACGTCAAATGTAGCACAACAACAAGAATTCCCAAGTATGAGGAAATGATAATTAGTGGACCAAGTAGTTGCAGATTTTAGCAAAAAATATTGTTCTTTATAGCATATTCTTGATGATGGCAACACAACTTAGATAATAACTTCTTTGTATGATGACATGCAGATATGAAAATGACCGGTGTGACATCCAATCTTTAGATGACACTCAAAATGATGGTAGTTTGGATGATGGTGAGCCTCATGACTACATGATGGCACTCTAAAGGCATGACGACATGATGGTCCTTTTGAATATCATCATCTATTATGATGGCATCAACTCTCTATGATGTCATTGGCTCCTAGATGTTTGTGACTTCTGATCCAACTGTTCTTAAAATTGCATCTGTAATATAGTCTACGTCTAAGCTCATCAACCTGCAACAATAACAATATAGGCAAAACATCCTAACATGATACCATCATCATGCATGGACATGCTTGGAGAACAAGATAGATATACTTATATTATTGGAATGATACACCATATATAAGTTATAGTTTGTGATTGTGTTCAAATTCACCAACTAACCTTACGTTGTTATAGTCTATACTTTATACTTCAAAGCATGGATTGTCATGCCTTCAAATTAAATGAAAGGGGCTTATTTAAAATATTGTTTGGGTGGTTACTATAACCAATTCTATGATATTTTCCAGCTACCAAATATTTCTAATTTTTAGCCTTAATAAACCTTAGAAAATGACATGATTTGTTAAGGTTTTACAATGGCGGTTGTATTTGCATTTCATTCTTATTTAACTATAATTCATCTAAATTTCCATTTCATTTCATTTATATTGAATTTCCATTACATTTCATGTAATTGCATTTAATATGTAGACCTTTTTACAAACACTTTTTACTTTTGTTTTGTAGAACTATTATCTACAACATTGACATGCACATCTTTGCTTGCATAAACGTCTTTGTTAGTGTGCACATATACATATGTATTTTCATATACATTATCACATAGGTTATCACGTTGCTTACCGTGCAGTTTATTGCATAGGTTCTCCTTGTGAACCTCTTTGTCATGATCGATTTCTTTAGGTGTCATTTCATACATCACTTTACACAATGAACTTGAGTCTGATGGTTAATTTTTAGCTTGTGCAAAAAAAAGTCTACCTTCAATTACACTATTATTGCATTACCTTCTTCACATATGTATGATTTTTGGATTTGATCTCCTGGATGCACTCCCTCACAATTGTCTCTATGCTTAAATTCCATCCTCCACACCTTTGGGTACATTCCCTAGCATTTGTGTTGTTGCCAAAGTCACCACTTGCTTGAACTTGTGCTCTTTTGCATGACCTTCTCCATCACACTTCATGGTTGTGCATTCCACTCTATTTGTATGAACATATTTGTTGGATTGCATTATGTCTCCTTTTTATGTGAGCACTTGTGCATATCCTTTCTATGTGTTTGCTTGTGCATCCACTTGTCTGCATAGTTGCACATCAACTTGGGCATCTGCTTCATGTGTCAGTCCTTTGTCAACATCAACAAATAATTCAATGTCTTCTTTTGTAGTTACCTCCAATATTCCCTCCTCCCAATGGAAACTACATCATTCATTGGTTGTACTATAATTATCCTGTTGTTATGTACCTTCTCGAGTGTCACAACTCCATGTCACCAACTATGATCCCACTTCGAATAGGTAATGGTGACAGAATATAGAAATGGAATACAACACGCTGCTATATAATTCCATACCACTTATATAAACAAAAGTATACAATGAGAATACATAAAATAAAAATGGATACATTGTGCACACAATATGTATCTTGCACAATGACCATCTACAATACATCATACTTTGACGAACAATCTACCAACAAGCAACTTTGGGCAACAATACACTTTGGATAACAACAACAAGCACCCTTCTATCTCTCACATAGATGCATACTTATAACAAGATTGGTAGGCAGTTGGAAACTATTAACTACCTCTAAACTACCTGTTTACATAAAATATATGGTATTAAAAACACTCTGCCACATGCAAATAATTACATCCACTTATTTACACATCAATTTGTGTGAAAGTATTTACACACTCAAGTAGACATGTCAAATCACTTGCCTAAAACTACATTGTTCATTGATTGCACTCTAATTATCACATTGTTGTCACTGAAATGTAGAAATGCAATATAACACATTACAATACATTTCCATTACAAATATATAGAGAAATTTACACAATGTAAATGACTTATAAATACATATGGATCTGTTGTGCACACAACATATATCTTGAACAACAATCATGTCCAATACATTATGGTTTGATCAAGTGACACACACAAACTTGTCTTGACCAGCATCATAGTTCAAAAAATAACTCCACCAGCAAGCACCTTGACATCCTCCACATACATGCATAATTATAGATATTATGGGACTAGTAGACCATTAGCAATTGCCCAACTACCACTATACTACCTGTGTACACTAAGACACTTAAATAACCCATAACATCACATTACATTGTTACAAACATATATTACCATGTGCATGCACAATAGTAGGTGATAATCTACCAAAAAGCAACATTGAGCAAAAATACACTTTGGCCAACAACAAGAAGCGCCCTTCTATCTCTCACATAGATGCATACTTATATTTGGAAGGTTGTTGGTAATTACCCAACTACCTCTAAACTACTTGTTTACATAAAACATTAAAAATACCTCATTACATTATGGTATTACAAACACTCTGCCAAGTACACTTTATTATAACCACTTATTTACACATTTTACCATTTTGTGTGAAGATATTTACACACTCATATAAACATGTCAAATAATCTACCTTCAACTACATCATTCATCGATTATATTGAAATTATCTCATTGTCATCACTATAATGTAGAAATGCAATAGCACATTATAATATATATCCTTTACAAATATAAAAAAAGGTATACAATGTGAATGACTTGTAAATACATATGGATATATTGTGCACATAATATGTATCTTGCACAACTATTATCTACAATACATTATGGTATGGTCAAGCGACACACACAAACTTACCTAGACCAACATAAACCAACATCATAGTTCGATAAACAACACCAAAAAATACCCTGACATCTTCCACACATATGCATACTCATAAATATTATAGGACTGATAGGCCACTAACAATTGCCCAACTACCACCATACCACCTGTGTACATTTAAACACTAAAATAACCCTAACATCACATTACATTGTTACAAACATATATTTCCATGTATATACCCAACTGACTTAACCACGGAGCGTGCACCTAGCTACTGTATTGATCTATACCATCATAAAAGCATAAAGATTCACACAAGTACATAAATTGAACAAAAACAAAGTATGTAAGGTTTCTCGTATTAATCTTTGAATGAGCTTTGATTACAAAAATGCCCTCTTAGGGTCACTTGAAAGATGATACTGATATTACAATTGCCAATGCCCTCAATAGGGTAGGCGCACTTGTAGTGCTCTATTGATTAGTCACAAACTGCCTTGGGGTGGAGCTAACCCCCTTCTTCGCGATGTGGAAGGATTATGACATAAGCTCCTCTTGCACCTGTCTCCCTACGAACAAGAAACAACAACACACGATTAAAAATATTGATAGCCTCTCGTGATGAGGCCCTTTAAGGGAATATGTATGCAAATGCCATTAAACTAGTAAAACAAGAAAGCATAAAGAAAGACTTTAAACTATTCTAATTAAATCAAGAATTATACTACAACATGAAGGACATGAATAAGCAAATGATGCATGGATCAAATATCAAGTTAGGAACAATAAAGTGCATAAAAGATCCAATATAATCCTACTTAATACAATGCATGAAACAACTAATTCCTACGGTCAGAGTTTCTCTAAAATGCAATTAAACCTTATGAAAAGACTAATATGACTAATCTATGCGGTCAAAAGCAAAGCAAGTAAGGTGATCAGTAACCTATTGCAAACCATAGCTGTGATGGGCGGTCTGCACTGTGAACCACGGCTGACAACCATGGTTTGACCTCTGATAGGTTTACCCTCAGAATTAGGGGCAGTGGGCTTGACCTCCTTGTCCAAATTGATGTTCAAGGGTCGCCTTTGTTGTCCTCTGATAGATTTGGTGGTCAAATCACTGTGAAGGGCCTTCATTTGCCCAGATTTGTGTTTCTTGATCCTCCTAGGCACCTAGGGCATCCATGGCTAATTGGTCTTTAGGTGAATAGCAAAGGGGCTCTCAAATGCACAAATTCAGTATGCAATTTGATAGGGCTTCACTGCTCTCTTGATCAATTAACTCTCTCTCTTTTCTCCCCATTTGGAGGGGGTATTTATAGCATGCCCCTAGGGCTAGGGGTGGCTTCATGGAGAAGCCAAGACCAAGAAGGGTGGTTAGGACAGTTGGGATGGAAGCCTCTGGAATATTTCATCCTTCAACTGCCTCCTTCTAGATCTCTTGGTCATTCCAACCGATTTGGCTCGGATGGAAGGCCTAACTGAACTTCAGTTAAGACCGTAGGTCACAGTTGTGGTCTAGACTATAGACCGTAGGTGTCAACCATGGTTTAGACTGGAGACCGTAGGTCTGGGCTACGGTTCAGACTGCTTAGGCCAAAATGCCTAAATTGAGTGGTTAGAACCACTGCTCTATCTTGGAGTCTATCCAAGATCCTTCATATGGTTTTGTAGCATGTCCATATGAGTAGTCGCCCTCGACATGACGTATTTTAGGTGTCTACAGATGCCCCTTTTGAGATGCATTGTGAGATCGAACAACGCTGAGCAAAAATAGACATCCTAAAATGATGTCGAAGGTTCTATGATGATCATTAGTCTGATCAACATTAGATGCCCCAGGTCCAAAAAAGGATGCGCATCCTGGAATCATTGCTTCCAACTTGGGAAGGCTTACATTTGAAAAGTCTGCACTCACCATCAGACATTCGGGTAGCTTTGGTGCTACAATAGGAGTTAGGCCTATATAACCGAAGGATGAGAGTTACAAATAAAATTTCATATTTGCTATTTACCCCAAGCAAAGGGGGAAGCTTATGATAGTTGTTAGCAATGATTCACAAGAACGAACGCAATTTTGACAAGATCAAGGGATCTACGATCTCTGGGATCTTCTATTGATTTTGATTATGACATGAAATTATGACTACCCCCTCAAGCGACGAGTCGATGAGGGTAATGACAATGTATGAAGTGACGAAATCGCTTGACCATAATGAATGATCCTGAACAACTTTAGATTCGAGCCTTTTAATGCCTTGGCTAGGCCTAGTTCAGCTTATGATTGCAACGCTTAGTAGTATTTGCACATCTCTATCCCATGGAGCAATCAGGCTACGATAGCCATCTTAGGGAGTCAAAATAATACAAATGCAATTAGACTTGTGTTGAATCATATTGTCGATGATTTGTTGAAAGATGTCATAAAAGAAATGACAATTTTACCCCAAATGTCCTTATGGTGATTTACTCATCTTGTCGGATTGCATGGATCGCAAGTCGCTGCAACCGCCAATTTTATAGGATAAATCACTGAATACGAGGCGCATTTGGTTTTTTAATTATTTGATTTTTTTGTTGAATTTTGCATTTATTTGATTGATCCTGGTGCTTTTAACATCACCAAATTTGCAATTTTGATCATTGATTTTGAATTTTTATCCAATGGGAGTCATTAATTTATCTTTTTAGACCTTCCCACGATGGGTTTTGAGTGCATTTATTGCTAGCTACGGACCGCGGGTACGGTCTATGGTTTACATTTCCAAATTTTGGGGACCGTGGGTCAGACCTGAGGGAAAAAACCCTAGTTTCAAAACCGTAGGTGTCAGCTACGGTCCGTAGAGACTAGGAGGACCTATAAATTGAATTCCCATTTGAAATTTTTCATTATTTTCTTGCAACTACTAGCAATTTGAGAGCTCTGAGAGAGAGAGAACATTCTTTGATACGGAACGCTGCCAAACTCTACCACAATTACACTCATCTATCCTGATGGTGGATCCTGATCAGCCATCGACTAGCCGGGGGTAGGGTGCGGGCAAGGTAACTCAAAACTGAGACCACACACTCAATACCAGTAAAATGAACCACACTAAGAAATGCAAAAAATTAACCTCACTAAACTGTTGGTAATGAACCCCACTAGTCTAGGTTAGCTTAGTGTTTAATTTTTATGCCTTAGTGGTCTAGGAGGGTACCCAAAATGGGTGCCGCTCCTAAACCATAGCTGGTAGCTACGGTTCCCAGTTGGCAAATTGGGAACCAAGGTTTTAGCTATGGTTCCCAATTTTCAATTGCGGTTCCCAATTTGCAAATTGGGGACCGCAAGTTTCAGTTGCGGTTTGCGATTGCTATTTTTTTTTTCTAGGTTGTCTAATTAAGAAATTTTTAATTTTCTTTAGCTCTGCTTAGCTAGATTTAGCTTACATTATGCTTTTTGCTTTTAAAAGTTAACTTCTAGAGCGTGGGAGCCTGACCTTATGAAGACTCTCCATGAGGCCTTATCGGATGACGACCGAGCGTGGTTTCGAGCCATCAGGTTTGGTTACATCATGGATCTACCCACCATTAGGGTAGATCAAGCCTATCTGACTACATTGGCCCGACGTTGGAATGCGTGGACCAACACATTCCACCTTCCTCCTGATGAGATGACCATCACTCTAGAGGATGTCTATAGGATCTTCAGGATCCCCATCGATGGTGAGGCTATCATCTCCTCTACCTCCATGACAAAGGATGTTATCTTTGATGCCATCTTCGATGACCAGAGCATCGATGCATAGGATGATGCGGACCATGGAGGGGTGCACATCGGTGACTGGTACCGTGATGATGTCTTCTCTATTCGAGAGGCCCTCTTCATGCATCTCATTATGTAGATTGTCCTTCTAGACTCCTCGAGCATGAGGATTCCCTAGAACATGTTAGCCACTACTTGGAGGGTGCTTCAGAGCTCGATAGAGGAGCCACTACTATTAGCTTGGGGGAGCACCCTATTATGCCAACTCTACAAGGAGCTATACCAGATCATAGAGCGTAGTCGTAAGGGCATCAACTGTAGTCTATTGTTATAGATCTGGGGGTGGTAGCACATCCAGATCGAGCATCCTACGGAGCTACCACTATGCATCACCACCATAGATGTCGACCATCAGTGTTACACCGCATGTTGGCCTCATGTTGAGGAGGGTATCCATAGTAGGGCTCATGCTAGGAACACTGAGCACTACATTATTAAGTTTGCATCACTTGGGTCGGGGGACATTGTCTAGTGCCCCTACATGGATTGCCCTGCATGGCTAGAGGTGGACGAGTGGCTACGATGGGCCCACCGAGATAGATGGCTTATCTAGCATAAGCTAGAGGTCCGAGAGTATCAGTTCTTCTCTCATGTCCTACGATAGTTCGGCATGGTGTAGGACATACCAGAGATGCCACTGAGGTACAGACGCCTAGCTCTAGAGAGGGATCTCCCATTGATAGTTCCTCTACCATTAGGAGATGCACCCGATGACTTCTAAGAGTTAGGGGTTGAGATAGCTGGGACCATGCCAGACTATGATGGGTGGTGGTCCTTATTCAGATGGCATGGGATAGGGCCTCTGGGTCGAGAGCCAGCTGAGGTAGAGGTAGAGGCAGATCCTGATGGGCGTAGGGTGCGCCAGTGTACTAAGGGTGGTTGGGGCATAGAGGCCACCACTGAGGATATTCTAAAGATCGACCCTAAGGAGGATGCTCCAGAGGAGGGTGAGGTCCCTCCTGACAATGTAGAGGGATGACTGTTGGCTCAGGTTGTTGACTTGCAGAGTCAGATCGGGTGGTTTCACACAGCAGCTCGAGAGAGACACTACCATCACCACTCTAGAGGTGAAGGTGGCTGACAAGGAGCGGTGCCTGACTGAGGTGCAAGACCAGGTACAGGAGCTCATGACTCGAGCTACAGATGCAGAGGCCTAGGTGTAGAGACTACAGACTACCTTAGAGTTAGCACAAGTGCAACGAACTATAGTAGAGGTAGAGTGGGATCTTGCTCGAGCATCGAGGGGGGCTATGCTACCTCCTCAGGCTACTATGGGGCCTCTTACAACACCAAAAGTAGGTACAATAGCTGCACAAGATCTGACTACTAAGGTAGAGCGACTACATGGTATGGTCATGAGGACCAATGAGATGCATGTAGCCCGACTTGCTCACATTGATCAGCTAGTCGATTACATAGAGATGCATGGGCTATAGGTTCCTGAGGATCCTTTTGCATTAGAGTCTTAGTGTACCAGGTCTAGGACCTCAGGGTAGTCTACAATGAGCTCGAGTCATAGGACTCACAGGACTGAGAGGATGCACAGGTCCTCTAGTACACACACATGAGGTCGTAGGCCAGGACTAGAGATCCAGGGTAGACATCAGGGGCCTCCAGTTAGAGGACTAGCCTATTGTAGTTACCAGTTTCCCATGTGTTGGGTGCTTTAGGCTTTGGAGGTAGGCAGGATCCACAATAGGATCCACCATAGGTGCCAGGTCAGCCAGGAGAGCAGGCTCCAGAGCATAGTGCGGAGGGAGGCGATGAGAGCTCCAATATAGGGGGAGCAGCCTAGATCTAAGTTATAGCAACTATCGACTATAGTTTTGATATATTATTTTGTGTGTAAGGTCGAGGACCTACACAGTTGTAGCCTATGGGCATTTTGTACTCCCTATGTACTCTTTTGGACACATATATATGATATGATCTTTTATGGCTCATTATGTGTACATGTTTATTTATTATTTTGATTTTATGTTTATTTGATGCACATGGATGCAAAGCTTATGTAAATGCTATGTTTATATGATGCGATGTATGGATGACATGCACTAGATAGCTATTCCACTTTATGATGATGATATGTAGTGATCTAGATGATTAGATGTGCGATATATGATGTATGTATATGGATGCAGTGATCAGTGTTTATTTTTAAACGCATATTTATTTGTGGGCATGCATTTATTTTATGTAGTTTATGGTATGCTATGCAATGTATGGTAATGCATTATGTACATAATCATAATCTAATGGAAATGAACCTGTATGCTTTAATCACTTAAAACATAAGGAATGAATGTAAACTGTGTATATCAATTTTTAAAATATGACACCATAGAATGTATAACAATCATGCAAAATAATTGATAATTCTCATTACAAGAACTTAATCAATTAATCACCCATATATGAAATGCAATGAAATGGATTGGTATAATGCTAATGAATGATTATGTCATTTTGTATATTTCTTCTTTGCTGCACTATATAGTCAGTGGTCGTCTAAACATCATTTTTGATATTCATGCGGTATCTATCCTATATGTTTGATTGTGCTTTGTAAAATGCATTCTGATGAATGAATGACTCATATTTCTGAAGTCTAATGATATTTGGTATCTTGTTGCTATTGGAGCACTTTTTGGGGTTTTCCTTGAGACTCAAACACCCTAGTAGATTTCTCCAAAAATCACATACTAACTGTACAAGGCTTATATTGGACAAGGCTTTTGCCGTGACAGACCCAACTATTCATTATCCCTGTGTGTGCATGTGAGTATTTTTAGATAGATCATAAGCATACCCCGTATGTCAGTCGGGACTCTTTCAACCCATATGTGAGATAGGGTTCCTCATACGATCGTACCATCCTTGTTTCAGATTTGATTAGACTTATACAGCTAGACAATCCTAGGTACCTAGAGCTAGCTCATCTTGCAAATTGATCAGGGCTACCCCTCCAAATGTAGGTGGGACTCTTTCAACCCATTGCTACATTTGGGGATCACCCAATAGAACTACCCCTCCGATTGCAGGTGGGACTCTTCCAACCCATTGCTGCGATCGAGGATCACTCTATGGCTTTCAAAAGGTGGACAATCTAGGGATTCAAGTTCTCACCCTTCTTACTTGCTCATATGTAGTGATAAAAATCATTGTTAGTCCACGTGTTACCATTTTCTTTGAGCAAGGGATTTTTATAGTGCTTTTGATTCACTATGTCACTTTACATTTTGAACTTGAAATTTGTACTTTTGCACTTTGTAATCTTGGGATTTAAACTTTGTGACTTTGGGATTTATAGGGGAAATTCTTGTCCTTTTTCCAAAGTACACCTTTCTAGACCGACTATTTGCAAGATAAGCAGGTCGTGAAACCCATCTCTCTAGATACCTAAGATTGCTTTCACAACTTTCATCCTCTCTCGTCTTAGCAGGATTTTATATTATTTTGCTTAGTGATGGGATTCTGATATGTTGAAGCACTATCCCAACTAATGACCTTGTCTATAACAACAAAGCAAGCTTTCTACAATATCTGAAGAACCCACTAGGTATGGCTGAGTGATGGGAAAACTTAATATACATACATATTTCTTCGCAATAGGTATCGTGTATGAATGCAATGAATTATGATAAATGCAAGGGTGCATGATTGACATACAAACGTGTGATCATTTGTAAAATTTTGATAGACGCATTACACTCTACTATGGAATGCAACGGATGAAAAATGCCTAAATGCAATATGATGATGTGAATGCATATATGAAAATGCAAACTGCAAAAGCAAATGTTTTTGGATTTTAAGCTTTACCAAATTTTTGGATTTTTATATATTTTAATTGATTTTTATAGATTTTTGAGCTTTCATATTTGACCAAACGATGAGTACATGTCCTTGGAGCTTTTAAGGATGACCAAATGGTGAGGAACTACCTTTGGAGCTTTTACTTGACCAAGCTACTCAATAGAGAGCTTGGGGCATTTTGGGATGACCGAGCGGTTGAGACAAAACCCTCAGAGCTTTTGGGTTGACCAAAGGGCTTACAGATGCCTTTGGTGCCTTTACTTGACCAAGCTTCTTAATCAGAGAGCTTGGGGCATTTTGGGATGACCGAGCGGTTGTGGACAAACCCTTAGAGCTTTTGGGTTGACCAAAGGGCTTACAGATGCCTTTGGTGCCTTTACTACACTCTCAAGCATAGAACACCTTAAGATGGATGATATTGAGAGGCTCAAGCTCTTCCACACCCTCTAGCGATGTTAGGCGATAGGTACCTAGACCAATATTTTTAGATATGATGTAAGGCCCTAGCCAATTAGCCATGAATTTGTCTCGCATATCAGGCGACAAATTTGAGTTCTGTTGGTTCTCTTTCAGCACAAGATCCCCAACTTCAAAGTCTCTCTGGTGGACTTTGACATTGTAAGCTCATTTTAAACGCTCCTGATAAACATGGAGATGCTCGAGGGCATTCACGCGATGTTCATCGAGCAACGTCAATTGATCGAGGTGAGCTTGTCATGCGGTGTCATCATCGATGAACTCTTTCAATGTGACGCGCAGCATTGGAATTTCCAACTCTAAGGGCATAATGGCCTCAGTGCCATATACTAGTGAAAATGGTATTGCCCCAATGGGCATCCGAATGCTAGTCCTGTAAGCCCATAATGCAAGGGGCAACTGTATATGCCAATCCTTGTGGTGTTCTTGCATTATCTTTTTCAAGATGGCTACCACAGTCTTGTTTGAGGCCTCAGCTTGCCCATTTGCTTGCGGATAGTATGGAGTTGCAAAACTATGTTTAATGCAGTATTTAGATGTTAAAGCCCACATAGTTTTGTTCTTAAAAGAAGTTCCATTATCCAAAATTATTTTGGATGGTATCCCAAAATGACATATGATATGCTCGAGAATAAATTCTATGATGCGAGCTCCAATGGTCATTGTAAGGGGAATGGCTTCCACCCACTTTGTAAAATACTCAGTAGCCATGATAATGAATGTATGTCGGCCTGACGATGGAGGAGAAATCTTGCCAATAAGATCTAGTCCCCACTGAGCAAATGGCCAAGCCGCCTGAATGGGTTATAAGGCCTATGATGGCAAGTGCGTAAGATTAGCATGATGTTGACATTTAACGCATTTCTTGACATACACATTGCAATCCTTCTCCATAGTGGGCCAATAATAACCCATGCGAAGGATGCATTTGATGATAGCCATGCCGCTGAAATGGCCATCGCACGTACCATCGTGAGCTTCTAAAATTGCCCAAGATGACTCTTGGGGCTCAAGACATCGAAGGAGAACTCCTTCGTAGCTGCGTCGGTACAAAATGTCTCCTATCAAGACATACTTAGTCACTTTCTATTTGAATGTGCATCTTGCGGCACATGACAATCCCTCTGGGATCATACCAAGTTTTAGGAAATCTTGGATTTGCAACATCCAACTTTGACAAGCCTCAGCTTCGACTGCTAAGATGACTTGCTCCCCCTACGTATTTAACTTTGCAAATGCAGACTGGGAAACAACCTTATGGTGAATGGTAGTACCACTCCCCGTAGGACTTGAAGAAGTCAATGACTCCCAGGGTGCCTGCTTAAGAAAGTCTTCCGCTCTACGGAACCAATCAATTGTTGGTTCCACAACAATCATGTTGACTGACTCTTTGTTATCAAAGGTTGCACGCTTCGTTGTTGGGTGTGAGAGCATTCTAACATGGATGGTAGTAAAATCGATAGATAGATTCTGAGGGATCAAGGACCCCAAAGATGCCATGGTGTCTACGAATCTATTTGATGAACGAGGGATTGCCTCAATGTCATACCATTCAAATTTAGCCAGATAAGTGGCAACAAGATCTTTGTAGGCTTTCAGTATGGGACATCGACACTGAAAGAGCCCCTTAACCTGGTTAACTATGAGCAGAGAATCACCAAAAATGTTCAATATTTTAATACCCATGGTGATGGCTGCATGGAGGCCCAAAAGTAGGGCTTCATACTCAGCATTATTGTTGGTGCACAAAAAGTCTAACTTGAATGACAAGGGCATTGGAGCTCCTTGTGGCATGAAAAACACTATTCCTGCACCACCCCCTTGCTCACACTTTGAACCATCGAAGAACAATGTCATATCAACATTATTCTCTGGTTCTTCGGGTTTGGGAGCTTCAGATATTATGAAGACCGCATCATCTAGAAGCTCAATGGTTAGAGGCCTACTGTTGGACAATGGTGCCTCAACCAGTTGATCAGCTATGACTTGTCCCTTGATGGAATTTTGGCTGATGAATTGCAAATCAAATTCTATCAATAGCATGATCCACTTTGTAGTACGTGTGTTATGATATGTCTTGCTCATCATATACTGCAAAGGATTCTATTTTGATATAACATATGTCGTATGACTTAGCATGTAATGCCATAATTTCTTGGTAGCGAACACCACTGCTAAACAAAGCTTCTCAACATATGCATATCCTGACTCATAACTCACCAAGGTGCGACTGATGTAATATACGGCTTGCTCTTTGCCTTGCACATTCTTTTGGGCTAACATGGTCCCTAATGCAAAGTTGGTTGCCGATATATAGCAGAAAAGGCTCATCTGGCCTTGGTGGAGCTAGTACTGGTGGCGTTGCCAGGTATTGCTTAATCTCAGCAAAGGCTACTTGGTAGTCCTCATCCCAATAAAATGGGACCCCCTTGTGTAGCAGTCGATTCATGGGTCGACATTTATCCGATAATTGAGTGATGAATCACTTTATAGATGCTACTTTGCCCTGAAGGCTTCTTAGTTCTTTGATATTAGTGGGAGGACGCATCTCTAGAATAGCCTTGACCTTTGTTGGGTCTACTTCGATGCCTCATTTAGAAATGATGAATCCCAAGAGTTTACCTAAAGTTACGCCAAATACGCACTTCTTAGGATTCAACCTGACATTATGCTCTATCAAGCGATCGAAGACCTTCCTTAAGACCTCTGCATGCTCTGCTCGCAGCAACGACTTAGCTAGTAAGTCATCGATATAATCTTCTAAGATTTTATGCATGTAGTCATGAAAGATATATGTCATAGCCCGCTGATATGTGGCACCAACATTTTTAAGACCGAATGGCATAACTTTGTAGCAAAATGTCCCCCATGGCGTTATAAACATGGTTTTATGTTGATCTTCGAGTTTAATCCGAATCTGATTGTATCCAAAAAAACCATCCATAAGGGAGAGCATTTCATGACCTGTAGTAGCATCTACCAGAGCATCGATATTTGGCAATGAAAATGAATCTTTGGGTGTTGCCTTATTGAGATCTCTAAAATCCATACAAATACGGACCCTTCCATCTAGCTTTCCTACGGGCACCATATTGGACACCCATTCTGGATAGTCGATGGAGATGATGAACTCTACGTCCAACAACTTTTGCAACTCGTCTTTCACCATTAAGGCTACTGTTGGATGCATTTTTCTGAGTTTTTGCTTGATTGGCTTCTTCGATAGATCTAGCGAAAGGTTATGAGTAACCAATTTTGGATCTAGACCCGACATGTCTTTGTAAGTCCAAGCAAAGAGATCAGGTCTCTCTTTCAGTAGAGGGATGATGCTATCACGCTCATCCGGAGTGAGACTCTCCCCAAATCTAACCTTCTTTGGATTGGTGGGATCTTTACTGATATCCACATCGAAGGTTTTCTCTATTGACATATGTGATCCCTCCTCAAGCTGGTGAGGCATAGGAATCAGATGGATGTCATCAATCGGGTTCACATGTTCCTCGTGGGAAGCACCCTCAGCATGATAAACATCATGAGCACAGCCTGGCACAAAATGAAATGGTTGCAGCATTTCTTCATTAGGGAAGAAATCTTTAGGCTGGACCGATGAGTCAACGTGATCCCAATCGATAGCATCCATGTTCAGATGCAATGGTTTGGATGGATCTATTGGATTGTGGAGTGGAGTGGTCAAATCAATGGAGACCATATTGATGGAATGGAATTGATCTCCGAAACCACATGGACAAAACTCTATATCTGAAGCGTAGCTTCTGTACCCAAGATCTGGTTCGGATGGTACGGGCACAAATGGATCCTCTCTATGGGATGCCCGTATAACTGGATCCTCCTGATGCACTAGCTACAAAATGGGATCTCTCAGCTCAAGGAGCTCCACGTACGTAGGTGGATGGGGAAAGAGTTCCTGATACCTCTCTTCGAGCTCTCTTCTTTCCCTCAGGCTGCGATGGAGATTAATCTCCCGATGCAAACCTACAGCTATAATAGGTGGGGGACCTCGAGGTGGAGGCCTATTACGTAAGTGATGAGGTCCCAAATAGGCCATCTCCAATGAGTCCTCATCATCACTATACAAATACAATCCATCACTTCCCCCTCCTCTAAGGGGTGATCTGCCAGATGTGGCCCCATGTATCTGATTCTACGATCGCTATCATCACTATCCAGATAAATCTGATAGAATGATCATATATATGATACTACCATATAAACTAGCACTACTTCTTCCTCAGAGCGCTCAGTGTTGGGAGGGACTTCCTCCATAACATGCTTTGATTCCCTAGGCAATAGATATTGTGGATACACAAGCCTGGAATCGGTCCTCTCATCTACATCACTATGGTCACTACCATGGATGGGCCACTCTATTGTGTCTATGCATAGTGGGAGATTAGCTGGGTGAGGCTTTAAGTAGGCCTCCTCTATTTCATCTTTATAATCACTATCGACTATGAAGTGCTCATTCATCTCTTCCACTTGTTCCATAGGCAGCAGATGGCGTATAAACGTCGGACCTAGAAAGGTCGGCTCGATTTCCTCCTCAGATTGATCATCATTTGAGGACTCATCATCTGCATCATAACTAGGTCCAATCATTTTGGAGGTGGACTCCTCTCCATCATCATCACAAAGATCTCCTAACTTGAGATTGCCTATAGTAGTGGGGTTATGCCCCTGCATACCAGTGTCATCGATAGCACTACGGATTTGGTTACCCAGGTTGCCTCTGGGGTTGTCCTCTAAGGGCCCATCATGATATGAATCGGGTGGCCCTATGGTAACAAATGATACCATCTAGTGAGTCCTCCAATAGCTGGAAGGATTAGGGTGATATGGATTAAAATCCACATCATCCCCTAGACTCAGGTACATGTGATCTAAGGATGCGATAAGCAAATCATCATGATCCTATACCTATAACCCTAACCCGAACCTATCAGTAGCTAACTGATAATGAGGTTCGAGCAGAGTCCTACGTCCTTGTTCGAAAAGACCAAGACCGTGTCCATGCCAATGATACGACTCAAAAATGTGCATGGCATATTTTGGGTTGGATAGATAGCGCACATTCATAGTGAATGGCTCATCATCATCCTCATATATGGACATTCTGGTGGGTGCTTGATCTAGCCCTACGTAGATGAAGTTTGTTTGGTTGGGTGGCTCACCCAATGACACTACAGATCCAATCAAAAATTGATGGGCATGCGGTCGGCCCATCTCTTGTGTAGTTTTTAGGATAGGTCCAAAAGTAACATTTTGCACAAGATACTCACCCAACCCTGTGCTAGCCAGATGAATGGTCACCTACGGTGTAGATGACCCTATTGAAGATGCAGGTGAAGCAGGCTGAGGTGCCTCCTCGGCTTTGTCTTGAGGTTCTTCCACATCCATGGGAGTGGGAGTCTCATTGGCGACTAGTCTGGGCATATGATCTACTTTCTCACCCAATTTTACCTTTAGCTTCTTGCCTTGCCGATGCAGTCGATTTTAGAGAAGTTGTAGTCGTATGCTCAGATCTGTGTGACACAGATGTCGATGGTTGAGCATGGGCTACTGGTTTACCTCTTGGAATCTTAACCGACGAAGCAAGTCGGATATCCAAGTGCATCGATGGGAGTACAAAACCCCCAGGCAAATCTGCTAGGTTCATGAACTTGAATGGTTCTTCATCCGAGGACACTACGTGAACCTGTCCCTCATGAATGTACTTCACGCATTGATGCAAGATAGAGGGGATGCAATGCATTTCATGAATCCAAGGCCTTTCGAGTAGAATGTTGTACTGCATGGCACCCTCTATCATGTGACACATCACAGAGATGGTCTTGAGTCCCACCTGAATAGGTAGAACAATTGTACCAACCATCGAGCATAGTGCATCGTTAAATGCTCTCAACGTAAAGGTGGTAGGCACAATGTGTGATTTGGGTAACTTGAGATGGCTCAGTGCCTTGGTCATAATTATATTGATCGAGGACCCAGTGTCGATCAAGACCCTTTTGAAAGGCATGTGGTTAACACACGTGATAATATGCAATGGTGGGTCAGCCGTAATAGTAGGAACCATCTTCACTTCATGATCATAAAATTGTATCGTGGGTTCCTGACACTATTGTACATGTCCCACAAAATTTGTAAATGCGTGCGCATCTTGGGACTGTACCTCAATGGACCTCAGAATGTCCATAAGAGTCTCCCTGTGTCTAGGGGACTGCTGAATAAGCTCATATATTGACAACTTCGTAGGAGTTATCTGCAGGTTCTGAACTAACCTACTCCTTATGGTCACCACCGGTCTAGTTGGTGGGCCTGGAATGTTCTGAGCTGGTCGTTGATCCGACATAGCTTGTATTCTAATGGGAGCACGAGGTTGATTCGGTTGATCGTACCTCCCATGTCTAGTAACAACATTGACCATGCCTACGAACCCCTGGGTAGGTGGTTCGATTCTCACTTGATTGACCTGGTCGACATTGTTATGAGGCACCTCGTGATTAGGTAGTGGATTCTTGAAAATCCCCATGTTTCTATTGTCGGGCGCCTATGGATTGCCTGGTACGACAAGCTCTCCTTTTTCTATCATGTTCTGCACAATGTGTTTGAAGGACCAACATGTCTCGATGTCATGGCCTTTCACTCTATGGAATATGTAGAATAGATCATCTTGATGCCACTTTGACTTTGGCACATTTAGATCTACTAATTTGACCTCGAGCAATCGTATGGCCTTGGCCTCGCATAGTTGATGGAAAATCAAAGTCATCGATTCCGTCAGAGGTGTGAACTGGCGAGGTGGGTGCTCTTCTCTATTTTTGCCCTTATAGTTGTTTTTGCATGTCTCATAACGCGTAGGAGGAGGTTGGGCCTGATAATTAGGCTTTTGTTGTCCCTTGTCCTCTCCTCCAAGATTTAGTACTACTTGATTCACGTGGGCCTGCTTGCCCTGTTGCTTCGTAGTACTCTTTTTAAACCCCTCTTTCCTGGTCTTGAGCTTCAAGTTGCCTTCTTGCAACTTGATGTCCTCGATCACCTTGGCTTGCGCCATAACTTCCTCGAATGTAGGGTACTACTGCAGCTGCAATAGTAGTGAGATGTGCTTGGCACAACTCTTTGTAAACATTCGGGTCAGTTTGACTGTAGGAATAGGGAATGGCAGCTTTGCCATTATTCTATGCCATCTCTTTTCATATTGCTCGATGGGCTCATCGTCGCGCTGAGCTAGCGCAGCCAAATCGGAAAGGTTGGCCTATTTCTTGATGCCAAATGAATAGCGTTCAAGAAATGCATCAGCTAACTGCTCAAAACCAGTAATACTATGTTTCTTCAGCTGGTTGAACCACTCTCAGGCCGGGCCGGAGAGTGTCGTAATGAAAGTGCGCAACAACAAGGCATCATGACTCTCTATCTGGAAACAAGCATCCAAAAAACTCGTGACATGCTCTTGGGCATCCTCATCACCCTTGAATTTTTCTAACCTGGGCATATCAAAATGCTCAGGATATGGAGGCGTAGGCACCGAGGGGTCTAGAGGTTCATTGTGTATCTTCCTCAGTGTCGGCTTTTGCATAGCCATGCCTTGCCTCTCTATTGCTTTGACCTTATCGACCAAAACCTTGTATGCCTCAGAAGACAAAAAGTCCTCCTCCCTAAGCTGACATGGAGGCGGTCTAGGAGGTAATGTCTTCTTTGAGGGAGGTGGAGGACGTGGCTCTTCCTCCTCCTCAACTCGATAACTCTCAGGATACCCCTGATCATATCCATCTACATCTACATGTTCATGCTGCCTCTGTCTAAGATCATTGAGTGACGATAGTCGCTCCTTCTGTTGGGCACTGACATGAGTACGAGCGTCTCTATGCTCCTCATGCATATCGGCTAGGGACACAACCCTCCTATGCACATGCTCTCTATGCTCCTCGAGAGGGTATAGGCCAGCCCTGGCTAGCCGATCCTCCTACTCTATGCGCTCCTTTTGAGCTAGAATACGCTCCTCGCGCATGCGCTGCTCATATAATCTCTGTCGTAGGAGCCTTTGTGCTTGAATATTTTCATCTTCAATATGTTGCCTCTCTAGGCGAGCATCATCCAATTGATCTTGGAGGAGTTGACATCTTTGCTCAGACACCAGTCTATGTGATCTGTCGATCTGGTCGACCGTGGGAGGCCTCCGATGTGTGTGCTCTATGCGAGCTACCTTATGGGTTCTGTACCCATCAAAAAAATGTGTGGATGGTGGACGTGTGACATGAGGGTGCTTAGAAGCCTCTCCATGCTCTCTAGTGATCTTGATACAACTGTCGCTATGCTCACTCGGAGCATGAGTGGGTGGAGCTGTAGGCTTGCAGCCTAGCTGCTCAAGAACACTACCTAGACCATCTAACTATCTAGACCTCCACCGCTCATGCGGTGGTGTTCCATTAGCTCCCACCTTTGATATATCAATGGTGATCTTGCATGGTGGGCCACGCATGGGAGTATGGGTGGATCTATGCTCGAAAGCGAGCCTATCCTCTTGCCCCTGGATGGGTGGATCTCTGGTCCATCTATACTCTGACTATGGAGGGTTAGAACCTCCTATGGACCTAGTACGTATGGGAACCAACTTGGTCCCCTGCACAACATATTCCTCGATCGATCCCATGGATGCGCGTGTAGTGCGGTCTCGATAATGGCTTTGGAGTAGAGCATCCTCATGCTGAGAAGCTCCATGCTCAGTCCTATGCCTAGAGGAGTGTAATGAAGCTCCTCTATCGGGGGTCCGCTCAACGGGATCTCCCCATGTCGAGTTGTCACCTCTAATGCTCGTCGAACGTCATTCGGTTCGCTCATGTGAATGAGGACTCGACACATGCTGCTGTGAACCAGTTGGGGGTTGATCATGGGCATCGGTCCTAGACCTTTGTCGATCACCCCGTGTGTTCACCATTTGTGTACCTAACGTCTAGATGTGTTTTATTATGCAAACAAGGTATACAAATGATGATTATCTCCTTTTAAATTTTTATTGTGAGCCCTAAACTGTTTGATGTTGTTTTCAGATGTGTTGTATCGGTGTTAGAAACTCTCACGTGTTTTGAAATATTGTTGGATTTTATACTCAGTTAAATTGGCTTTCACCTGTATACCCATAGCTCGACAACTTGGCGGTGAAACCCAAGTCACGTAAACCAACCTATAATGTGTGGAAGTGAAGCCCACACACGGTCAGGGGCACGAGTCCTCCCAGTTCCTCACCCATTTTCCCCCAATCAGCGTCATACCCTCCGAAGAGGAGTATATGCAAATTTTTTAGGGTACGAAAGGATCTTGGACCCGGTATGGTCTAATAACACAAGGTACGTGGGATTTGGGCCAACGGATGGAAGTTACGCCCACCGTCATTGAACCCTACTAGTGGTTGGAGATGAAGCCCAACTCACTAGCGTTTAAGTGCCAGGTGGTGTGTGTGGTTCCTTTTACTTTGCAAAAATGACAAATGCATAAAAGAGCATAATGATCATTCCTACATGATATGCATGAAAAGAAAGGAACATTTCAAATTCAGAAAGAATGCATGCTAATGTCCTATATGATATTTTGATGATGCAATTACAATGACATGGCCACTAATTGGGCCTCAAGCATGCAAACGACACACAATCTCTATCAAGGTCATTGTATTTAGGGGTGGACTGCACTCAGAGGTCCGCTATTCCCAACAATGCCTCTCTAATGAAAGGAAAATGGAAATAAACTAAGACTTGTTCATTGACTATTTTTTACTTAAGTTCCTAGTTTGCAATAGTTCGATGCTTTCTGGAAAGATACAGAGCAAAAAATTCAAAATAGATAGTGAAATTGGGGCCTACCTTAGCTCCTGCTCTGTTGCCCACTGAGTTTCCTGCTGTCTACCTTTTCCTCTGTAAACCGTAGGTCCGATCTGTGGGCTGCAGTAGTGACCGTAGGTTACAGCCATGGGCCAAAAAATAACCGTAGCTGAAAGCTACGGTTAGCACCTGAGATAAGAAACAACCAAGAAAAGTCAGAACTTAGGGCTAAAATTGTGGGGTTCCATCGTGATCACCATCTGACCTAACCATGGAGCGTGCACCTAGCTACTGTATTGATCTATACCATCATAAAAGCATAAATATTCACACAAGTACATAAATTGAACAAAAACAACGTATGTAAGGTTTCTCGTATTAATCTTTGAATGAGCTTTGATTACAAAAATGCCCTCTCAGGGTCACTTGAAAGATGATACTGATATTACAATTGCCAATGCCCTCAATAGGGTAGGCGCACTTGTAGTGCTCTATTGATTAGTCACAAACTGCCTTGGGGTGGAGCTAACCCCCTTCTTCGTGATGTGGAAGGATTATGACATAAGCTCCTCTTGTACCTGTCTCCCTACGAACAAGAAACAACAACACACGATTAAAAATATTGATAGCCTCTCGTGATGAGGCCCTTTAAGGGAATATGTATGCAAATGCCATTAAACTAGTAAAACAAGAAAGCATAAAGAAAGACTTTAAACTATTCTAATTAAATCAAGAATTATACTACAACATGAAGGACATGAATAAGCAAATGATGCATGGATCAAATATCAAGTTAGGAACAATAAAGTGCATAAAAGATCCAATATACTCCTACTTAATACAATGCATGAAACAACTAATTCCTACGGTCAGAGTTTCTCTAAAATGCAATTAAACCTTATGAAAAGACTAATATGACTAATCTATGCGGTCAAAAGCAAAGCAAGTAAGGTGATCAGTAACCTATTGCAAACCGTAGCTATGGTGGGCGGTCTGCACTGTGAACCATGGTTGACAGCCGTGGTTTGACCTCTGATAGGTTTACCCTCAGAATTAGGGGCAGTGGGCTTGACCTCCTTGTCCAAATTGATGTTCAAGGGTCGCCTTTGTTGTCCTCTGACAGATTTGGTGGTCAAATCACTGTGAAGGGCCTTCGTCTGCCCGGATTTGTGTTTCTTGATCCTCCTAGGCACCTAGGGCATCCATGGCTAATTGGTCTTTAGGTGAATAGCAAAGGGGCTCTCAAATGCACAGATTCAGTATGCAATTTGATAGGGCTTCATTGCTCTCTTGATCAATTAACTCTCTCTCTCTTCTCCCCATTTGGAGGGGTAATTTATAGCATGCCCCTAGGGCTAGGGGTGGCTTCATGGAGAAGCCAAGACCAAGAAGGGTGGTTAGGACAGTTGGGATGGAAGCCTCTGGAATCTTTCATCCTTCAACTGCCTCCTTCTAGATCTCTTGGCCGTTCCAACCGATTTGGCTCGGATGGAAGGCCTAACTGAACTTCAGTTAAGACCGTAGGTCACAGTTGTGGTCCAGACTGCAGACCGTAGGTGTCAACCATGGTTTAGACTGGAGACCGTAGGTTTGGGCTATGGTTCAGACTGCTTAGGCCAAAATGCCTAAATTGAGTGGTTAGAACCACTGCTCTATCTTGGAGTCTGTCCAAGATCCTTCATATGGTTTTGTAGCATGTCCATATGAGTAGTCGCCCTCGACATGACGCGTTTTAGGTGTCTACACCAACATTATGTGACAAACACATAATACAACTCTTACACATATCATCAACTAGTGTGTATGCATTCACACATGCATAAGCTCATATGCTTATGTGTGGCACTCATGCAAACATGTCAAATCATTAGCCTAGAGGGCAAAGTGACGACAAGTTTGATGGAGAATAACTTGTTTGGAAATATGGTTGTTAGTGGTTGAAGCGAGTTGTACATTAAACAATGCAAGTGACAGAAGTCTATTATTAATAAAACTTCAAGTTAGTATGTCCAATGGTAAGCAGTACGAGAGTCCAACATGAGCAAATGAAAGAGGGCATGTTCGACGATGTGACTAATAGGAGTCTAGCACTAGAGAAACTGCAGGTTGGTGTGTTTGATGGTGAGCGATATGGGAGTCTGACATTAGAGCAATTGTAGGTTGAAGCGAATTGTGCATAAGATGATGCATGTGATGGAAGTCTATTACTAACGAAACTTCAAGTTGGCATGTCTAATGGTGAGTGAGACAAGAGTCCAATATTGGAGCAAATGCAAGAGGGCATGTTCAACGGTGTACCTGACAAGAGTCTGACACTAGAGCAATTACAAATTGGTGTGTTCAATGGTGAGCAAGATGGGAGTTTGACATCAGAGCAATTGCAGGTTGACATATTTGATGGCATGTACTATGTAGGATGGGAGTTTGACATGGGAGCAACTATAGTGTGGTGCGTTTGATGATGCTTGTGATGGAAGTGGTATATGCGAGCAACCATTGCCTATGCTAGATCAATTAGTTTGGACAACAATCAATTTTGGCATGACACATAAGCATCCGATGATTTGTGGTGGTCGAATAGAGGATCTAGTTAGGATTGGAAAATCTATCTGACGATGTGGAAGGCTAATATGCAGATGAATAAAGCACATTGGAGGAATTCATTCCTTGCAAGATTGCATTAAATCACAATAGATTGGTACTTGGAACTCCCAGAGGGCAAGTATTAGAACTAGGAAGAGTTCCGTGAAGCCTTCTTGAATGAAATTAGGTTTTTTTGCAATGAGAATGAAGTCATTGCTAAAATTCACAGAATGGAGCAAAGTGAGATAGAGTATATTCAGTCCTACAACCGGAGATCGAATGATTTGTCATCATTTGGAGGAGGAGCCATCAGATGCATTGAAGAAGAGGTAAATTTTAGTGGGGCTTCTTCCTACGTATTGAAAGAATATTAGGGTGGTCCCTTTGAAGTCATATCAAGAGGCCTTTGAGTGGGCCATGAACATGGAAAGCCGTGATCATTAAAATGTTGGGTTCATCTTATTGAGAATGAGAGAGCATCGACTATGAGAGTGATGATTCTAAGAACAAGACCAACTTGAAGATATCAATCAAATGTTGGGCTTGAGAAGTGAGTGAAGAGAGTGACTATGAATATGGAGAGTGATAAGAGCGATGACTCTAGAAATGAGTGTGACAAAGAATGCATGTAACAAGGCCAAATTTTCACTAAAGGTATATGCAACACATTTGGACATTGTTCAAATGAGAGGTACCATCAGCGGTGCAATTTGTGATAACTGCCCAAGCAAAGGAAGATGTCGAATTAACTTGACATTGAAGGCAGACCCATTTTACAGTGCCACAGATGTCATTTTGCATTAGAAGTGCTGAAAGTCAAGATAAACTAAAGATATGCAAAGGGTTCAAGAAACCTGAGAAAAGTTAAAGCCCTAAACAGAAAGTACAAGGCACCATGAACTTAACTACATTTGAGGAGATTGAGCAGCCGTGGTGGACGTCCAAGAGTTGTGCAGCTTAGTATGTGCTAATTTTAAGTTTCAATGAGATGAATCCCAGTTTCTATTCCATTGACTTTAGGATGCTTCTTGCAATGAGTACATGCACAATTGGCCCATCTGGTGTAAAGTCTAGTATTGATTAGTATCAAGATGAATTGGTTTGTGGTGGTACTTGCACAAACTGAAAAATGGTCAACAGAATTTCCAATAGAATAATTATAAAAAATTGATTTGCTTGGTTAGACGGGTCAATATCATCCTTGAACAGCTAAAGCTTAATACCCTATTGAGAATACTACAATGCTTAGGTTTAGATGTTACATTCACCTTCTTGAATGATGCTAAGCCCTTTTAGTCCTTCAACAGCCCACTATTTGCTTCCATTAAAGGATGGTAATTAAAGCTAGAGGCTCTCTAGAATTAACCATATGTACACAATCTTATTGACTTTTGACTAAATGTCAAAGGTTAAAAATCTTGAGTTTTATTCTTTGTTCAATTTACAAAGCTATTGCTGGGTTTCCTGAGTTTGGCTTCAGCCATATTTCTCTCGTGTGTTTGTGTTTTTGGGGTGGAGGTTCCTTGAGTTGTTTTAATGCACAAATAAATTCCTTTGAATACAAATTTCTGTCTAAGACATTTAGTCAGTTCTAATGATATTTTGTTAAAGTGTATACTATTTGATTTTAGTAGTCATCTCTGCACTTGTTCAGTACTCTGTTGTCTATTAACATTGCAGAGGAATGAGCTATATTGTATCCTTATGACAACACTTTTTAAACTTTTGACAGTTGTGTTTTTTCCTCCACATCTCAGGACATGTATATGTTCAACAACTAACAAGGCATTTTCCCACATGTCATGTTCTGTCAACTAGAGAACAACTATCTTATTGGCGACATGAAAGATACGTGGAGTTTAGGAAATTAAAAAGTCTAACATTGAACTATTATGATCAAACCTTTAGAAGGACACGGAGGTATATTAAGTTTGATTACAATGGTTTCTTTTATCAGCATTCTCTCCGGTGAAGATCCAAAAAGTTGTTTCCGCTTATGCTAAAAAAAGAGGAAAAAAAAACTTGAGGTTTAATGTTTTAAAAGTAGATTAATAGTGTCTGCATTTCATAAATCTGTTAGAACAAAAATTGCTTAGTTTTTTTTTTTTTTTAATATTAAGAGATTGGGTTTTGATCAGGAATCTTCAACCTGTTACAACAACTTTACCAGGAAGATATAGTTTGAATATACATGTCCTAGAAATATAAAATTTAGAAATGCATCTCTGTTTCCCCTTTATTGGTTTAGAACAGTCAAGATTAAGTTTGTTATTTCATTTTCCTTCTAGCTATTTGATTTTGTTGACATTAATAAAATTTAAAGTCTGTTAAAATAACATATTGACAATTTTTTTAAAGCCATATATTGAGAAAGAATGAGATAACAAATAGCAATAGGGATTTCTTAAGTACAAATTTGGTTTTGTTAAGATAGTCAGTCGGTCTTATGGCTTCAGTCTTTTTAATTTGTCTTGTTTGGGATTTGTTTTGTCCTGTGTTAGGAATATGGAACAGGGGATACAAAACAGATAAGCTGAAACAATGTACATGTTTTTATAAATAACAGTGTGCTAAGAGTTGTACAAGAGAATTTTTTAACGATGAAATTTTTGTGTATTTTTTGCTTTTTCTTTTCTGTATGTTGTTTCAAATTTGTATCAGAGTGAGGTTCTCCTGTGGGGATTGATTTCAGTTTGAATTCCATTTTTCCATATTATAGAAATTTGAAGATAGAATGTTTATTTATGTTTACATGTGTTCCATTAGAATTTAATAGACTGGTAGAAAGGTTTGATGGCACCACATTCCACCTTTCGAAACTCAGGATGAGGATGTTGCTAATGGAGAAGGAACTGTTGGAGATTATGGGGGGAAAGAAGTGAAACCACCACTGGGCAAGCTGAAATTAATAAGTGGTAGAAAAGAAATGTTAGGACTCTTGCTAGCATTATTTCAAGTTACAGTGTGGTTATTCATGTAAGTGATAAAACTACTTCAAAAGATGCATGGGATCATTTGATAGGATGTATTGAGTGGCAGGATGTTAATACAAAGCTGTATCTAAGAAGGAAATTTTATCATATGAAAATGCAAGAGACACGGAGAATAGGTGATTATGTTAATGAATTTTAAATCCCTTAATGATCAACTAGAAGGATCTGGGTCAGAATTCACTGGTGAAGATGCTGTAGTGATTCTCCATGCAAGCTTGTTAGAATATTGCCAAATCTTTGTGGTAGCTTTGGGGTCATAGTCCGGTCTAACTATGTATAGGGGATGTTCAGCCCTGCTACAAGAAGTTTGAAGAAAGGATGCTGGTTTGATCGCAGAAGAATCTGCAAACATTATCTTCGTTAGAAGGAAAAGGCAAGGCAAACAAGAAAGTGGGGAGCACTTCATGAATGACCCAGAATAGGAATGATTTCTCAAAGATAAAACCTATATTTTAAGAAGAAAATGTTAGCAAATTATCCCTATTCTCACACATTTAAGAAAATGTTAGCAAATTATAAGAAAATGTTAGCAAATTATCTTTATTCTCACATATTTAAGAAAGTGTTAGCAAATTATCCTTATTCTCACATATTCAGAACAAATAATATATCAATAATATGTAAGAATCAATCCACCATATTGAATATAAAACACATTGGATATTTTATTAAAAATACATTGACTATAAGCAATGTATAAATGCAATGCTTGTTTGATACATCTTTAATATATACATATATGAGACTCTTCATATGCACATGACTCTTGATTTTCATCTTATTATACTCATTAGAGATCTAACTCTTCATATTTCTCTCTTACATCACATATTTAGATAAAGATAAAGTCTCTAATAATTACTTGTAACTCCTTACTTCTAAGCATTACATTTCACTTACATAACTCATACTTACTAACATGACACCTCACACATAACTTCACACTTATGACACATACTCACACTTAATAACTTGACACATACTATAGCTATAAATATTAAACACACCATAATCTAAATTTTTTACAAGGTACCAAATAATGTAATACCTCCAACACCCCTCGTCTTACATCATTTGGTATGAAGGTCTTTTGCCTTCATATGCTCTCATCTTCTTGATATGACTTAGATACTTGTTCTGATTCTAGTACTAATTATATTTTTTCTAGATCGATTGTTGAAGAAATTTATACCTTTTTTTGGCCATATTTGGAATTAGAGAAACATTCATCAAGAAATCCATTTAGTGTTATCCTAGTTATCATTTTTTTCATCCTATCTCATTTGTGATTGTTTATCCATATATAATTCATATTATTATTTCCTTTGTGCTAACAATATTTTTGAGAATGACTATTACCTTTTATAAATTTCATAGCAACGAAGATCCCAACATTTTTCTATATTGAGTCAATGTCTGTCACAATGTCCACATTTGTTACTTGTTTCAATTTTCCTTATATCAAAATAAATTCCATTTGTCCTTGTCCTAAAGTTCTTAGTTTCACAATTGCTTTTGTTAATCTTTGATACATTATTACCTTATCGTTTGAGGTCTTCACATTTTGGTTCTACCAAAAAAAATCTGAATTTGTATCGTTGTATCTTGTCAAAAACTTTATACCAATCTCTTTGTCACTATTATTGATATCATCACAATGTCTATTGTCACATATACTTTTTTCAAACTCTTTGTCTTCATGAACAATGTTCAAATACAACGTATGTTCTTGGAACAAGTTCTCCCGTATTTGTTGTCATGGGTCCCAAATCACAAGTATCACAACTTGCATAACAATTCTCATTTTTCTTTTTCTGAAGATCACTAGTGGCACAACATGCATCAACTGTAATAGGCTTTAAATCACTGTCACAGTAAACATCTTTCATCACAGGCTTGTTTTTCAATTCTTCATATTTTTCTTTTTCTTTTTTTTTGTTTTAAGAACATTTAAAGTGGCTATTGCCTTGTATATTGTTTCTATAAACTAACATGTATTGTAATGAAATTTTCATAATAGTCATTAGCGTCATTGAGAAGACCATGTATGTAGTGTTGAAGTATTAAAAAATCTCTATTTTTAGCTTCTTTGTGAATGGATTGTAAATATCCCATCAATTGGTTTTGACACATATTTTTCATCTTTAGTAACGCCTTAAGAGATGGATCATAAAATATTTATGGTTGACTTTTCTTTAACTATACTATCCTATGATGAAGTATAATGAATGTTTCTTTTTTTTTTGTCTTTTTCTTTATTTGCCATGTTGCATTAAATTTTTTTATAGTCTTCTCCAATCAATTCTTTTAATTCTTTGTAGAAAGCCTTTCCAAATTTAATATTTTTTCTTTTCTTCAATTTTCAATTCAGTTTTTCTTTATTCTTTCTTCAATTATTTTCTTCTTCAATTCTTCACTCATCAATTTTTTCAATTCAATCTTCAATTTCTTTCTTTAATTTCAATTGTTTTCTTCAATCTTGATCCTTCAAATTTCAATTAATTTCTTTCTCAATAATTAATTTCTTCCTTCATTTCATTTTTCTCCAACTTATTTTATTTTTTATCTTCTTATATCTCCCTTCAATCAATTTTTAATCTTTCTTAAATTCTTATTATAACTCCCTAATTGAATTTCCTTCAATTTTCTTCAATTAACATTTTTTTCTTTAATATCTTTCATTCACATTTCAATTCAATTTCTAATTCTCCCAATTCAAATTAATTCTTTCCCAAAATTCATGCCCTCATTTTTAAACCTTTATAACTCTTCCAATTTCAATTAATTTCACGCACATTCAAATAAATAAGTTGGAAATGTTTATAATACCTTAGAAGCTTCACGTTAATTTCCTTTCTAACATATTTTGCTCTATATGTAATGCTCTTATGCCTGTGTATGTTTCAAATATACCAATGTCTACATTCCTCAAGCATTGAACATTCTATAATTTCAAACTCTAGTCGCTAGAAATTCCACACTTTTGCACTCTTGGATATTCTCTCCGGACCAGCCTCCAAACGATAATATTTCCAGTACTTTCCTCTCAGGCATAGACCAACAATACCTCTTCGTTCTTTGAATGTTTCTCCCTTTTAATAATATATACTCTCCAATTTCAACCTTAGTCTCTACTAGGCTCACACTCATAAAATATCTAACTCTTCCTATTTATCTCTTACATAATAGATCTCACATATTTACTTAAAGACAAAGTCTCATGATTACTCATAACTCCTTACTTCTAAGCATAACACTTCACTCACATAATTCACACTTAACATGACACCTCACACACATAACTCCACACTTATGACACATACTCACACTTAATAACTTTACACATACTATAGACTCAAATATTAAACACACCCTGATCTAAACTATTTACAAGGTACAAACTAATGTAATACCTCCAACAAAAAATATTAAAAATAAAGGTTTGGGATTGTGGAGGCAATCTAAAGAAGTATTACCCAAAACTAAGTTTTGAAAAGAACATGGATGAAGCAACTATTGTGTTCTCCTCTAATGGAACGGATTTATTTGAATTCATTGTGACGACAACATCATCCACAATAATATCAAAATGTTGGTACTCAAAATTTCAAGCAACTCAACACATGACACATGAAAGGATGTATTTTGTGAATTTTGAGGAAATTCGAAAGGCATAAATGCAACCCTTGGAAATGGTGGTAAGTTGGATATTGTTGGCAACCCTTGGAATTATTGTGTCATTTAAGTTCTATGAGTGATAGGTAATAGTATGACCATGGTATATTAGTATAGTACCATGCATTAGCATCAATCTCAATAGGTTGAGTGATGCCTAGCATGGCTAGCACTGGCACTATACAAAGACACTTCTTTAGTTCTTCAAATGTCTATTGTTGGATGGTCATAAAATGTCAATTGTTGGATGGTCATAAAATGTCTATTGTTGGATGGTCAACTTGAAGATTGATTTATAGCATATGTGTTGGTTGAAGGTTTAGGATGCATGAAAGAATCTAAAGATAAATTAACTATAGATGTTGTCTAAACCCTAAAATTTGAGTTAAGTTAGGTTGTTGGGGATAGGTCATTCTTGGACTGGTCTTTTTTGGCCCTACATGTATGGCATGGTGGTCAATGATGCAGCCTAGGTATTTAATTTTTAAGATGCCAAGGGTCCATTTGGCAATGTTTGCTTGCAACTTGTGTTGGTGCAAGGTATCCAAAACTTTCCACACATGTTCAATGTACTCCTCCCATACCTTAGTGTAGATGAGAGTGTCATCTATGTAGACAATGAGAAGAAATTTGTGAAGTATCTTAGAATGTTATTCATTAGGCACATAAATTTGGTTGGTATATTGGTCAAACCAAAAGGTATAATCAACTACTCAAATAACCCCTCAATCTCAAAAATTATCTTCCAAATGACTTTATGGTTGATTAGAAACTAAGTGGTTACTTGACTTGAGGCTGATTTTGGTGAAGTAGTGTCCTCTTGGAGCTAGTCCAAAAGATCATGTATATGGAGTATTGCAATTTTTTCTTCACATATTATTTAGGACATAATAGTCCATGCATAGGTGCCAAGTACCATCCTTCTTTAGTGGTAGCACGATGGGACTCCCATGTGGAGATAAGATGGGGTGGATCCTCCCTTGGTTGATCAAATATTATCTTTGATGCCAAATTTCATCATTCTCCTAAAATAAACAATGGTAGGGAGGATTGTTAGACAATGGTCAACCTAGGACTAGCTCAATTTGGTTTTTCATATCATAGTGATGAGAGACATCCTATCGTTTTGAAAAAGTTTAGAATAGGCTTGAAGTAGTGTGTTGATTTGGTGGGAAAATTTTGAAGTAATTGAACTATTCACTACAAGAGAAAGATTATTGTAGAGGGTGGCCTTTAGACAAAATATGAATAGCACCAATATTTGAGCATAAGAAATATATTTTTTACTGGAAACAAGAGTTATCTTTTTATTGGGAAGACACTTTAGAATATGATAGATTATGTTCTTGACATGTACATACCATTGCTAAGGATAGTCTTGGTAGGTCACTTTGCATTCAAAGAGTTAAGGTATTCCTTTTAGGATATCACAATCTCCTATAGTGAGATGTCACAGGTGACATTATTGCAAAGTTTCTTAAATATGCTTGATATTGTGCTTGAGGTGGTGTCATATTAGAATTGGCTTCTACATTTTCTCTCTCCTCTAGATTGGTGTTGACTATTATTTCTCTTGAGAGCTATGACTTTGTTGTAGTTGTGGATTAGGCTAAACTTGAATAAGTTCACCCCCAACTCCTAAACTTGCAAATTCAAAGCATTATTCTCCTATTTCAATCACGTGGTATAGGCTTGATACCTTACCCACGGGAAGCCATAATGTTGTAAATTTTGTTCGATCTCTGAGAGCCCAGTATGGACTTCAACTTGTCACTTCTTTGATTCTGCAAGTTGTTGATCTCTTGTTGTGATTAACTAATCACAATGGGATACCTCTTGGTTTTTGGCTTCAAGAGCCCGTTCCCTATCTCACATTTAGATTTAAATAGCCTGATTAGTTCATTTTGTTCTTCATGTTGCTTCTTCAACAACTCCACTTCTTGCTACATTTTTAACATTTTTGCTTTTCTTCCTTCTTCACATGTCAAATTTGCTCCTCTAATTCATTCAGTTGAACAAGTTGTTGTTCAGTATATAATTTCAAAATGTTATCCATCTCGTGTAATGTCTTCAATCCAGTAAACAACCACTATATCAAGTATACCAAGTAATTCATTTTGGCACACATAGACTCCAACTTTGGTGTCAGTTTCACCTTATTTACTATCTCAAATACAAGATAAGTATTAAAACTATCCTTGCCAATATGGACTTGGGATTGGTGATGATATAGGACTGTAGTTCCTTTTGGTAGATCCTTCACTTCAATCATGGTATACACACAACTACCCTCACCAAGTTCCCATGGCTAAAATCGATGTAACTCAAAAAAATTCCTTATCCTTTCCTCATCTTGGATCCAACTGATCAATCTACCCAATTTTAGATCTACCCTCACTTGACATAGTATTTATTCTCCTAGGGAACTGACTCAAAATTTGCTATGTATCCTATCAATCATACCACTCAATTTCTCAAAAACATTGTTGACCTACTCATTGATTCTTGCACCCAATACCAATGGTTGTCTCAACTTTAGCACTTCGATGCACATGTGCTCACTTGCATCACTATCTACCCTAGGTTCATCATTGACTTATGTGGTGCTCTTCTCTTTGTCTTCACCACTATATTCTCCCTTTTTGTCCTTTCCCTTGTTGTCCTTTATGTTTTCTTGCAACTATGGTTGTAGTTGTATGCTTGGATGACTGTATGCTTCAACCATTTCATAATCTCTTGTTGCTTTGCTTTTTGGTATTCCTATAGCAAAATAGGTACTAAAGCAACATCTTTGTCCTTGTCCTTTGGTTTAGTACCAAGGTCTATGTCATAGTAGTGATAGAAGTAGTTTTGATGGGCTTCTTGTCATCCAATGGAAGGGAATTGCACTACTTCGCTTCTTCTACAAACTGTCGTAGTGGTGCGGTAGCAAAATACTCCTACTAAAACATTAAACTTTCTACTTGCATGCCACATCCGTACATATCTAGTGTCCCCAAGTCATCTCTGACTCCTAGTGGCCTCTCAATTCCTTCTAGAGATGATGTATTCATCACATCCAAAGCTTCATCTACATCATTTGACTTGTTCACCACTATGGTTTTTAGATACACTACTTCTTGCACATATTCCTCTCTTCTCTTATGTTGCATTGTGTCCATTGTCTCCATATCTTGCACAACTTCCGATTGTTGTGGTTTTTGTGCTACTCTTACAGTATCCTTTGGAGCCTATCTCCAGGTACATCCAATAGAAACTATCATGCCTACTTACATAGGTTGGTTTCTTGAAGGTTCAAGTATGGTGTCTAAACCTTATTTGTCTTTGGTGACTCGTTGCACTCTGGTTCATGCAACTTCACTAGTCAGCACAATAATATATGTTTATCCCTAAAAGTGATAATTTTAGGTTGCCACAATACAAATTTTGTCTGCACCCTATCTTGACTATGCAACGCATCCACTTTATCCACCAACTATACCATTTGTATTGATAACTATTGTTTATGATGGTCCATTTTTAGGCAAGCAAATTGACAAGTCTACATAGTCAATAAATAAGTGTGTTGGAAGTCAAGTACATGCACATTAAATAGTATTGTTATAGTTGATGTTATCAAGTTGGGATGTAATATTGTATGTGACAATGTGTAATGTTAAGTGAAGGTAGGTATAAGTCATTAGTCATAAAGTGAGTCATGAAATAAAATATAAATGTAATTCAAATGCATATCAAATATAATTTAAGAAAATGATGAGGTTTTGGGTAGTTAGTAAGTTGGAGGATGCAACTATCTCCTTAGTTGTACAAATAAAACCCGTCCTTGATTCATTAGTGTTGTTCGTATAGAAGGATATGTTTGTATGGCATGTGTATTAGAGGTTGGCATGGTACTAAGGTTTGGTATTGATATTGTTGTAGGTTAGCATTGTACATGAAGTTGGCTGCAACCAGACAAGTAACTATGAGATACTTGTGCCAAGCCATCTGAACTAATATGTTGGGCCATATGTTGTGTCGGGTGAATTGAGTGTTGTTTTTTATAGTATTAGTGCTATGTTGAGCCATATGAATACTTTTTCAAGTTCATCTAAGCATTGTGTTGGGTCATTTGAGTGTTGTGTCAAGTTGTTTGAATGTTACGTTAGGTTGTTTAAAATATTATGTTGGGTCATCTTAACTACTATGCTAGGTCGAGTTCTATGTTGGGAAGCCTATACTATTGTGCTAGGTCATTTGATATATGTTGTGTTTATAGTGTATGCATTGTAATTGTAAATTATTCACATTATATATTTTGTTCATTTAAGTGGTAGTGGATTTCTATTGCAGTGAGTTTTCTATTTTTACATTTTGGTGTCATTGCCTGTTTGAAGTTGGGTCATCCATTTCTACATTTTGGTGCCATTGCCTATTTGAAGTTGGGTCAACCTTATTGATATAGAGTTGTAATAATAAAATCATACGAGAAGGTTCACAACAATGATAATGGAATAATTATAATGTAGTTGACACTGCAAATGAAGATGTAAACTTGTTTGTTGATACTGACAAAGGGTTGACACATGAAGCAGACATGCAAGTGGATACGCAACTAGACATGTAAGTAGATATGCATGGATATGCGCAAAGGTTTATGCAAGAAGAGTTATGTGACAATGATGGAGAGTTGCATGTCAGGGATGGTGATTATTCCAACATTTGGAGGAACAATTTGATATGATAGATTCAATAGTCAACCCTAATTGCAATTAGTAATATATCCCATTTATATGGAAATTTTTTGACAAATTCACTTGTATGGCAAACACATAAATGGTGGTTCACTCATTCCACTCAAACAAAATTCACTTGAATGATAACTCCACTTGTATGGCAACCTTTGTCAACAAGACTTGTACCACACTTCTCGTTGGCACTTCTCGTATGGCTACTTCTCTTGTATGGTACTCCTTGAAAACACTCCTCGTACAAATGGTATTCCTCATATGTAAACTCTGGATTGCAACTTTACTTCAATATTGCACATAAAACTTAGAAAGAACACCTACAGATCTACCTTGTTATAGTAATGATATCACACACAATCACATAGATAAAGGATGAAATATATAGTATCGCATTCACTCTTGCATATATGACATTTGCATTACATATATAAAACAATGCTTGTATGGAATATCTCCTTCCTTGCCAATGACACCAACCACACACTTTGACCTTCAACAACAATTCCTCCAATGTATGAAAGATGAGTCTTATTTGTACAACTAAATGGTAGTTGCAACCTCCAACTACTTGAAACCTCATCATTTTCTTAAATTACATTTGATATGCATTTGAATTAATTTTACATTTCATTTGATGACTTGTCTCTACATAAATAATATTTCACTAAACATTACACATTATCACATATAATATTACATCATAATTTTATAACTTTATTTTATGTATGCACATTTGTCAAACATTTTGCATACGAACTGTAAATAACATAAAATGACAAAACTTATTTACTAATTATATAGACATAAATTTTCCTACCTACAAATTTCAGCAATATATATTTACATGTTAGGGTTGGAGAGTTGTATGTTGACGATAGAGAGTTACTTGACAATGATAGAGAGTTGCATGTTGACAATGGTGAATTATATGATAACTATGTAGAGTTACCTGACAATAATGGAGAGTCACATGATGGCAAGTTACGCAATGATGAGATATTATATGATAATGAAGCATGTATGGTACTAAAGCAATTGCAAGTTGAGGTGTTTGATGGTGAGTGAGACAAAAGTTCAAAATTGGTGTAAATACAAGATGGTGTGTCCAACAATGTGAGAGATGAAGTCTGACATTAGAGCAATTATAGATTGATGTGCTTGATGGTGAGCATGATGAGTCTAACATTAGAGCAATTGTAGGTTGGTATATTTCATGGTGTGCAGGTCAAGAGTCCAAAATCAGAGCAATTACGGTGTGGTCCACTTGATGTTGTGCATGAAGGAGAGATATCTAAACAACCACTGCCAACTTCAAGTTAAATTATCACCACAAAGACCATTGTTGGCATATCATGTAAGGGTCTAATATTTTATGGTGAGGAAATAGAGGACCTAATAAAGCATTGGAAAATCTACCTCATGATGTGAAAAGTGAATGGATAGAATAATACTAAATATTGGAGGAGGTTATTCCTTACAACATTTCATGGAATCACAATGGGTTGGTACATGAGATTTCCAAAGGGTTAGTACCAAACTTGGGAAAAGTTACACAAAGCATTCATGAAGGAATTTTTACTATTTCACAATGACAATGAGGTCATTGCTAAAATAAATAGAATGAAATATGTGATAACGAGTTTGTTTGTTCATGCAACGGGAGGTTGAGTGGGTTATTTACCCATCTGTAGGAAGATCCATTAGATGCATTGAAGAAGAGGTGGTTCATGGAGGGACTTCTTCATAAGTACAAGAAGAAGATCAAGGTGGTCCCTCCAACATCATATCAAGAGGCCTTGGAGTGGACCTTGAACTTGGAAACTAATGTAAAAACATCCTTAAAGTGCTAGGGTCATGTTAATGTGAACGAAAATGAATCTGAAGATGAAAGTGACTTTGATGTTGAGAGTGACTCAGAGTGAGAGTTATGAGAATGAGAATAGTTTATCATCTAATTATTGGGATCAATAAAGTAGTGACTTAAAATAAAAGAACAATGAATCCAAGGAAAATTGTGACTCAAAGAGTGCAAGATCATTGCTATAGGAATATGCAGCACAAACGGATATTATACCAAGGGGTAATGCCATCAATGATGCAATATGTGACAACCACAAAAAAACTAGAAGATGTCGAATTATGTATGATAAGATCCATTGTGTAATGTTGATGATTCCATTTGTGGGGGCACTTTGCATGTGGCTATCAAAATGTTGTAAGTCTATATGACCAATGATGCATAGAGATTTTAAATATATGGAGAAGAGTCATAGCCCTAGTCAAGAAGCGGAGGAGGTGAACTTGATGAACTAGGCTTTAATAGAGGAAGTGAACTTGATGAACCTAATTACAATTGAGAAGATGAACTTGATTACAATCAAAGAAGTAGACATTGAGAAGATAGTTGAAGTTGTGCAAGAAGATAAGGTTTCATAAGTGGTTGATGCAGACGATAATATAAGAGATGCAAACGATGAATTGAGTGATGCATATGGTGAAGAGAGAGATTGTAAACTTACCTTCTTCATCATCATCCTCTCTTCTCCATGTTCCCTCTCTCACACTCATCCTCCACAAGTGCAACCCCTTCCTAGTTTCATCCATCCCCTCACATAGCACCCAGGTAAATAATTAATTAATTAATTAAAGTTACTGCCACCCCATGTCCCTCTCTTAATAGTTTATAAAATTAACCCCCCTCCCCACCATCTCACATCCCTTGCATAATAATTTATATCAACTAGTATAAAATTATATTATATAATATAAAAATATATATAAGTGGTAATATAAATTATATTAATATAATAACTAATTCAGGGAATTTTATCAAAAAAGCTTATGAGAAATCCGATATCAAATTACCGTGGTTCAAACCAGATGTTTCTCTTTATTTGAGAGTGGAAACTTCTAGGATTTCTGAAAAGCTCCTAGAAGACGAAATAAAACCACCAACTCCAGAGACTGAAAAAACTCCAGAAGAAAATGAAGCAACTCCAGAAATTAAAACCCAATTGATAAGAGAGGAGATTAACAAGATAAGAGAGGAGGGGGATTTAAAACGACCAAAAAAAGCAAAAAGTGAGATTAAAGGAGAGTGGAAAGCTTCTTTTGCAGTGTCTCTAATAGATTATCTACGTAAAGAAGACAATGATGTTTTTATTCCTTTGTGTAATATTGCTCTCTCTATATCAATTCCATGTAAATGAACTGATGAAATCATTGGGAAAATTTGCGCCTACTTTCATTTTCCGAGAACATACTACAAAAAACGATAAGAAATAAAAAAAACAATAAGAAATCAAAAAACGATAAGAAATTGAAAAACGATAATAGTATTTGTAGATTGGAGAGGATGAAGGTTAATGATAAATAAGAGTCCAAGTCCAGAAATACGAGCTTGGGCTAAACATATATGTATGTCTACTCATAAAGCACGAAGAGTAATATATATATATATATATATATATATATAATTTGATGTTAATATCCTATAAATTTTTTGAGAATGAATAATGCTCAAGTACCAGCAATGGTGGAATTATTATAGTTAGCACATAATCAAGTGTAGAACGAAGCAAAAAAGGCATATGGTGTTTTGCAAATTGGTATAACTCAAATAAAGCTAGATATGGGATAAAGTATGGAACAAATATATGAAATGTGCAACAAGACACAAGAAGGTATCAAAAATTTTGAAGTCGTTATTCAAGCATTGGTTTCTAAAAGCATATCCTTAGGAATAAGCTCTCCAGTTACATAAACTTCAAGACCAAATCCTAACTAGATTCCAGAAAGCATATTTATTCATACTCCACAACAATCAAATCAACATTCTAATATATATAAGAAAGATGTTATTAAAGTAGAATCCCTCCATTTTGAAGAAGAAGCACAAAAGTAAATACCTGGTGGCATGAAAAGACATAAAGGCCTACACAAACATGGGCAAGATTCCACGCAAATTTTAATAAATGATTTGAATCACCAAAGACCATTTTTCTTTTTTGCTTGAAAAAAGGGGGTTGTACTTGGGTCCCCCACCATTGAAAATTCATGACTCTCTTATTTAGAGCTTGAGAGGTTACAAAAATCTTCAAAACTCATCTCAATTGAGTTTCTATAGCTAGATATCTACATATTTTTTCATAAAAAAATTGAATTCTTGATTTTCATTTTCTGGATCTTCTTCAATTTTCTTTGTAAATACAAATATTCCAGAATTAAACATCCATCTTCTTGATATTTTCTACAACCTTCCTAATACCAAAACTCCACCTCAACTATTTACGCACTACATCTTAGTAGAGTAGTATTTCCAAAATTTTACTTTATCATAGTTTGCTTTACTAGCTATGGACTATTAGTTTCCATCCTGAAGCATAAGTGCAACCACAAGAACTATAATAAATAGTTTAGCAATCTTAAAAAGTTGAATTTTAATGATTATTTTTTATCAAGGGATATATGCATAATAACTAAACTATGGGTCATTATATAATACAAGCATAATTCATTTTAATCCTAAATAACCAATTAAAAAAACATTTTATCATTTTAATGAGTTATGAAATGAATCTCATGCATATCATAAAGATATTTTAACAAATCATAGTGGTATTATTTTAATAAGAAATTTAGCAGTAGAAAAAATTCTAAAGTTCCAATATATACATTGTTCCATAATCCAACCAACAACTCAAATAATCCATTCAACCATGAAGTCCATTTGATATCATCTTCTTCTACTTTAGCATACAAAACTTCTACTCGCTTCATGAATCATAGTCCACTTTACCAAATTTGTATTTTTAGTTTCCTCAAATGCATTGATCTATAAATGGATCCTCTAAAACACTTGTAATTCTCTGGAACATTATTTTGAATTTGCTCCTTTCAATTTTTTCTTATCAGCTTTAGCTAAACTTATTACTTCCTTTTACCATGAAAAAGAGAATTTAACTTATGATACTCTATTAAAACCCCTCTATTGGATAGCCTATTTACACATTTGTCCCTTCCCTTAATGTATGTGTAAACCTAATTTCTTCAAACTCTATAGCAAGGTCTTGTATTTCCACAATGATCTCTTGTATATTCCATGGAGCCTTTGCTTTTCTCAAAATTGCATTTATTATTATTAATGAATCATCTTCCATCCATACTCTATTCCATTTCATTTGTCTACATATTTCTAATACTTTTAAAGTGACACAAGCTTCAACTTCATTATTTATCTTAAATCCACTACTGAATGCATAATGTGACAAAATATCACCCTTATTATTTTTTAGTATTCCTTCTCCTCTTGTTGGTCTAATATTTCCTTTAGAAGCTCCATCAAAATTCAATTTGACCAACTCTGCTTTCGATGGTTTTCACTTTATATTTTTTGCCTTCCTTTTGTTTCTCTTGTACCCACCATCATAATTCCAATTGACGTCTTGACAATGACTCCATTTATTAAGGCTATTTGCTTCAAGATTAGGAATTGAGTGAGTTGATAGGGTTGGTTTAGACTCCTCTATGGCTAAAGAAATATTTATTTGCATTAGCTCTAAACTCCTTTTCTTTCCTTTAAATACTCTTTTGTTTCTTTCTAACCATACAATCCAAATTTTTTATCTTTCAATGTATCCTAGATTGTCTATAATGTTTCACTTTTAAAATTGCTTTACCATTTCTTTAACCATTCTTCAATTCTACCATTCATCACCATGTATTTACCAAACATATTAAGAATCTATTGACATAGTTTCTATACTATTAAGTAGTGTCCCAAGAGATGTTTTATACTCTCCTCCTCATTTTTACATAGAATAAATTATGAGGGGCCATAAAAATCACTTTTCATTAGGTTATCCCATGATAAAAAATTTCTATGACCTACTAGCCATACAAACATTTTGACTTTTGGAATGCTCGGGCTATCCTAAATATCTCTCCATATTCTTGTAGTATTCCTATTTTTTTGGTGTTTTACACTATATCTACTTCTTTTTGTTTATTCTCCTAAGCTTCAACTCCCAAATTAGCTTATCCTTGACTCCCCTCAAAATAATCAATGTTGTTATCTTTCTACTCAACTATCTCCTAACAACAATATTATGTGTACTTGTAATAAAATCTTCTTTCCATTTGTATCTCCATTCCTGATCCTTGCACATGATATTTGAAACCCTATCACCATGTTTATCTTGAAGTAACCACCAGAGACCAATTATCAATCAATTGACTTGAATAAAACAACAAAGGTTGGTGGATAAACACACTTTTGAATTTGAGTCACTATCAACATTAGCCACTAACATAATAGGTGATCAATTAGTTCAATGTTATGTGGATGGATTGAAACCTAAAATAAAATATGAACTTCTAGTTAGGGATGATTTGACCCTACCCCTAGCTATCAATTTACCTCAAAAGTGCAAAAATAAGATCAAAAGAATCAACATACATGTTTTCAAGTTGTCCATGACGTAAGAAATGAAAATACAATAGAATCAACAAGATATAAACCTCTACATTAACAAAAACCTAAATACAATAAATATCAACTAATCAAAGGGAAGAAAGAGCCCCCTAAACCACCAAATTCTAAAGATTAAAAAAAATGTTATAATTGTGAAGGAAGAAAATCTAAAGAGCAAAATTGGGGTGCAAGCAGTATTAGTAGTGAGAATATATTTGAGGCAAAAGGATAACCTCTGCTAGAACCAAACAAGCCTACAATCTCCATAGTTGCATTAACAAGAATTCATTATCTATAAACCTTCACAATAATCAACAAGTTATGGTCTTAATTGACTCAAGCAGTACATATAATTTTATCGATTTTGTTGTTTCTAAGTGACTTAACTTATTCATCTATCCAACAAAGGATTCAACATGGATATTTTAGAAGGTAATCATCTAACTTCCCAATAAAAATACCACAAAATGGATCTAAGTATGAATGATTACAAATACCAAAATAACTTCAGTGCTATGCCATTAAGAGGGTTGGCTATAGTGCTTGGAGAAAAATGGTTAACTCATCTAGGAATTTTCAAATGCAATCTCAATTAAATTCAAATGGCATGGCTAATTAAAAGGATTTCATGCTCCTCCTTCATGGTGGGTGTCTTTATACAAAATGAAAAATATGATAAAAAAAATGAGCATCTATAGTTATTGCTTGATGTTTTACCATTGACCTTACCCACAAAATATGTATGAGATAATGGATAAAATCATCAATATATGTGCTATGGTATTCTAGGATCTACCTTTAAGAATACCTCTCAAATAAGATATCAAGCATGTTATTGAAATTGAACTAGATGCACCTCTAGTTAATATATAATTTTATATTTATCCACATCACCATAGAATTGACAATCAAACAAGTTCAAAATAAATATGCATCTTATCATATATGTATTTATTTTAGTTTCTAAAAAAAAAAATCAAAAATCAATTTCTTATTCCATTTATCAATAAAATGCTAGATGTACTACATGGTGCTAAATATTTTACTAAACTAGACATAAAACTAGGATATTACCAAATACAAATCAAGATAGAAGAGATCCTAAAAACAACATTTAGAACTCATGAAGGCCATGTTAGGGTAAAATAGGTAGTATATTGCATTATACTACATGTATTATTACATCTACTTTCTACCATAGGAGATATTTATCGTTGTATAAATCACCTCCTAGATTAACTTAGGTTAATAACTAAAATATCCTGAGATATTTTAGTCGCTTATTAGGCATATTCTATTTTCAATGTTGTTAGCACATCCTACGCTAACTTTTTTAGAGTTACTATTATGTAACCTATATATTGGGTTTGATAATTCATTTCAAGCCTAATGTCTGCATCAATAATATTTGATTTATTTTAGATTTGAGTAATCTCCTACTTACATTGGTATCATTCTCTAGGTGGGTAAGGCGAGCAACGCTCATTCCATTTGACCTGGACTACAGCATTGGTCTAGAGTTTCTTGTTGGATGCTATTTGTTATACGCTGGTTGCTGACCTATCCTTCACGGAATGACCAACCTGCTCAATCGATCAACTAAAGTGATTAACATTTTGGCCACCGCGATAAGCCAACAAGGTCCGATGCGATCAATCGGCCAGCATCGACGCGATTAGTCGATAAGGCCGACGCGACCAGGCCGACGCGATCGATCGACCAGGGCCGATGCGGTCCCATGGCCTGCGTCGATGCGATCAACTGACCAGGACCGCGATCGATAGTGATTAGTTGTCGATCGGCCCCGTGGTTAATACCTTGAGGCGCAATTGCTTCAACTCTCATGCAGGCGAGGGCTCACATAGCCATGTGGGCCCAGGATCCATGTGGCGCATGCTCGGGAGAGCAAAGAGGGTAGGAGCGCCCTCCCCCTCCTAGCACAACATGTGAATGACCTTGATATTCAAGAGGGCAAGAAGCCCTCCGATCTCTAAAATTAGACCTATCACTAGCTGCCATCTAGCAAGATTTATGATCAGCATGCACCCTAAGGTGCCACCTAGACCACTCATGAGATGAAATGCGACACGCAAGAGGACTGATGCAAACTCGACACATGGCAAATAGCCATTGGACGACACGATTCTGACTTGAACTCTGACTGGACCGACTAACCCACCCCTAGCGCCACGTGGTGGCATCCAAAAGGTTGGGCGACTCTTACCGATTTCTCGAAGGTAATCGATGTTGCTAAGGCACACCACGACTTATAAATCGCATTGCATCCCATTTTGGGATGCATGTGGGATAAAATCCCACAATGCGATTAGCGCATCATGGCCACCATAAATAGTCGTCGCGCTGAGGAGTTGCCAAACCGATCGGTGGCTCGGTTGGCTCGAGTGGCCAACTAGTAGTGCGTAGAACCCAGATCGATTCCCCCGTGTGTCCAAACTAAAGGTTTTTTTTGGAATTCCAAGTTTTTCAAGCATTTTAAATTTTTTCTAAAGTTTTTTTTGAACTAAAATATTATTTTTTTTATAATTTTCTTTTAAATTGGCATAAAATGTTCAATTTTTAGTCAAATTGGATGATTTTTTTTCCAATTTTTCCTAAATTATAGAAAGTTCATCTTAAACATATATTTTTATGCTTTATCAAACTTAGAAAACTAGAAATCCAAAAAAAAATTAGCCTTCAAAGTTCCCAAAATCAAATTATGTTTTTCTCTTAATTGGAGACAAAAGGAACATAGGAACCTCTTTTTGGCAAATTTTAAAAACCTGCTTCAACAATTTTTTTTGCAATAAACTCCTCATAAGTTCTATAGTTTTCTTCATTCATTTTTGGAGATAAACTCAAAATTTTTAATGCAAAACACAAAGCATGCCATGATTGAGGAAGCATAAAGGTCATCTCATTTTTCTCAAAACCACAAATTTTGCTTTTGTTCTCTCCTTCAAGAAAGGAGACATAAAAACATAAAATAGCAAATTTTTTTGTTGTAAACTTGAGATCCATAAAAAAAAAAAAACCTATTTTTTTTGCTCCTCATGCTAAATTGTTGAAGACAAAAACCAAAGTCGTGTGTCGACTAGTCTGGAAGTCTTTCAAATGCGGGTTGTGTGTCAACTTGTCTTGAAAGGAGTGCTCAAAAATTTCTCAATTTTGTAAACATTAAGGGGGGATAGAAATCATTTTTTTATTCTATTATTTGCAAAATTGTAAAGATAAAGGGGGGATTTTCCAAAAGCAAGAAAGGTGCAATCTCGATTATACTCGACACCTTTCTCAAAAATTGACTATACTAGGTGCATTTTCGGTTGAATCCGACGTCTATATTGATAATAATGTGGGTTGCTCTCATGTTTTGATTATTGCACTAACACACATGTTTTTTGTGTGCAATTAAACAATCAGATATAACATTGGCAAAAGCATTTCTCAAAACCCATATTTCACTCCAAAACATGCTACACTTTGCACAGGTTGAACATAAGTCAATTTTTTTTACCCTTTCAAAAGGTCAAAATCCAAAAACACCTTGATTATCTCTCTTTGTTTGGCTTAATTTCCTCAAAATTTTCATCCTTATTGAAGGGTGTTAAGGCAGGTGCCATTAAATATCCTAGAGAGCACAATCAGAAGTCTATCAACCTACCCCTTTAATTTGCTCTATCTTGTTTGGCTTAATTTCCTCAAACTTATCATCCCTTGCTAAGGGTGTTAAGGTAGGTGCCATTAAATATCTTATAGAAGTAAATTAAACATCTTCCATATACTCTTTTGAGGGTATAGTGCAAGATACAACCATCTTAGTCCTATCAATTTGAAACCTTCACCATGGCCATGATCCACAAGTATCTCATTGAGAGCCAACTGCTCAAAGGTTTAAATTATTATGCATGGAATACTAAGATGAAAGCTATCTTAACTATAGAGTATATATGGTCTATAGTGGATGGAAGTGAAACTAGACCTCAATCACCTGGAGAAGATCAAACAACATTTGATAAAAGGGATAAAAAACTATCCTTAATGATCTTGCTAGCTATTACTGATGATATCCAACCTCATATCAGTGAATCTAGAATTTTAAGGAGGCATGGGATGCCTTAAAAACCATCTTTTATGGAAAGAATCAATCAATGATTCTTAACCTCCAAACATAGCTTCATACTCTTCATATGAAATCAGGAGAAACAGTAGAGCTATTCCTTTGCAGAGTGGCAGAATTGAAAATAAAACTGCAATCCTTAGGAGAAAAAGACCAAGTCTTGACCTCTATCATTTTTAGGGCTCTTCCCAACTCCTACAAAATTTTGATCACTTCACTACAAGTCTCTGGAAGGACAGTGACTTTTGTCAAGTTGGTAAATATGCTTCAAATAGAAGAAGCTAATCAACTCCAAAGAGATGAGGCATCCAACAATGCTCTTTTCTCAAACATACAAGGTGATAAGAAAAAGTGGAATCAACAGAAATGTTCTTCTTCTAATAAATACAAGGGTAAAGGCAAAGAGATTCAAAAGAACAAGTAGTATTGTAATATTTGTGACAAGGACACTCATGAAACCAAAAGATGTTGGTTTAAGAAAAAATCAGCCAATGAACAAGGAAACAAGAAGGGCAAAGGCAAACCAAAGAACAAGAATAAATAGCAACATGGACACATTGCAGCTGAAGATTCTAGTTCAAACTCTGAACCAGCACACAAGGTGCTCATAACACATACAAATTTCCCTCACAAGGACACTGTGTGGTACATAGATTCAAGTGCTAGTAAGCATATGGCTGGTGATAAGTCCTGGTTTGAGACATTTGAGGCTCGATAAGGTAGACCCATCACCATTGTTGATGATCAAACCTATCGAGTTCAGGGAGAAGGAATTGTTTTTGTCTCCCTTCCAGATGGAGAATGTAAAATTCAAAAAGTTCTTTATGTACCAGGATTGAAAAATAATCTCTTTTCAGTTATACAAATTCTGGACAATCACATGAATGTCAATTTCAAGATGGACAAAGAAAATAAACGTTGCTTTATCACTCAAAAAGGAAAATAGATAGCAACAGGTTCATACAAACATAGTTTCTTTGTCTTAGATGCAATTACCTCAACACATACTACAATGGCAGTGACCACAAAAGATACCACATCTCTATGGCATAATATATTTGGGCATTTAAGTTTAGGATATTTACTAGAACTCGATAAATATCAAATGGTGAAATGACTGCCTATTCTTTCATCTACTTTGCCAATGTGATCAGATTGCTTGTCATGAAAGCAACATAGAGTACCCTTTGAACCTAGCTTCTTTCGAGCTAAGGTACATTTGGAGTTGGTTCACACAAATTTGTGTGGTCCCATGTCTACTAGTTGTGGAGGAAAAAGGTATTATCAATTTTTTGTAGACGATCACTCATGAAAGATGTGGGTCTTCTTCTTGCAGTTGAAGTCTGAAGAATTTACCTATTTTCAACAGTTCAAAAATATTGTTGAGAAAGAATCGGGATGCTTCATCAAGACCCTCCATTCAGATCGAGGTGGGGAATACACATCAAAGGAATTTTCCTCATTTTTACAAACACATGGGATAAAGAGACAGTTGACCATAGCCTATTCTCCTCAGTAAAATGGAGTTGCTGAGAGAAGAAATTGGTCCAATATGGAAATGGTTCGATGTATGCTTAAGGGAGCCAATATTGAGAAAATTTACTGGGTTGAAGCTATTCAAACTGTAGTATATCTTCTAAATAGAGCACCCACAAGGGCTCTTGAAGGTATGACTCCTTAGGAAGCATGGAGTGGAAGGAAACCCTCCATATCTCATCTACGGGTATTTGGGTGTAAGGATTTTATGCATATACCCAAGGAGAAAAGAAATAAATTAGATGAGAAGTCCCTACCATGTGTTTTTCTTGGATATGATGAATTCTCAAAAGGCTATCGATTGATAGACCCACTTACCAAGAAAATACATGTTAGCAAAGATGTAGTGTTTGATGAAGCTTTCACACCCAACACTACATCAGTATACCTAGATGATGAGGAGCAATAGTCACTTCCTTCTCCACAACAGAAAAAGCCTCCCAAATGGTATACAAGCACAATGAAAGATTCCAAACTCACTTCCCCACCTGATCTTACTCTCAATCGTCCAAAGACACGAAGCATGACTTAACAAGAAAATACTGAAGCATCCACTTCAGTTTATGATCTTTGTGCAAATTTTCAAGAACTTTCTATTGATAGAGAGTTAACAAGGGAATATGATATGGAAATAGATGAGGATAGGGTTTACTTGTCATCATTTGATGAAAATGAACCTTCTACAGTTGATGAAACTCTTAGACTGCCTTAGTGGAAGGCAGCTATGGATACAGAACATAACTCCCTCATGAAGAATAAAACATGGAAGCTGGTGGATTTGCCTAAAGGGAAGAGACCCATAGACTGCAAATGGGTTTACAAAGTTAAATATAAGGCATATGGCACCATAGATAAGCATAAGGTATGTCTCGTGGCAAAGGGCTATGCTCAAAAGGAAGGCCTTGATTATGAGGAAACCTTTGCTCCTATAACAAGGATGACCACCATTTGAGTTCTTTGTGCTATGGCGAAACATTTTAGATGGATGTAAAAAGCGCATTTCTAAATGGTGACTTAAAAGAAGTGTACATGACTCAACCTCCTGGATTTGCTGAGGAAGGCCATGAGCAACAAGTTTGCAAGTTGGTCGAATCATTATACAGACTAAAATAAGCCCCAAGATCATGGTACATAAAAATGGATACTCACCTACTACAGCATGGATTTAAGAGAAGTCCATCTGATACAAATCTCTATATCAAGAACATAGGTTCTGAAATAGTGATTCTTGTGTTATATGTAGATGATCTGATCATCACTGGCAATTCAGAGAAATTGGTTAACGTCGTGAAAGATGACTTGAAAGAGTCATTTGATATGATAGATCTAGGACTTCTCCACTACTGTCTTGGCCTTGAGATAGAACAAAAGAAGAATCATCTTAGGGTGACTCAAAAAAAGTATGCCAAGACTTTATTAGACAAATATCGTATGACTAATTGTAAGCCCAAAGCAACACCGATGGAATCAGGGCTTCAGTTATCACGATATGATGACTCACCACAGTTAGATGGCACACTATATAGACAAATGATTGGAAGCCTCATCTATCTAACTAATACTAGATCATATATTACTTATGTTGTAAACTATCTTTCATGGTTCATGCAAAAACCAAAGGTCTCTCATTCGAAAGCAGCTAAGAGGGTTCTTCACTACATTCAGGGTAGTGCAGATTATGGTCTAGAGTATAAGAAGAATAATTCATTCTTCTTACAAAGTTACACTTACTCTGATTATGCTGGATCCATAGATGATAGAAAATCAACATCAGGGTATGTATTTCATCTTGGATCTGGTGTTGTCTCATGGCATAGTAAAAAGCAATAGGTGGTTGCTTTATCTTCAACTGAGGCAAAATATCGTGTTGCACGTGGAGCTATGTGTGAAGTGATATGGCTAAGTCACATCCTAGCTACCATGGGTCTACCAAAGAAACTTCCTATTCACATGTTTTGCGACAACTCAGGTGTTTTGAACTTGGTCAAGAATCCAGTATATCATGAACGAACAAAGCATATTGACACAAATTATCATTTTATTCGTAATGAAGTTCCTAAGCGCAAAATCAAGCTACAACACATTCCCACCGACAAAAATGTTGCTGACATCTTTACAAAGGCACTTGGACGTATCAAATTTCAACTATTTAGGAGTAAACTTTGTATATCAAAGTAAATGTAATAAATGGGGGATGTTAGGGTAAATAGGTAGTATATTGCATTATACTACATGTATTATTACATCTACTTTCTACCATAGGAGATATTTACCATTGTATAAATCACCTCCTAGATTAACTTAGGTTAATAACTAAAATATCCTAAGATATTTTAGTCAGTTATTAGGCATATTCTATTTTCAATGTTGTTAGCACATCCTACGCTAACTTTGTTAGAGTTACTATTATGTAACCTATATATTGGGTTTGATAATTCATTTCAAGCCTAATGTCTGCATCAATAATATTTGATTTATTTTAGATTTGATTAATCTCCTACTTACAGGCCACCATGTTCAAGGTAATGTCATTTGGATTAACTAATGCACTTGCTAACTTTCAAGCTACCAAGAATAATATCTTCCATCCCTATCTATGAAATTTTATCCTAGTATTCTTTGATAATATTCTTATCTTTAGATAAAATTAGAAGGATCATCTCAAGCATGTGGACGAGGTGCTAGCAATCTTACAAGATAAAAAATATATGCAAGAGAATATAAATATAATTTTAAAAAGACAAAGCTTGAATAGTTGGGTCATATCATATCAAAAGATGGTGTTAAAGTCAATCCTTCCAAAATTAAATTAATAATGGAATGGTCTAAACCTAAAACTATGTCCAAAATTAGAGGATTACTTGTTTTAGTATTATTAATAATTTATCAAACATTATAAACATATTGTAGCTCAATTATTAGATATTATAAAAAGATATTCATTTATATGGTTTCCAAAAGTTGATTAAGACTTTGTAAAATTGAAATGCTATCCTTCGATCCTATACTAACAACTCCTAATTTTTCTAAACCATTTATATTTGAATGTGATTTTTTTTGGAGTGGGTCTTGGAGTTGTGCTCATGTAATATGGTCATCCAATTGCATATGAGAGTCGAAAGCTTAAACCACACGAGCAAATCAAGTTTGTTTATGATAAGGAAATTCTTGCAATTATGTATGCTTTAGCAAAATGGAGGCAATATCTAATTGGTAGTAAGTTTTTATTTCAGACTAACCATGATAGTCTTAAATATCTACTCCAAAAAAAAAATAATAATGACTAAAAAATAGAAATAGGTGGCTAAATTTCAATCATTTGATTTTGAAATCCTACATAAGAAAGAAAAAGATAACTAGGTCGTAGATGTCTTATCTAGGAAGGATGAAGAAGCAATCATGTATTCAATTTCAATAATCAATCCTAAATGGATTAAAGATGTGCAAACTAAATATGTCAAAGTGATGAGTGTCAGGAAATCATTATGAATACTAACACACATCCATAATTTACAAGGAAAATTATAACTTATGGTAAGACTCATACATATTGCCTTTGAATTCAATATTTATATTAAAATTTCTTGTATATAGTCAAGATTTACCAAATTTAGGATATTTTAGTTTCTTTAAAACCTATTATTATGCTCAACAATCATTCCTTTTGAGGGGCATGCAAAAGTACATTAAAAGTATGTGGTGAAGTGCAATGTGTGCCAAAGACATAAAAGTGAGCATGTTGCATATCCAATATATTTATAACCATTAAACATACCACAACAAAATTAATATAAAATATACTAGGATTTTATCAATGTCCTATCTCCATTGGATATAATAGAATTTTTGTGGTAGTGGATCATTTGAGAAATTTTAGTCATTTTATTCCGATAAAGCATACCTACTCCACATCTCAAGTGCTAGAAAAATTTATCAACCATGTTTATAAGCTTCATGGATTTCCAAAGATAATTGTAAGTGGTCATGTCTATTATTTACTAGTAATTAATGGAAAGAATTATGTTAACAAACAAGTTTCTTACAAACAATAAGTGCAACATAATCATAAAACTAATGGGCAAATAGAGATAGTTCATACATGTAGTTATTTATGATGTTTTGTATCAAATAAATCCTAATGATGGGATAAATAATTATATTGATCTCAATGGTGATAAAATACAACTTATTGTACATCAGCCAAAATAACTTCCTTCACTGCCTTATGTTGTTACAGATCCCAAGATCTAAAGACTTTGTGCTTACTCAAGTAAAGGTTATAGTTGTACATTATTATCTTGAAGAATCCAATGCGATCATACATACCTTGAAGACTAAATTAGAATGTGTTACAAATGGGATGAAACATCTTGCTGAAAATAATCATTGTAAACATGAATTTCAAGAAAATGATTGGGTTTATGTGCATCTTTAGCCATACAAGCAAACATCTCTTAAGAATAGTGGAAAGAATTTAAAGTTGTCCCCTAAATATTATGGTCCTTATCATATAAAAAGGAAGATTAGGCATTTTGACTCTTTTCTTCAACTTCCAAATGACGGTCACATTCATGATATTTTTTATCTCATGCTTAAAATAAAAGTTGGGTATCCTTACTCCAATTCAAACTAAACTCCCAATCTTGGATGAGGAAGGTCGACTTATACTTGAACCTGAAGGTATTTTAGATACACTTTTATGGTCCTTACATACTCAAGACATCATTGAATACCTAATTAAGTGGAAAGGTCTTTCCAAAGAAGAAGCTTCATGGGAATTGCACTCCATTAGTATTCATCCTTCCCTTCCTATGCTTTGACGACAAAGCATTCTTAGTTGGAAGGACTTGTTGTAAACTATTGTGTCTATATGTAAGGAAACCTACATGATATATAACTTAGGTACTCACTTTTAACAAGACATCATTAATCATCAAATATTATTCAATATATTAATCCCAACACATCCACCATATTTTACTAAAGATGCCCCTAAACTAGAGATTTTATTATAGGTAGAAAGGATTTCCCATAGGTAACTCATAGGTTATTAATTTACTATAAGTAGGAGCTATGGGCTCCCTTTTAACAACTTTGGCGATTTGAGGAGATTAGAACTACAATTAATGGACTCCATATTGTACTCTTGAAATCATTTTGGAATAATAAAAAGTTTGTGCACAACATATGCTTATTAATTATGATACTATCTTTTGATATATTGAATGCATAGTGATTATGACATTACCCTTTCACTTTTTGTCAGTCCTTTCCATCTATTATTGAAAATTTTGTACATATTGGAGCACACTAACGTTATTCAACTTGACTCACTTATGTTAATTGATCACACACCAATCTTGTTACCATTATGATTATATTTTTTATTGTCTTTACTTAAATATCTTACACCCCACACTTTAAAATTTTACTTTCCTATACTGAGATTAGGATATTTTAGAATGATTGGTGAGGAGTTGACCTAAATTTAGAGGTTAAAGAGGACAAAATTTATCTTCAAATTGTTCAAAAAAAAATATGGGTTCATTTCAATAAGACAATTTTGTGGTTCAACATTAGTAGTAAAACTAAAGCATGCGTCTTCATTAAAGGACTAATGAGAATGAAAAATATTAAAACTTAACCACAATCCATATATTGATCCATATCCAAAAGGTAATAATAGTAAACAGAAGAGTGAAATCAATTTGGCACATTGATGAAATCCATTAATAAGATATGCTAGTTACATCAACTATGATAAAAAAAAGAGTACAAAATCTTATATTATAGAATCACAAAAAGGATCCATACAATGTGCAATAGCATTTTTTTCTAATGTCTTGTTGAGTGGTAATTTTTCCCAATTGCAAATTCACACTCTCCCTTAGGATTTTGATCACAAAACCCTCTCTTGAAAAGAATTTAAAACAAAACAACTTCTCCAAGGTCTCCGCTATATTAGCATTTGCACGTGTATTAGAAATCTCAATGAAGATATATCAAATCAATGCTAGGAACACCTTAGTGATTGCAAGTAACTGTTAACAAGAGACATGTGTTGGTTCATTTCATTATGCCATATTAATAATTGTTCATGAAACTTAAATTCAAATATGAATTGGCCTCATATGACCATGATATAACCTTAATTCCTTTTATCTTGATTGTTTTTAGGTATATTTTATCTTCTTTAGATCAAGTAGATTTTAAACAAGTTTTATCTTGCATTAAATCCTACTTTAAACATGAAATAGAAGATTAAAACCTATCTCTAAATATGAATTTCAAATGATGAAAGAATTCATTAAATGTAGCTTCTATCATGAAGATAAAAATAGCCTTTGATATAATTAATAAATTGTCCCTCTTTAATGAAATTAATTTTCATAAAGAGACACCAATTTATTTCTTTAAAATAATGGCCTCAAAATATCATTATGAATTATCCCTCTTTAAAGAAATCAGTTTTCATAAAGAAAAAATAATTTAATAAACTAAGATTAATGGTCAACAGATGTGATATCGATCATTGTAGACTAGTTGTGCGTTGGTTGTAGGGGTTTCGATGGAAAAATCTTGTCTGCTACATTAACCCCGCCTTGAGGTGGTGTTAGTTCATCCTTTTTAATGGTTGCTACTCATACAATCGGCTCCATTTATTTTGAGTCTTCTGGAGAGCTCAATGGTACCGGGGAAGCATCCGTGCAAGTTAATTCTGACAATGTATCACAAGGTAAAGGTCATGTCCCTAAAGTTGTTATTCCTTTGCATGAGTTTCATACTTGTGAGTGGTTTGAGAGTCATACCCTGGTGGGTTATTTTTTGGGTCGTATCTCATATGATACCCTTATTAGTTCATGGGTCCAGCAAGTATGGGGCCCATATGGAGTCAAAGTGGATAATGTACAAAACCTTACCAAAGGGTATTTTCTTTTTTGCTTTTTAGACCCAGCTCAAGCATAGAAGGTTCTGTCTAGGGGTCCATGGACTATCCATAATTCTTTGTTGATTATGCAACCCTACTCTCAGAATTTCCAAGTCAATGATCAATTTGCACTAGAAGTATCGGTGTGGGTTGAATTCCCTGGTCTTCCTGTTCCTCTTTGGGGTTTTTTTGCAGACTTTAGTTGCCTCCTTAGGTAAGTTTGTTTAACTTGAGCCAGCAAATTTTTTCTCCGCTCGACCCACTAGAAGGGTTTGTATCAAATTTGACCTTACCAAGTATTTGTAGGATTTTATTGATATTAAAATCGAGGACCAATCCAAAATTCAAAGATTTGCCTATATCAATTTACCCAATACTTGTTATCGATGTCAATCTGTAGCTCACAAAATTCGGGAGTGCCCTTTGATGGAATGGAAAATAAGGCAAAAACCACTAATGCCTCATGGGGAAACACTGAATAATGGACTATTGTCTATAGCAAGAAATCCCGTAGTGCTAAGCAGCAGGAAGCTTCGATTTCCACTACTCAACCTACCCCTTCTCCTTCTCAAGACATGCAAGCTTCTACTGAAGTTGTTCAGACTCTTGTTGATACGACCCCTCTGGTTGTTAGCACGCAACCCCTAGTTCCATCGGTGTCTCAACTTCTTTGATCGAGCCCTTCTTTGGCCTCAATGGTGGTAGCTCTAGATAATTCTTTAGTGGAGGAGGGTCGGGCCTTGAAGATCTACCGCTCTCGCAGCCTTGTTCGGAATGACAAACATCGAGAGCTAAACAAGATGCTTTCCATGCAGCCTCCAACTATTGTGGCTCGCTTACAGTCCTCGTGGAATGTTCGAGGACTAACAGACTCGATCAAAAAATATTTTGTCCAAAATGAGATGTCAAATGTTTCTCGAATGGATGGAAGCCTCGATTTTTTATGTTTGCAAGAAGTTAAGATTTCTTATTTCAATCTATGGTGTGCATGTGACTTTTTGTGGCCATGAAGTACCTCTTTTGCCACAAAGTATTCCCTAGAAAAAGGAGGAGTCGTCACTATCCTTAGGCTTCAATTATAGAAGAATGTTGTGACTTGAGGTGTTGACCCATCCAATCAATTTGTCTGGATTTTTCTCAAGATCTACGAAAAACCGTTTGGGGTGGTTAATGTGTATACCTTGAATATTGCTTCTAACAGATGTGAGTTGTGGAGATGGCTTTCCATGAATCTGCCATCTGCCACTTGGGTGCTATGTGGAGATTTTAATATGGTGGAGAAAGCTTTTAACAAGGTCAATCATGTCCAGATGTAGTGGTGTTTACGTGAAAGAGACGCTTGGTTTTTTATAAAAAATAATCTTTGCCTTTATGACCCTAATTCCTGCTTCTTGCCTTCTAACTTCCCACAGGCTCTTTGGTACACCTGGTCCAATTTTCAGGCTGCTTCTGCCAAGGTTTTGGTAATATTGGACAGAGCCAAGATTTCTGAGTGTGACAACTTTCAGTTCTCTCATATTTTGTCTTCTTCACCATATGTGCTGACTTTTTCTGGTACTACACTGTTTGATCATTCACCTATTTTATTCTCAATGGCAATATTAAACTTTCAACCTAGAGTGCATTATTCACAGTTTTACCTAAATATTTCTTTTTTGCATAGCTTTAGCATGAAAGCTCATATATGCCACATTTAGAATTTGATTCCTAGACCTGATGGTATTTTTGGAAGGATTGAATGGTGGAATGTTGCCATTCAATGAACCACTAAGGTGTTGCGAACTCTGGGTGTTGAAGTTGCAAAACAGTGAAAGCATGCTAATTCTGCCTTGCAAAGTGAGCTATACAAATCTTATTTCAGGCTTGAAGCCTCTCCTTTCAGCTCTATTTCTCAATACCAAGTTTCTTCCATTTGGCATGAGCTAAAAAAAGTTGATTTGTATGAAGCCAAGGGGGTTCAATTACGTGCTCGAATGCATTGGCTCACAGTGGGGGATAGATTGACCAAATATTTTTTCAATGCCTTAGACCTCTTTCTTAGTATTCTTAGTTTCAAGCCATTCAAGTTGATGGGAAAAGATTTATAGATCTTCCAAACATTGTCAAAGCCTTTGTTTCACATTATCAAGGTGTTTTTGCTTCTCAACCCCTTGATGATGCTAGAAGGCAAGCTCTTGTTGATTGTACCGTTGTTGTCCCCAACAAGCTTTATCCTAAGAAAATGTTATTATGTGACACTCCTCTTTCTCTAGAAGATCTAAAAATGCCTTGTCACTCATGGCCAATGATAAGGCACCTAGGCTTGATGGCTTCCCATGTGAATTCTATAAAGAATTTTGGGATATGCTTGGTTCTGATCTCCACAAAGTTTATCTTGAAGCCCTACAATGTGGTTCATTGGGTTTCATTATTAACAAAGGCAATGTTAAATTTATTCCTAAGCCTGGAGATCCTGAGCTCATCACCAATTGAAGGTCAATCACCCTGCTTAATGTGAGCTACAATATTATTGCTAAAGCCCTTGTGCTTAAGCTTAAATATCTCTTGCCTTTGATTGTCAGACCTGAACAAACTAGCTTTGTTAAGGGAAGATACATTCTTGATAATGTTCTTGTTGTTTGGGAAGGTATGGAGTGGGCAAGAAATTTTGAACAAGATGCTTTATTCATTAAGATTGACTTTGAGAAAACCTATGATAAGATGGAGTGGTACTTCATAACTGCCATGCTTCAGGCTCTGGGTATTGGGCCAGTGTTTGTGAGCACCATTCTTATGTTATTTCAAGATGCTTCAATTGTTATTACCTTGAATAATAGTCAATCTCAGTCTATTTCTCTTGTTCGCTATGTAAGACAGGGGTGCCCTCTTGCTTCATCTCTTTTCATTCTTGCTACGGAGGATTTTGGCTATTTTTTGGCCCATAAGATGGATCAAGGATTATTTAAAACATTAGCCTTTGATGTAATGATAAATCACCTCTCTTTGATGAAATCAAAATTTTCATAAAAAGAAGGGTATTTATTGCTCTTAAATAATGGTCAATGAAATGCCATAAAAATTATCCCCTTGAATGAAATTGAACTTTTTATAAAGGAAAGGTCATCTTATGCTTATGAATGGAAATGCAAAGTTTAAAAATCTGATTTACCTCCAAAATGTGAAAAATTAAAATTCCGAAATTATAAAAATCTGCATAAAACAGTCATTTTCAACAATTTTTATAAAATCAACATGACTTCGGAATGACTTCGAATTTATTTCAGATGATAGATTATATATCATTCTTCACACCCATGTAATTATTTTTGTCATTTTATTTTTTTTCAATTTTTATTTTAATGTCTGAAGTTTTAAAAAAATGAAAAATGAAAGATTAGAAAATAGAAAATAAAATCTGAAAATAGACTTGAATGCTAAAAACATAAACATGCGAAGCTTTATCAGTTTGCACGTAACCGAAGATGTGAGAAACTCTTACATGTAACCTAATCTATTTTAACTAGCATTTGCACAATCAAAATAAACTAAGTGCTAGCTCCTAGGACATAAAAAATAAATTTCAGATTTCAAACTTTCAATGATGTAACCTTAAAGTGCATTAAACATCATTTATAAATTTAAAATCTGAAAACGGAAAAAATGAGACATTAAATCCAAGCATTCAAATATTTCTCCTCATATTTTACAAATAAAACCCAAATTTTTGAAAAAAGTCCATTGCATTATATAATGTTTCCATTTTACATTGATATTTCGGCTAACATTTTTGGTTTTGAAAAAAAAAAACACCCTGTGCATGCATCTTCTCCAGTTTTTAAAGCTTTGAAATGATCTCTTCGTTTTCCAACGCCTCTTCATTTCCATCCATGCTTGCCCTGGTTTCATCTATCTCGGTAGATTTTAAAACGTTTTCCTTTCTTTACATGGGTAGTCATTTTCCTTTTTTTCTTAAAACATTATAAATTTGATAATAAGACCCCTTTTGTCTTTATTTAAGATGTTATAAACTTGATAACGCAACTCTCTGTCATAACGTCTTTTCTTTATATAAAGTCTTGGTGACTCCGTCGGACTGACATTTGCAAACTTACCACCTTTCCTTTATTTTCATGCTCCCTTTAGAAGAGTTTTGATTTAATTAAGGTGCCCTTTATAAGAATAATCATCGATTTAATCAATGCAAGGGACACTTTTGCGTGGATTCCCTTTATAACAAAAGTCATGACCAAAATCCCATTGATCAATTTCCATCTAGACATCGGTGGTGCCTCAATGTATTTCCACGCGCATGGACCCAAAAATTTCCCTTGATGACGTAGTCGTGGTAATCCTTCTACGCATCGCTGTCTTCATTTTTGGTGCCTGTCTGCTGCATTCTACGTTTGCCATTTTTCGTGGGGCTACAAAAACCTTGAAAACTACCTATCTACCTTTTGCCTGATCTCCAAATACAACGCAACCCATATTCATCGGGCATTGTCATGTCACTAATTCCTTCATTCCATAACATGGCGACAAGCGTATGCATGTTTTCGGTGACTCCTTGGCTTGGTTTATTCGACGATCGTTCCTGCTGTGTATGCATAAAGTTTTAAACATGGAGGTGTCATATCGAAACAAGTTGTCCGTCGCATCAATGATTCTCCATCGATGATGTGAAGCTTCCCCATATACATTCATCTATTTCTATACCCACTCCTCGGCAACTAGCGCACTTCGAGATGTCTTCAATAATGTCCTTGACGATGTTCACCTCTACCTTGCTACGATCTGTTCTGTTGATGTCGTTAATCTTGGAAATAAATGCCCCTGCATATATCCACCCCTTGTGCCTTTGATTGGGTGTAACAACAATGATATCTTCCCTGTGCTCATACACCTTCGATGTGGGTTTCTTAGCGCGTGCTACCAACGAATGCATTTGTCTTCAATTTTCATCTGTCCCCATGTTTTTTTTATTTAACACAGATAGTCCTTTTCCTTTAAAAACTCTCACAACGCACCGTGCTTTTCTATGACACTTCTCTGACCTCGGATTGCACTGATTTGAAACCATGCGTTGAGGGCTCTATCTTCAAACCTCCTATCAAAATGAGAACACCTCGTTGTCTTGTGTTGCGCGTCTTCTACATATTGCAACGTCGACGTTCGTTACCATTTTTTGTCTATCGATGCTGAATGTTTTTCGTTTTTAATTAGCGTGGACAATTTTTTTAGCCCATCGATGGCCGAAACTCGGACCTCCCTTAAATTTTTGGTTTTATACTGTAAATTTCCGTTGAAACTACTACCGTTTGTTGCCATGCCATATTCACTGTATCTGGTTCCATCGACGTCCACCATGTGGATAATTCCATGGTGTCACCTAATTGCCCTCGGGTCTATCATTAAAACTGTTGAGTCACTCTCCGCTATCGATGATAACGTCTACACTGTCAGAGGTTTAGAATCCTCGTAATATGGTCAATATTCGACCCCGGGTCTATGCTGCCGCTTGGAGGCCTTCGTGGCGATTAACCTGTGACCATCCACGTATCTTTGCCTTGTTGTCTTCTGCCATTCGCGAGTGTTCCATGGTGTGTCCACATGTCTATCGCGTCGCTTTGGTGTTCGCGTCTCATCCCTCGATAAAACTTAAAACACACACCAACATCGATTAGCTATAAACCAAAGTAAAGACACTCCAATAAAAGGCCAAAATGAACTTATCATGAAACAAAACAAACACCTTTACAACAATGACATGAGGAACCATACTATGACCCTTTTTATTTTTTATTTTTTATTTTTGGTTATTTATTATAATATATAAATGTATATAAAATACACCCATATATATAATATTCTATTTTCTTTTTTCTTTTTCTTTTTATAATGATTTATTATTTTTTTGTTCATATATAAGATATATATATATATATATATATATATGTATTTTTTTTTTTTTATTAACAATTAAATAACTGACTTCAAAAAATTTTACTTATTGAAAAACTGAAATAAAAGAAAATTTTCAAACTAACTTAAAAAGAATACTATCTATCGTCCTAATAAGCTAAACACTTAAGAAAATACACAAGACGACATTACCCAAGACACTAAAACACTCACCAAAATTGACGATGAAAAACCATCGACAACAAATTAATGATAAAAAATCGTCGACAAGAAATTGACGATAAAAATCGCCGACAACAATTTGACGATAAAAATATCATTGACAACAAATTGATGATAAAAAATCATCGATAACAAATTGACGATAAAAAATCATCGATAACAAATTAGTGAAAATTGCAAACCCAAAACAAAGCAAAGCATTAGGCACTTAAAACAAAAAATAAAACCCAAATACCAAACAAAAGGTGGGTCCCCAATTTTGGGGCAAGTTGTACGACAGTCACAACAAATGGCGACTTTGCTAGGAAATGCTCCTGAGCATTTCGAGTGAAGAACCCAACCTGAAACTAGAACACACACAATATCAACGAAACATAAATTATTCAGCAATGTCCCGAGAAGGTGGGGGTAAACAACTTTGAAATAGAAACAATTAATCCATCAACCTTTGCTCAGTATGTGAAAAAGTGATTCATTTTGCACCTCTAAAAATATTTTGGATTCCATCATCTGATTCACATTTAGGCTATGAAGCACAACTCATAAAAGAAAGCTTTTACAGATAGAGCCCTACTACAAGTCAAGCATCTATAGCCCCGATAGGGTTTATCTAACTCACCCTTGTGTTTGCTACATAATTTGCAAAGTCTTTCTTATACTCAAGCTATTTCTAGACAGAGCCCTACTGCCAGTCAGGCGTCCGTAGCCCCGGTAGGGTTTATCTAGATTTTGTAACTGATCTGATCAAGCTTTTCAATGCTTGTTTTCTTTCTTTGTTTCTCTCTTCTTTTTTTAATAGCTTTGCAAACATTTATGTATCACTAGGGTTAGGAAGCATAGAGATATAGAGTGTTGAATTTTTGCCTTAATCTACAAATCAAGACAACTTCATCCTTCACAATTTCCAGAAATACCCTTTAATATGTGAGTTACATGTGGAGCTTTAGCGAGATATTTCATTGCTCTACTCTCCACCATTTTAGTCCCAAAATCTGAGCATGATCACCAAATAATGCATCCCCATTTTCTCGGGTTCACCTAATTTTAGATTAGATATTCCAACCTACTAAGCAAATAAACATAAAAACAGGCCAGAGACCATAAGTTAACGACCACAAAACATCACCTCAAAACAAGGGAACAACCCAAAATACAAAAATAGAAAGCAAAAACCAAAACTATATACAAATGTACAATATGGTACAGGATGGTGCAAAGCTTGAACTATCACTTCCCTGGATCCCAAACATGACTAGCACATTTCAAAAGACATATAACATGATATGTAAGTCAAGTTTTATGGATGTCCAATGAAAACAATATTAAGGCAAACTGTACAACAATATTCATCTTGTCTCTCTCACCCCACCAATTTGATTTAGTTCTATTAACAATCCCATAGGTGAGCTTCAAATCATTAAGTTGATTAGACAAAATTTGATTTTCAATTCTTTCTTGTCTATTATTTAAGATGTCAATTTCACAACTCCATTCATGATTTAGAACTAGGATTTCTTTTTCAAACCTGAGATCTTGCAAACAAGAGCCTATTTTTAAAAATTTTGAAGCCAATTCATTATTCATATTTTTAGGCCAATCAAACTTATGCAAAAATTTGCAAGCATCTAGGATATCTGCTAAATGAGAATCATTATAAGTTTTTATCCTAGATTATATTATCAGTTGTTGATGAATTTGATTTAACAATTCAAGTGCATCAACTTATTTTTCATTCACCAAAGCAATCTTATTAAAGGTGTGAGTAGAAATAAATCCTTGTTATTCATTCACCTTTAATGGCACTTCATCATAAGTAACATTTGAATCCAATGAGTGATTATACAAATCTTCACTTGAAGCTTGGATGCTTGGACACAAAAGGTTAGATTCTACCTCTTGTAGATTTTCATTTACCAAGGCTTGGTAAGAATTTGCAAATCCATTTTTACCTCATGGTCTTTATTATTTTCATCATCTTGTAGTATTTCATCTTCATTGATCACATGTTCATCAAACATACCAAAATTAGGCACCCAATCAAAAGCATGTCCATCCTTTTCAAACATTATATCTTGTTGGTCAAATTGTGTGTCAAGTAACCCATTTTCATGATCAAATCCTTGATTTTCTTCAAATAAATAAACCTCTTTGTCATTTGGTTCCAATTCCTTGATGACCACCAACGGTATTTCTTAATTTGAATCCTCAAAACAATCATGTGAATTTGTATCCAAATTTTCAATATCCTAAAATGAAAAATAAGGTTTTACCTCTTCCTCATCTGAAACATGAGTCATAAGAAATATTTGCCATTTATTCCCTTTTTATTTCCACAATATTTTCAATGAATTCATATTCACCATGATCTAATTTTGGAACTTTCTCTATTCTTGCAAATGTAATATCCTCATATGGAATAGCAATTTTAGCATCCTGCATGTCAATAGAAATCTCATCGATAGGGGTGTGAAAAGTAGATGATTATTCATATCTTCCCCAACCATTATAAAAATTATCATCTAAATTCATGGGATGAAACTCTATTGTATTTGTGACATGATATTTTGATTCATCTATCAATTATTTTTCTTCTTTATGCATGGTATTAGGATCATCATCGTCTCCCAATACTTTATGAGATTCCAACCCCTTTTCCTTAACATCCTCATATTGTACAGGACTTGTAATATCCTCCTATGAGAAAGCAATTGTGTTATCTTGCATATAAAGTGACACAAAGGATTCATTAGAAGGTTTAGAGTGAGCATATTCATCCAATTTATTTTGAGAATCATAATAATCATCTACCAAAATCGATTCATGATGCTCAACTACTTCTTCAACATCTTCCAATTCATCAACGTGTTTCTCATCAAATTCACCTTCACCTTCCTTAGATGGTTCAATGATTTCCAAAAGTGGGCTACTTTTTGTATCCAAGTTTGCAAGACTATCACAATCCACACTTGTAACCCATGATTCAATTTCATCATAATTTGGAGGGTGAGTAATTTTTGACCATCAGTTTCAACAATCTCATCCAACATGTCTTCTGAGAACTAGTGGTGGAGTTCTATTATATCTTCAAATTCATTTATTGATTCTCTTTCAATTTCACTCTCAACCACTTTATTCGATTTTATGGAAGGTTCTATCCTATCACATATCTCAAAACTAATTAGATTTAGGACACCTCCATTATCATAATACTCATGCATTTCTAGAAATGAACTTATCTCTACACAATCCTCCTTAGCGGATATTGGTTTGGCAACTTGCACCTCCTCCTGGATGATATCTAAGGTGGTTATAATATTTGGACATTCAAATCCATCCCCTTGATCATTCACTGTAGGTATCATTGGAGTGGAGGATGCTATATTAAATGGTTGGTGTAGGTTGGCATTAATAACTCCAAAAGAACAATCTGTCATGGGAACATGTTGTGCCTCCACTTTCCCTTGTTCTACCATTATTACGACCTCATAGATTCTATGCAAAGATGGATCATCAAGATGTTTCTTTAAAAGTGTACCAAGTACGGGGGGTATGGCTCCCATGTATATTTTAATAGATTCCTCGTCTGGTATGTCAAAACTTTCCCATATTTGAGAGTGCAACTCACAAAACCTCCCATTGAATTGACTCGTGGATTCATTAGGCTCTTTACGAATAGAGGTAAACTAATTTCGCAACATATCTAAGTCAACCTGATTACCAAAATGATAAATATATGTTGCTTCTAGTTGGATCCAAGAAGTCCTAACCTTCATGGATAGCAGGCCATACCAAAGGAATGTTCTATTATCCAAAATGTATGAGAATAACCTACAAGCAACATCCTCACGGTAAATTTACCATTGAAATAATATGCTCTTGTAGATATGTAATTTTTGTATGTATCCTAATGTCTCATCTTGATTAAACTATCGTAGAAACTCCAATACCATTTCAAGAATTTGATGGGGTGTTCCAAACATAGGAAAACACTCATAATACTCCCCTAACACCGATACCATTCTTTCTCTTAACGATATCATTTGCGCATCAAATGTCGCCATTAGTGAAACTTCAAAGAATAACCTCAAAATCAACTTTGTTAGTCAAATAAAGATATCTTGCAAAGAAGCATAAAATGACTAACAATTTTCAAATGGGTAAATCATAACGATCATCATGTTAGCATCATCCCAAAATATATGCATCAATTAAATCATGACATGAAAGAACATTCTCAAATTTGCCAAAAGGTTAGTATTAACACATCATCAAATAGAGAATGTTAGAATCAATGAAAGTGATCAACAAAATCTTATTATTCAAGACCAATGTCTATGAATAAATCTTTCAAGTAACATGAACAACTTAGCATCTAAATAGCAATAAAATAAATCAATTCATGTCCTCCTAGCTCTCAAAGTGTTGAGTGCTAAATGAGGTTAAAGATGCTAGTCAAATGGACTTGAAATATTTAGCCATTCACAACCTTATGATTATACCAAATCATAGTCTTTCCTGTATGAACAATACAAAAATGTTAGATCAATGAATACCAAATCATGCCCTCCTTCTAGTGCCAAAATGTTGAGTGGTAATTTTGCCCAATTGCAAAATCACACTCATTCTTAGTATTTTGATCACAAAACCCTCTCTTGCAAAGAAGTTAAAAAAAAACTTCTCCAAGGTCTCCGCTATATTAGCATTTACACATGTGTATTAGTAATCTCAATGAAGATATATCAATTCAATGCTAGGAACACCTTAGTGATTACAAGTAACTGTTAACAAGGGGCATGTGTTGGTTCATTTTATTATGTCATATTAATGATTGTTCATGAAACTTAAATGCAAATATGAATTGGCCCTCATATGACCATGATGTAGCCTTAATTCCTTTTATCTTGAATGTTTTTAGGTAGATTTTATCTTCTTTAGATTAAGTAGATTTTAAACAAATTTTATCTTACATTAAATCCTACTTTAAACATGAAATAGAAGATTAAAACCTATCTCTAAATATGAATTTCAAATGACGAAAGAATTCATTAAATGTAGCTTCTATCATGAAGATAAAAATAGCCTTTGATATAATTAATAAATTGTCCCTCTTTGATGAAATTGATTTCATAAAGAGACATCAATTTATATCTTTAAAATAATGGCCTCAAAATATCATTATGAATTATCTCTCTTTAATGAAATCAATTTTCATAAAGAAGAAATAATTTAATGTTTTAAAACAATAGCCTTTGATGTAATGATAAATCATCTCTCTTTCATGAAATCAGAATTTTCATAAAGAGAAGGGTATTTCTTGCTCTTAAATAATGTCCAATGAAATACCATAAAAATTACCTCCTTTAATGAAATTGAACTTTTCATAAAGGAAAGGTCATCTTATGCTTATGAATGGAAATGCAAAGTTTAAAAATTTGATTTGCCTCCAAAATGTGAAAAAATAAAATTCCGAAATTATAAAAATCTGCATAAAACAGTCATTTTCAACATTTTTTATAAAATCAACATGACTTCGGAATGACTTCAAATTTATTTCGGATGATAGATTATATATCATTCTTCACACCCATGTAATTATTTTTGTCATTTTATTTTTTTTTCAATTTTTATTTTAATGTCCAAAATTTTAAAAAAATGCAAAATAAAATATTAGAAAACAGAAAATAAAATCTGAAAATAGACTTTAATGCTGAAAACATAAACATGCAAAGCTTTATCAGTTTGATGGCACCTTGTCCAACAAAATCGAATATGTGAGAAAATATTGCATGCAACCTAATATATTTTAACATGTATTTGCACAATCAAAATAAACTAAGTGCTAGCTCCTAGGACACAAAAAATAAATTTCATATTTCAAATATTCAATGACATAACTTTAAAGTGCATTAAACATCATTTATAAATCCGAAATCTGAAAACGGGAAAAATGAGACATTAAATCCAAGCATGCAAACATTTCTCCTCCTATTTTGCAAATAATACTTAAATTTCTAAAAAAAATTGTTGCATTAAAATAATGTTTCTATTTTACATTGATATTTTGGCAGCATTTCTGGTTTTGCAAAAAAAACCAGCACCCTGTGCATGCATCTTCTCCATTTTTTAATGCTTTGGAATGATCTCTTCGTTTTCCAACGCCTCTTCATTTCCATCTATGCTTGCCCTGGTTTCATCTATCTCGTTAGGTTTCAAAACGTTTTCCTTTCTCTACATGGGTAGCCATTTTCCTTTTTTTTCTTAAAACATTAAAATTTGATAATAGGGCCCCTTTTGTCTTTATTTAAGACGTTATAAAATTGATAATACAACTCTCTATCATAACGTCTTTTCTTTATCTAAAGTTTTGGTGACTCTGCTCTGTTAGACTCTGACATTTTCAAACTTACCACATTTCCTTTATTTTCATGCTCCCTTTAGAATAGTTTTGATTTAATTAAGGTGTCCTTTATAAGACTAATCATCAATTTAATCAATGCAAGGGACACTGTTGTGTGGATTCCCTTTATAACAAAAGTCGTGACCAAAATCCCATTGATCAATTTCCATCTGGACATCGATGGTGCTCGATGTCTTTCCATGTGCATGGACCCAAAAATTTCCCTTGATGGCGTAGTCATGATAATCCTTCTACATGTCGTGGTCTTCATTTTTGGTGCCCGTCAGCTGCATTCTACGTTCGCCATTTGTCGTGGGGCTGCCAAAACCCTAAAAACTCCCTATCTACCTTTCGCTTGATATTCAAATACAACGCAACCCATATTCATCAGGCATTGCCACATCACTACCGCCTTCATTCCATAACATGATGATGAGTCTGCATGTTTTTGGTGACTCCTCGATTTGGTTTATCCGGTGATCATTCTCGTTGTGTATGCATAAAGTTTTAAACATGGAGGTGTCGTGCCAAAACAAGTAGTCCATCGCATTGATGATTATCCATCGATGATGCGAAGCTTCCCCATATACATTCATCTATTTTGGTACCCACTCCTCAATAACTGATGCACTCTGAGATGTATCCCATAATGTCCTTGACGATGTTCGCCTCTACCTTGTCGTGATCTACTCTATTGACGTCATCAGTATTGGAAATAGATGCCCCTACGTATATTCACCCCTTGTGCCTTCGATTGGGCGTAACAACGACGATTTCTTCCCTGTGCTCATACACCTTCGACGTGGGTTTCTTGGCATGTGCTACCAACGAATGCATTTGTCTTCAATTTTTGTGTATCCTCATGTTTTTTTATTTAACACAGATAGTCCTTATTTCTCCTTAAAAACACTCACAACACACCGTGCTTTTCTTCGACACTTCTCTGACCTCGGACTGCACTAATTCAAAACCATGCGTTGGGGGCTATGTCCTCATCGCTCCCTATTACGTAAATGTATGTGCCCTACACTTCACTATAATTGACATGCGACCATGTTTTTCTACCACACGTTTGTAGCCATTAATGAGCAGTGCACCTTCATTGTCTACAATACCTTATCTTTTGCATTCGATTACATATTTTTCTGCGATGAGATAATGTAATTTTAATATCGTGCATTGCTATCCATATGTCATATTGTCCCCTTTGTATATTACCCTGCAGTACGTCATCCAAACAAATCACCATGCTACTTCGAATGATATCTTTGTTGAGATGTGTGATTGTGTTGACTACTACGTTTATCGTCGTTTTGGTCCGAATCTATGGAATGTTGTGATCCCACTTCCCCTTTGAGCTTTCCTCCTACACTATGGAACCCTCTGTGTCAATGTGTCTAACAATGTCACGTTGATTCTACTGTAGAAGTCAGTCTTCCCGTTGTTTATGCTTTTATTGTTTTTCCTTGTCAGAGTCAAACTTCCTATGCATATGGCAGTCAATGTCAACCAAAATGGTTGCCACATATTTTACAGCTTAATTGACATGGTTCTCCTAGTTAATCTAGCACTTCCACATCATTCCACATTTTATTTCACCCAATAATTGCCAATGATTCCCTGTTGTTGCTAGTGCCTCATCACTACACTCAAAAACCAGCATCGTCCACTACTTGACGGATCTCGTTTTTTTTATTTATTAACAATTAAATAACTGACTTCAAAAAAATTACTTATTGAAAAATCAAAATAAAAGAAAAGTTTCAAAGTAACTTAAAAAGAATACTACCTATCACCCTAACACGCTAAACACTTAAGAAAAGACACAAGACGACATTACCCAAGACACTAAAACACTCACCAAAATTGATAATGAAAAACCGTCAACAACAAATTAACGATAAAAAATCATCGACAAGAAATTGACGATAAAAATCATTGACAACAAATTGATGATAAAAATATCATTGACAACAAATTGACGATAAAAAATCATCGACAACAAATTGACGATTTCATCGACAACAAATTAGCAAAAACTACAAACCCAAAACAAAGCAAATCATTAGGCACTTAAAACAAAAACCAAACACCCAAATACCAAAAAAAAGGTGGGTCCCCAATTTTGGGGCGAGTTGTGCGACAGTCACAACATGTCTCTTATGCTAAAAATATTTAAAAATGTATTTTTGCAAAATAAAAACTTTTATCTTTTTGGAAAACATAAATTCAATTTTTTACAAACATATTTTTGAATTGATTTTGAATAACTTTTTCATCCGTGAACACCAATCTCAACAATATTTATCACAAAATTTGCTTTGTCTCAATTGCTAACATTTATCAAAACAACTATGTAATGATAGTAAGTTAAAAAGCACTAATAAAAGATGATGGATACTCAGTTAAGACCAACTTAAGGCTTTGGAGCATCTAGTTACCTACTCCCAAGGATTTCTCTTGGAAGAAAGTTTAATTACTTGAGGCCTTCCCTAAGGCCTTAACATTCCTTTGGTTAGTACTCTAAAGCAAAGGTTTTATAGTTGAAATTATGCAAAAAAGAAAATATCATTGATTATTTACGCATGCCATACAGGGTTATGCATAAGGGGTCAACCCTAAAATATACTCATAATAATGGGGTGAATCAATCTTGAAACCTAGGTGAATAGGGTCCAAACTCATGTAGAAGTCATGGTGAATTGCATTTTGTTTCCACCAAAAATTATAATAATAGAGTGAATTTCTATCAATATTTGGAAAAAAATATTAAATAGTAAAAGACTACCGATAGGACAATTTAACTGCTATAGTAGAAAACTACCATCAGCATAACATTAAGATAGTTGCAGCTACTGGTAACATATATATGTTTAGCATCGGTAGCAAAGGCTACCGGTGTATGTGTGGTATTGGTAGTCTCTAAAAGCTATTGGTATATCAATGGTGTTGGTAGCCTTTACAAGCTATTGGTGTATTAGTGGCACTGATAACAGCAGAGGCTACCAGCATGTGTGTGGCATCAGTAGCACACTAAGGCTATAGGTGTATCAATGGTGTTTATATCATGCAGAGGGTAACGATGTATGTATGGAGCTAGTAACCTCTACAAGCTACCAGTGTATCAGTGACGTTGGTAGTAGTAGAGACTACCGATGTATGTGTGGCGTTGGTAGCCTTTACAAGCTACCAATGTATCAGTGACATTGTTAGCTGATAGCCTTTGAAGGCTATCGATGTATAAGTGGTGTTGGTAGCCTGTAAAGGCTATCGATGTGTGAAACTGATAGCCAATGCAGACTACCGACGTATGTATAAGGTTGGTAGCCTCTACAGGCTATTAGTGCATCAATGGTATCGATAGCCTGTAGATGCTATCGATAGGTGCATGTTATCGTTAGTTTGCATAGTCTACCATCCCAAAAGGAGGCTTGATGTCACCATGTGTTAGCATATGACTTAATTACAACACGTGTTGGGCATGGATGGCTCTAGATTGTCTATAAAATGCGAAAAACCCCCTCATTTTCAACTTTACAGTTGCATTCTCAGAGCTTTCCAAAGCCTACCAAAGCCTTCCAAAGCCTCTCAAACCCTTCCAAATGCTAGATTTATTGCAGCAATGGCAACCTCAACCTCCTATCCCACATCAAAAGTTCAATTCAAGAACCAATGTTCCACATCCATCTCAGATATTCTCACCATATGTAGATACGATCTCACATGGGTAACAAATGCGAGCCTTTTCAAGTTGGTATCAATGTCGCAATTCAACGCGAACCCAAATTTTCTCTTGAACATTGTTAGATGTTATAACAGTGCAACATGTGTCTTCCAAATTGACGTTGACAACAACAAAATTTTGTCCTTCATAGTGAACCCTCCAAACATCGAGATATTGACTAGGCTCCCACACATGGGTTGTCCAACGATCACATCCAAGTTCTCTTTAATCGATAAAGAGAAAGAGTACCTCGAGATGAATTTCAAACTGTCATCATATTCATTCTCAAGTACATCTATTATTGTCAAATTATATGCATTACTCAAATATGCCTAAATTAAGTAGAAGGGATAGCATTATAATTTTTTATTTTGGTTATCCTATGTGATGTTGAACCGTAAAGCGCCTGGGTGATTTTATTTTAGACCTTTAGCACCTTTTAATTAAGTGTGCATTTATGTATTTTCCACTTGCTTTGGATGATTCATGCTTTTTGATTATGAGTTGTTTGTAGACGTATCTCCATGGTTTTTTTAAGTGCTATAGAAGATGTTTTCTTGTTGCTTTTAAAACCTAGCCAGTTAGGTAATCGTCTTATTTTTGTTTGTGTCATTGTTGTATGTTGGAAATTAAATCCTTCTTGGTATTTAAACAGTGTTGGTTAAAATGGTTTTGGCCTGTCGAGTTAAGGCATAGAAGTGTAGCACCTGAGTGGTTTCTTCCATAGTCTTGTTTTTGGACAAAATCTGTTTATTGATCCTTTGTGCTTGTTTGAATATTGTTTCAATGTTTTCTTTGATTGCACCATAAGGTTTAATTTGATTTGTTGTTAAAAAAATGATGGCTTTTCCTTTACCTTTTTAGCCTCAATACTTTAAATATTTTTCCTATTGGTTGGTTATACGTCAATAGGGCAGTGAGTGTTCATTGTATTAATTTTATGTTCTTTTTTGTAGTTCATGCAAATCCATCTAGGAGGGGTCTTACCTTGACACACGTTAACAACAAGTTCCTTCGAGCAACGATCGAGTTCTTCCAAGCCCACATTATTTTGCAAGGATGGTCAACAAACATTCCATTGTGGGTGTTGGGGTACTTGGTTCGCTGCCTCGATTTTGAAAAGTTTGATTGGTGCACATACCTTTCGAACAAAATCAAATTTGAACTAAATGTTACCAAGTCAAACGTTGGTGGTACTCTTTGTACCACCTATTTTCTTCTTGCATTTTACTATAAATCATTTTTTTATGTTCAAAATTCCTCGGTTTCAACCACTCTCCACCAAAAATAGAGGTCACTTGGCTTGAAAGATGAAGAGTTGCAGGTAAATTACAATTTTCATAAAAAGTTATTTTTATTGTTTTAAAAAATATTTTTTTACTAAATTAAATTTTGACTTATATGTGAATGCAAAAAAAATCTTATTCAACCTCATCTAAAAGAGAGGTTGAAATTAGAGGAATGCTTCTAGAGACAACAATAGATTTCGAAGATCCATCGAAATTAGAGCAACCCATACGTTTTCAGATATTTAAATATTTGAAGACCTCTATAGTTGTATCTCCTACTATTTGTTCATATGCATTTCCTACTCCTTGTCCAACCGCATCATCTACTCCTCATCCAACCGCATCATCTGCTCCTCCTGCAACTACATTAAGAGTTGCATGAAGAGTACAGATAGATCTTGAAGAATTTTCCTAACAGATGCCCATAATAGGTAATGTTTCTCTTTCATAACTTTAAATGGAATTCACTGCTAGTGTGATTTCATTTAAAAATTGTAGGTAATTTTCATTTCAGCTTATTTATTATTTTACTTTTTCTTTTTAGGGCCATAAAAAACCAAACCAATAGAGTCAGGATCGACATCTATTATGTGCAACTAATTAAATTTTAAATTATTTTTTAGCATTTATCAACAAATTTACTAATTTTTTTAGGGGCATTGGTTTGAGCACCTTATCATGGAAAGAAAATGATGCCTCCACCACCTCCACCATGTTCACCAAAGATGAGGGGTCAGCATATGGCTGGAAAATAATTATTTACTACAAGAAGTTGGGGAATTATGCAAACCCTGACTCTTTCAAGCCTTCGTGATATTTCAATTGGGAATATTTCAAATATACGTGGTTTGACATATATGGAGGAACCGCCTCTTGAAGAGGATTATCTTTTTCAAGGTAGAGTTCTAAAACATTTCAAAGCTACTGACATGTTGCAAAGACCACAACAACAAACACAAACTACAAAGGTACCAACAACTAGTGGGAGCTCCCCTCATCATACCAGTGGTGTTGTTCCTCTTTTTGATGATGAAAAGTTAGGTTTTTCATCAGATATTATTTTGTATGATAGTACGGAGGTGACCATAAAAGACTTGCTCCTTGCTGATTTGTTTGAATTGAGATACTAGGAATATTGCACAAAAATTCTACTTGAAGAAATAAGTGCATGATACAAAAATTTTGATAAAAGAGAGAATTTATTTTCTTCGGTTGAACATGAACTAGAAAAGCTTAATGCTTTGTTAAATCAAGCTAAATCTAGCAATGTGAAGGCCACAAATTTATATGATGATGAAATTATAAATACTATTTTTGAATAGTTTAGAGAATCTAAATGTTAAAGCCCAAGCCTATTACAATCAATGGGCTAAAGATAATAAAAATATTCAAGTTGTAGAGGCAGTAAAAGTAAGAGCAAAGGTAAGTTATATTCATTATTGTTTATCATTTTATTTATTTGTAATAATATTTAAAATTTATATTTTTTACTTTTATGTTTTGCAATCAAATTTTGAGAATTTGAACAATCAAGTGGAAAGTCTAAATGTGTTTTTGGCAATGGCAAAAAGAATCTACTTGTTGATGTGAAACTGAAAGAGATATTAGCCCAAGTCAATGTAAAGAATAATGCTTTTTGAAGGATTATTGTAGAACATAAAATGGATCCAAAAATTTTGCTAAAGCTCAAAGAAAAAGAATTGGCCTCATCATGTAAATAAGACCCTACTAAGGACGAAAGGGTGTTGATACAAAGCTTGGAGGAAATGGAGGAGATCTTGATTAGAGTTGGTGCAATACCAATAGCTATTGTGCAGCAATATAATGAGACAAATCATAGCTTGGATCCATTAACAACATTTGATCCTCCTTTACAAATAGTTTCTTCAGATCCTCAGCATCCATTAGAGACAACTAGTTCGGGCCATGTTGTAGAATAGTTACTAAGTGGACTTATAGTTCACTAGTTTTTTAAGAATTATGTAATGAGATGTTATTTCTATTAATGAAAAATATTTTTGTAAATATGATGATCTTTTTTGTTTTAATATAATGTTGAATGATCGGTATTATCTAAATCAATGTTGCATGATTTATATAATCAATCAAACTTGCTTCCTATTTCATTTATTGATATTTTCTAAAGTAATGCCAAATGATTTATTTCTTTCTACTATAACTTGCATTGTAATTTAATCATAAAATAAGTTTAACAAGTAAATAACCAATATTTATAATGCTTAATCATGGAAATAAAAGTCTATCAAATGTAATAAAAAAATTTCTATATGAAGGCTATGATATAAGTTACATCATTTTACAAAGAACACAATAATATACAATGTAAAAATCAACATTTCATAAAAATTCACCAACATAATTTTTGATAAAATCAATATTCCATAAAAAACATTATTGCCAAAATATAAGTATGGACAATCACGAATCAAAATGGTGGAAGCTAAAACAAACACTTCTCAGCCCATCCAAAATTAATAGTATGCAAAGTTGAATGTTGTGGCTCTACACTTTGATCAATGTGGTTATCATTATCCTTGTCATCCTAGATATTAGTGATACCTCTTATGTTTGCAAGAGATTTCTAGTATGCCAATGCTCTTTCGTAAGGAAAATTGTCCACTTCATATGTTGACACATATATTCTCAAACAATGTTCTAAATTTTTATCCAACTTGTTACAAACTTTAGATTTTACAAAATATAATGCACTAAATACCCTTTCGTCTTCTATTGATCCCAAAATTATTGTTTGACACAATTCATATAAGCGAAAATATTCACTCATGGTATATTGCAAAACACTACTAAGATACAATTTTTTCCACAAGTATGTAATTGAACCTGCTTCATACGGATTAGTCAAATGAGAAATTTGATCAACCATTGTTAATCCAAAATGAGTTGATTGATTTGTCAAATGTTATTTATTGAGAATACCATTGATCTTTATACCATTAACTTCCACATGTTTTGAAAAATGTGTAATAATGGTATGCATATATTTAATGAACAATTCATTTGTAATATTTTGGTCAATACATGGATCCCAAAATATGGGGTTAACCATAGCCATGACCTCAAGCAACTCATTTATTTGAAAACGGTCTCTTATTTCTTTTGTCAATGTTTATGTTATTCTATTCATTTTGATCCTTGTATCCTACAAAACTACATCAAGTAACTATTCCTATTCGCTTTTCAAAACAATATAATGGTATTTCTTTTCCATTCACTTGAATGGAAAGATGATCGTTGATGTTGAACTTCAAAAAAAAATTGAATCATTGACATTCGTAAGAGTTCTCCAATCATCAAAAGAAAAATCCATATAACTTTCGACGAACAAGTATAAATTATCAATACGCATACATATTTGTTTTCTAATCCTGATAAAATCAACAATATAAATTGATCTTTCTTGGAGAAGTTTTTTCAAATTATTCATTTCTTGCAACATTGGAAGAATACCGTATAAAGTGACCAGTGTCTCCAAGTCTATCATTCGATACAACAAATATTTTTCCTTATCAACTGCCCTCCTACTAGCATTCATAAAACCTACTAAGGATTGATATTCTTTGAAAACTCTATATGCAGGTTGACAAAGTGAAATCCATCTTCTTGTTTTTTTTATTTGTGGAAAACATCCCAAAAGGGATGCCACTCTCGGGTAAGACCCAAGGAGGCAGGGGTATTCATTTCGCCAAAAACGCCCAGGACTCGGACCTGGGCTACCACCTTTGACATACTCAAGGAGCAAACAAACACACAAAACCAATTTAAAAATAAGTAAATAACAACAAAAATAATAAAATAAAATAAAAAACATACTCCTTGAGTGTGTCAAAAACAAAAGCACAACCAAACACACACAATAAGATAAAAGAAACCACAACACGAACCACATAGAAAAACACAAGAACCACATAACAAAACACAAAAAAGACAAAAACAACAGAACACTACAAAGACATAACCCAAAAAAAACATGAAAAATAAACACAACCAAAACCTAAAAAATTAAAAAATAAAGTATAAATAAAAATAAAAAACAACCAACAAAGACAATAAACAAAAACAAAAAACATAGAAAACACTCACACATAAAAACACGAATTAACACAAACAAAGAGAAACACAAGAACAAGAACGACAAAAACACAAGAACAATAACAAAAAACATAAAAAATAAAAAAATAACACAAAGAACACAAAAACAAAATAAAACAAAAGAACACACACACCTTAAAAACTAAACAAAAAACAAAAAAATTGAACATAACAATGACCTATCTAGACCAGAATACTATTAAGGCAAGAATCAATAGAGGAAACAAAAGAAAGAATAATTTGAGCTAGGGAACTAAAAAAACCTGAATGAACCAAAGAGAAGCAAAAAAAAACAAGAAGAAACTAGGTACCTTCAGAACTGGAGCCATCCAAAGAAATGATAGAAATAAGAGCTTCCCTAATTTGTGAAGTCCACCATCTAAGAGGGTGGCCATAACAAGTACGATCACCTTTGTCCAAAGACCAATTAGCTAAAGCATCAGCACTCTTGTTTTGATCTCCGACCACATAATTGTAATCAACTTTCAAAAATCCCATCTGGATTAATTGAATCTTCTCAATAATTCTTTTTATTCTCCAATCAACCTTATGATTCTTAAGAGTCTTCAAGAGATTAATCATAAGTTGAGAGTCGGACTCAACTAACATCTTTTCCCATCCAACCTTAGTAGCCTCTTGAAGGCCTCTAAGGATACCATACCCCTCAACAAGGTTATTGGAAAGAATACCCAAATTCTCAGCAAAAGTAAAAACCAATGAGCCATATGAAATTCTACCAATTCCTCCCACACTGGCTTTTACAGGGTTTCCTCTAGAGGCTCCATCAATATTGACTTTTCCAAAATCCTTAGGAGGAGGTTGCCAATTTCTTGTCCTATCCATGTTACTAATACTCACATTCTCTTTAAGTTGGTTGCCCTTAGAAGAATTAATCTTTAATCTTTGCATCACTTGATCCCATATTTGGTGGGAGTTTTGGGGGTGATTAAGGAGTTGATGGACTAATTCAACTAAGTTGGCTATGATCTTTTGCCAAATATAGTGAATATCCTTCCTATCTTGATTAAAAATTTGGTTGTTCCTTTCATTCCAAATATTCCAAAGAAGAATGGTAGAACCCATCCAAACTAACTGCCTAATAAAATGATCAACACCCTCTTGATTAGGTCAATCCTTCCAAAGCTGTTCAAAAGTAAAAAAATTGGACCATTGTAAGCCAAGTAAAGTGGCCATTCTCCTCAATAGCTCAGAGGCTAAAGTACACTCAATAAAAATATGGTTGAGAGTTTCTACATTCTCTTCACATATTTCACATCTAAAAGGGCCATGAAAACCATGCTTCATAAATTGCTCACCAGTAAGCACCCTACGATGTAATAAAAGCCAATTAAAGAACCTCACCTTAGGCCAAATATTTTGAGCCCACAATTGAGAAAAGATGTCAAAATAATGGTCAGGATTATTATGGCATAATGTCAAATAACCTTGAGCAACTAAATACTCACCCTTAGTAGTATTGTTCCATCCAAAACAATCTTTTTCATGGGACGAAGAGAGAGATCTCATATGAAGGATGCCTTGGATATCTTGTCTTTTTCTTTCTGGGATTTGAATAGGCCAGTCCTCAATAGGGATCCAATATCTACCAACCTTTGAATTACCAATATGGTACCGACAATAATTAGCCACCTTTAGCCAGTTAGCTCGGTGAAGCTCCTCCATCCAAGGCCTCCGTGAAATCTATCTAGTATCTACATATTTTAATAATTTTTTACCTTCAGTAACTCCAAGTGCAAACAGTTGAAATTATGCAAACCTTTTCGGATTGTATGAAAAATAAGCATGTATTTCATGAACAAATTCTTCAACTCTAGCAACATTTTCAAATGTGCTCACAATTTTGTATGCAAGATTTATTTTGTGAGCCATGCAATGAATGGGGATCAAATATGAGGTAATTGTTGTCTATAGTTGAACACAAAGCCCATTCCTATGACCTTGCATTACAACAACACCATCAACTCCAACACATTAATCTATTAGCTATTGTTGTATCATCCATTCCTGCAATTTCCTTTAAGTTGGTTACAATAATATTATAAATATTTTTCGCATTACAATTTTCCATCATTTTATATAATGCTAGCAAATGAGTTCTCCTTACACGATTTTCAAATATGTAAACATGCATACAAATCCAAGATGTGTTGTCAACAGTAGTTACTTCATCAACTAAAAGTGAAATAAATTTTGCATCGTTAACTTTCTCTTTCAAGTCATCTTTCTCAACGAAAGAGAGATATTTTTCCATTTTCAAACCACTTCAATCTAACCAATGGGCAAAGGAAGGTTTTGTACATCAGTAAGCTGAAACAGATGCTTATAATCAATAACATCGTACATTGGCATTCCCTTCTTAAGAATAGTATATACGATAGCAAATTGTAAAATTTTAGACACTAAAGTTGTTTTATGAATAATTTCAAATTGTGTTGCAATCGTTCCACATTTTTGAACAAATGTTTTTTGTTGTTTCATCTCTCTGTCATAGTCTTCTGCATATCTAACATGAATGCATTATGATGCATTCTTTCATCTAATTGTTTTCTTAATTGTTCCATTAATTTCTTTTTCTATCATATAAACTTTCCCACAGTGTTTTTCTAGTGTATCCAACTTAAGTTGCATTTTGTGATCCTTCCCTAGTTTCCAACTACAAATAATGCATCTACATTTTGTTGGTATGTCATTGCTATTCTCGAGCTGCACTAGCTCAATAAATGGATATTTGGATGATCATTAAAGCTTAAATATCCTTCCAATAATCCACCTAGTTAACTTTATACGTTTAGATTTTTTAGTAGAAGATTCTCCTGAAGTTTTTATTTGGTTAGAATGGTCGGTTTCTTTCTTAGTTGGTGTTCCATATTGAGGATTATTTTCAAGTTGTTGAATGTCATTGTTAAGAAAATTGTCAGGTTGAGGTATCTCTTCCTGGGGAATATCTTCAAGTGGAGGCATGTCAAGGTCAATTAGGTATTTTGCATACAAAGGGGTTCTATATAATTTTTTGAAATTACATAAAAAAAATTACTCTTTTGTATAGAAGATAGATATGTACCTTGAAGTTGTACAGATGTCGATGCCTCCTTGGATTTGGATATTTGGCTAAAGTATTTAAGGATAGTTTTTCCTTCAGAAGATTTTCCTTACTTAGATTTGGTGTAGGTATCATTGTATCTATATAGGAAAATGTGTTTCATGTTAGAAAATGAATCCCCAAGAATTTTAAGCTTTGGGTGTTGTACACAACTCTTATAATTGATAATCATTGAACAATTTATTATAATGTAATTCCCTTATTGTACAAATGTTATAACAACCAACTGGATTTAACCCAAGTTCCAACTAATTACATCATTTTATTATTCACAACATGAAAGATCGTACTAGAAAATAACTAAGATGTTTGAGTAAGACAAGTGGTTTAGTAACAATCTATATGCTACTTAATTCCAAAAATCAAGAGAGATGAGGGCTCGCACAACCTTCCATTGCATTCTACACCTTGCATTCCAAAAATATATTGTTTAATGCTACTTCATAGTATCACTGAATGTACTAAGAGAATGAAATAATTCATCCATATGTTGATAGTCCCTATTAGCTACCAACTTAACATGGCACTGGTAGTACTTACAAGTTATCAGTGTATTATGGCGTCAATAGCCTGTAGAGAGTGTTGATGCCACAATCATGCATTGGTAGCCTCTAGAGGCTATTGGTGCCACAATCATGTATTGATAGCCTTTGAAGGCTACTGGTGCCATAATATGCCAGTAGCCTACAGAGACTATCGGTGCCATGATACACTAATAGTCTTTGCAGAGCTATTGGTGCCATAATATGCTTGTAGCTTGTAAAGACTACCAATGTATCATGGCATTGATAGTCGCTACAAGCTACTAGCATATCATGGCGATGGTAGCCTCTGATGTCAGTAGCTTGCAGAGACTACCAATGTATCATGGCACTAGTAGTCCGTGCAGGATATCGATGTATGATAGTGGTGTTGGTACTCTTTGCAAGCTACCAGTTCCACAAAATGCAGGTAACCTATAAGTACTACCGATAGATGGTGCTGGTGTCGATAGTCTCTACAAGCTATCGGTGTATCATGGAGTCGGTAGCCCGAGAGGCTATTGACTTCCTTAGTGTTTCTTGGAAACTATAAGATTTCAATTCAAGCACTCTACATTAGGTGAATATAAACTAAATTGCTATGGAACATGGATGTTAACTACCTGACTTTTCTCTATTGTAGGTAGGTATTAACTGCTACATATATGCACCATAGGTCATTTTTTTATGTTTCAAATGGTTTTTTGCAGCTAGAGGTGGTTTTTCGCTGCTTCAAATCTTTTTTCGTCGTTGTAGAGATTTTGGTGCTACATGTCATTTTTCGGATATATGAGTATCACAGTCATGATAGGTATATATACTGGTGGTATAAGAGGTAAATTTGGCAAGAAAAATAAAATTCTTTATAATTTGAAGCTAAAAGGTCCCTGGATTTGGGTGAAAGTGGTTGGCAAATTAAAATAAAAACAAAAAAAATATTATCACAATCGGGCGAGCCGACCTAAAAAATTTGCACCTTGAAAATTTTGAGTGAATGGACCCTAGTGAAAGGTCTCGAGATTAGCCAATTTTAAATTTTAGAAAATTCTAATTTTCATGAATTAATGATGATTCGTTGTTATGGATAACCCTATCTGTTAGACAAAATTATTTTAGAAGAGTAAGGAGGATTTGTGAAATGGAGACAGATTTTGGATGGGATCATAGTAGCTCATGAAGTTATGCATTCAACAACTTCAAGAAGAGAGAAAGTGATGATCTTAAAAGTTGATATGAGTAACTATGATAGGGTTAAATGAGATTTTATTTTTGTAGCATTAGAAAAGTTTGAATTTGGAAAGATAGATTAAAGCTTGTGTCTCTACAATTTCATATTCAGTATTGGTCAATGGGTTAGCAACCAAATCATTTAAAGCCAAGAGAGGTCTTAGACAGGGATATCATTTATCTCCATATCTGTTCATTATTATGGCAGAGGTTTTGGGTAGGAATTTGAAGAAGGCTAACAAAGATGAGCTTATAAATGGACTCGAGGCTAGTAATAACATCGATAACATCACCCATCAACAATTTGTAGATGATACAACATTTTTTAAGAGGACAAGGATAAATGAGGCTAGAGCTTTGAATAACTTATTAAACGAATACAAAAGAGCACCGCAAAAAAAGTAAATAGGACAAAATCCAAAATTTACTTTCGAAATACTTCAACTAAAATCAAAGCAAGAATATGCAAGTTACTTCAAATGGAGAAAGCAAATTTGCTAGCAGCTTATCTAGGGATGTCCTTATTTGAGGGGAGAATGAGGATAGAATTATGGAATCCAGTTATATGTAAAGTTCAAAATAAACTACCAACATGGAAAGATAGATGGTTATTGTTTTTATTTATGAAGAGAAAGCAAGGGCATATTTCAATCCACCCTTCCCATAAATTGAACTTGGGTCTTTGTTAAGAGAGCCCAATGATTTTTGCCATTATGGTGTCCTTGTTGGTATAGGTAGATGGTTATTATTATTTTTAATTTACATGGTGGAATCGGTAGCCACCACAAATTTGGGAAGGCTATTCGACTTTTATGGCCTCCACAGTATTCTGGATTGTTCACCTCAAAAGTCGCCACACAGTTCTTCACGCAGTCCACCCCTATAACCACCATGCCACAATCATTTTAAACATTTTATGCCACTAAAAGCACTAATAAAGGGACAAGCGTTCAGTTCGACAAGGCCCGATATTTGAACCTTGTACCTCTGCCCCGTTACAAGGTTTGGTCAAACAAATTGGTCTACACCTCAAACCTATAGATGGTTGATGTTAGCAGTTAGATTGTAGTTAACTAAATCAGTCTTACAAGCCATTCCAACATATTGTATATCCTTGTATACTATGCCAAAATTGATGAAAAAAATTAATCTATATTATGCAATCCTTTTTGCCATTAAGATTACATGATAAAAGAAAATTTCCTTTGATGAAATGGAGCAAGGCATATAATTATAAAACTAGGGGAGGTCTTGGTTTAAGAGTTCTTATAGATGCAAACTTAGCTCTTAGGGGAAAAGTAATCTAGATATTGTACAAAGACAATCAAAGACAATGGGCAAGAATAATTTTAAGTATGTTGAGCCCAATGAACCAAGATTAATATTTACTACATTCTCTCTACTAAATGGTTTCACACTTTGGAACTAAAAAATCAATTGATCTAGTGATTAAAGGTTTAAGATGGATGGTTGGAATTTGAGAAATTTTTCTATTTGGATGGATATTTGGCGTGATAAAAAACCATTCAATCTAGATCTAATTTTGAAACCATCGATGAGATTACTTCAAGACAAATAGGGTGATAGGGTTTTAAACATTTTGTACAAGGAGCGGGAAGGAAGATACATATGGAAAGAATATTTTTTTTACAAGTATACAAGACAATAATGCTAGGAGGTAGTTGAGTAGAAAGATAAAAATTATTATTTTGAGGAGAGCCAAGGATAAACAAATTTAGGAGTTGAATAGCTCTAGAGAATACACAACAAAAAATGGATATAATGTAAAGCACCAACAAAATAGGAATATCGCAAGAATATGGAGAGATATTTGGGATAGCCCAAGCATTCCTAAAGTCAAAATGTTTGTTTGGCTAGTAGGTCATAGAAGAATTTTATCCTTGGATAACTTATAAAAATGGGTTGTCATGGCCCCTCATAATGTATTCTTTGTAAAAAGGAGGAAAGTATATACCATCTATTGGGACACTGCTCAATAGTCTAGAAACTATGGCAATGGATTCTTAATATGTTTGGTAAATGCATGGTGATGAAAGGTAAAATTGAAGAATGGTTAAAGCAATGACATAGCACTTTTAATAGTGAGTCTTTACAGACAATGTAAGATATATCAAAAGATACAATACTTTGGACTGTATGGCTAGAAATGAATAGAAGAATATTTAAAGGAAAAGAATGTAGTTTAGAGGTAATTAAAATGAATATTTGTTTTGCCATAGAGGAGTCCAATCCAACCCAATCAACTCATCCAATTCCCAATATCGAAGCAAAGAGCCTTGATAGATGGAATCAAGTCATCAAATAGAATTATGATGTTGGGCACAAGAGAAACAAAAAAAAAAGGCAAAGAATATAAAGTGGAAACCACCAAATGTGGAGTTGGTCAAGTTATATTTTGATGGATCATCTAAAGGAAATCCAAGACCAACAATAGGAGGAGAAACAATTAGAAATAATAGAGGAGAGATTTTGTCTCATTACACTTTCAATAGTGGATTTAAGATAAATAATGAAGCTGAAGCTTGGGCGACTTTGGAAGGGTTAAAATATGCAAACAAATGAAATGGAATACAATATGGATGGTAGGTGATTCACTCACAGTAATAAATACAATTTCGAGGAAAGCAAAGGCTACATGGAACATAGAAGAGATCATTATGGAAATTCATGATCTTGTTATAGAGTTTGAAGAAATTAGGTTTACACATACATTAAGGGAAGGGAACAAATATGCAAATAGGCTAGCCAATAGAGGGATTTTAATTGAGGATCATAAAGTTAAATTCTCTTTTCCATGGTTAGAGGAAGTAGTAAGTTTAGCTTAAGTTGACAAGAAAATGTTGACTGTCTAAATCAAATAATGATTAAGATTTACTTTAATATTTTCCATTGGTAATATATGTTTTATTTTATAACATTAATATATTTTTATATAAATTATTTATTATAATTTTTATGGTTGCACTTGTGCTTTAGGAAGGAAACTAACAATCTAGATTTGGTAAAATGGACTATGATAGTGCGATGTTTTAGAAATATTAATTTACGAAGATGCAATGCATAGAAAGTAGAGGTAAATTTTTGGTTTTGTGAAGGCTACTATAGGAAAATGTCAAGAAGGATGTTGAATTGAAACAGATCTAGAAAATAAAAAAAAAGAATTCAAACATTTTATGTAAAACGATGCAAGTTTCTAGCTATAGCAACTTAATTGAGATGAGAATTGAATTTGTTTATAAATTCTCAAGCTCTAAAGAAGATAGTTGTGATTTGTCAAGGGTGGAGGATCTAAGTACAACCCTTTGTTCTCCAACAAAAAAAATATATACGTATTTTAATCTAATTCAAACATCCATGTTTGTTGATAACATTAATGATAATTTGTGAATCCCCCTCAATTGAAATATATTTCCATCATTTTTCAATTGCAATTTGTATCCCTGTAAGAAGTGACCTGGCCTTTGCATAGTTGTTAGTTGAAATTTCACATGATTTCAAGTAAATGAAGATAATTTTACCTTCATTATTTTGAAAAGCACTACTTGTACTAGCTTTTTTTAAATTTCCTTTGGTAGCACCATCAAAATTAATTTTAATAAACTAAATTTTTGGACATTTCCATTTTACCATAGATAAAAAAATCATTTGTTTTAATATCATTGTCATAGATGACTCTTTCATGTATGTTCAAACCCTATAACCAAGTTGTTAGAACCTCCTTTTCTACACTAGAGACTTCCCATGATGAACACCATATTTATAAACATTCTGCAAGAGAAGCAATAATATTGTTCCAAATTTGGGTATGATTTTGAGATTTATTTTAAAAAAAAATATTATTTATTTTAAGCCATAAATTCCAAAAAAAATAGTAGTAGGTACAATCTTCTATAGAATACATAATGCTTTACCTTTGAAATAATTAATCCAACATTTCATCAACTCTTTCAATGTTGATGAAGCTATCCAATATATTCTCATATTTTTTTAAAAAACAATCCCAAATGGTGTGAGCAAAGGGAAAAATGAAGTAAAAAGTTTGATGTTAAAAAATCCTTCTCATACAAGGCACATATGAAAGGTCGATGATATCCTATTCTTTTTAGACTCTTTCTTGTAAGAATCTTACTTTGAATTGCTAACCAAAGGAATGTTGAGGCCTTAGGGAGAGCCTCTAGTGACCAAAGACTCATCCAAGGGAAATCTTTAGGAGGAGGAAATTTTAATTTCTCTAAATCCTTATACTCCAACTTAATTGAGTATCCACCATATTTTGATAGATTCCAAACCAACTCATCCTTTTGTGTAAAAATAGGTAAATAAAACTCTTGAAGCATATTTTGAAGCTCATTTGTAATTTGTTTGAATTCTTATTCTTCAAGTAGGTTATTAATAGAAATTCATGATCTAGAGTTGTTGCTCACATTAAAATAAGATCTTTGACCTTTGGACCTTTACAAGTTAGGCATGCTCGAACCAATGGTTGTTATTTTGAATCAAATATAAAAGGATAAAGCTTCAACCAAGCATTGAACAAAAATTTTGCATAATTTTCCTCATTATTGACCATCGAATATGTTTCTTGATAAATTGTAATATATATGATATGAAGTTCCTTGATGATCCTTTGGGTAGGGTTCTTTTCCTAAATAATCTCATTTCATGAAGAGAACTTATATATTTTTGAAGTAGCTTTTTTCCCAACTTTTTCCTTGATATTTGAATAATCTCCACTCAAGTTTTGATCACAAGGCCAAACTCGTAAATCTATAGTTCTACAAGCCTGCTCCTCCAATATTATTTCCTTTACAAAGCCTATTCCAATTACAAAGAAGAATTCTAATTTTTTTCTTGCATCTTTTCCATAGGTCTCTTTGAATTTTATCAAATTTCTATGCTATATCTACTAACAGTATCGAAAGTGACATCATATAAATAGGGATAGATTTAATGTAGTCTTTATTAGTTGTAGCCTTCCCACCATGGTTAAAAGCTTACATTTCCAACCTACAAAACAAGCTTTCATTCTATACAAACAAGAGATCCAAAGATCTTTTTATTTTTTTTATGAGACAAAGGAATACCCAAGTAGGTTGATGAAAACTTTTTAATTTTATACCCTAAAATATCCATAATAATTTGTTGTAAATCTAGGGTAATGTTAATGAAAAATATTTTATTTTGTATTACTAACCAAATGCCAATAGCCTTCTGATAGCATGGTAATACTAATTTAAACTCCATGGCCTCATTAACTAAGGGATGACCTAAAAGAAAAGTATCATCAACAGATTGGAGATGAGATTTGAAGGGATTATTTTTTACAACCTAAAAATCTTTGATTTTTCCTTCTATTTTTTCCTTTGAGAAAGCTCTTCCTAATGCTTCAACAAGAATAATAAATATATAATTAGATGATGGATCACCTTGGCATAGTTTACAAAATAACTTAAAGCAACCTATAGGAGAACCATTGATCAAAAGATAAAGTGCTAAAACAATATTTAATCCATTCACAACAACCTTGAATTTTTGAGAATATCATGAAGAAAAATCCAACAAACACTATCATATGCTTTTTTCATATCAAATTTCATAATCATACCTCATTTTTCAAGGAATGATAAAATGTATGGCCTCTTGTGCAATGACCATGAGGAATTTGTTTATCACAAATAAAACCACCTTGTTTATATGAGATAATGCAATCTATAATGCTTTTTACTCTGTTTACTATAATTTTTTAAATGATATTATATATCATATTGTTGAAAAATATTATATTATTGTACCTTTATAGTATAGTGTAAATATTATATTAAGGTTTGATTCCATAGTCAAGTGAGTGATTTATATTTCTCCTTTATGTAAGTGTCTATGTGGATGATATGCACAAATGTCATGTACGTAAGAGTGCAAGTGTATAATAAAAGAAAAGTGCACAAGTGTCATGTTATTAAGTTTGAAAATATGTAATATATGGACATGCACAAGTGTCATGTATTAGGTGTGCATGTAGAAGTATAAGTGTCATATAAAAGAGTGCAAGTGTCATAGAGTTAAGTGTGCATATAAGTAGAGAGTCAAGAGTCATGTATACAAGTGGCAAGATGAGAAGCCAAAGGACATGAGAGAGTTGTCATATAGAGAGCAATAGTCAAGTACTTGAAAAGTCATCTTGTATGTCTATATTATGTAGGTAAAACTCCATGTTGTATTATCAATCAAAAAAAGGATGTGGAGATTGTATGATTCATTCAATCTGTAATAATATTGTATCTTGTACGCATAATTAGAGTAAATATACTACAAGTATTCTTCATGTTATTGCATGAATGATTTTGGCCACTTTACATTCATATTTGATAATATTTTTGAATGTTATTGTTATTATTATTGGCCATATTATATTTTGATTGCTCTTATATTTGAGTATACTAAAAGATCAATAGCATTGGGATTAAGATAATTTGGATTAAAAACCAACACATATTACAAGGGCTTATTGGATGAAAATTATCAAAATATTTTGTCCCACCTTTCTTGGCAACCAATGTAATTAATTATTGCAGCCTTTCCTTTTTTGAGCCTATTCACTTCCAACCAACATATCACTCTTCAATAAATCCTAATTTTTAAAAATAAAATTGCGAAAAATCCATCAAGGCTAGGTGCTTTGTTAGGATGGAAAGAGAAAAGTGCTTCATGTAACTCCTCCATAGACATCTTCTTCATCAAGTTTTCATTTTATCTCGATGCATTAATTGATAGATTATTTTGTAAAACTTTACCTTCTTATCTTATCCAATATCTAACAAAATATTTTTTAAATAATTAATTGCTTCATTCTTGATATCTTTTTCTTCCTCAATATGTTTTCCATTTGGAGTTAAAATATTTTTGATATGACAAAAATATTGCTTTTGCTATAGCATGAATTTTGGTATTTCTATCTCCTTCCTTGAGCCATCTCTACCTAGGTTTTTAGAACCAATATGACTCCTATTTCAATGCATTGTGATAATAAAAAAGTAATTGTTTTTCTTTCACATAATAATCATGGTCCATTCCACTATATCTTGTAAATTTTTTAGCTTGGATTCAATTTTTTTATTTTTTGTAAAAATGTTACCAAAAGATTTGACATTCCAAATATTCATTTCCTCCTTTAGATATTTCATCTTCTGGACAAAATTGTACATACATGATCCTTCAAAATTTGTTTCATCCCACTATAACATAACCATATGAAAGAAATTAGGGTCTTTGAGCCATATAGACAAAAAGTGAAATGGCTTTGGATGATTATTATTGGGTATATCACAACTCAAAAGAATGGATTTGTGATATGATATTTCTCACAATAAAATATTTGAAGAGATTGCGTATCAGAAAGATTATATAACAACAATTTATCTAATCTCTCTAGTATATGAGTTTGCCCAATGTGTCTATTATCCCATGTATTAAAATTTTAAAGAATAACATTCTAAAGGCCATTTGAATTGATAAATAAAGCAAAATACTATATTGATTTAGACCATATTGAAGTACCATACTTCTTTCTAAAGGAGATAGAACTATGTTGAAGTCACCCCAAGAATCCATATATCATAATTATGAACCATCATTGTTTTGACAAAAATATGCTAAGGTCCTTCCAATATATTTTACGAGGAGTAACTATATTGGAGCATATACATTTATAACCCCAATTTTGATGTTTTTCTTTTTCCTGCAAAATGGTCTTGAAACCCAATTACTTTTGGTTTCTAACAATTGTTCATATAATACCAAACCTTGTAAGGGGGGCAGAGGTCCAAGGTTCAAATCTTGAGCCTCGTTGGACTGAACGCTCATCCCTTTCCTGGTGCTTTCAACGACGTAAAAGGTTTAAAATGATTATGACATGGTGGTTATAGGGGCGAAATGCACGAAGATCTGTGTGGCAGCTTCTAGGGCAGACTACGCGAAGATCTGTGTGGCGGCCATAAAAGCTGGACAACCTGCCCGGATTCGTGGCAGCTATTGATTCCACCATGTAAATTTAAAAAAATAATAATAATAATTGGTCATCTAATTTGTGTTTATCCCATATAATTATAGTACTGCCTGAAGCTCTTATAGAGGAAATTGTTAGACAATCCTCCATCTTCAACATCTTTTTAAAAGCATCCTTACATTTCTTCATATTTAATTTTCTTTTTTGTCTTAAAGTGAACTCAAGACTTTAACAACCTATTAATTCTTTAATAACTCTTTTTAAGGGGCCTTATTCATACCCCTAATATTCCATGATATCATTTTCATCATCAATTTTAATATTTCTTTGTGGGCTTAGCCTCACTTCTTGTTAACACATGATATTTTTATTTAGCTTCACAAATCAATATCCCTTTGAGTTTCTTTTTCTCTTTTTTCATGTTTCGACAAACTTCTTCTCCTTTTTCCATTCCCCTTAAAAATTTCATCCTTATCAATCTCTTTCCATATTGTTTGTAGTGAGACTTATCTTCTAACTATTTAAGTTGTCCTAAAAAATAAAAAATGCAAGGAACAACCTCATAAACACTTTCTTCTTTATGTTACCTCAAAAACCCTAAAGTATGATCCTCCATGGTAATTATTTTTTTATGCTACCTTAGAAACCCTAAATTTCTATGGATATCCTCTATATGCATTTCACTATTATGTTGCTTTTGAAACTAAATTTCCATAGATATCCTCTATATGCATTTCTTTATTATGTTGCTCTTGAAACCCTATAATGCAATGGATACACTCTATACTAATTTCATTTTTATTGCAAGAAGAGGATTTTATGCTACTTGAGGAAAATGAAGATGATTTACCTAGATTAACATTGATCTCCTTCACCTTATTTGCTTTAAAATTTACCTCCCTATTTTCCCTTTACAACTTTAACTCCTAGATTTGAACTTGTGCATTGCATTGCCTCATCCCTTATGTCATTTTTTTCTCCTAATGGTTGGTTCAAGTGAACTATTATGGGTTTGTCATTTGATGATGTAGAGGGTTTATTTTGCCACTTTGTTAGCAATGGAAAATCCCTGATTTGATCCAACTTCTACTATGAAACAATCTCCTTGTTTCATATTGAAGTTTGTCTTATGCCCAAAATTTTCCATCTCTTTTTTCATTGTTTTCACTTTGTAGTGTTTTGCCATGTGTCCAATCTCATAACATTTGCGGCATCAAAATGCAATATTTTCACAACCTACTTATTGATCTCATTCTCTTGATTTAGATTTAATCCTAATGGACCATGGTAATGGTTTTTAAATATTCATAGCAACACATATTCGAGTGTATACAACATGTCTTCTCTCCTTAGTAGTTGGTCCCTCATGGATGAATTGCCATAAAGTATTGCCAATATTCTTTAAAAATTCCTTATTGATGAACCGATAAGGAAGACTAAAAAGCCTAATCCATATTGAAAGCCTTTTAATACTCTTTGTTTTTATAGAAAAATTATCACTTTATGGTCTTAAATATAATGCATCTTTATCCCTAAACCAAGGGTCACCATCTATTATTTTATCCCTTATTTTTGAATTGAAGAAGATAATAAAGAAAAATCCTTTTAGAAGAAAAGTCATAGAGTAATTCGAATTCAACCCCCACTTCCACTTATTTCAATTTTGAATCTTTGAAAAACTTGACTATTATCCATGAGACTTACATATTAACCCTTTGGTTTTAAGAACCATTATATCATGCTCAATCATTTCATCCTTGAAAATCACTTTTGGTGTCGTATCTACTACAAGGATAAGGTTTTCCATAGATTCATTCTTCCTTTTATTTTTAGCTAAGACATTCATACTTTCAACTAGGTAGATTTGCTTCACATAAATACTTTAGTTTTTGAGTTTCTCCTAAGATTTGGAACAAGAAAAAGTGACATTCAGTCCTTGCTTGTACTTCGCTTCCTACTCATGTTCGTAACACTTACTTTATAAAAAAAAAAACATATAAAGCTTGTTTCTTGCTCTAAGCTTGCACTCACAAAATATGACATAAAAATTCAACAATATTACTAACATAAGATTCATATTAAATTTTTTCTATTCAATGGAAACATTTTAGCTTGTATACAAATTCCCACTATACAAATATTTTCAAATTAAAAAATAAAAATATAAAACATTAAAAAAACTTTGTATTTTTATGCATTAAGAACATTCCATGATAACTGTAAATGTTATTGCTATCACGTCGTATATTTAATTGGTTACATATAATTGAAATAAGTTTCACTTGTATCACATCATTATTAAAAATTTTAATCTCAAAATTTAAAATTTATCTACTTAAATTTATATTAGTCCTAAGGATGGATTGGTGAGTTTTAGGCGTTCACCAAGAGGAGACCTAAGTTCAAAATCTTGGAGGCTAGCCTTGTCTTGGGGTAGAGGTAGTAGATTGACTTGACTCCGCTGCCCACTAGCCTGACCATAACGGTTCCAATCTTGAGCCACCCAAAATCTTTCTCACTCTAGATTGCAAGCCACCGATGGTCTTCTTCACTTTGAATCGCTTTTAACGAAAATACTTTGTAATAAAAACATTTATATCATATAATGAAATATTAAAATTAATATTAAACAAAGAAATATCATATTAACTTCACATATCTACGACTACTCAATTTAGGCCTACATATAATTTGTAAGCCTGATCCTTGTTTCTTGGGTTTTGGGTTTGTAAAATTAAAATTTAATTATGATGCAAAATACTTTAACTTACGATTGGAAATTAAGTTCAAACCTGTGAATATATTTAAAAAAAAATTAAAAAAAAATCAAAATACTTGTTCCAAATTCCTTAGACGTTGCTAGTTCTTTTATTGCACCACTTGGAATATACAGAATTTTTTTAAGCAAATAGAAGCCATGAGATGTGAAGAAACAGCAGTATCACTTGCCAGATCTTTTAAACATTACATGTGATTTTTCCTCCCGGAGGATTACGTGTCGTGATAACCATTAAATTAAATTATCTCTGTTTTGGTTTCGCTACACTCCGTTCTGAGCCTACCGACCTGTGAGTTTAAAACAAAGTCCAAGACAGAGATAACCGTAGAGTTTGTTCGCAAAAGGAAAACCCATTCGTTGCTATCAGCAGGGCATATGATATGTTATGGATGACGTTGGAATTAACGAGATATAGATAGCTCAGATAGTTTATGTGCTGTCGCCATATATTCTCTCCTCCAAAATGGGGGCGGTTCTTCCTTTTCCGTCCAAGCTGCTGCATTGCAATGGAATTTCTGATAGGTACAATAACTATAACCTTTCCTTTTCACAATTTGTAATTGTTTATGAAAAATGATTGCACGTGATGTGTTTGTGAAAATGCGTGAACGAGAATTTGGAAGTAACATAATTACAGTTCTACGAATAGGAGCAATAATAGCCTAACTTGCCCTTTCAAGTTCAGTAACTAGGAAATACGTGGATTCGGACACCGTTTGTAATAATCGCAAGTAAGAGTAAAAGTTATCCGAAATTTTTATTTGATAGGGAATACTTTCTACACAGAGGCGAAACTATGGGAACTGCCTACCTTTGTTGACCATCTGGTGGAGAATTTATTCACAACCTAATTTTTTAAGTTGGGCATCCTGAGCGTGGGTTGGCGTTTGAGCCGTGAACCTCCCTGGCTTAAAATAAAAAAATGAGGCTAGATACACACTCTTCAATCTTTGGGTAATGTACGTAGCATGTGCCTCTGAGAATTAGCAACCATCTTTACTAACCCAAAGTAACTGTCCACTCTGTAGGTATGACCCTCTCGTACATGGAAACTCCTTCCACCTGAGACACAACAAGCTTGTCCAACTGAGTCCCATCGCTGTTGACATAGTCAGCTGACCCTTCCAATCAAGCTCCTTCGAACCTTGTAATAGCTGATGTATATCTCAAAATCAGCATTTTGTGGATACTTCTTATACACCTTATGTGTGAATGATTCAGGCTGCATTATAATAACCATGGCTAATATTTTTGACATAGGAGGCCTGGAAAGCATGTGCCATGTTAGTTATCTTCTTGTTGTTGGTATAATTTTTGGCCTTTATACTAAGTGGAACTCTTCAAGAAACTCCAGATTCTGTGGAAGCTCTTAATATAATTTATTTGTGTATGCAAGTATTGTAGAGATTGGTAATTGGTTTGGACCATGATTTGCTTCTTCCTTGAGTAACACCTCCTTTTATTTCCTGCTTACAATAGCGCCTACAACTCACTGTATGTTTAACGGTTCAAGACAGCCCTACTAATAATAATTTTGGTATTGTGGCATATTGGTTTACTCCTAGGATTAGCAATGTATTTGGCACAGAAACTCCTTTTCCATGCACTAAATTCAAAGAGGGTCTTCCCAGGATTGATTAGGCCGCATAGACAAAAGAAATATATATTCTGCATATCAAATATACGCATAAAATAAAAGAAAACCCAATTACAGATACAAAAAAAGATATGTGGAGAAAGATAGAAAGAGGGATCTTGGGATGAATGTTGAAAGTGTAATCTAACTTATGGCCAAGGCTGACATTGTATGATGTAATCTTGTATAGGCCTAAGGGCAATTATTGTACAATGTATTTAATTTATTGTAATATTTTATTATGTAATCCCTATAGGGGCCACGGTTAACCTTGTTATGGTTAAACCTATCCTATATCTTGTAATTAACCTTAAAACCCTTTTGTTATATCGGTTTAGGTTAAACTTATTTATGTAATAAGGGGATTAGGTATTGGTATAAATACCCGCCAACCACTCTCAATTGTATCGGACTGTTGCGATCCTTGTCTAGAGAATTTAGTGATTATTTATGGTGCTCAAAGACACCCACAATTTTTATGTGTCTCTATCTGTTCAAGGGACGTGCTATAGTGGCCAGTGGAATATACACTAAGGTGTTGCAGCACGGAGGTGACAAGCTCAAATCCTACCGGCCTGCCCCTTTTGCCATTTGTATGGAAGTTGTTTACTCATTGATGGACGTTCCCTGCTGCAGTCTACACTATGGTAGGTCAGATAGCAGGACATATGTTTTCTTGTGCCCTATAGGAGGTCACAAGATTAAGTTGCACTCCTGTTTTTTCTGCTTCATTCATCGTTATGGTACTTGTCTTCAAGGAGTAAATAATTTTTGGTTCAATGTGGATGACAATGAAGGGATGGCTAGACGGGTTGGCGTAGCTTTTTTCTTTCTTCCAATTGCAGGTTTGAGCTTGTAGGCGTCAACTTTTCGCCCTTTGTATGGAAGACACAATGTCATTTATGGAGACATTGGCCCTTTGGTCCCATAGTTGGTGTGGGCGAGTTGATTATGCAGAAGGCTCAAGAACATTGGCGGAGAGGCGGAATCGAGTTCGAGTCACACACCCTTCCTTTTGCAAAGAGAGATCTATGTGCAGTAGTCCAAAAGCTACACTTTAAGTGGATGTGAAGGAGAGATTAGACTCGAAAGGAATGCTAGCATGTTGGTTATTTGAATGTTTTTTTGGTAAAGAAGGGCCCGGGTTCAATCCCCAACGACACACTTTGGAATGGACTTAGTGGTGGTTTTCTTCCCTGGTCGACATGGCATTCCTATATGCCACATAATCCTAATTTTTGCATATATATAGCCCATAAGTTAATCAAGCAACACTAAGTGTCGATAATTGAGTGGATCAGAGGAGCTAAAGTGGTGACAAAGAAGTGGAACGCAACAACAAATTATAAATTGCTAAGTGGCAGGTCAGGATTTTTTCTTACATCTCTAAAGTTTGGGGATTTAATTTTTACATTTTTGAGGTCCTTTAGGGCAAAACATTCGGAGGCCATGACTTTTGCATATAGAAGCGTTTTGAGCCCTTTTTTTTCAAATTGCACGATTTTTCAAGCTGTATGCATTGGTAGCATTAGTTCAAGGACCTATGACACTATTAGGGGTCGGATGGTTTAAGGTGGATCATTAAGCCCTAGTTGCTTGCCTCAATGGACGAAATTACAGTACTTGGTCAACCCAAATAATTTGCCTATTACATGCGAGGAACCTGTGGTGCATCTTTCAAGAAGATAAAGCAACAACCCTTTAGGAAGAAGGTCGCCAACATAAGAAGAACCAAAATTGTTTTTTTATATTAAAGAAGAAAGTGAACCTCTTAATGTATGGTCAAAATTGCACGAGTTATTTGGGAAAGTAAATACAATTGAAGTCACTTGGAATTAGAGCTTTCTTCTCTCAAATTGGTTGAGCTTTATAATGTTGAGGACTATATTGTGAGATTTAAGGCGTTGAGAACATATATTGCATCTTCTGGAGGCAAAAAGAAAGATGATGCAAAATGTGTGAAGATTGTCCTTGGTAAGCTCTCTCCTTCTTTTCAAATTTGAACCTCATGGTTCACATGATTCTTATGTTCTTGGAATCTCAACAAACTCGTACTCTTGATCAACTTTTCTCTCGTCTATTTCTTTTTCAGGTGGCAATGAGGAATTGTGGTGGTGCTTCACAAATATAGGTTTATGCAAAGGAATATAAAGCTAAGGAGGCTAAGACCCAAGGGCCCAAGGGCTAGGCTAAGTCTTCAAAGAATTTGAAGACCTTTTGCGGATATTGCAAGAGGGAAGGACATCCAACAAAGAATTATTTGTTTAAACTGCAAAGGATTGAAGCTGAGTTTTTAAAGATAGGTGGATGTCTTCCATATGATGAGGGGGATTCAGAAGCATCTACGTCAATTGTAGAGGCAATAGAGTATCCATTATTCGGTTTGGGGGGGGGGGGGGGTATTAGCGACTCACTAATGTCTTCTCTCCCTGGTCCCTCAGTTCAGATTATGAGGGGGTGTTGAAAGTGTAATTTGACTTATGGCCAAGGCCGACATTGTATGATGTACTCTTTTATAGGCCTAAGGGAATTCATTGTACAATGTATTTATTTTATTATGTAAGCCCTATGGGCCGCAATTAACCTTGTTATGGTTAAACCCATCTTATAACTTGTAATTAACCTTAAAGCCCTTTTGTTATGTTAGCTTAGATAAAATTTATTTAAGATAGGGATTAGGTATTGGTATAAATCCCCCAATCCACTCCATCCATTGTATTGGAGTGTTGTGATCCTTATCCACGGATGATACAATAATTATTTATGGTGCTCAAGGGTACCCACAAATTTTTGTCTCTTGCTTTCCTTTTTCGGTCTTTTATGCTTTCTGTGTAATATTTGAGTGAATGGTTTGCTTTTGTTCATTTCTGGAAAATATTGTGAATCCCAACAGTGAATTCAACCCATATTCTTTCTTATCAACATTTCATTTTATAGGAAAACATAGAATACAAGTGGGAAGTTGAACAATCATCATGACCATTCTATTTCCAAAATACATATGTAAAATATTTTTTATTGATTTCCAGGTGATACATGGATTAGTTAATGCTGCCTCCATTGCATATCCCAATGCATTTGTTTCAATTTTAAGTGGCAACTGCAAGCTAGATAATACCAAATGTGGTGCACTGCTTATTTTATGCTTGAAATATCAAATGGGTTGTTACTGATTCTACCCCAAGTAAAGGACGTACTACTTACCATTAGAGGATGCAATGGAGTTGCAATTTTAGAGAAAAAGGCAATGAAATTTCAAAGATGTTGAACAACACTCAAAAGCTTAAAAGGTTTTGGTGACATTGAAAGATATAGGCCACTTAAGAATAGCATCAAGAACTTCAAACAACACGGTTCAAATGACATGCTTCAAACGATTGCTTTAGATGACATGCTTCAAATGATTGCCTCTAGCAAGTCCTAGATAACCATTGAAAGGTTGTCTTCGTCAACCAAACCCCAGTTGAATGGTACACTCTTGATGGACGAGATTTTCCTATGATGGATAGTCTCCCCTAGACAATAGGGTCATACGACACTCCTTAGATGGCCCTAACAGAGGATGCTCTTCCTTAGACAAGTGACTTCTACTAGTGGCAGGGTAAACCAACCATCCTCAGACAACCTAAAGGACAATGCTGTTATGGCCTTGACAACACCCACTAGATTGTAGCCTTAGATGACATGCTTTGGATGGTAGCTTTAGAGGACATGCTTCGACCAACAACTTTAGATGACATGCTTTGGACGACTACTATAGACGACATGCTTGGGATGGTTGCCTCTAGTCAGTCTCGGACTATAGGTCCAATCACCAACCTCAAAACGTTCTCTATATTCCAACCCCAAGCAAACAACAAAACCTTGATTGACAATGATCTCCGTTTAATAAATGACCTTCTTTAGATGACAAAGTCAGATGACATTCGTCATACGACCCAAACAAACGGTGCTTTTTCTTAGATAGATGACCTCTCCCTAACAGTATGGTTAAATGACGCTCAAACAACCATAATGGGCAATGCTCTTTCTTAGACAAATGATATCGCCTGGATGACAGGGTCAAATGACCCTTCTTGGATGGCTGGATGCCTTTGACGGCCAACTTTGGGCGACAAGGTTAGCTTTTAGCTTCAAATGACCCTCTTCCTGAGAAGGACAACCTCCACTAGATGGCATGGTCAAATGACTAGTCTCAGACGACTGACTGCCTTTAATGGTCATCTCTAGATGGTAGGTCAAGACAACCTTGGATGGTAGGTCCAAATGGTCAGATGGCTGCCCATTTGTCAAACTACCAATACAAACAACTTCGTCATTCCTAACAACAATGATGATGGCAATGGCAATAGTGATGACACAATTTTGGATGGCAAGGCTCGTGTTTGTTAGTGGAACACCTAGATAATTTTCTACTTGCATAGCCTAGACGACCACCCCTTTCCATCAAATGGCCTGCCCAATTGCTTGGCCAACACCTTCTTTTGTCTAGACAACACCCTCCCAAGTCTAGACGGTCGTTAGCTTCACCTGGACGACTTCCTCCCTACCCTAGACGACTTTCACTTTGGCCTAGACGACCTTCACTTTGGCCTAAATGGCCAAGGCCTTGGGCCACATTGCCCAAGTCTAGACGGCCAAGGCATGGGCCAGAACACCTAGTCATAAACAACCAAGTCCTAAATGTTTGGTTCAGAAATGATTTCCTCCTTGCATTTGGAACAGGCAAATTGATACGTCCTTATTTGCTGGATCAGTTTTGCTATTATGTGTTATTTTGTAAATGTACGCAAAGTGTTTGATGAAATGCACGTGCATATATTTAATAATGTTGTAAAGTGCAATTTAATATTGTACGTAATAATAAAGTCATGTAAAGTCATATTAAGTCATGTATGTCGGCTAAATTACTATTTCGTCCTGTAGTGGGAAATGTTATGTAATGCAAAAAGCAAATGCACATGAAATGTAATTTGAGGGAAGTTATAAGGTAGTTGGAGGATAACTACTTGGTGGGTGTATAAATAAACCCCCCTCATTCATTCAAGTTGTTCATGCACGGTGGTTCACCCATAGAGGATGTGCAGGCAGTAAGGAGAGCAATGCAAGGTGATTGATGCAGTCCATTGTTGTGTGCAGCCATGAAGGATGTTCAGCCTAGGGTTTGCAAGTGCAGATTGTAATGCTGAACTGTAATGCTGTATCATAATGCCATTATTAATATAAACTGCTGTATTTACTGTTACCATTGCTGCTGTTATTTCTGTCATTGCTGCTATTATTATTACTGTTGCAGATTTCTGTGCATTATTATTGCTATACTACAATAACTGCAGATCTGTAGATTATTTAAGTGGAAATGGAACTGTTGTGAGCATGTAAAATTCATTTCTACAACATTTGCATCGCCTTCTGCATCATTTGACCCATAGACTTGGTCAACTTCCCATTCGAAAGCTTGCTCATGTCATCCTTCCTAAATTGGACTGAATCGCATTGCAATTGCATTGCCTGTATATGCAAAAATTTTCATCCATATGACACTTGGACAACCATTACTTGCGTTGCATGTACAAGGAATTCTACATCGGTAAAAATCCTGCACATGCAATAATGAACTTGAATGGATACAACTACCATTCTATAGAAATGAAATTTAACATGCTGACACACAATTCCATTTCTACTTAAATGATTTTACAGATTTGCAGTCATTGTAGTACAGCAATAATAATGCATAAAACTTGTAACAACAATAAGGACAGCAATGGCAATAGCAGTAAATACAGGCAGTTTTATATTTACACTGGCATTTACAGTACAACATTACAGTTTCAGCATTACAATTTGTACTCTGCAAACCCTAGGTAGAATATTCTTCATGGCTGCATACAAGACTGGACTGCATCATTCCCTACGCACATATGCATCAGTCTTCACTCTCACGTACCATGCTTCTGTACGAATCCACCAACCTGCATGACTACCTTCAATGCCCTGGCTGAATGAATGAACCCCTGAACCACTTCAATGCATGAACAACTTGAATGAATGAGGGGAGGGCTTATTTATACACCCAAAAAGTAGTTACCCTCCAACTACCTCATAACTTCCCCAAATTATATTTCATATGCATTTGATCTTGCATTTACATGACATTTCCCACTAGAGGACAAACTAGTTTATGACTTATAATTTAGCCGACATAATTGACTTACATCACTTTATTATTACGTACAATATTAAATTGCACTTTATAACATTATTAAATATATGTACGCACATTTTGTCAAACACTTTGCATACAATTACAAAATAACACATAATACCAAAACTAATTCAGCAAATAAAAACATATCAATTTGCTTGTCTACACATTCAAGCAATTATGCACATTTCATTTGCATGCCAACATCCTTATATCCAAGCTTGAGCTAGTACCTCTTTCAAACTCGAATGTGCTCATGCTTGCATCTATGTCACTAGAACTTGGACTGCTACTATTGGAGTTGCAACAGTGTTTGCCTTATTTATAGAACTCCAACCGTCATTGCATAGCCTCATCGTCCACCACGTCTATGTTGTGCAACCTAATCTTTTGGTGCAATCTCAACCAATTGTGCAACCTCATCTTCCTGCGTAGTCTCAGCAACTTGTGTAGTCTTACCCACTTGCGTAGTCTCAATCTCCTACACGGTCAAACCACTTGCATAGTCTCAATTGTTTGCATCATCTCGACCTCCTGCATAGTCTCAACCACTTGCATTGTCTCAACTTGTTGTGTTGTCTCAACCATCTCAATTTCAATCAAGTTCATGGTGTTCTCTACTTCTTGTCTAGGGCTTTGACTCTTCTTTGATTTTTCGAACCCTCTACACCATTGGTTTGTCTTGACTTGCAACACTTTGACATTCACATGCAATGTTCTACTAGAGATGACATCTTTGCCGCTACACAATGGGTTCGCCTTGAGTATCATACTCATTTCGACATCTTCCAATACTTTGGAAGCTGACAGGAATGGCATCACCAATAGTATCTCTCCTTAGAATAGTCTCCCTTTATGTTGCATATCCCTATAGCGATGATTTTAGCTCATGCATGTTCTCCATGACACACTTTCTTGGAGTCATTTCTCTCATCGGTCTCATCTTCAGAGTCACCTCACCAGAGTCATTCTCGTCCTCCATTAGGTGACCCCAACATTTTAATGATGTTTTTGCATCACTTTCCAAGTTCATGGCTTGCTCAAAGGCCTCTTGATATGACGTTAGAGGGACCACCCTGATCTTCTTTCATTACCTAGGAAGAAGTCCCTCTACAAACCACTTATTCTTTAATGTGTATGACGACTCTTGCTCCAGATGGATATACAACATGTTCAACCTTTAGTTGTAGGATCAAAAAAACTCCATCTCACATTGCTTCATTCTATATATTTCTTCAATGACTTGACCATCATTGCGGGACAATTTAAATTCCTTTTTGAAGGCTTACTGTAGCTCCTTCCTGGTTTGGTATTTTCTCTTTGACAATCCCATGTTCAAGTTCATTGAAATTCCATGCTGTCATAGGGAATGACTTCCTCCAAACTGCTCATTCTTTTTCCCATTGGCCTTCCACATTATAAGACAAATTTTTCAAATGCTTAACTAGGTCCTCTGTTCCACCATCATGAAACATGGGACACTTATACTTTATGCAAAATTTGGTTGTAGTCGTGATCGGTTGATTTGGCGGTCTCACTCACATTGTGGGATGCACCACACTATAATATCTCTCATGTTGGACTCCCATCCAGCACACTATAAAGTGTGACAATCTGCAGTTGCTCCAATGTTGGACTCCCATCTTGCTTACTATCGAGCAACCAGCCTCTTGCTTACTATAGGACATGCCATCTTGCATTTGCTTTGATGTTGGAATTTTGTCTCGCTTATCATTGAACTCACCAAACTATAGTTGCTTTAGTGCCAAACTCTCATCACGTGCACTACCTAAACCACAATATGCTTCAACCACTATGACTCTTTCATTCCCAACTAGGTTTTCTCCTTCATTAGACTTGTCGTCACTTTGCACTTCATCATTCCCAACTTCATCTACATAAAATTCTTCGCCTGTGTGCACATCTTTGCCTCCAGGCATGTTTTTGCTTGTCAAACTTGTTCGGTTGTGTGCATTTCTTCACTTGTGTGCACGTCTTCATGCATCTTGACATCTTGCATGCCTTCTTTACACTCTTCATCATAAACACCTTCATTGACGTGAGATCTGTCGTCACATATGCCTTCATCATGGACAACTTCATCAGTTTTGCGCACGTTTTTGCAAATTTGTTTGGTTGTGTGCATTAACTTGTTCGGTTGTGCTCACATCTTCACTTCTTCGGTTGTGCACACGTCTTCATTTCTTCGTTTGTGTGCAAATCTTCACTTGTATAGACTTCTACGTTGGAGCGCACATCTTCGTCACTTGGCCCTTCATTGGCATCAATAAACAAGTCTATATTACTTTTTGTTGCAACTTTCAATCTTCCTCCCTCTTGAGGGGGCAAGGGCACACCTAGACTACATTGTAATCATCCCATTGTCGTTGTTGCATACCTTCTTGAGTGATATGCTTGTTACAACTTCATGTCACCATGTTCGACCCAACTTCATATAGGCAACATTGCCAAAATGTAGAAATTCAATACAACACATTATAATATATTTCCATTAAAAATATATAAAGAAAGGTACATAATGGGAATAACTTATAAATACATATGGATGCACTACGGACACATGTATCCTGCTAAACAACTACCTCCAATACATTATGGTTTGGTTAGGTGACACACATAGACTTGCCTTGCCCAACATTGACTAACATCATAATTTTACAAACAACTCAACCAACATGTACCCTAACATCTTCCACGTAGATGCGTAATTATAGATACTACAAGACCAAACTATAATACCACTACCATTGCAATACAAAACATGGTATAATATAATTCCATTACCATTTCTATAAACAAAAGTACACAATGGAAATGCTTACAAATACAAATGGATACACTATGCACATAGCATGTATCCTACATAGCAAACAATCTGCAATAATCATGCCTAGACAAAGAATCTACCAATGAGCAACTCTGGCCAATAATACACGTCGAAAAACAATGACAAGCACCCCGATATTTCTCACATAGATGCATACTTATAGATATAACAGGACTAGTAGGCAGTTGGCAACTGCCCAACTACCTCTAAACTATCCGTTTATATTAAAAATTAAAAATATCCCATTACATTACATTCTTACAAACACTTTGCTACACACGCATTATTACGAACACTTAACAAGTTAAATCATTTGCCTACTTCTATTTCCTCTAAAGTTGTCGTCATCCTCATTTACACATGCGAACATGTCAACTCATTTGCCTACATCCATTTCCTCTAAAGTTGTCATCATCCTCATTTACACATCAATTGAACATTGGGGATAGATGCACGAAAGACGGTATTGGATCTCTTGTTGCACTCCTTCCGCTTCCTTTTGTTCCACATTTCCTCTACGACTAGCTTCACTACAAACTATAGCAAGCAAAACATTGTTCTTCAATTCTTTGCACCACTCCTTGCAATCAACCACATCACACACATGATGGGAAACGCTTATCACCACCTGTGTTGGGGTTCAACGGGTAGTGACCCTTGTGGAGTTGAGGGGCAGTGCCCCAAAACCTTAGTGGTAGTACCACTAATGTCGGAATTCATAATATTTTCTAGAAACGAATAGAAGCAATCCATCCACTCAAATCTAATACAAAAAGCATAAAAGGACGGAAGAAAGGAAAAGAGACACAAATTGGGGGCACTCATAGACACCATAAATAATCACTGTATTATCTGCAATGCAAAAATGAGGAGTGGTGGAGGGTATTCATACCAATACCAAATCCCCAAATACATAAATGAACTTAACCTTAATCCAACATAACAAGAAAGTCTTTAAGGTTAATTACAAGTTTATAAGGTGGGTTTAACCATAACAAGGTTAATTGTGGCCCATAGGGCTTACATAATAAAATATTACAATAAATTCAATACATTGTACAATGAATTCCCTTAGGCCTATCCAATATTACATCATACAATGTTGGCCTTGGCCATGAATTAGATTACACTTTCAACACTCCTTCATAATCTGCACCGAGGGGCCATGGAGAGAAGACATTGGTAACAATAATATCTCTCCCCATAATGGATGCTCTAGTGGTCCTTCTCATTTTGAGGTAGACTCATTTGGATCTCTTTCCTCATCTGAAATCCATTGTTGCAAAAATGCTTCCTACACGAGTATCCTTAGGCTGGACCGTAGTCATCACTACCACTATTAGGCACTCCTGCACACATCCAAAAAACACTTATATTAGGGCTTCAAATGAAGAAGAGAAGTCAAGGTCACCACCTACTCTAAAGATTATCTCCTTCAATTTTTTATAGTCACATAAGGTATGACTTGAAGGCATAGCTTTTCCTCCTACAACATACATCACCCTATTTGAAGACACCACCTGATTTCAGTCACCAAAGAGGCTTTGCATGAACTTGCTTAAAAGAAGAGCTATAACAAACTTCCAAGAGTACATGGACAAGAAATAGAAGAAGAAAAAGATCATGAATGATTAGATCTTCATGAATAAGTTGAATCAATCATCCAAAGGAGGAAGAGGGATTGACTAAAGCACATCTTAAATCCTTTTCTTGTAAGCCTCCAAAAGACTCAAAATCTGCTGCAACTGTCACAAATCCATTTCTCTCTCAAAAAACCATGCCAAAGATTCTGATTACATAGAATATGATAAATCTGCTCTTTCAAAACAGGGCAATAGGATTTGATGACTATTCTGCACAATTTGGCCTCTAATACTGGAACAGGTCCATAAATTGATGTCACCCATGTGTAAAGCTCGAAAATTGTGCAATTCAGAAAAAAAGGGCTGAAAATGCTTCTATATGCAAAAGTTCCGGCCTTTGAAGATTTGCCTTAATATTCCCCAAAACAACAAAAATTACAGCCTTAAACCTTAGAAAAGAAGCAAATCCTAGACTGCCACTTGTCGGTCTTTGATTCGCTGATGCCATCCACTTATTTTTCGCCACTTCATCTGCTTTCAGCTGCTGCGCTATTGACGCTTGCTTCTAATTGGCTGAGCTATTATAAATATGTGAAAATGGGTTTGACATGGTGCGAAAGATGGCCACGTGGGCCTTAGATCTACTTTTCTTTGTAAAAATCGAGAGAAGCATTGGAGGGTCTTGAAATTGAGTCTCTTCTGTGCCAAGAATGGAATGCTATCCAACTTTTTGGCATTGTTGTTTGGAAGGGAAAAGGACTCCCTTTTACATGAGGGGTCTTCGATCACCAACATAGGGAAAAGAAGGCATGAGATTTGAACACGTGACTCGTCTTGCAGAAAAACAATCCACTGTTTGTCTTTCCATCCTGTACTGGTATGACAGAGTTGTTGATACTCCTGTAGAAGCTCCTTCAATTGACAACCTGTGGCAAAACAGAAGGTTTGTGAGATTCGAACCCGCACCCCTTTGTTTCCAAACCACAGTGCATTCCTCCATGCGACAACAAGGATCGACGAGGAAATGGAATCTCTAGACTATAAGCTTTTTGTCTTAGACTTAGGTCCTAAAAGAAAAAGCTCTTCTTTTAGAAAACGTTGTGCTGCGATGATTTGAACCCGAACTTCTAGCAACACAATGCCTTAAAGGGCATTTTCCTAGCTGCAATGCCACTTGTCTCGACTAGATGAGGGTGTGTCCCTTCTCCTTGAAGAAGGGCATAAATGCTTTGCGCCAAGCTAGAGCAAGAAAAGTGTGCCAAATTCAAAAATTTTGAATTGAAATTTCGTGGACGAAATTTCTTGAACCAATGAACCTTTTTGATATCCACTCCTATGATGTGCAAGCATCCGCCTTGATGATTTGAAGAGATTGAGCGAATAATCTTTTCCAAAGCTTTTGGAAAGGCAGATAGAACATTAAAAAATCATTTTTGCTTCTTATGCAAAAATAGCTCATGAGACTTTGAGGAAGAGATCGTCCTATAGTTTGAAAGAAAAATCAAAGGCTCCAAAAAGCACTTCGTGTGACCAAGTGGGGTGGCTTTGTAACCGCTCTGATATCATGTCAGAATTCACAATATTTTCCAAAAATGAACAAAAGCATTTTGTAGGCACTAGTTCTAGACATAAGCAGAAATAGAAGTAAAAGTGTTTGCAGAAATGTCTAAGTGTTTAATGCACTAAGTTTGGTCCAAATGGAATGAAATGTAATGTAAGGAAATTAAATGAAATGGCAATGAGATGTAATGCAATGAAATATAATGTCATAGCCATCATAATTGAGCGCCCAAATTTGATAAATTGTAAAGTGGCGTTATGTCCTAAGTACGAAGGAAAAGGGGAAGTTAGTTAAGTGCAAGGTGTCCTGGAAACTGTTGCCACCAATGACTAGGATTGCACTATAAAGTAGATCCCCTCCCCCCTTGATTTGATATCCATGTGTGTGCAATACCTTAGGCTGGAGTACGTAGACGTATGTGCAGAGAAACATATTTGTATGTTGTGAGAGCCACTAGCAGAGAAGGCATATTGCAAGTCTAAATGTTGTAATCTGTATGCCATTTTGGTAGATCAATCAATGCAAGGATCATTCTCCAATTCTGTGTTGATGTCTATGCGATTTACTAGATTATTAGACTTGTGTTGTGAGAACAGTTGGTTGCAGGTTGGAAGATGAAGCCAGATTGGTTAGTTGCAAGTTGTAAGTGAAAAGTGTAGATGCCTTCACACGACGTTGAAGAACGTTGTTGTGTAGAGTCGTCATCTTGTTGGAGTAAGTCGCCATTTGGGAGAGTTGTTGTCTAAATCCATGTCGGCATGCCTCCATGTGGGTGTCGTCATGTTGACTTTATTGTCAGTGTTGTCTGGAGGATGTTGTCTAGAGGATGCTGTTTGGAGGATGCCGTTTGGAGGATGCCATCTAGCTGATGCCATTTTGAAGTGCCGTCAGGCTGACTGAAAGCCAATTCTAACCTACTGTCATATGTATGTTGCCGTCCAAGATGATGATGAATTGTCTCGAAGTTGTTTATTGCAGACGTGTTGGCTTTGAACTTCTAACACTATCTCGTTGTCGGGAAACCTCACCGCTATGCCACATTTGACGTTGTTGCCTAATTGAAGTATGAGTTAGCTGGTTCGTTGATGTTGCATTGAGCATGCATGAAGATTGAGGATGTGGGTGACAGATACTTGGTTGCATGGATGTAGGAGAAGAAACCGTGGAAGAGTTTTAGAGCAACTTGTTAGAAGAAGCGTAAAAATAGCCAATTGTGGTTTGCAATCAAGGGCAAAACTCGAACAACTTGAGGTTGAATGTGTTTAGAATCCTCAAGAAGAGGATAGCTCCAGTAATGAGAACAAAAGGTGGCAGACATTATTAACAACGGAAGACGAGGTGCAAGGTGAGTTGCATCAAACAACAGAAGAAAATGTTCACGTAAGTCAAGATGCCAATGTGGAGCATGCACAAAGAGTCGAGGAGTGGATGCAGACGCCTGAGTATGTGGGGGGGAGTTTGCCAAGGGTGCGAAGGACGAGAGTTAGGCACTAGAGCAATCACATGTAAGTCCTTGGCCAGACCCAACGATCGTATATTCGCGAAGGAGGTCGCGAAGTGAAGGTGCACGAGATTTTAATCAAAGGCTATTTGAGTGCATCACAGAAGTGAAGAAGCACCAAGAGTTAAGGAACTGCTGAGGGGAGACCTGCCAAGGGCAAAAGCACATAGAGAAGTGTTGTTTGAGCAATCATTGACTGGGGACAAATCAAGAAGAGGAAACCAACCATCAATGGCCAATATCGCAAACCAGGCAGGGAAACATAAATGCCCACCTTTTACAGGAGAAGGAAAGGAAGACCTTGTTTGACATATTGGAACATCATGGAAGGCCAATGTAGTTAGGGACCTTGATGCATAAGTACAACTATTTTCGGCAACATTGCGAGGGATTGCAATTGATTGGCATTTGAAAAGAGAAACGAGAAGACTTTTCATGACATGGGAAGATTTAGTGGACGAATTTAAGGAGTTTAGACCTTTGAGGGAGGACACAAAGATTATAATGGAAACCTACTCTAGTAAACAAAAAACAGACGAGGACATAAAGTCCTATAAACGATTGAAGCAACTCATTGGTAAGTTGAAGTTGCAACTGGCAGATGGAATAGTGAAGAGATGGTTTATTGACGGGCTACTACCATGATACAAGAAGAAAATGATCATACCATCTCTCATATATTAAGAAGCCTAGAAGAGGGCAAGTAATTTTGAGAGTGAAGCCAAACAAATGGTAGTTGGTCTAAGTCACTTCATAAATGATGATTTTGACAACGACAAAGAAGAATTGTCGTCCAAGATGATTATGAATTGTCCCAAAGTTGTTGATTGCAGACGTGTTGGCTTTAACTTCTGTCACTATCTCGTTGTTGGGAAACCTCACTACTATGCTACATTTGGCGTCGTTGCCTAATCAAAGTATGAGTTAGCTGGTTCATTGATATTGCATTGAGCACGCGTGAAGATTGACGAGGTGGATGCTACTTGGTTGCATGGACGTAGGAGAAGAAACCGTGGAAGAGTTTCAGAGCAACCTATTAGAAGAAGCGTAAGAATAGCCAACCGTGGATTGTAGTCAAGGGCAAAACTTGAACAACCTGAGGTTGAATGTGTTTGGAATCCTCAAGAGGAGGATAGCTCCAGTAACGAGAGTGAAAGGTGGCAGACGTTATTAAGAACGAAAGACGAGGTGTAAGAACGACAGAAGAAAATGTGTGTGCAAGTCAAGATGCCAACGTGGAGCATTCACAAAGAGTCCACGAGTGGATGCATATGCTTGAGTAGGCGAGGTGGAGTTTGCCAAGGGTGTGGAGGACAAGTGTTAGGCACCAAAGCAACCACACGTAAGTGCTCGTCTAGATCCAAAGATTGTATATTTGCGAAGGAGGACGCAAAGGGAAGGTGCACGAGAGTTTTGTCAAAGTCTATTTGAGGGCAACACAAAAGGTGAAGAAGCACCAAGAGTCAAGGAACTACTGAGGGGAGACCTGCCAAGGATAGAAGCATGTAGAGAAGTGTTGTCTGAGCAATCATTGAGTGGGGACGAATCGGGAGGAGGAAACCAACCACCAATGGCGAATATTGCAAACCAGGTAGGGAAACAGAAATGCCCACCTTTTACAAGAGAAGGGAAGGAAGACCATATTGGATCACATAGGGACATGTACAACAATTTGGAAAGCCAATGGAGTAAGGGACCTAGATGCATGGCTACAATTATTTCCAGCAACATTGCGAGGGATCGCAATTGATTGGCATTTGAAGAGAGAAGCAACAAGACCTTTCACGACATGGGAAGATTTAGTGGATGAATTTAAGGAGTTCAAACCATTGAGGGATGACACAAAGATTATAACAGAAATTTACTCCACTAAACAAAAAAAGGATGAGGACATAAAGTCCTATAATCGACGATTGAAGCAACTCATTGATAAGATGGAGTTGCAACCGGCAGATGGAATGGTGAAGAGATGGTTTATTGATGGGCTATTGCCATGATACAAGAAGAAAATGAAGATCATACCATCTTCGACATATGAAGAAGCTTATGAGAGGGCAAGGAACTTTGAGAGTGAAGCCAAACAAATGGTAGTCGGTTTAAGTCACTTCAGAAGTGATGATTCTGATAGTGACAAAGAAGAGTTGCATGTAGCAATTCAGTCAATGAAGAAGGATTTTGAAAGGATGATCAATGAGGTGAAAGGTGAAAAGAGAAGAAAGAAAAGAAAAGAGAAAAGAGAAGAATGACGGATGGTGCTCAGATTGTAAATCGGAAGGGCACACGAAGCTTAAGTCGTTGAAAAGTGCATATTGTAATATATGAGATGCATTGGGATATACTATCATAGAATGTCCATTCAATTTGAGAAGTGCAAGGCATCAAACAATGATGATGCAAAGGAAGAAGAAGAGAAGCCAAATACCTCAAAGAATGGACAAGGAGCGACTAGCGATGGTTATAGAAACAATCGTCGTGGAGGAAGACAATACCAGCAAGGTAATCGACAAGGAGGATAGAGTCGATTACAGTATGATTTGGATGGAAGGCCAATCATCCAATGCAGAAATTGCCAAGAGTGGGGGCATTTTGCAAAAAATTGTCCAAACCCACAAGCAAGAGGGGCAAACGAAAACAATATGATGCACATGTGCAGATGGTGCGGCCGAGGCAATCACAAGGAGGTCAATTGCCCGAAGAAAGCGAGTTCCAGTGGAACTCAGAATGTCAATTTGATTGACATTAGTGAACCTCTGATAAACCAACAGGAGAAGGAGAAGCATGTGCTGGTAGTAACAAGAGCTCAAGCGAAGAAGACTGAGCAATACCCGAACCCTGCCAAGGAGGAGCGGTGGCAGGCAACACATGACATGATGAAGAAGAGATGGAGAAAATGAAACAAGATAGACTACTCCAAGAAAAGACGTTGAAGAAACCAAAAGAAGTTTCTAGGAAAGCAATCATCAACGGAGCAATTAGCGGCACAAGTACTGAACATGACAATTGAAGTGAAGGTGTCCAGTTTACTTGGCGCGATACCTGAGTTGTATGCGAAGGTAGGAGAGATCGCATGCGCAGAGACAACAGTAGAGCCAAGAAGGCAAGAGGTGGCGGAGATCAAGAAGGATCAATACATCAATCCTACGGTGTTGATGATTGAAGCAAGCAAGAAATTGACCTTGATCCACATGGAGTTGTTGGATCACAAGTTGACGCAAGTTATCGTAGATGGAGGGTCTAGTGTAAATGTCATGCCAAAGAAGACGTGGAAAGACATTGGAGCACCATTCTTGTGGTCTCCAAACTTTCGGTTGTATGGTGCGGATCAATACGACATAGAGATGAAAGGCGTATTGACAAACCAAAAAGTAAAGATAGCTGACCAAGATTTCATCATGGACTTTGTGGTGATAGCAATGCAAAAACCAGCATATGATGCATTGCTAGGACATGGATGGCTAAGGATGGCCAAAGTGAATCACAATTGGGAGAAGGAGCACCTCACATTCAAGAAAGGCCAACACAAATATATGATAAATTTGAAGAATCAATCCGTAAGTCAAGATATTGCAACATCTGACGAGTCGGGAAGTTCATCATCGGATGAGGAAAGCGGATATGAACCCAATGAGGGAGGAGTGTTGGAACTTGAAGATTGTACAGAGGACGAGGACTCTGACAAAGGACTCTTCCATTGGTAGATGGAGGATTATGAGGTGTTCACACCCCATTGTTTTTGCATCCACATAGAGGAGGAGAGCCATGATGGAAAGAAGAATGTTGTACAAGAGGTCGGCGAAAGTAGTCAAGGAAGAAAATCTGCACCAAAGGACGAAGAGAAGGAAAAGTGGACATTTCCGAAGAATTTTGCGGAGTACATGGTGGGAGATGTGGTAATTGATGAGAAACCAGCCCATCCGATAGATGTACTCAAGGCAACAGAAGAACCTGACACCATAAAGTATGAAGGGCCAAAGATGGTGCAGGTGAATCTCGACAAGGAGGGGGAAGAGAAGATTATCCACTATGGAGATGAATGGGATCCAATGCTGAAAGCAGCAACTTTCAAAATTTTCCTGCAATACAAGGATGTATTTGCATGGACCTATAAGGATCTGAAGGGGATACCACCAGAGTTGTGCGTGCACCGAATTCCATTAATTCTAGGGTGTGCAGCCAATGAGAAGATGACCATACAGGATGAATCCGAAGTATGCAACCCTGGTGAATGCAAAGATTGAGAAGATGTTGGATGCAAGCATTATCTTCAAAGTGATAAATGAGTGGGTGTCACCTATAGTGATCACTTTGAAGGAGGCAAACTGGATCCGTATATGTGTAGATTTTCGAAGCCTAAATGCCATGACTATAAAAGATCCCTTTCCCATCCCATTCATAGACTCCATATTGGAAGAAGTAGCAGGACACGAGATCTATTCATTTTTGGATGGATTCTTGGGATACAATCAAATTAGCATCACCGAGGAGGATAAGTTGAAGATGACCTTTGTAGTGGAGAATGGCATTTATGCATATAACCGAATGCCTTTTGGTTTATGCAATGCACCCGCCACTTTTCAAAGGATCATCTTATATATCTTTGATCAAATGTCCATGAGGGGAAGTTCAAGGCTTTCCTAGATGATTGGTCCTTGTATGGGAAGACAACCGAGCATTTGAAGGCATTAGAGGAATGCATGAGCCTATGTAGGCGAGCTCATTTGGCATTGAATCCTAGGAAATGTATGTTGCTGGTTCCTTACGACAAGTTGTTGGGACACATTGTCTGTAAGGAAGGATTAAAGATTGACCCCGACAAAATACGAGTCGTAGTGAGCATGGAGGAGCCATACGACGTGAGCTCGGTGAAGACCTTTCTAGGTACGGTTGGCTATTATAGGAGGTTCATAAGAAACTATTCACAGATGTCCTATCCATTGGATGCACTTACGTGCAAGAATGTTCCTTTCAAGTGGACGGAGGAACATCAAAAGGCCTTTGAAGGGCTAAAGGCAATGTTGGTATGCGCGCCCATTCTAGTATTTCCAGATTGGGATAAAGAATTTCACGTCCACGTTGACGCATCAAACTTTGCGATCGGATGCGCATTGGCCCAAGAGGGGTAGTTTGGGCTTGATCAGCCCATCTATTTTGCGAGTCGGCTGTTGTCAAGAGCAGAAAAGAATTACAACATGACGGAGAGGGAAGCTTTAGGGATGGTATACGCAGTACAAAAGTTTAGACATTATTTGCTTGCCAATCCCTTTGCTTTCTATGTTGACCATCAAGCGTTGTTGTACTTGATCAATAAACCGACGATATATGGGCGAGTGAGCAGGTGGCTCGTCACATTGCAAGAATTCGTGTTTCGAGTGGTAGTGAGACTCGGGAAGAAGCACGTGATAGCGGATCAATTGTCAAGGATTCGCTCAGGAGAACCTGCTAGAGGAGGTATACCAGATGAATTCCTTGATGCACAATTGTTCATGGTGAACGTAGTACCAGCATGGTACAAATACATTGGGGAATATTTATCAAAAGGGAGCTGCCAAAGGAGATGATGACAACAGAAAAACGAAAGATTATTATGAAATTGACACCATTTTCATTAATTGCAGGCTTGTTATACAAGATTGGACCTGATGGGATCTTGCGAAGATGTGTGATGGAGGAGGAAGTTCATATGGCATTAAAGGAAGCACATGAAGGACTAGTTGGAGGACACATGGGGCCAGATGCAACGACAAGAAAGGTGCTATTGGTAGGGCTATGGTGGCCTACCTTATATCACGATGCTAAGGAGTACGTGAAAGCATGTGATACCTGCCAACGGATGGGGAAGCCACTAAAGAGGGATTTTATGCCATTACACCCTTCTCAACCACAAGAATTGTTCGAGAGATGGGGTCTAGATTTTGTTGGACCATTAAAGACAAGCAAGGGGAGAAAATGTCGATATATTGTTGTAGCAACCGAGTACTTGACAAAGTGGGTAGAGGCGAGAGCTCTACCAGACAATTCTGCAAGGAGTACAACCCGTTTCTTGTATGAGCAAGTAATTACGAGATTCGGAATTCCTTTGTAGTTAACAAGTGATAGGGGAGGACACTTTGTCAACGAGATCATCCAGAACTTGACCACGGAGTTCAGGATCTTTCATTCCTTGTCTAGTCCATATTACCCCAGAGCAAATGGGCAGGCGGAGGCAACGAATAAGGTCCTGGTATCAATCATATACAAGACGTGCGGAGTGGAAGGAGCCGATTGGGAAGAGAGATTGCCAGTAGTCCTGTGGGCGTACAGGACAACCTTCAAGCCAACGACGAACCACACGCCATTTCAGTTGATGTACGAACAAGAGGTTGTAGTGCCAGTAGAGTTCCTGGTACCCAGTTTGAGGGTGGCGGTAGAGAACCGTTTGGATGACCAAGAGAGCCTAAAGGAGAGGCTCGCGACATTGGTACAACTGGATGAAAGGCGGGTGATGGCTCAATGGGCAACGAAGATTGCCCAACGACGAAGGAAGTTGTGGCATGACAAGCACCTGAGGAAGATGAAGTTGAAGAAGGTGACTTAGTGCTGAAGTTTAATGGCAAGCGTGAGATCAAGCCAGGGAAGTTGAAGACCCTATGGCTTGGGCCCTTCCAAGTGGTAGAGGTGATAGATAATGGGGCAATAAGGTTGCAGAAGTTGGACGGGACATAGTGTCCCAAGACAGTTAATGGTTCGAAGTTGAAACCATACAAAGTGAAAGCACAAGTAAATATGGTTGATTTTGAATCATCGGAGGAAGAGACCATAGGAAGACTGGTGGAGGCACCACAACAGTCTTCAGACAACTTTGAAGGAATTCGGTTCCAGGAACGGGGAGAACCAAGTGGGACCGCATAGAATCATGGTGCAAATCAAGAAGAGAATGAATCTAGGGTGGTTGTTCGGGACAAAAGGAGAGCAACTTGTTATTGAACAAAGAGAGTTGGAGCCTAGACCAACTGAACGGAGAAGAATACAAGTTCACGTAAGATTCCCGAATACCAAAGAAGAGAGAAGACTTCGATCACTTACAGATGCAGATTTGCGAAGGATGGAGTCTGAAGCAAGAGAAAGGCCTGATCACAAACCTCGGAGTGATGGAAGTGAATACGAGGACATGAGTCCACTAGCGCAGATTGGTCTCATGCAACTAAGGATGCGTAGGGAGACGTAGAGGTTGCAGGAGGAATATGAGACTCTACGTAGATATAATGCAAGAATGAGGGAACAAATTGTTCAAGAGCTGGATGAGACGATGCAAAGGCTCAATGAAAGAGAAGCGCAAAGACATGATGAGCAAGAAGCATATGCATTGTGGAGAGATATCTATGAAGTACATTCGTCCTAGGAAGGGGAAGGAAGACGATCAAAAAGTAGTAGTCTATTCTCCACAAGTTCAAGTAGTTCCTCTATGAGCTCGTATGCAATTAATATAAACAGTAGTAGCAGTAGCAATTCAAGCTCACCATTGACAAGGAGATCTAGGAGGAACTTGACAAGAGTTCAACCAGTCCCAAGAAGACTCTAACGAGAAAAGACAGACCAAGAAGTTGGAAGATACACCAACATCTCATTGATGAAGGAGAAGGTGAACCTAGTAGTTCGCAAGGATTACTAGGTACTCCAAGAGTAGTATGAAGAGGTAACTTAGGCAACTTGGGGAGACCGTCAAGTCTTCTCGGTGGTCTAAGGTTACCCGGCCAAGGGAGGAGTTTGGTTGGCCTCCCTCTCGGTGGCTCGAGGGGAAGAAATTTCCCTCCTGCTACCCCTAGGCTACAGGGTCGATAGGATGGGCCACAAGGACCATTCAACCAAGCACAAAACAATCAGTTCTTGTGTGATCATGAGGCTGGCCCGTCTAGACCATCTTGTGGTTCACATCGAAATTGAAGTTGCTGTAATAGATGACTGAGGACTCAGACTAACTTCAAAAAACTGGAGGATGGGAATAGGCAGTCTCGCACTATGGAAGTTCACCTGATGGAAGGAGTAGTAATAAGAGAGCCATCACGAGGAAGACAAAGGACTATGGGAGAATATAATCAAATTAGACAAGAAAGAGTCTCACAAATAGAGAAGAGCTACGGAGAATGGGTTATCCTATAGGTCCAAATTGGTAGACAAGCAATAGACAAACAAGGCAAGTGCTTGACAGTTGTCGACAAGTTGGTAGGGTGGTAGAGTGCTGTCAACAAAATGACAGGGCAACAAGGCCAAGTCTGCAACTAGACAAGACGACAGGACACAGTTTGCAACCAAGTAGGATGACAGGTTGCTATTTGCAGGCCGACAAAATGGAAGAAGGCTGTCAAGAGAATGATAGGATGACAAAGAGCAGGAGAATGCCATAGAAAACCGCCGACATTGCCAAGGAAGAGGACAATGTTATTGAAGTTGAGGATTGAGTTGCAGATGAGGGTTTTCCAAATGATAAAAGTAGTAGAAGGGTAGAGGTGCCTTTACGTCAAGGCAAGAATTGATAAAAACCATACGGAAGGGAGGGAGAGCCTTACATGTCGGAGAAGACGATTGAATTTTTAAATTACCCCATATTAGTTAAGCACACAGAAGGGTAACCGTCGTCCGAAGAGTCGTTGAAAGTATTTAGAGAAGTTGTTGTTTGAAGCGTCGTCGGAGGCTGAGAGTCAGAGGAGTTGTCGTCTAAAGCACCTTTGGAGGCTGAGATCTAGAGGAGCTGTTGTTTGAAGCGCCGTTAGAGGATGAACAGTTTGAGCTGCCGTTTGGAAGCATAGTGGAAGGGAAGTGTCGTCTGGAAGAGTACAACAACAAAAGCTTGCTGTCATTTGGAAATCAAACAATGCCGATAGAAGAAAGTGTTGTCGACAGGACTACAGTCAAGAAGTGTCGTCGATAGGACTACAACAGGAGTAGCACCGTTTGAGAAACTGCCATAGTTTGAAAGAAATTGCCGTCAAGCAAGGAAAGTTGATTGCTAAGATGCACAAGAAGCCAACTATTCTTGAGAGGATTTGACAAATGAAGCAACAAAGAACTCCATAGGATCCTATATTGAAAGGACAAATGAGGCATAGCCACGAAGCACGTTCTCAGGTGGGTGAATGGGACTATGGTTTGGGTATGGGACAAGGCAACAAAAGGCAATCACGACAAAGAGGAGGAGCTAGCATTCCAAAAGAAAGGGAAAGGGATGCTAGACACCAAGAAAAGGAGAAGGTACCTTTGAAGGATATAACTTGGGTACATTCAATTGGAGAATACTGTCGGACATGGTGGGAGAAGGCCCCAAAGAAGCATCCATTGGGGATGAAATTGCAGGAGGCAAGAGTTAACTTCATTTTGTAGGTGCCGAACTTTGACAAAGAGTTCTTCAAGGAGTATTTACTGCAAATGTTGGAGACATATGATCCACTACAAAATGCAAGTAAGGTGCAAGTGGGTGATTGGCTGCTAATTGTTGTCTTTTTAGCAAGCAACTTTAGAAGGACATTTGGTCTGCCTAATCAAGGAGTATTGGTGGTGAAGGATTCAGTGGATTCCAACTAGAGGAGACAATTGATCGAGGAAGTGACGAACCTCACCCCAAAAGAAGTATAGAAACTAATGTTGCACTAAAACCGCAAAGTTAAGCAGCAACAGTTGAGGAATGAAGAGCTGCAATGCGCCAGAATGTCATAATGGCAAGATTGTCCAGAGAGCAGAGGGCTCCAGAGTTACCCATATAGCTTATACCTTATACGTAAGGGATAGTAGCTTGCGAAGCCTAGGATTGGGCATCCTACTTCTCATACCGCATTAAGACTTTCTTGATGTAGAGTTCGAAGAAATTTTCAATGGTATATCATGCCATTGGTTTGCTGCTGAATGCTACAACGTAGGCAAGGATACAAATTCCAAGATTGGATCCTCCTAGAAAGTTATTGAAGTTGGCACCGGCAGTGCTAAGGTGGATGGATGCAAAACCACAAATGAAGAAAGGAGCTCCAACAAAGAGAATGAAGAAGATATTGAGGAAATATCTACTAGGTAATTTAATAGCGAAGATTCACAGGAGGATACACCACCAACAAGGCTAGAGTTGGCCTAGAAAAAGAACAAGTGTAGGAGGTTAATTTTGGAAGAACAACCTCAATCCCCACAACAGGTCACAGTGGAGGTAGCTAGTAGAATGGAGCGGGCTGTTGAAGAAAGGCAACAACAAGGAGCATTGTAGCAACAACCAGAGATGTAGGCTCAATAGGAATTGGAGTTTCTAAAAATTGTGCCCATGGACAGGGAAGTCCAAGAAGCTCTGGATGCAATGGGAAATGTACAAGTTGGAGCAACTGGATTTTTGGCAGAGGCTCAACAACTTGATCCATGTGCATCATCCTTGGTACAAGGAGAGCTGCACTTTGAGATCACTTCCATAGTGGAGGAAGTACGGGCAAGTCACGCCAGCTAAGACACTTGAGAAAAGAAAACCAACTAAGCCAACTCAGCAACCAAAAAAAGGAAAGGAGTTGGCAAAAGAAGGTGCAATACCGGTATGGTTATACCTGTACCAGTACAACAAGGATTAGACTCATATGACAATGAGCACTCGAGAAGATGCAATTTTTTTAGGGGAGGAAACAACCAAAAGAGGAGACAATTGGCTGATATGGTTGAAAAACCAGTAATGGAGGGCAAAACAACAAAGAAAGCTATCAATCTGTCAGGGCAAGGAGAAGAGCATGTGGTAGAGACTACAACAGATAATGACACGAATGATGATGTAAGTGAGCATGTGCTGATAGAAGTGTCGAACTTCAGGCAGCCACCCGAGTTGGGAGAGCACATTGATGCACAAGTGAGCAATTGTTTGTGGAAGATATTTGGAGTCATTGACAGATTGCAAATGGAATTTGAAATAGGTTGTGTAGGACAGTGGAGCAAGCAGTAGTTGATGACGGAGAACGAGTTGGGCAAGATAGTGAACTGGATCCATGATGGGTATTGGGTAATGGATGATGAAACTTGCCAACATTCATCAAATGCAGCCTTGGGAGTTAGAGACTAGTAGTATTAAAACCATGGTTGGGGTACAAGAACTGCTAGAGGGAACCTGAACACTATATACAAGACCAGCCCGTATTTACATGAATGGAAGTCACAGTTTACTTTGCCCATTAAGTGAAAAGATGTGCAGTATGTGGAATTTTCATCAGAGTTGTTCCTGACCTATGCCAAGATCAATCTTTTGGCATACTTAGTGCAATGGTTAGCTGCAGGTATAAAAAAGCAGCATAGTGTAGGTGAAGAGAAAGCTAACCAGCTGCAGATAATAGAAGCTAAATTTCGGTAGGTAGGTGAAGAAGCCAAAGAAGAACTAGCCAAGCTAAATCAACAACTTGAGGAGAAGGCCAAAGAGGTCGAGGAGAAGAATAAGGAGGTCGAAGAAAAAACTAAATTCATTGAGGAACAAGACGCAATGATAGCACAACTGAGATTTGAGTGCTCAATTAGAGAGCAGCTGTTAGAAGCAAAGACAAAGGAGTTGGAGCACAAAGATCAATTGATTGGAGAGAGATGAGTAGCTTGCAGAAATGATAGAGGGGATTGCAAGTGACACCTTCACAAAAAGGGATGAAGAGCTCTTGACGAAGTTGGCAGAAATGGAACAGAAAGCCAACCATTTTGGTCTAGAATGGGCCAAGTACTTCAATTATGCCAAGAGACTCAAGGATGAGGAGGCATTGAAGCTGCACAATACAAAACTGGGAGTACTTGTTCCATAACCTCAACAACCTTAACAGCCGAGTTCGACTCCACCAGAGCAGAGAAGGAAGTCGACGAGGACGTCGACCAATTTAAAGGGGAGGACAAATGTAGGCACTAGTTTTGGACATAAGCAGAAACAAAAGTAAAAATGTGCAGAAGTGTTTAATGCACTAAGTTTGGTCTTGTTGAGAAATGTAGCTCGGATATAAACTTCTTGCATAGGCTTCAATATGAACGTGCTAGAAGTGGTTCGAGACATTTCAAATTCTATTTTGTAATTCACTTAAGTTTTTATTTTAAACCATACATCTCAAAATGAGATGAGATCTAATCTTAGGGTTAGATAGATTAGGGTTACCTTTTCAAGAATAAAAGGAGAAGGTCAAGAGTGTTTTACACACAGAAAGAAAAGAAGGTGAACAGATTGTGGAATGAGAACTGCAAGGCTATTGTGCGGAGGTGAAGAGTGATTTTCTAGCCAGAAAGGCAGCAAGAGAGCAGGTTGTCTTGCTGTAACTGTAACCTCCTCCATTATATAAAATATATGCAGGTTCTGTAGTATATTTTCCGCTGTTCATTTTGTTTAATTTTTCCAGCCATCTGTGTGACTGTTGTATGTTTAAAATAAATTCATCTCAGATTATTTAGAAATATAGGGCAGCAGTTATCCAGGGTTAGGAAAAATTACAGGTTCAAATGGAATGACATGTTATACAATGAAATTGAATGTAATGTAGGGAAATGAAATGTAATGCCAATGAGATGTAATGCAATGAAACATAATGTAAATGTCACAGTTGTCATAATTGAGCACCCAAATATATGATATATTGTAAAGTGGCGTTATGTCCTAAGTATGAAGGGAGAGGGGAAGTTAGTTACGTGCAAGGTGTTTGGGAAACAGTTGCCACCAACGGCTAGGACTGCACTATAAAGTAGACTCCTCCCCCTTCATTGATTTGATATCCATGTGTGTGCAATACCTTAGGCTGGAGTACGTAGACGTATGTGCAGAGAAGCATATTTGTATGTTGTGAGAGCCATTTCCATTGACAAGGCATATTGCAAGTTTGAATGCTATAATCTGTATGCCATTTTGGTAGATCAATCAATGCAAGGATCATTCTCCAATTGTGTGTTGATGTCTATGTGATTTACTAGATTACTAGACTTGTGTTGTGAGAACAGTTGGTTGCAGGTTAGAAGACGAAGCCAAATCTGTTAGTTGCAAGTTGCAGTTGAGAAGTACAGATGTCGTCAGACGACACCGACAAACGTTGCTGTGGAGAGCCATCGTCTTGTTGGAGTAAGTTGTCTTTGGAAACCATGTCGTCATTTCGCCACATGGGTGTCGTCATGCCGTCATGCTGACTTTGATTTCTAGTGTCGTCTAGCTGATGCCATTTGGAAATGTCGTCATGCTGACTAAAAGCCATGTCTAACCTGCCGACATATGTACGTTGTTGTCTAAGATGATGATGAATTGTCCCGAAGTTGTTGACTGCAGACGTGTTGGCTCTTATCTTCTGTCACTATCTCTTTGTTGAGAAACCTCACCGTTGTGCTACACAATCCATTCACTGAAATCTTATACAGAAAGCATAAAAGGATGAAAGAAAGGAAAAGATAGAGATTGGGGGGTTCCTGTAGGCACCATAAATAATCATTGTATTATCCATAGATAAAATTCACAACACTTTGATGCAAAAATGAGGAGTGGTGGGGGTATTTATACCAATACCATACATAAAGGAACTTAACCTGAAGCTGACATAACAAGAAAGGCTTTAAGGTTAATTACAAGTTTATAAGGTAGGTTTAACCATGATAAGGTTAACTATGGCCCATTAGGCTTACATAATAAAATATTACAATAAATTCAATTCATTGTACAATGAATACAGTTATGCCTATCCAATATTATATCATACAATGTCGGCCTTGGCCATGAATTAGACTACACTTTCAACAACCAAAACCTTCATTGTCTGGGCTGAACATTTTACATCATTTGCATTTTATGGCTTCCACTCGAACTACTTTTTATACTCAAATCCCTGCTCCAACAACCCTGACAACATTCCCCAAATGGTTCCCCAAGACTACATGTTTTAATTGACATGTCCAGACTACTAGTCTTTGACAATGGTCCTTGTATGTTAGCTCTAGTAAGCTAGTGTAGACAACCAACCCTTGATTGTGGACCTTGTCAGCCAACATTAGGTAGTTGGCGCAAATGGCCCGCTTTGAATGGTCGTCATTGTTGTCCAGTCCCAGATAGTTGGCCAAAATGGCCCACTGTGGATGGTCATTGCTATTGGCTAGATGCTTGGCTCTGATCGCCCGGTTTAGATGATTGTTGTTTTCGACTAGATGTTGGTCTAGATGTCCTGGTCTGAATGATTGTCTCCCTTGACCAAACCCAAATGGCTAGCATAGATGGCCAGTTGTATACGACCGTCGTCGTTGTCTAGATGATTGGCTCCAAAGACTTGGTTTAGACAACCATACTCGTCGGCCGAACATAGTGGCTAGCTTAGATGGCTAGCGCTGGATGATTGTCGCCTTAGGCTAGACAACTAGCTTCGACGACCTAGTGCAAATGGTTGTTGGCATTGGCCAGATAGTTTAAACGACTAGCATCATCGATTGCTCACTAATGGGCGTTGTCGTCGGCTAGATGACCCCCTCTTCAAACAATCTTTCTTCTTGACTAAACATCCTTCACCATACAAACATATTTGTCCTCTAGACAAATGGTTTCCAGTGTGGGTTGGATAACCTTCTTCATTCCTTGATCGGTTTACCACATACCTTGGACAACCCTACCTTGGTTCCAATCCAATAGAGGTTTGCTATGGACGATTAATCTCCTCATTGTACGACAAGGTGTTGTTAGATGACCTCCCTTGCTTGTCAGATGACGTGTCTCACTACTTAGATAACTCGATCTAAGCTTTTGATGACCACTTCTCTCAAGATGGCTCAGTTTGCTCCTTAGACGACCAACTATCATTTGACACCACCTTTAATAGCTTAGATATTTTCATTTCCTCTTCGAATGGCCAAGAGGTCTTCCATGTCATATTGTTGTCAACCACTTGCTTTTTCCATGTAGATAGCCCAGAGGGCCACAACTTTGTCTTGGAAATTGCAAACACCTCTTACTAATCACACGTCTCCCTAGTTGTCTAATTTGCCTTCCTTTAGGGCAAAATATCTCCACCAAGCAACACCTAACACTAGACGATTGCCTACTTCAAACTAGCTAGGGTTTTTTCTTTTGCCACTTCATCTCTAGAAATGAAACCCGAGTCTCACAATGTGAATGAATCTTCACAATTTTATTCTACTCTAACTAGGGTTTTCTTTTGCTTCATGGATCTTTGCAAAACCATCATGTTTTTTTCTATAACTTTGTGTCCTAGCTCTAGCTTTGCCTTAATAGAACTCTCTCTAGAAGGGCTAAACCCTAGTTTGTGCCCTTTGATACTCAACACTTCAACTTCCTCATCTTGGACTAATGGCTGGTTGGTTGGTGCATGCTCTTTGCTGGGTCTTTAGACAAACTGACGACCCTTACAAACACCCATCCTTCATAGCAAAACAACTATCCATTACTTTTGGAGATCTTGCTTGATTGCTCAAATGGCCCCGTTGGCTGTTGGTTTGATCCAAATGGCTTGGGCCTTGGGCTAGATGGCCTAAGCCTGCTCAAGTGACTCATGCCTAGATAGTTCAGGCCTAGGTCCAAACGATCGTCTTTAGTGTCACTCACTTTGTCATCTCCCCCACTTGCTTCATTGTTTGCACCCAAGATATGGTGAAATTATCTTGTAGAGGCTTGCACGTATCGTTCTTCTTGACTTGGATTAAGTTGCATAATCACTGTATCATTTGCACTTCGATGTGTTGCACAACCTTCTCTGGTTGCTCAACCTCCTCTTCCTACATAACCTCAAATTCTTACAAAATCTCAACCACTTGTGTAGTCTCAGCCTCCTCGATTGCTATCAAGTTCAGCTTCTCTGCTTCCTGGCTAGGGTTGTGACTCTTCTTTGGTTGTTGAAATCCTCCATACATTGTTGGTTTGTCCTGACCTGCAACACTCTGACATTCATGTGCAAAGTACCCTCACAAAAGGCATCGCCAACACTGCACAATGGGTTTGCCTTTAGTATCATACTCAATTTGACGCCTTCCAATTCTTTGGTAGTTGTCACTAATTGCACGACCAATGGTATCCCTCCTTGGTACAATCTTTGTGTGTGCTAAAATTACCTGTATTGATGATTTAAGATCATTATGCACATTCTTTCAGAGTCATCACTCTTCTCTTCAAAGTCACTCCCTACACTCACTTCACAAACCCCACAGTCGGATGATGCACTCAAATCATTCTCCAAGCTGCTCTTGTTTTCAGAATCATCACTTTTGCTACCAAAGTCACTCTCATCATCGAAGTCATTTTCATCTTTAGGATCACACGTCCTCATTAACATAATCCCAACATTAAATGACATCTTTGTATTGCTTTCCAAGTTCAAGGTTTGCTCAAAGGCCTCTTGATATGACATTGAAGGGACCACCTTGATCTTCTTCTGTTACATAGGAAGAAGGCCTTCCTCTAACCACATTTTCTTCAATGCGTCTGATGGATCCTCCTCCAAATAGGTAAAAAGTTAGCTCAACCTTTGGTTGTAGGACTGAACAAACTGTCTCTCTGTTCCATTCTATAAATTTTAGCCATCATTGTGAAAACAATTTAAATTCTTTTACACATGCTTTGTGCAAATCTTCCCAAGTTTTGTACATGCCATCTGGAAATCTCATGTACTAGTCCATTGCGATTCCATGAAATGTTGCAGGAATACCCTCCTCCAATCTGCTTCATTCTTCTGCCATTGGCCTTCCATATTGTGAGGCAAACTTTCTAATGCCTGACTGGCCACTCTATTTCACCACCCTCAAATGTAAGACATGCATCACCTGATTGGCCTTCCACATTGTGAGGCAATATTTCTAATGCCTAACTGGGTCCTCTATTTCACCACCCTCAAATGTAAGACACATGCATCACCCGAAAATTGGTTGTCATTGTGACCAATTGATTTGGCATAGGCGATGGTTCTTTGCATGTCTCACTCCTATCAGACACATCATTGAATGCACCATAATGCAATTGCTTTTGCATAGGACTCCTGTCTCGTGCACCATTGGACACATCAACTAGGAATTGCTCCAGTGCCAAACTTTCGTCATGTCCGCTGTATAACACAACTTGCTTCAACCACTATCAACTTTTCTTGCCAAACTGGGTTTTCTCTTCTGTTAGACTTGTCGTTCACTTCGTCTCCCAACTTCACCGACACAAACTTTATCAACATGCATGTCCTTGCTTGTCTCCTTGTAGCGCACGCCTTTATCACACCCTTCATCACGAACACCTTTGTTGGCACAACCTCTTCTATCACATATGCCTTTGTCAAAAACACCTTTGTCGCAAACATGTTTAGTTGTGTGCACACTTGTGCGAACTTGTTTGTTTGCACACGTCTTTCATTTGTTCGAATTCATCCTTTTACGCACGTCTCCACCCACACAAACTTCTTTGTCTATGCATGCATCCCTGCTTGCACAAACAGGTATGTCTATGCACGCATCTTTGTCTATAGGAATTTGTTTGTTTGCAAGCATGTCTTTGCTTGTGCAAGCTCGTCCATTTGCACAAATGTCTTTGTCCTTGACCATGTTACCATGCACGTCACCGCATACGTTATTGTAGCACAATGGTGGGTATTTCGACAGTTGGAGGAACAATTGGATTAATAGATCCTTAGGAGCCAACTAAGGCTGCAGTCATTATAGGTTTAACTCCACATCTCATTAACTTCTGACGACACACTCAATTGTATAACAAACACTTGTACGACACTTCTGCTTGAAAGCAAGTTCCACCCAAGGCAACAATCCTCTCATACGACAACTACGTCTCTTTGTACGCCACTTTCCCTTCATATGGCATTGGTGATGTCCTTGTACAACTACTCTTATGCAGTTATGCTAACTTCTTGTAACTTCCGTCTGCAACCTGCAACCTTTGCCTTCTGTCTGCAACTTGCAACTCACATATATAGAACAAATCCTACAACTCTATATTAGCAATGCATGCACATATACATTTAGATATGGAAATGGAAATGAGATGTAATCGACATTATCTCATGGCTTGAATGACACTGTCATTACATACACGATTGCAACTGCTGTAAGTGGAATACTCTCCCTCCCAAGATAGCCTAGATATTGTTTCTTGCACTACTCTCTCAATGCACACATACAATACGCATATGATTTGCTCTCCTCTACGTATGATCTGCTCTCCTACGCATATAGTGATTCCTTAAATGAAGGGAGGGGGGGTGGTCTCTATTTAAACTTGGGGTTCTTGTCGTTCCAATGACCTTGGGGACGACTCACCACCCAACCGTCTCCTCCTTCAGGTGTTTGCATGACCCCTTAATGCCTACTATAGTATATTTGCAATTTATCAAACTTAACCCCAAATTGCATTACCTTGTCATTTCATGACATTTACATTCCATTTCATTTCACATTTGACTTTCATTTGAATTACATTTGACTCTACATTTATTTACATTTACAAAACTTAAGTGCATTTTGCACTCAACTCCTATGTACAAAATTCTACTTTGGCTTTTGTCTAGAACTGGTGTCTACAATTACCACGCATGTGGTCACTCACGTTCTTGTTGGTATGTATGCCTTCATCAACGCACACTTCGACATCGATGTGCACATCTTCGCTTGCACAAATTTCTTTGTCGGCATGCACATCTTCACTTGCACAAATTTCTTTGTCGACATGCACATCTACATGTCTAGCTTCATATACATTATCACACAGGTTGTCACATTGCTTATCGTGCAGGTTATCACACAGGTTCTCGTGCACTTCTTTGTCACGATCAACTTCTTGTGTTGCTTCGTACATCACTTCATGCAATGAACTTGAGTTTGATGGTTGATTTTCAATTTGCAAACAAAAGTTTGCCTTCAATTACACTATTGTTGCACGACCTTCTTCGCATACATACGAGTTTTCGCTCTGGTCTCTCGGACACACTCCCTCACAATTGTCTTTATGCTTGACTCCCATCCTCCACACCATTGGGCACTTTCCCTAGGATTTGTGTTGCTGCCAAAGTCACCACTTGCTTGAACTCGTACTCTTTTGCATGACCCTCTTCGTCACACTTCATGTTTGTGCATTCCACTCTACTTGCATGAACATATTTGTCGGCCTGCATTATGTCTCCTTCCTGTGCGAACACTTGCACGTCTCCTTTGTGTGCGTCTGCTTGTGTATCCACTTGTGTCTTGTTGCACATCCACTTGGGCATATGCTTCATGTGTTAGTCCTTTGTCAACATCAACAAACAAGTCTCTGTCTTCTTCTGTTGCAACCTCCAATATTCTCTCCTCCCAAGGGAAACTACGTTGTTTGTTGGCTGCAATATAATCATCTCGTTGTTGGGTACCTTCTCGAGTGTCAACTCTCCATGTCACCAACTACAACCCCACTTCGAATAGGCAATGGTGTGGGAATGTAAAAATGGAATACAACACACTGCAATATAATTCCACTGCCACTTATGTACACAAAAGTACCCAACAAGAATACATACAAATACAAATGGATACACTTTGCACACAATATGTATATTGCTCAATAACTATCTGCAATACATCATACTTCGATAAACAATCTACCAACAAGCAACTTTGGGCAACAATATGCTTTGGCCGACAACAACAAGCACCCTTGTATCTCTCACATAGATGCATACTTATAACAAGAATGGTAGGCAGTTGGCAACTATTAACTACCTCCAAATTGTCTGTTTACATAAAACATTAAAAAGACCCCATTACATTATAGTACTACAAACACCTTACCACATGCACATTATTCAAACCACTTATTTACACATTATCAATTTGTGTGAAGGCATTTACGCACTGATGTAGACATGCCAAATCATTTGCCTACAACTATATTGTTCATCGATTGCACTGTAATTATTGCATTGTCACTAAAATGTAGAAATGCAACATAACACTTTACATTATATTTCCATTACAAATATATAAAGAAAGGTACACAATGTGAATGACTTATAAATACATATGGATACACTGTGCACACAACATGTATCTTGCACAACAATTATTTACAATACATTATGGTTTGGTCAAGCGACACACACAGACTTGCCTTGACCTACATCGACCAACATCATAGTTCAACAAACAACTCCACCAACAAGCACCTTGACATTTTCCACATAGATGCATACTTGTAGATATTACGGGACTGATAGGCCATTGGCAATTGCCCAACTACCACCGTACGGCCTGTGTGCACTAAAACACTAAAATAACCCATAACATCACATTACATTGTTACAAACATAAATTGCCAAGTACATACACAACAATACGTGACAAACACACAATACAACTCTTACTTACACGTATCATCAACTTGTGTGTATGCATTCACACATGCATAAGTTCATATGCTTATGCATGGCACTCGTGTAAATGTGTCAAATCATCAGCCTAGAGGGCAAAGTGACGACAAGTTTGGTGTAGAAAATCTTGTTTGGGAGAAAAGGCTGATAGTGGTTGAAGTGAGTTGTGTGTTAAACGATGCACATGACAAAAGTCTATTATTGACAAAGCTTCAAGTTGGCATGTCCGATGGTCAGCAACACTAGAGTCCAACATGAGCAAATGCAAGAGGGCATGTTTGACGGTGTGCTTGATGGAAGTCTATCACTAGAGCAACTACAGGTTGGTGTGTTTGATGGTGAGTGAGATAGGAGTCTGACATCGAAGCAATTGTAGGTTGAAGCGAGTTGTGCGTTAAATGATGCATGCGATGGAAGTCTATTATTGACAAAATTTTAAATTGGCATGCCTGATGGTGAGCAGGATGAGAGTTTAACATTGGAACAAATGCAAAAGGGTATGTTCGACGGTGTGCCTAATAGGAGTCTGGTGTTAGAATATTAATGTGCACTATGCCTTCTGTTTTGACACTTGTCATGTTCTCTTGACACTTGTCACGTTTTTCATATAGGCTTATGCCTATATATTGTAACACATTTCTTGTATAATATATCTCATCTGTTCAAATCCCAACATTTGGTATCAGAGCAAACTTTCCCTGCCCTGTAGGTTTGAGGGGGGATTTCCCTCATGAAAATTCTCCCCCTATTTTTTTCCCCTTATTTTTGCCCAGTTTTTTTTCTCAAACCAGGGAGTATGCTCTCCATCATTGATGGATCAGAAACCAGAATTTTGAAGAAAAATCAATGGCTGCCATTATTATTTTTCCCCTATGTATCCATCCGTAGAAGTAATTTCTCCACGGAGAAATGAAAAACAGGATACTATGTTGTTTTTAGTGTAGCCATTCTACAGTTTTGCATCCTGTTGGTTTAATGTCATTCTGAAATTTTTTTGGCATAGCCATTCAATTTGTAGGTTTGCTTAAGTGCAATTGGTGGGAAAAGTCGTATGGACTGACCATTTGGAGGAGCCCGCGTTTGTCTTCATGCCTGTGAGAGACTGCTTCCGATGCTGCAATATTTGTGTGCACTGATCTCGCGACGAACCAACAAATGAAAGGCCAAGAAAATCGTTCACGGAGATAGCCGCAACACTATGGATATGTGCGATTACATTTGATACAACGAGGCTTGCAACGCTTCCAGCCAAAGAAGAGGACGGCACTTGCGGAAAGAGCTCCCACCACGGGCAGAGAAAAAATGAAGCAGCTGCAGACTGTTTCATTAGCAAGTTCAGGATCAAAACTAGTGCACACCCGAAAGCATGTATGAATTCTGCATTGATGGTGAGTATCGATCGTGTGTGTTATCCGGCAGTTGTTGTAGTCAAATAGCGTTGAAAACTATGGAGGGGCGTCACGGCACACCCACATAGCACCGGGCCTGCATTTATGGGAAGAAATGAGATTCAAAAACTAAGGAGGAGCTCATTGAAGGGGATGCGATGGTGAAGATGAACGTGCCTTAAATTTTTTTTTCACGCGGCTTTTGGTGTTTGTGCTGGGCTGGGACCGCATTGATGCCAATATTTTTCCGTCATTGATCTAATTCATGGAGGGCGAAAATATATTCCGATATTTTTCGTGCCTCTCTGACCCCACAATCAGATGAAAATTTCAAACTACCATCAAGGCGTTCGTGCTAGCGCGCGTTTTTACGGCGGAGCGGCTATTTCGGTTGCGAAACCTGCGGATGAAAAAGGCAGGTGGTGGGCAACGTTCAAATGGCGTAATAACATTGATGTTGAGGATACAATTTATGGGAGATCTGCAATATGGCTGTTTTAGATGTCGTTTAAGGGATTGTTTTGGCCCGTTACTCGGCTGAATGAGAAGGCTATTGTGGGAAGGAAGCGCTGGATTTGTGTGAAATATGTGGATGACTTCAGTTCAGTGAGCGAGTAGTTTCTAGAAGCCGGACGTCACGCGAAGCAGCTTCGAGCATGATCACATCATAGAGTGGTGGGATAGATTTACAGACAAATGGTGCGATCTGAGGGATTCAGATTTTTCCTCGGTGGTGTTTCATATTTTTGCCGCACGGCGGGTGATTTTTTTTTTCGCGACTATGGTATGTGGAATGCAGAATTGAAAAGATTTTTAAACAAAGATTTTTTTCCTATTAGACTCAGTTATGGCCGTTGTCGTTAATATTAATGACGTTAACCGAAAAAGCTGGAGATTGAGGCCCGGGAGAAACCATGTTACGACCCCACACATCGTCACGGAATTCGTCGTTCGCATTCCTTGTTGGCGGTCATATAATGTGAATATGTTTAATGGTGCTCATGGTCGTGGGACATGAGGCATTTTTTGACGTGAGTGATGGACTTGTTTAATGGTGCTCATGGTCGTGGGACAAGCGACTGTTTTCTATGGAAGAAGGAACTTGCTGAAGAGGATTTCTCATGTGCACTGACCTGTGACAGTGGGAACTATGCAGGTGATATTTTGTTCATCGTCACAGTGTTGGCAGCAAGGACAGTTAGTGTATGTGGTTAATTGTTGCAAGCGTGTGGAGCGATTACAACGATGGTGGCACCAGAAAGAGCTAGCAATTTGGAGTTTTTTCTTCCGTTTCGGGTTTTTTCTTGAGATCTCTACAAAATTTTAGTGTTGGTCGCGATCCTGCCGGGAAATCTGTGGCGCGCAGTTTGGAGGTCCCGGAGCAGTGCAGTGTTTGTTTTTTTTGTAGGCAGATTTTGAACCGTTGCAAACAAAGTTTTCTTTTCCACCTCAGAAGATGTCGTGTTTGGCGTACCTGTCGAGATTGCGAAGTATTTTTTTGGAGTAATTTGCGTGTTTGGCGTACCTGGCGTGTCATTTTTTCCTTCCGACTGAGCACTATGCAGGCATGCGTGTGTGCGAGTTTCAACGACAGAAGAGAAGAGGCCCCTACCGCAGAGAATTTCTTTCCGTGGACGCGTGCCATATTTTTTCTTTAACGCAGGACTGAAGAAATGTTGTTGTTTTCTCTATTTGCAGTGCGGTAGCATCCTGCTGCTGCAAGGGGGCTGACGTCATCATCATCACCATTTTGTGGGGTCACCAAGGGTCTTGGAAGGTTCGAAAAAAAAGAAAAGAGCCCAAGTGGGCGGGAAGTTAGATGGCCTTATTATTTTATTATGTTATTAAACATAAGAGGCATATTTTATTAAAATGGGGGCAATTTATTGAAATAATTAATTATTAAAAATTATATTCCAAGTACGAGGGGACTCAATTTTTTTTTATAATTTTTCCACATGGGCAGTGGAAGTGGAAAGACTAGAGGACGCATGTAATTCCCTTTTGAGGGAAAATTTCAAATGATGTTTTAATTTTGCCTTTTATTCCGCCGAGAGCGATGCCAGGAATATTATGATTCTTGATGTTGTTTTTTGTCTCACAGATGAAGGCCCCATTGAAAATGGAACATACGGGTATTTATAGTCGTCGGAAAGGTTTTTCCGAGATGGACACATTGGTGGTGTCCAATTTTATTTTTGAGGCTGTTTCATTTCTCTTTTTTAGCCTCAAAGTTTTGTACCTTAGAGTGCACTCTCGGTTGAACCCGACACTCCCAAGGCAAATTTGTATGTGATCCTAGTATCCAGTCACCTTCTCTATAGCACCTAGTAGTTGCAGCGGCTGGTTACCCATGCATTCCGGTGGGATGAGATGGTCACTATAAGGACACCTACTCTAGGGACTACAGACATAGACACCCTAGACTCTATCCGAGGACTTTTCCGGATCAACTTATGAAGACTACAGACAAAGACACTTCAGAAGATTCTATTCTCTTCTTTCTTCTTCTCCTCCATATTTGGATCTATGGCTCATTTTATTGTATTTCATGGCTCGTATTTATTTTGTATTAAGGTGCATTTTCGGTAGAGACCAACACCTTCTAGATTGAGTTCACCATGAGGGGGGATGATATTCATGGTGAATCTAGTCAGTGACCTACAAGAGGCAACATACCTAGAGGATGACCTGCAAAGGCAACAAACCCAGAAGTGGCTGACCCTGAGGCACCCAGGATGACCCTGAGGCACTTAGACGGTGACCCTGAGGCAACAGATCCAAGGAAGTGGCAACCTTGAGGCAACAGACCGAGATGTATACACTGTTGATCTAGCATTATTCACAGTTGGAGAGCCAAGCGCAAAGAGCACGAGCCTAGACCAAATCATGTAATAAAGGAGGATGATAGGGTTCTTTTAGAGAAGTCAACATTAAGGGGGAATGCTATCTAATGTTGACTTATTTTTTTCTCTATAGTTAGGATAGTGCACATTAAGGGAGAATGTTAGAATATTAATGTGCTTATGCCTATGTATTGTAACACATTTCTTGTATAATATATCTCATCTATTCAAATCCCAACATTTGGCACTAGAGTAATTGCAGGTTGGTGTGTTCGATGGTGTGCGAGATGGGAGTTTGACATCAGAGCAATTGCAATTGACATATTTGATGGTGTGTACCATGTAGGACAGGAGTTTGACATGGAAGCAACTATAGTGTGGTGTGTTTGACGATGTCTATGATGGGAGTGAGAAATGCAAGCAACCATAGCCTATGCTAAACCAATTGGTTTGGACAATGACCAATTTTGGTGTGACACACCGGTGTCCCATGATTTGTGGTGGTGGAATAGAAGATCTAGTTAGGCATTGGAAAATCTGTCTTACGATGTGGAAGGCCAATATGTAGATGAATGAAGCACATTGGAGGAAGTCATTCCTTGTGAGATTGCATGGAATCACAATAGATTGGTATTTGGAACTCTTAGAGGGCAAGTACTAGACCTAGGAAGAGTTGCACAAGGCTTTCATGAAGGACTTTAGGGCAAGTCAATGCTGAAATTCATAGAATGGAGCAAAGTGAGACAGTCTATTCAGTCCTACAACTAGAGGTCAAATGGGTTTGTCACCGTTTGGAGGAGGAGCCATTGGATGCATTGAAGAGGCAATTTTTAGTGGGTTTTATTCATATGTATTGAAAGAAGATTAGGGTGGTCCCTTCGACGTCATATCAAGAGGCCTCTGTGTGGGCTATGAACTTGAAAGCCATGATCATTAAAATGCTAGGGTCACCTTAATGAGGATGCGAGCGATTTCGACAACGAGAGTGATGATTCTAAGAAAAATAGCAACTTGGAGATATCAGCTAGAGGTTGGATCTAGAAGTCAATGAAGATAGTGACTGTGAAGATGGAGAGTGATAAGAATGATGACTCTAGAAATGTGTGTGACAAAGAATGCATGTAATGAGGTAAAATTTTTGCTAAAGGTATATGCAACACATATGGACATTGTTCAAATGAGAGGTACCATTGGCGGTGCGGTTCATGACAACCAACCAAGCAATGGAAGATGCTGAATTAAGTATGACACTCAAGGCAGACCCATTGTATAGTGCCATAGATGTCATTTTTGGGGGCATGAGAAGTGTTGCGAGTCAAGCTAAACTAAAGATGTGCAAAGGCTTCAAGAAGCCTGAGAAGAGTCAAAGCCCTAGACAAGAAGTACAAGGCACCATGAACTTGATTGCAGTTGAGGAGATTGAGCAGCTGTGGTGGACGTGCAACAAGTTGTGCAACTTAGTATGTGTTGATTTTAAGTTTCAATGAGATGAATCCCAGTTTCTATTCCATTGACTTTAGGATGCTTCTTGCAATAAGTACATGCACAATTGGTCCATCTTGTGTAAAGTCTAGTATTGATTGGTATTAAGATGAATTGGTTTGTGGTGGGATTTGCACAAACTGAAAAATGATCAACAAAATTTCCAATAGAATAATTATAACAAATTAATTTGCTTGGTAAGATAGGTCAATATCATCCTTGAACAACTAAAGCTTAATACATTGTTGAAAATGCTACAATGCTTAGGTTTAGATGTTACATTCACCTTCTTGAATGATGCTGGGCCCATTTAGTCCTTCAACAACCCACTATTTGCTTCCATTAGAGCATGGTAATTTTTTTTTTGCTAGAGAAAAAAGGGTTGTACTCAAGTCCCTCACCCTTGAAAAATCACAACTCTCTCCTTTAGAGCTTGAGAGTTTACAAACAAATTCAATTCTCATCTCAATTGAGTTGCTATAGCTAGATACTTACATTTATATGTGTAATAAGTCAGAATTCTTGATTTTCAATTTTTGGATCTTCTTCAATTTTCTTTGTTTATACAAATATTCCAGAATTCAGCATCCTTCTTCTTGGCATTTTCCTGCAGCAGCCTTCACAATACCAAAACTCCACCTCTACTATCTACGCACCACATCTTAGAAGAGTAATATTTCCAAAACTTCGCGTTATCATAGTTCACTTTACCAGCTATGGACTGTTAGTTTCCTTTCTGAAGTATAAGTGCAACCACAAGAACTGTAATAAATAGTTAACATGAAAATACATTAATATTATAGAATACAACAAATATTATCAATGAAAAACATTACAGTAAATCTTAATCATTATTTGATTAAGACAATCATTATTTTCTTGTCTGCTTGAGCTAAACTTATTACTTCCTCTAACCATGGAAATTAGAATTTAACTTCATGATCCTCTATTAAAACCCTTCTATTGGGTAGCCTATTTGCACATTTTTTCTTTTCCCTTATCATACGTGTAAACCTGATTTCTTCAAAGTCGTTAGCAAGGTCTTGTATTTCCACAATGATCTCTTGTATGTTCCATGGAGCCTTTGCTTTCCTCAAAATTGCATTTGTTACTATTAGTGAATTGCCTTCCATCCATACTTTGTTCCTTTTCATTTGTCTGCATATTTTTTAACCTTCCAAAGCCGCCCAAGCTTCAGCTTCATTATTTGTCTTAAATCCATTATTGAAAGTGTTATGTGACAAAATCTCACCCCTATTATTTGTAATTATTCCTCCTCTTGCTGGTCTTGGATTTTCTTTAGATGCTCCATCAAATTTCAATTTGACCAATTCCATTTCTGGCGGTTTCCACTTTTTATTCTTTGCCTATTTTTTGTTTCTCCTGTACCCAACTTCATGATCCTTTGTTAAAACCCTTCTATTGGGTAGCCTATTTGCACATTTGTTCCTTTCCCTTATCATATGTGTAAACCTGATTTCTTCAAACTCTTTAGCAAGGTCATGTATTTCCACAATGATCTCTTGTATGTTCCATGGAGCCTTTGCTTTCCTCAAAATTGCATTTGTTACTATTAGTGAATTGCCTTCCATCCATACTCTGTTCCTTTTCATTTGTCTGCATATTTTTTAACCTTCCAAAGCTGCCCAAGTTTCAGCTTCATTATTTGTCTTAAATCCATTATTGAAAGCGTTATGTGAAAAAATCTCACCCCTATTATTTCTAATTATTCCTCCTCTTGTTGGTCTTGGATTTCCTTTAGATGTTCCATCAAATTTCAATTTGACCAATTCCATTTCTGGTGGTTTCCACTTTATATTCTTTGCCTTTGTTTTGTTTCTCCTGTACCCAACATCATAATTCCATTTGATGACTTGACTCCATCTATCAAGGCTCTCTGCTTCAAGATTAGGGATTGGGCGAGTTGATAGGGTTGGTTTAGACTCCTCAATGGCTAAACAAATATTTATTTTCATTACCTCTAAACTGCTTTCCTTTCCTTTAAATATTCTTATATTCCTTTCCAGCCATACAGTCCAAAGTATTGTATCTTTCAATGTATCCTAGATTATCTGTAACGCCTCACTTTAAAAGTGTTGTGCCATTGCTTTAACCATTCTTCAATTATGTCATTCATTACCATGCATTTACCAAACATATTCAAATTCCATTGCCGTAGTTCCTAGACTATTGAACAGTGTCCCAAGAGATGGTCTATATTCTCCTCCTCCTTTTCACATAGAACACATTATGAGGGGCCATGAAAACCCCTTTTTATTAGGTTATCCCAGGATAAAATTTTCCTATGACCTACTAGCCATACAAACATTTAGACTTTTGGAATATTAGGGCTTATCCCAAATATCTCTCCATATTCTTGTGGTATTCCTATTTTCTTAGTGCTTTACATTATACCCACTTCTTGTTGTGTATTCTCCTAAGCAATTCAACTCCCAAATCAGCTTATCCTCGGCTCTCCTCAGAATAATCACTGTTATCTTTTTGCTCAACTGCCTCCTATTAACAATGTTTGGTATACTCGTAAAAAGATCTTCTTTCCATTTGTATCTTCCTCTCTAATCCTTATACATAATATTTGAAACCCTATCACCATATTTGTCTTGAAGTAATCTCATCCATAGTTTCAAAATTGGATCTATATTGAGTGGTTTTTTATCACACCAAGTATCCATCCAAATATAATTTTTTTCTCCAATTCCCACCACCCATCTTAGACCTTTAATCACTAGATCAATTGGTTTTATTAAACCATTTCATAGTGCAGAACCATCTGGTAGTGAGAATGCAATAAAGATTAAGCTTGGGTCATTGAACTCAACGTACTTAGAAGAATTGTTGGCAATTGTCTTTGACTCTCTTTATACAATCTCCAAATTACTTTCCCCCTTAGAGCTAAGTTTGCATCCGTAAGAACTCTTAAACCGAGACCTCCCCTAGTTTTATCATCACACACCTTGCTTCATTTCACCAAAGGAAATTTCCTTTTATCATGTAATCCTGACCACAAAAATGACTGCATAATATAGATTAAATTTTTTTCTACCGATTTTGGCATAATATACAAGGACACATAATATGTTGGAATGGCTTGTAAAATTGATTTAATTAACTACACTCTTCTTGCTAATGATAACCATCTACCTTTCCATGCTGGTAGTTTATTTTGAACTTTACTTATTACTGTTTTCCATTATTCTATCCTCATGCTCCTCTCAAATAAGGGCATCCCTAGATATGTTGCTGGTAACTTTGCCTCCTCCATTTGAAGTAACCTGCATATACCTGCTTTGATTCTAGCTGGAGTGTTTAGGAAATAAATTTTGGATTTTGTCCTATTAACTTTCTACCCTTATGCTCTTTCATATTCCTTTAATAAGTTATTCAAAGCTCTGGCCTTGTTTTTCCTTGCCCTCCCAAAAAGGGTTGTATCATCTACAAACTGTTGATGGGTGATGTTGTCAATGTTATTACTAGTCTTAAGTCCGCTTATTAGCCCATCTTTGTATTCCTTCTTCAAGTTCCTTCCCATTACCTCTGCCATAATAATGAATAGATATGGTTATAGAGGATCTCCTTGTCTAAGACCCATCTTGGCTTTAAAAGATTTTGTTACTAGCCCATTGATCAGCACTGAATATGATACTCTAGAGACACAAACTTTAATCCATCTGGCCCATTTCTTCCCAAATCCAAAATTTTCTAATATTGCAAAAAGAAAATCCCATTTAACCCTATCATAGGCTTTATTCATATCAAGTTTTATGATCATTGCTCTCTCTTTTCTAGAAGCTGTTGAATACATTACTTAATAAGCTACTATGATCTCGTCCAGAATCTACCTTCCTTTCAAGAATCCTCCTTGCCCTTTTAAAATGATTTTTTTTAATAGTGGTCTTAACCAATTTGCCATCACTTTGGAGATTATCTTATATGCAATATTACATAGGCTTATGGGCCTAAATGAATTAAACAATTCTGCATCCTTCCTTTTTGGAAGAATCAGGATAAGATATGTTGCATTTATTTTACAAGGTACGTACTGTTTTACCTTAGACTGTTCCACTGCCACCAATAAAGAATCCTTCACTATTTCCTAGTTATGTTGATAGAATGTTGCAGAGTCCATCCAGACCTAGGGATTTATCCTTATCAAAAGAGAAGAGCTGAATGAACTTCTTCCAGTGTAATAGGCTCCAACAGTTTGCTATTGTCTTCATCTGTTATAACTGAAGGTACTTCTTGCAGTAGTTTATCATTAAGAACTTCATTCTCCTCTAATCCTAGAATATTCTAGTAAAAAAGGTTGCCTTTTTTTTTTATTTCGCTCTAGTCTTCAATCCAAACCTCTTCTACTGATTTAATTCTACTAATTCTGGATGCTGATCTCTGTACTATTGCCATCCTATGAAAATACTTTGTGTTTTTATCTCCTTTTAACCAAGTCTATCTCAATTTTAATCTTCAAAATTTCTCTTACTCAAAATATTATGATATTCACTTAGCAACTTCCTTTCCTCCGAGCTTGGTTTATTGTCCTCAACATTTTGGAATTTTGAAAGTTTCTTTTATAAGTTCTTCTTTCTTCTCAAAAACGTTCCCAAAAATGTTCTTGTTCCAGTCTTTTAATGTAAATGTCATTGATATTAAAGGATGCTAATTAAAGCTAGATGTTCTTTAGAATTAACTATATGTACACAATCTTATTGACTTTTGATTAAATGTTAAAAATCTTAAGGAGTTTTAGCTCATTGTTCATTTTACAAAGCTATTGCTGGGTTTCCTGAGTTTGGCTTCAGCCGTTTTTCTCTTTGTGTGTTTGTATTTTTGGGGTGGGGGTTCCTTGAGTTGTTTTTAATTCACAAATAAATCCCTATGAATACAAACTTCTTTCTAAGACATTTAGTCAGTTCTAATGCTGTTTTGTTAAAATGTATAGGATTTGGTTTTAGTAGGCATCTCTGCACTTGTTCAGTACTCTGTTGTCTATTAACTTTGCAGAAGAATGAGCTATATTGTATCCTTTCGACAACACTTTTCAAACTTTTGACAGTTGTGTTTTTTCCCCACATCTCAGGACATGTATATGTTCAACAAATAACAAGGCAATTTCCCACGTGTCATGGATGTCAACCAGAGAACAACTATCTTATTGGCGACATGGAAGATCTGTGGAGTTGAGGAAATTAAAAAGTCTATCATTGAACTATCATGATCAAACCTTTAGAAGGACAAGGAGGTATATTAAGCATGATTACAATGGTTTCTTTTTATTAACATTCTCTCCAGTGAAGACCCAAAAAGGTTGTTTCTGCTTATGCTAAAAAAAAGAATAAGAAAAAATAGAGACAATAAAACTTGATGTTTAATGTCTTAAAATTAGATTAATAGTGTCTGCATTTCATAGTTCGCTGTTAGAACAATGAAGTGCTCAATGCTCATTTGGACATGCATGTCCTAGTTTTGCTAGAAATATAAAATTTAGAAATGCATTTTTGTTTCCTCTTTATTTGTTTAGAACAGTCAAGATTAAGTTTGTTATTTTCTAGCCATTTGATTTTGTTGATGTTAATAAAATATAAAATTTGTTAAAGTAACATATTGACAACTCTTTTAAAGCCATATATTGAGAAAGAATAAGATAACAAATAGCAATAGGGATTTCTTATGTATAAATATGGTTTTGTTAAGATAGTCACTCAGTCTTATGCTTTCAGTCCATTTAAATTGTCTTGTTTGGGATTTGTTTTGTCATGTTTTGGGAATATGGAACAAGGAATACGAAACAGATAAGCTGAGACAATATACTTGTATTTATAAATAAGTAATAACAGAGTGCTAAGAGTTGTACAAGAGAAATTTTTAACAATGAAATTTTTGTGTATTTTTTGCATTTTCTTTTCTGCTTGTTGTTTCAATTTGTATCAGAGTGACTGTCTGTTCTCCTGTGGGGATCTATTTCAGTTTGAAATCCATTTTTCCATATTTTAGAAATTTGAAGATGAAGGTTTATTTATGTGGTTGTTTCCACCACATTCTCTTCTCCTTGCCCTGACAGTTTGATGGCTTTCTTTGCTGCTTTGTCCTCTGTTACTGGTTTTTCTGTCGTAGTAGCCAACTGTTCCTTCCCTAAACAACATGCATCTTCTTGAGTGCTCACTATCTTTTGAGTCTGCTCTTGGCTGCACTGGTACAGGTACAGGTACTGCACCTTCTTTTGCCAGCTCCTTCCCTTTCTTTGGTGTCTACGCTGGCTCAGTTGATTTCCCTTTCTCTGGTGTCTTAGTTGGCTCAAATTGTTTTCTTGCCCATACTTCCTCCACTATAGAAGTAATGTCAAAGTGCGGTTGTCCTTGCACCGGAGGTGATGCACATGGATCAAGTTGCTCAGCCTTTGTCAGAAATGTAGTTGCTCCAACTTGTACATTTCTCATTGCATCCAGAGCTTCTCGGACTGACTTGTCCATGGACACAATCTTTGGAATCTCCAATTCTTGCTGAGCCTGCATCTCCGGCTGTTGCTGCACTGCTTCTTATTGTTGCTTTTCTTCCACAGCCTGTTCCATCCTCCCACCTGCCTCCACTGTGGCCTGCTGTGGAGATTGAGGTTGTTCTTCCAATACTGACCTCTTGCACTTATTTTTCTGCTAGGCCGACTTTGGCCTCGATGGTGGGTCCCTTCCTCTGAATCTTCACTATGTAAGTCATCTTGCAGATTTGTTGTCCTCAATATCTTCTTTGTTTTAGAAGTCTTTACTAGAGTGCCTCGCTTTGTCTGTGGTTTTGCATCCATCCACCTTAGCATTATCGATGCCAAGATCCAATCCTGGAATCTACACCCTTGTCTGCGGTGCAACATTCAACAGCAAACCAATGGCATGAAATACCATTGAAATTTTTTTCATACTCTGCATCACGAAAGCCTTAATGTGGTATGAGAGGTAGGATGCCCAATCATAGGCTTTGCCAGCTACTGCCCATTGCATACACGGTATAAGCCATACGGGTAACTTTAAATACCTCGACTTCCTGGACAATCTTGCCATTATAACATTCATGGCGCATTGTAGCTCTTCATTCCTCAACTGTTGCTACTTAACTCCTTGGCTCCCATGTGACCTTAATTTTTACAGTTCTCATGGGGTGAGGTCTGTCACTTCCTGGATCAATTGTCTGCTCTAGTTGGAATCCACTGAATCCTTCACTAGCGGTATTCCTTGGTTTGGTAGACTAAATGTCCTAAAGTTGCCTGCTGAAAAGACAACAATTAGTGGCCAATCACCCACTTGCACTTTACTAGCATTTTGTTGTGGGTCATATGTCTCCAACATTTGCAATAGATACTCTTTGAAAAATGATAGCCTTCTCCGCAATGGATGCTTCTTTGGGGTCTTCTCTCAGCATGTTCGACATTATTCTCCAGTTGAGTGTACCCAAGTTCTATTCTCTTTTTCTTTGTTTTTCTCCATTTTTTATGTCTAGCATCCCTTTCCCTTTCTTTTGGAATGCTAGCACCTAATCTTTGCCGTGATTGTCTTTCATTGCCTCTTCCCAAATCAGAGCCATGGTCTTGTTTACCTATCTATGAACATTCTTTGTAACTATGCTTCGTTCATCCTTCTGACATAGGATTAGGTGGAGCTCTTCTCTGCTGCCGTCTGTCGAATCCTCTCGGGAGTAGTTGGCTTCCTTTGCATCTTGGCAATCCGCTTCCGTTGATGACAATTTCTTTTCAACTGTGGTAGTTTCTTGGATGACGTCTTTATGACGCTGTTCCTTGCTGCAGTCCTACCGACGACACCATTCTGATGACACTTCTGGGTTGCAATTCTGTTGATGACACTCTCTTCAGTCGACATTGCTTAAGTTCCAGATGTTGTCACTTTTTCCAGATGACAAATGTCTATTGCTGCAATCTTTTAGACAATGCCTCCTTTCCATTGAGTACTCAAACGACACTTTTAGACGGCAGATACTTTGACTCTGCCTCAAATGACACTTTCAGATGACAGCTTCTTTGACTACTCAGCCTCTGACGATGCTTTTAGTAGGCAGCCCCTTTGATTGCTCTTTGGATGGATGTTGTAGGTAGCAAAACAACAACTTCCCAGAAAAAGGAAAAATATAAGATGCATTGTAAATGGAGTGCAATTTTGTATTAGACTTAGATGATGAAATGAAATGTAAATAAAAGCTAAATGTAAATGTAATGAAATGCAAATACAAATATAGGCAAAATGATAATGTAATGTAATTTGGGTCCAAGTTTGATTAATTGCAAAAGTTATAAAGTTTCCTAAAGTCATATGTAATGTACGTCTGAATGGGGTGGCAGATAGGATGTGCTGTCCTGGAAATCGTCGAATGCGACGGCTAGGGAAGTTGATAAATAGAACCCTCCTCCTCCATTCGTGACAATCAATCCATGCTGTGAGATATGCACGCCTATTGTGGAGAGCGCCAAGAAGAGAGATCCCTGTGTATGTGTATAAGGCTATAAGCTATTTGTAGACATTGCCGTTTGCGATGATTGTGTAATGCAATTATTAATTGCATGCCAATCCATTGATATATTTGCATTGTGTTTGTTGGGGTGATTGTCTATTGTGTTGTAGTATTAAGTATATGTTAATCATAGTTGCAGGTTGCGAGAAGATGACAACCATTAAAGGAGAACTGTAAGTTGGATTGTTGTAGAAGTGTACGAGGGCATTGTCGTACGAAGCCTATATTGCAGTCTTGGGATTACGTTGTCTAACTCTATTGCTTGGTGAAGACTTGAGCATTGTACGTGTGATCATCATACAATTGCTGCCGTACAAACACAAGGATTGGATTGTTAAGTACTGCAGTGTCTCATGTAGTAAGTCGTGTTGTACAAGATTGCATTGTACAACTAAGACCATACTATCTTGTGACTATGATATCTTATGCTTGTGAGGATAGTCTTATGACTGCAATCTTGATTGATTCATAAGTTTGTCGTTCTACTTTCCCAATGTTGGAAATCTCTCTAGCGTGCTACATTTGCGCTGTTGTCATTGTCGGATCGAAGTGGGTCAAGTTAGTAGATGATCAGCAAGCGTGAAAGGAGAGAGGTGAATGACAAATACATTGCCGTGAGGATGAGAAAGATGAGGTCGCAGAGAGTCAAGAACTCGTGAGGAGCACAAGGATTTCTCAAAGAATGGATCAAAATATATCCAATCAAGTACTGCAATTTTGAGAAACCGAAGAACAAATACTTGAAAGAGTTTGGAATCCATGAGAAGAAGATAACATAAGTGACGAAAGCAAAAGGTGGCAGTCATTGCTGTTAACAATGGAGGAAGTACATCAAATAGCCGAAGGGAACGTTCGCTCAAGTGAAGACGCCAACGTGGAATGTGCACAAGTTGACGAAGGGTGGATGGTGATGCCTAAACAAGTAGGGAAGAGTTTAAGGAGTGCAGAGGATGGGAGTTAGGCACTAGAGCAACTGCACGTGAGTGTTTGGGCAAGTAGGCCGGATCCACTGCTTTTGTATTCGCGAAGGTCATGAAGTGAAGGTGCATCGGAGTTTCGAGGAAGGCTATTTGAAGGTAATACATGTAGACAACGATGAGGATTCCCAAAGACGAGGGAATAACAATTAGTGGAAGGAGAAATGGCAATGTTCCCTAGAAGAATACATCTGTGACGACATTACTCCAATGACTGCATACAACTTAGACGACAATAATCTGACGAAGACTAAGATGACGGTCCAACTTTAGACGACAGCTTCGTATGACGACATCAATTCTGACGGCATCTCCCAAGACGACACTCAACATAACGGTAGCTGGCATACAACATCACTCATGACAACTGTCAACATTATTGTTCTTCCTAATGTCGGCGACTGGGTTTAGACAGCGTTGGACTGGTATGTCAGCAATCCCATGTCGACAATTAGTCTATGATGGTGTCAGCTCTTGCAATTTTGCTCGCTCGCCTGAAGGTGGCGTGGGTCTGGTCTTCGCCTAAGCAATCCTACCTACAACACTTACAACATAGAGACAGGAATCTAGCATAACACCAACATCATTTGGAGACACAAATTGGCACAAGTGAATGAGTTTGCATTATCAATGGCATCATGTACAATTACAGTCTGTGATTGCAACAATGCTACGCCCAGCCTTATGTTGTAACAATCTGGCATCTCTCCTTCGTACATGGACTTGCTTATGAATGCAATAGGATACAGATTGAATTGTAAGGGGTCTATTTATACCTTGGCCTTGGTAGTTATCAAAACCACTTCAAGGTGACGTGACAAAACTACCAAAACTGCCTATTCTAAACAACCTTAATCAAATAATAATTAACATAATTGTTAATCTTGTACAATGACGATTGCATTTGCATTTCATTGTAATTTCCCTTACATTTCATTTGACCAATTACATTTCATTTGACCACATTTCCATTACATTTCATTTAGTGCAAAATGTGGAGACCTTTTTACAAACAATTTCACTTTTTCTTAGTGTTGTTGTCTACATTTATCCTCCCCTTACATTAGTCGATATCGTCAACGACTTCATACATTGTTTTGTTGGAGTTTTTGTCTCTTTTGGTTCTAACGCGTGCAGACTTCCTAATTCTTGAACACTGAGCTTGTAGGCTTCTTGTTCATCTCATAGCTTCTTGGCATAGCTATAGTACTTGGTCCATTCCACACCATAGGCATTGGCTTTATCCTCCATTACTTGCAATTGTTGCAAGATCTCTTCTTCTCGTTTGATAAAAAATTTTCTCATTCTTTGTTGTCTCAGAGTTGGGAACGTTGGTTTCTTTTGCTCCAACTCGTTCTTCAGTGCTACTTCTCGTTGTTGTGTCTGAGCCAATTCTTTAAGCAATGCATCCTTCTTTTGCTTTGTCTGTTCAAGCTCCTTCAACAAAACTTCTTCACGTTGATTCTTCTGGGCTATTAATTTTGTTTGCTGTTGCTGCAATAGTGTATTTATCGATTGTGCATTTTAGCTTCCATTTCCACAATAATCTTCTTCCTGTCCTTGATTTGCTCATTGAAATTGTTTAGTTATCCTTGAGTTGCCTGAATCTACTTCATGGTTTCAGTCAATTGAGCAATATCATCATTCACCTGTTGTTCAACTTTCTGTAGCTTTTCCTCTGATTCATGCAATCTGCCTTTAGTTTCCTGCAACTTCTGCACAAGGTTCTATTTTACCAAGTGTAGTTGCTTAATCCCTTCAGCTAGCCAGTATATCAAATGTGCCACAAAATTCATATGGCCATACATTGGGGTAGCTCCGACACCAGTTCTACTTGTGGCCTTCTTCCCTCACTGCTTACAAAAGGTGCATGATTCCCATGACCCAATATGTAAATTTGAGCACGCTCCAGGTATAGTGTCGGTGTTCCTTGTGGCAGTTTTTCTACCCCTTCCATGGTCTTAATGCTTTCCATTGGCAATTCCCATGGCTGTTCTTGATAAATGCTGGAAATGTTGGACTGCCATTTCCCTTTTCCAGCCCATTGCACCAATTTATCAAGTTCTTCCTCTGCCATCAACTGCCACTGTTTCCATTGTCCGACACAACCTACTTCAAATTCCAACCGTATCTTGTCCATGACTTGGGTTAGCTTAGTAAAACAAGCCACAACTTGTTGATTGATGCGTGCCCCAAGTTCTGGTGGATCTTAATCATTACATGCTCATTCAGGTCATCATCTTATTCTTCTTCAGTTTCTACTTCTTTTGAATTAGTCTCCTTCCTTTTGTCTGAAAGATCAATTTGTTTCTTTTCCCCTCCGTGATCACCTGTTGTTCCAATGATGGATGTGGCTGGCTACTTTCTTCTTTGTCACTATCAAAATCATCACTTCTGAAGCGACTTAGACCGATTTCCGTTTGTTGGGCTTCGCTCTCAAAATTCCTTGCCCTCTCATAGTCTTCTTCATATGTTGAATATGGTATTATCTTTATTTTCTTCTTGTATCATGGCAATAGGCCGTTAATAAACCATCTCTTAGGCACACCCAGAGGATGGTTGCCTTCTTCACCATGTGCTGATTTCTATTCTCCTCTTTGCTGATGATGTTATTTTGACGTCATCCCCTGAGGGGATTCAACGTCATCTGAACACTCTTGCCACTTTTTGTGACTCGAGACAATTGACGGTGAATATTTCTTAAGACCAAGGTTATGGTATTCAATACTACCGAAAAGGCTCTATCTCATCTCCACTTCCTTTTCCAGGGTCAGGAGGTCGAAATCACCACCTCTTATGTGTATTTGGGGGTTCTTTTCACTGGTACCACTTTTGGTATGAAACCCGTTACCCAAGTCCGGGTGTGTAAGGGGTATGCAACTTTGTCTTTGCTAGAGAGGAATTGCTTCAAAGCACATTTTCAAGATATACCTGTGAAGATGAGGATCTTTGACATCTTGGTCAAGCCAACTATTACTTATGGGTTAGTGGTTTGGGGTCCTAGTCTTGGCCCGAATGAGTGGTCACGGGTTGAACGAGTCCAAACACTCTTTCTTCGACGATTCATTCGTTGCAAGGGCACAGTCCCCCGTTTTATTATTCTGGCAGAGTTTGGGGTTTCTCCTCTCTAGCTTGAGATTATCTTCTTGGTTATCGGTTATCTTCATAGGATCCGTACTTTTGGAGATACCCTCGAGGGTTGGAGGCGATACCCTTACTTTGCCCTTCGCTCCTCGATGAAACTCTCTCCGAGTTCTCGGGGAGGCCGGAGGAGCTGGTATTTTTAGGTTTCTGCTTCCTGGCAAGCATTCAGATGCGGATAGATAGGCTCCCCCCTTATTCTTTGGGGGTTCTCCCCCCCTCTCGGCTTAGTAAGGAGAAGATGCTCCACGAGATTCGAAAGGATGTTAGTCTCCAATACACCAAATGCACATGGATCTCTCCTGTTGCCCCTCTTTCCCCCAAGCTATCTTTCTACCATGAGCACTTCTTATAGATTTAGGAGGGTAGAATATTTCCTTCACAATACCTTTAGCAGCACACAATGCATAGTGTTCGGTTCACTATTGGGCAACTCAGGGCGTGTTCTCACCAACTCCAGATTGAGTTAGATCACCATCTTCTGACAGAGGAGCATAATTGCTTGTTTTGCTCCTTGCGTGAAGTTGAAACCCTTCATCACTTTATTTTGTGTTGTCCCATTTATTATGAGATCCGAGGTAGGTTCCATTGCCTTTTCAGGGACAACTCTCGATCAGTTTCTACCTTCTTCAGATACCCGAACCAGCGTTGTCTCGTATTCTTTCTTAGGGAGATAACTCAACTTCGATGACATAAAAGTTCTCCAAATGGATCTCACCCTCCTCAACATCGGCTCACACAACATACTTCACCAACTCCGACAGACCAGGTGACTTCAATCGGAAACGCCCCATATCATCCAGTTCGGATAGAAGTAGGGTCACTAGACAACGCACCAACAGTTTGTCAGGGTTCCAAACTAGCAATGGGCAGAGACATATCATGGTCTTTTTCAGCTCCTGTACTTCGAGCTCGACTGTTAGGAGAGATTATTTTCTGGAGGTTTCTCGGACCTTGCCCCCCTGGGTTGCTCCCTCGCCCCTCTCTCTCCGTTTTTCTTGGCATGCACTCCTCTCTGTTGGATTGCAGCCCTCCCCCCCTCTGCTCTCCCTTTTCTTTTCTCTTCCATTTCTATTTGGCCCATTTGTCAGGTTTCATCTTGTATTTATCTTAGTGCTTTTCTTTGTTGGGTTTTTTAGCTTGCTAGATGGCAGTCATTATTGTCCTTCTTATAGTCCCTTAGGTCTTATTTTGGCCCACCGCGAACATTAATAATATTTCATTTCATTTCATTTCTTCACCATTCCATCTACCGGTTGCAATTCCATCTTATTAGTGAGCCACTTCAATCGTCAATTGTAGGAATTTATGCTCTCATCCTTTTTATATTTAATGGTGTAGATTTCCATTAAAATTTTGGTATCATCTCTCAACGGTTTGAATTCTTTCTTGAATTTGTCCACTAAATCCTGCCATGTTGTGAAAGGTCTTGTCACTTCTCTTTTCAAATGCCAATCAATTGCTATCGCTTGCAATGTTGCCAAAAACAGTTGTAGCCATGCATTAGGGTCCCTAACTCCATTGGCTTTCCAAATTGTTGTACACGTCCCAATATGTCGTACTGGATCTTCCTTCCCTTCTCCTGTGAAAGGTGGGCATTTTTGTTTCCCTGCCTAGTTGGCAATATTCGCCATTTGGTGGTTGGTTTCCTTCTCCCAATTTGTCCCCATTCAATGATTGCTCGGACAACAATTCTTCTCTGTGTGCTTTTGTCCTTGGTAGGTCTTCCTTCAACAGTTCCTCGACTCTTGATGCTTCTTCATCTTCTGTGTTGCTCTAAAACAACCTTTGACTAAATTCTCGTGCACCTTCAGTTTGTGACCTCCTTCACAAATATACAATCGTTGTATCTAGCCAAGCACTTATGTATGGGTGCTCTAGTGCTTGACTCCCATCCTTTGCACCCCTTGGCAAATTCCACCCTACTTGCTTCGGTGTCCACATCTACTCGTTGACTCTTTGTGCGCACTCCATGTTGTCGACTTGTCTAATGCGAACGTTTTCTTCTACTGTTTAATGCAACTCACCTTGCACCTCGTCTTCCGTTGTTAATAACAACATCTGCCACCTTTTGCTCTCATTACTAGAGTTGCCTTCCTCCTTAGGATTCCAAACACATTCAACCTTAGGTTGTTCAAGTTCCTCCCTTGACTACAGTCCATGGTTGACAATTCTTACACTTCTTACAGGTTGTTCTAAAACTCTTTCATGGTTTCTTCTCCTACGCTTGTGCAACCAAGTATGTCATCTACCTCGTCAATATTCACATGTGCTAAATGCAACATCAACGAACAAGCTGACCCATACTTCGATTAGGCAACGACGCCAAATGTAGCATAGTGGTGAGGTTTTCCAACAATGAGATAGTGACAAAGTTTAAGAGCCAACCTGTCTATAGTCAGCACTTTGGGACAAAATCATCATCATCATTAAGTCAAATGGCAATGTATACCAGACAACAAAATACATCAGTTGAGTTCTCAGTCAGTATGACGACACTTCCAAGATGGTATGCTCTAGACGACATCCTTCATATTGCATTTGCTAGATGCCATCCTCCAAAGGACATCCTTTAGACAATGTCAACAATTCAATGTCAACATGACAACATGACCTCAAACGACAATTCTCCTAGACAACCACTGCACTCCAACAAGACGTTGACTCTCTACAACAACAATCATTGGCATTGTCAAACTACATTTGCACTCGTTGATTGCAACTTGCAATTAACAGATCTGACTAATTCTTCCAACCTGCAACCAACTATCTTCACAACACAAGTTTAGTAATCTAGTAAATCACACAAACATCAACACACAATTGAAGAATGCTTCTTGTATTGATTGATTTGCCAAAATGGCATACAAATTACAACACTCAGACTTGCAATATACTCCGTCAATGGCAATAGCTTCTCACAACATGCCTCTCTTCACATACATCTACTTATTACAGCGTAAGGTGTTTGTGATGATATCCCACAACAAAAGGGGAGGGGGTTCTTATAGTGCAGTCCTAGCTGTTGGTGGCAATGGTTTCCCATACACCTTGCACGTAACTAACTTCCCCTCTTTCTACGTACTTAGGACATAATGCCACTTCACAATATATCAAATATTTGGGCACTCAACTATGACGACTATGACATTTGCATTGCATTACATCTTATTGGCATTTCATTTAATTTCATCTCATTCCATTACATTGTATTTCATTCTATTTGGACCAAACTTAGTGCATTAAACGCTTAAACATTTATGCACACACTTTTACTTTTGTTTCTGCTTATGTCCAGAACTAGTGTCTACAATAATTGTCAAGGTAACCATGAGGGAACATGTGTCACCCATCGTCATTAGCTTGAAGGAGAGTAATTAGATCCGTATCTGCGAGGAATTTTGGAGCTTGATCACTATGATAGTTAAGGATCCTTTTTCGATCCTATTTACTGATTTGATCTTGGAGGAGTTGGCAGGGCACAAAATCTATTCATTTATGGATGGATTTATGGAATATAATTAAATTATTATTATTGAGGACTGCATGAAGACCATGTTTGTTGTTGAGAATGACATTCATGCATATGATCGAATGCCCTTCGGTTCATGTAATGCTCTTGCCACATTTTAGAGGATCATTCTATACATTTTGCGCAAATGTCTACAAGCAAATTCAAAATGTTTCTCAATGAATTTCGATGTTGGAGTAGGTGCAAAGGTCTAACAAATTATTTAGTAGTAGTATTGAAAATGGCTAAAATAGTATCTTGGGTGACAATGTACTTGCCTTTGAAATCAATGATGATGTGGAACGACTTGCGTTTCACCCAACAATGTGTGGAACAAGCACTTGCATTCTTTAGAGGCATTTGAGCTTAAGGTAATGTCCGACCCTTGAGTGTAGGTGCTCAAGTAGGTGGCATATGGCTCCTCTTTGCTTTCTAGCATTTGAGTGTAATTAGAGGCATTGGGAAAAACCACCATATGCTTTTGTTGTGCTCTGCAATTAGAATCATCGTGTGTATGCATCTTATGATGATTAAATCACTTACCTTCCATTTATTTGTTTTGCTTTGTCTTGTGTGCTTTTGCATAGAGGGACCCTTTGGCCATGATGCCTTAGGATGTGGTGGCTTTGACACAAACATCTTATGCTCTGGTACTTGTTGGGTCTTATGGGTGGACAATAGAAAACCCTTTTGCTTTGCTTGAAACTTTTTTCCAACTTGGTCGCAAACATGTAGTCTTGCATAAAGTTGTTCATGGAAAGGAACTCCATCGATTGATGTACTTGAGGACCTAAAACTTCTTACCACTGTTGATGCGTAGATGGGCGAGGAGCTCATTGGACTTGTCAACTACTTGATGGACTATTTGCATCTTTGGTGCAATTGATAGAAATGAGTGTACCCCTTTTCATAGTGGTTCAAAATTTCAAACGGTGGAAATGAGAATGTACAATTTCAATGAACTTACTCCAAGTATTGACTGGATTGACATTTGACTCATGTCGTGTGGTAGTGGCTTCCCATATACATAAAATTGATTTGGATATCTTTAGTCCTAAAAATGAAACCTTGTTGGCACTAATGAAGCGATTGGCATAATGATATGACTCAAGTTGTTGAAACTAGGTGTCTAGCTCCTTGGTGTTGATTTCGTTAGAAGACTGGAATGTCAATATTTGTGTACATCCTAAGAGGGTTTTCGCTTTTAAAGGGATAGGAGTGGAAGTGGTTGGTGCCATTGTAGAGACACTTGGAATCGACTTGGAATCAGCAAAATATTGACTCGGAAAAAATTGGGAATTGGGAAAAAATCAGCGAAAAAAACCAAAATAAAATGCAAATTTTCATTAATTTTTTTTTTCATGCATATTACAATGAATTAACATTATGCAAATCAAATATTGCAATAAAAGCAATAATTCATGTCGGGACATCATACAAGGCTCAAGTTTAAAGTACACATGAAAGTGACAAAATACATCTTGTATTGCACAAATTACAAAAAGTGTCAAAATGCCTCAATGGGCCTACTATCTATTGTCTTGTAATTCCTTTGACCTTTGCCCTAGTAGAAGACCTAGTCTTTTGTTGTTGACGTGCCCTTGCCGCTCTTGTGCATGTGACTGTTCTTGGTCCTTAGCTGCTATCTCCTCCGCTAGGTCTTCAAAGTTTTGTAACTCATCCAGTGAGAAAAGAAGCTCTTTCTGCTGCTCTTGCACTGCACCTGTGATCCATTCAGAGGATGGATCAATGTCACTTAGGTCAATGGCTGAGTATTTGTTTTTTCAAAAATTCTTTGGTGGAGGCGAAGGTTGTAATGCACAAACACAAGATCATTCAACTTTTCTTGTGTAAGTTTGTTGCGCTTCTTGGAGTGTATGTGCTCAAACATACTCTAATTGCACTCACAACCCGAAGCATTGCATGGTTGAGATAAGATTCTGATGGCCATGCGTTGCAAATTGGGCATAAAATCACCAAAATTGTCCCACCATAAATCTTGATAAAAAAATTAATATTTCACGTGTTACTTGGCCTCAATGTTGACCTAGCACTCTTGCATTGCTCAGATGGGAATTGGTGGCCATGAAATTCCGTATAATCTTGTATCTCTGAACGCATTTTATCGTGCAATTGTTTACTAGCTGAGCACATGCGGTCAATGCAATCTTGAACGCCAACCTTCACCTCATAATCAACATGAAATGTAGGAGAATAAAAAATTTGGGGGTTCAAGTAGTAACCTGCTGCATGAAGAGGACTATGGATTTGTGATGTCCATCGATTATCAATGATAGTCCAAATGGGATCGTATTGGTGCGGGCATATCCTTAAAATGCAACAATTGCCTCTTTTGCCATGTCCATAGCCTCATATACTAATCCCATTGGAAATTTTTCTCCATCAACAGACGAAGAACCTTCACTAAAGGCTCTGACACCTAAAAATAAAAGAAAAATAATTTGAAGGAAATATTTTACAAAAAAAAAAAACTAATAAACTTAGTCTTGTACCTTGATGGCCTCATCCATAGCTATCCAGAAGTCCTCAAACAAATAAGTATATACATTATGCCCCTTAGGTGACATTCAGTATCTTGCAGCTTGTTTGGAATTCCAATCATCACTCACAAAAAATTGCTTCAGTGACCTTCTTGCCTCATAAAGGCTCTGCAATGTCACAAAGTTTGTGGTGAAGCGTGTAATGCCAAGCTGTACAAGCTCCCTCCCATTAGTAAACCTCCTCATGAGACTAAGGACCCATGTTTGTGATAGCCTTAGCCTTCCTTACAACCTCTGCCACCCAAGGTAATTTCCCAATGTCCTCGAGGAGCAAATCGAGACAATGAGCTGCACATTGGGTCCAAAAAATAGTGGGGAATCTTTGCTCCAAAATATTACCGGCTGCCATATATGTTGTTGCATTGTTTGTGATGATTTGGACAACATTCTCTTCCAGACCTCCAACACAACCTCCTCCAACAACCGTGTAAGCATTTTGGCACTCTTAAATTTTGTTGATGCATCTATTGACTTGAGGAATGTAGTTCCTCCTGTAGAAGCAACCAAAAAATTAATCAAGGTTCTTCCCTTCCCATCCATCCAACCATTAGACATTATACTGCAACCCTTGTTCCTCCACACCCTACGCTGGTCTTCAAGCACAACCTGAAGTATAAAAAAAAATTAGTCATGCATATTATCATATATATAAAAAAAGATTTAGTCATCATGTATATAAATTTAGTCAAGCACAACCTGAATGTTGTCCACAGATTGTTGGAGGGCCCCTAAGGTCATCATAAGTTGGGGCCTTAAATACCACGCCACAACTTGCGACGACATCTATTTTGCGCCGCCAGTATGGAGACCTTGCCACATTGAAGGGAATGTTAGAATAATACCAAAAAGTGGCAATGGCCGTCCTCGCTCATTGTGCTTCTCTTGGTTCCACGCGACCATACCCTCAAGTGTGGGTTGTGCCCCTGGCATGGAATGTTCTCCAAAATGAGATTCTCCCATCCCATTAGCTGCTTGTGCACACGATGGACTTGAACTCTCCTATTGAAACCATCTAAAGTTGTTGCCGGTACAGGGAATTCAAGAAGGGGGGTTGACATGGCATCGGTTTGACTTCGTTTGAGATTACTTTTTTCATCTGAACTAGAGATCATGGCCTCTATTTTATTTTTAATTTCATCCGACACCTTAGAGCATGTCCAGACATCTTTGCCAACTCTCTTTGCCAAATGGAATTTGAGGCGGAAAACACCTCTAGTAAAACGTTTGTTACAAAAATTGCATATAACTTCCCCTTTCTTTTTCCCTTGCATTCCATACGCCCATGTTGCATCTTTTGGTTTTATTTTTTCTATGTCTGACAAGTAACAACAAAGTTACAAACAATTACTTAACTAGAAGGCTAGGGTTTAGGGTTTAAAATTGAAACATTGACAATTGAAAAATGGGCTTGCGTACATAGTTATCAGGCAACATTGAGCAATGTTTATTTAAAGGGAGAGAAAAAATAAAAAAACTAAACCCGAAACCCTAGACTAGGTTTTAGGGTTTAGGGTGACAACTGAAAAATGGGCTTTGCATACATAGTTATCAAGCAGCAATATTTACCTAAGAAGAGGAGGAAAAAAAACCGTAAACCCAAACCCTAGACTAGGGTTTAGGGTTTAAACGCCAAAGTTCAAACATTAAGAGTTGAAAAATGGGCTTGCATACATAGTTTTAAGGTATTAAGCAATATTTACTTAAAATTAGAAAAAAATCCCTAAACCCAAAACCTTGGACTAGGGTTTAGGGTTTAAAGTTTAATTTGAAATATTGACGGCTGATAAATGGGCTTGCATACATCAAGCAACAATATTTAGTATTTACTTAAGAGGAGGGAAAAAAAAACCCTAAACCCGAAACCTTAGACTAGGGTTTAGGGTTTAAACTTCAAACATTGACAAATCACAAAACTATTTGCAAACAACCCTAATCTAGATTCTAAACCTTGTTTCAACTTGGAGAAAAAAGAGGAGTTTTTAAAAGATATTCTTACCTCGGATGAATTCTCTGGGCGGTTGTTATTGGCTGTCGGATTCCTTCAAACCGCAATTCACTCACTATTAGGATGCCTTAGCGTGTTTGGGGGGATGGTAGCAATTAGGTAGTGTCTTTTTCTTGTTTGGAAGAGCTTACGTTGAATTAATCGGCCGCAGCCTCTACCCGTGCTGCTGCGGCTGATTTTTTGAAAAAATCGGAATCGCTGATTTTTGAAAAATCAACGATTGAATCTCCCAAAAATCGTGATTTTGCTGATTTTTGCTACTATGGTTGGTGCTCCCATTTGAAGCATGAGATTGCAAAACTGCCCAAACAAAATGGTTCTTTGTTCTTTTGACACATCCTAGATAAGCTTTTGGACATTTGGTGTCTTGGAATCTAAAGTGAACTTTGCAGATTTGTCCATCATTGCATGCAAGGGATGTTCTCTTGGGTGCTCAGATGCAGAATTAGGTGTGACACATTCCTTTTGATGCCATGAGCATGCATTAGTGGACATTCAGTGGTGAAGCATAACGACAGGCTTGAACTTAAGAATAAGGGCTGGTGACTACAAAGACATGATCACAAAACATAGCTTTGATAATAATGATATGCATTGTGGGTCCCCTAAGGCATGGTTTGGATGACAACTCCCCAACTTAATTGATGAGTTTCAATGAATCAAGTATCAATGTTGTGCAATAGAACACTACTACTAGATAACAATCTTTTGCCAAAGGGGATGAACTTTCGATGTTGTAGTAGGGTGCAAAGGTCTGTCTTTGCACTAGCATTTGCTGGACCTTGTTGCCCATGGTGAGGAGGACTTGAGTGACTCTTTTGTGCTGAGATTAAGTATAAAGATACTCCAATGGTTGGCTAACAACTTAAGAATATGAAATGAGAACGATATTGATAGTGATAGGCAAATAATTATGTTTAAGAAATTGCCAAGAGATGGCTTAGAAAGAAGTGTGAGAAAGAGAAGAGGCATCAAGTGGAGTGTCATCCTTGCTTTGGCCACTTGAAAGGAATCTTCTACGAAATAACTGATCTGGAAGAATAAATAAATTATTAAGTTGTTTCCATGAGACAATCTATATCATAGGATTTGGAATATCAATGTTATTATTATGCACTTCTAACGGTTTCATCTCTATTATTGATAATTATATTTTAATATCTGCTATTTATGTATTACATGGGAGTATTCCAGTTAGGACAGTGTCTATACAATGCAAAACACTACATTACAGTGCCATATTATATAAAAAAAGACACAATCGGAAGAACTCATAGATACAAATAAATACACAACACAAAACATCTATCCTTCAGATTTCAAACATTTGCAATACATCATTGTTTGGTTGACCATGGAATACACATGATGAGCGTGCCTCAATTACCATTTGACAACTAACTACTTGCTCATTGCTACAGATCACACCCATCAACCAAAGTAAATGGGTGTACATAAAGGTATAACAGGAAACAGTAGGTGGTGGGAAACTGCTATACTCAGTCCACACTACCTAACTACTTGTAGACATGAACATTTAAAGTACCCCATAATTAATGACATCATATTTTATTATATCACATGCATAACAAAACATAATATAAAAACACACTATGTCTGCCTACATTTTATGTTTTATTTTAAATGACTTTTTCATTGATACAAAATTTAGTGACATGTCTTTAAAGAAGACTAGCAAACAAGGAGATTGTCATAATCTATCATAGTTAAACAGACTAAAAATGATGTCTAGGAACTTAACCTAGGAGATCCGACTGTTACCAATCCATCCAGCATATAGATATATCAAAATTACAACTCATCCTATCCAAAATGCTTCAAGGTCTACTTCTTAACTATTGTCATCACAATTGTGAATGATCTCATGATATCAAAAACATGACCCTATGCAGTATCCACATTTCAGTCTTGACCAGTGAAGCGCTTAAAGTATCAAAGCTGCATATTTTAAACATGATAGTGTAATAGACACCCCTGTTTACTGCTCTGAAATAACTGAGGGTTTTTTCTTTGTTTTTGTTTTTGTAATGTCTGATTTTTTTTTTTTTTTGTGTTTTTTTTGGTGTTTTGCTGATAGGTATTATATGCAATTGTTTTGGGGTTTTTGTGCTTTATAATGTGTGAACATATGCATAAAGAAAAACTCTAAATTGCATAAACATAAACTGGAATGAAACAAACTGAAACCCAACACCAAACAACATTATATTATTCAAATTTCTGACCTGGAAATGCAAGTACAGGTCTGATACAAAATTCTGGAAATAAACCATACACAGCTGAACACACCACACCAAAATGCTCATAACTTCATCAAACGGGCTCCGAATGACATGCCGTAAAATGCAACAATCTTGTACAAGCTAGGCGCCAATGTCTGGACAGCAGACACACCCGAAAGTTGATTGAATTTATTGCACACTTCCCCAAGGTAATGGTACAACCTGCTGAAAAGGGTACGACCAACTCCAAGAACCGTCAAATCACACCACAAAACACTAAAATGAAGCACACCCAGATGAAAATGACCAAAAACTAGAAGACCCGGAAGATCTCCTCAAACACCCACTGAAGTTGGCGAAATCACAAACCCTACCGCTGCAAATCAAGCTCAAATCTGTGTCCCCTGAAGGAGAAACACCCAGAACTGACTAGGAAGGACCTTTAACCTCCGAAACCAGTGATACCAATGGACATTTTCGTCTCCAAAATCCAAAGTTTGCAATTGCTGCAGCAAATTTGACAGAGTTCTGTTATATTGCTAGAAAGAAGATGATGCAAATGAGCTCCAAAACTCCAATATAAACCCCATGCCTCATTTTTAGGTTTTTTTTTTGGCTCCAAACACATTTCAAAATAATATTATTTTATTGCCTTAAGAACTCCTATGCCCCCCCTTGGCCTAGTAGGACAACGTTGTTTTTAAAAAACATAAAGTTACTTTTTTTTTTCATTTGGCCCTTTTTAATTAAAAAGTAACTTTAATAACTTCCAAATATTTTTCCCAACCTTAGCAACTGAATAAATTCATCAAATAAGGCAACTTGAACACTGCAAATGTGGAATGAAGCAAACCAAAGCTGACACTGCCAAAATTAGCGGTTACTATAAATAGTAACTCCAGAATCACCTAACAGAGCCCTCGAAAGGACTGAGAATTCCTTAGCACTACTCTGAACAAAAACCCATAAAATTCATCACCAATGAACGTCTCAACTTCGACTTACTAAAAATAGTAAGTTTCTAAAAATAGTAAGTGGTGGAAGAAAGCTCCGAAACGCCTCCAAAAAGAAGCAAAAGGAAGCTGGCGAAGCACTGATCACCAGGGAACAAATCAAATAGGGTTCCCAATCACCTCAGTGTAGCCTATGGGAACTCAGGAATAGGCTAAATTACCACAACTGACTGACTACTCAGAAAGGGGACATTACAGTCCGCCCTTCCCAAAGATTGCTTGTCCTCAAGCAATACCAAATCATACTCCAGTCATCCGTCAGCTCCTGGCTACAGTCACAAGTGATACCAGGATCCCATAACATCCTTAGGAAAATTCCACCACGCTGATGCTGCACCACTCTGATCACAACAAAGAAAACACTGTGCTAGAACTGCACAAGTCTCAATTGCAACTGCCATGATAAGATCACCCTCCAGTTTGAAACTAAAATACTGAACAAAACTAAAATGGAATACCTCTTGCCAAGTAATATCAGTGAAAACATCAACATAGGCAACTGCCAAATTATCTTTGGAAATGTGAACTAACAATATTATCTCAGCACTCATCCTCATGATGAAAATTAGGTGATCCCTAGTACCAAAGTCAACTGCAATCATCAAAGCATCTTCTGAAAAGATAGCTACCAACATCATAAATAAACTGTAGTGATCACAATACAACCATGTAGGACAAAATCAACTGCCTGACGCCTGAAGAATTTTCCACACCCTGTTGCTCGCAAGCCAAGAATGAATATAAATCTATCTGCTCATATCCGGGTGTCACCATACTCACTACATAGAAGCCATCCTTGACTTCATAATTTCCCAACTGAAATGATAACTGGGAGATCTTCCTAGTGCACCCAATAGTGAATCCATATGCAACCATAACCTTGAATTCACTTATCTCCTCTGTTTGAAGGCCTCTACGAGCAACCAAGCCTTCATCAATAAAATTGTGTGTAGCTCCCGTGTCAATCAAAGTGATAACACGCTGTCCCTTAAGAACACCACGTATCCTCAAGGAATCATTCCTTTGGAAGCTGTGTAACTGTGCTACAATCATCTCCCCTTTTGTCTCTCCTTTTGCCTCACCCTTAGGCTCATCCTCAGGTGTCTCTTCATGCTCTTCTACATCCGAATCAGAATTTTCAGTTTGCTGATCAGGATCTTCTGATTTTGATTCATCATGTGAACAAGCCTCAAGTTGTCTATTTTTTCCCTTATCAGCACACTTATGCCTTGGGGCCCAAGGCTCTTTGCAAGAATAACATAAATTCCTCTTTCTTAAGTCATTCAAGGACTCTCTATCTCCTCTTGGGGTCTCTTTCTTATGCTGATCAGAATTCTTAAGGAATGGTTTTTTACTATCCTTGCTTGAAAAAGGCTTTGACTGAAATTTTGCTTTAGGGGCAGCCAACTCCAGGTTTCTCGCCTTCTTCATAGCATCCTGAAGAGACAGTGGATCAAATGCCTTGACCCAACCACGAATAGGCTCTGTGAGTCCCTCCATGAACAAAACCGTCAACCTCCTCTCGGAAATGTCTGATACCATCACTGACAAACGCTGAAACTCCGAGATGTAAGTCTCCAAAGACCCATACTGTCTCAACTGAGCAAGTTCTCTAAAATGCAACTCAGGGTCCTTGTCGAACCTGTCTATGAGCTTCTCCGTGAACTCAGCATAGGATGTAATGAACTTTTGTCCCAATGTATGGATCCCATGATACCACCAATCATGTGCTACGCCATCCAAATGCAATGTAGAAAACTTAATTGCCTCGTCCTCTGGGATAGACCAGAGTGTAACGAAATTGTCCAATTTCTCAACCCATGCCCTCCTTGTGGTCTTCCCACTGCCATCAAAGTGGGGTAATGTTACCTTACCCAAAGCATGATGCATCTCTCGTTGGGTTGGTGGTCCACGCTGATCATGCCTATGTGAATTTTCCCTCGCCCTCCTCTCACGCATAAAATCATTAAGTGTGGTAAGGGCCTTAATCTCATTTGGTAAGGTCTCATGCTCTGCATAGGCTTCCTCGTATGCTTTTGCTAGAGTAATTGGAGGCTCCTGTATCAATGGTGCCTCAACACGAGGAGCAAAAGTAGGTTGTAATGGTCTCAATGAAGAGACTGTGGGACCACGACTAGTGTGCTGGTTAGCATGACTAGACTCGGTTGTATGAGCTCCAGTATGCTCAGTTTTACCCTGTGTCTGCACTGGTATCCCTTGTTGAAACTTAGAAAGTAGTTGTGACATCATATCCATCATCGCTGTAAACTGTCTCTCACCTTTAGTGTTAGGACTAACCGAGCCCTGTCTACCCTTTTGCTTGTCTCTCATGTCTCTAGGTGGACTAGACAAATTAGGAGTATCCTCTCGTAGCATCGTTATTACTAGACCTGCTAGATAAATCCCCTTGTACCTGTTCTTGATCTAAGAATGTCTCCTGGTGAACAAAGACCGGATTAGATTTATTCCTCCTCACATAATATTGGTGTGTATGCATGAGTAACCCAACAGGCTGGCAAGACCAAGTTGTGCTCTGATACCACTGTAATAGACACCCCTGTTTGCTGCTTTGAAATAACTGAGGGTTTTTTCTTTGTTTCTGTTTTTGTAATGTCTGATTTTTTTTTTTTGTGCTTTTTCTGATGTTTTGCTGATAGGTATTATATGCAATTGTTTTGGGGTTTTTGTGCTTTATAATGTGTGAACATATGCATAAAAAAAAACTCTAAATTGCATAAACATAAATTGGAATGAAACAAACTGAAACCTAACACCAAACAACATTATATTATTCAAATTTCTGACCTGGAAATGCAAGTATAGGTCTGATACAAAATTCTGGAAATAAACCATACACAACTGAACACACCAAAATGCTCATAACTGCATCAAACGGGCTCCGAATGACATGCCGTAAAATGCAACAATCTTGTACAAGCTAGGCGCCAATGTCTGGACAACAGACACACCCGAAAGTTGATTGAATTTATTGCACACTTCTCCAAGGTAATGGTACACCTTGCTGAAAAGGGTACGGCCAACTCCAAGAACCCTCAAATCACACCACAAAACACTAAAATGGAGCACACCCAGATGAAAATGACCAAAAACTAGAAGACCCAGAAGATCTCCTCAAACACCCGCTAAAGTTGCCGAAATCACAAACCCTACCGCTACAAATCAAGCTCAAATCTGTGTCCCCTGAAGTAGAAACATGCAAAATTGACTAGGGAGGACCTTTAACCCCCGAAACCAGTGACACCAATGGAGGTTTTCGTCTCCAAAAGCCAAAGTTTGCAATTGCTGAAGCAAATTTGACAGAGTTCTGTTATGTTGCTAGAAAGAAGATGATGCAAATGAGCTCCAAAACTCCAATATAAACCCCATGCCTCATTTTTAGGTTTTTTTTTGCTCCAAACACATTTCAAAATAATATTATTTTATTGCTTTAAGAACTCCTACGCCCCCCCTTGTCCTAGTAGGACAACGTTGTTTTTAAAAAACATATACTTTTTTTTTTTTTTTTTCATTTGGCCCTTTTTAATTAAAATGTAACTTTAATAATTTCCAAATATTCTGCCCAACCTTAGAAACTGAATAAATTCATCAAATAAGGCAACCCGAACACTGCAAATGTGGAATAAAGTAAACCAAAGCTGACACTGCCAAAATTAGTGGTTACTATAAATAGTAACTCCATTAGGAACCACCCAACAGAGCCCTCGAAAGGACTCAGAACTCCTTAGCACTACTCTGAACAAAAACCCATAAAATTCATCACCATTGAACGTCTCAGCTCCGACTTACTAAAAACAGTAAGTTTCTAAAAATAGTAAGTGGTGGAAGAAAGCTCCGAAACGCCTCCAAAAAGAAGCAAAAGGAAGCTGGCGAAGCACTAATCACCAGGGAAAAAATCAAATAGGGTTCCCAATCACCTCAGTTTAGCCTATGGGAACCCAGGAATAGGCTAAATTACCACAATTGACTGACTACTCAGAAAGGGGACATTACAGATAGATAGAATATCCGATCAGAAACAAAATTGCTATGTTTTGAACAAAGAATTCTATGGGAACTAATGTTCTTTAGTTAATGCATTAATCTAACATTGTATAAGAGCCCACAGTTAGTCCTAGTGGGCCTGTAGATACAAAGGTTTGTAGTGTGGCACTGGGGTAATTTGTGTCATCCACAAAGAAATAAAATTCACCATACTACAATATAATTCTATTATATAAGTGAAGAAACACAATCAGAAGGACTCACATTTACTGTAAATATGCAGTACACAGCATGTCTTGTTCACATTTCAATTATCTGGAATATATCATGGTTGGGTCAAGCATACAACACAAACCATAGACCATATTGAATACCATACATGCGGCAAACATGGCCCATTGGACCTACCTCAACCAAGGTAGATGGCATGCATATGAGTATCTGTATCATGGGAAACTCTAGGTTGTTGCCAACTGCTCAACTACCACATAACTACCTGTATAAATGAAATATAAAAATATCTTACAAGACATTACATGATATTTATTAAAAACATGTCGTCACCACTACGTATGTGAAAATACCATAGTTGAGAAAATTGGAATCGAATCAGAATCAGCTTGGAAAAAAATTGGATCGAATCGGGAATCGGCAAAAAAAGGACAAAAAAAGAAAACCGAAGAAAATGCAAATGTTTTTTGAATTTTTTTTCATGCATATCACAATGAAATTTTTTTTTTTGCTGGATAATAAGGGGTTGTACTCGGGTCCCCCACCCTTGACAAATTACATCTCTCTTCTTCAGAGCTTAAGAGTTTACAAATAGATACACTCCTCATCTCAATTGAGATGCTATAGCTAGAAACCTACATCATTTTACATAAAATGTCTGCATTCTGATTTTCGTTTTATGGATCTTTTCAAATTTCTGTATGAATACAATTACTCCAGAATTTAGCATAGCATCTTTCTTGACATTTTCCTATGGCAGCCTTCACAATGCCAAAACTTCACCTCTACTATCTATGCCTTGCACCTTAGTGGGTTAATATTTCCAAAACATCACACTATCATAGTTTGCTTTATCAAATCTAGATTGCTAGTTTCCTTCCTGAAACACAAGTGCAACCACAAAAATTATAATAAATAGTCTAAATGAAAATACATTATTGTTACAAAATAAAACATATATTACCAATGGAACACATTAAAATAAATCTTAATCATTAATTGATTCAGACAATCAACATTTTTTGTCAGCTTCCACTAAACTTTCTACTTCCTCTAACCATGGAAAGGAGAATTTAACTTCAAGATCCTCAATCAAAACCCCTCTATTGGCTAGCTTATCTGCACATTTGTTTGCTTCCCTTAATATATGTGTAAACCTAATTTCTTCAAACTCTTTAGCAAGATCTTGAATTTCCACAATTATCTTTGTATGTTCCATGGAGCCTTTGCTTTCCTCAAAATTGCATTTATTACTATGAGAGAACACCTTCCATCCAAACTCTATTCCATTTCATTTGTTTACATATTCTTAACCCTTCTAAAGCTGCCCAAGCTTCAACTTCATTATTTGCCTTAAATCCACTATTGAAAGCATAATGAGACAAAATCTCTCCTCTATTATATCTAATTATTCCTCCTCCTTCTGCTGGTCCCAGATTTCCTTTAGATGCTCCATCAAAATTCAATTTTAACCCACTCCACATTTGGTGGTTTCCACTTTATATTCTTTGCCTTCTTTTTGCTTCTATTGTACCCAACATCATAATTCCATTTAATGACTTGACTCCATCTATCAAGGCTCTTTGCTTCCAAATTAGGGACTGGGTGAATTGATAGGGTTGGTTTAGACTCCTCTATGGCTAAACATATCTTCTTTTTCATTACCTCTAAACTGCTTTCCTTTCCTTTACATATTCTTCTATTCCTTTCTAGCCATATAGTCCAAAGTATAGTATCTTTTGAAACATCCCATATTGTTTGTAAAGCCACACTTTCATAAGTGCTTTGCCATTGCTTTAGCCAATTTTCAATTCTGCTATTCATCACCATGCATTTACCAAACATATTAAGAATCCATTGCCATAGGTTCTAGACTATTGATATCCCAAGAGATGGTCTATAGTCTTCTCCTCCTTATTACAGAAAACACATTGAGAGGGGGCATGAAAACCCCTTTTCATAAGGTTATCCCAAGATAAAATTCTTCTATGACCTACTAGCCAAACAAACATTTTGACTTTAGCAATGCTTGGGCTATCCCAAATATCTCTCCATATTCTCGTGACATTATTAGTTTGTTGATGTTGAACATTATATCCAGTTCTTGTTGTGTATTCTCCTGAGCCATTCAACTCCCAAATCAATTTATCCTTGGCTCCCCTCGAAATAATCACAGTTGTTATCTTTCTACTCAATTGCCTCCTAGCATCAATGTCTTGTATACTTGTGAAAAAATCTTCTTTCCATTTGTATCTTCCTTCTCGATCCTTGTACAAAATGTTTGAAACCCTATCACCATATTTATCTTGAAGCAATCTCATCCAAGGTTTCAAAATTAGATCTAAATTGAGTGGTTTTTTATCACACCAAGTATCCATCCAAATAGAAAATTTTTCTCCAGTTCCCACCACCCATATTAAACCTTTAATCATAAGATCAATAGATTTTTTTAAACCATTCCAAACAGCAGAACCATTTGATAGAGAGAATGCAGTTAAATTAAACTTGGGTCATTGGGATCAACATACTTAGAAGAATTCTTGCCCATTGTCTTTGACTCTCTTTGTACAATCTCTAGATAACTTTTCCCCTAAGAGCTAAGTTTGCATCTGTAAGAACTCTTAAATCAAGACTTCCCCTAGTTTTGTCATCACACAACTTGCTCCATTTCACCAAAGGAAATTTCATTTTATCATGTAAATCTGACCATAAAAAGGATCGCATAATATATATTAAACTCTTTTCAACTGATTTTGGCATAGAATACAATGACATATAATATGTTGGAATGACTTGTAAGACTGACTTAATTAACTGCACTCTTCCTGCTAACGATAACCATATACCTTTCCAAGCTAGAAGTTTATTTTGAACTTTACTAATAACCGGATTCCATAAATCTATCCTCATTCTCCCCTCAAGTAAAGGCATCCCTAGATAAGTTGTTGGTAAATTTGCCTCTATTTGAAGCAACCTACAAATTATTGCTTTGATATTAACAGTGTTAAGGAAGTAAATTTTGGATTTAGTCCTACTAATTTTTTGCCCTGTAGCTCTTTCGTACTCTTTTAAAAAATTATTCAAAGCTCTGGCCTCATTTATCATTGCCCTTCCAAAAAGGGCTGTATCATCTACAAAATATTGATGGGTGATGTTATCGATGTTATTACTAACCTTAAGTCCACTTATAAGCCCATCTTTGTAAGCCTTCTTTAAGTTCCTACTCAAAACTTCTACCATAATAATGAACAAATAAGGAGATAGAGGATCTCCTTGTCTAAGGCCTCTCTTGGCTTTAAAAGATTTTGTCACTAACCCATTGACCAACATTGAATAAGAAACTATAGAGACACAAACTTTGATACATCTAACCCATTTCTTTCCGAAACCAAACTTATCTAAAACTACAAAAAGAAAATTCCATTTAACCCTATCATAGGCTTTACTCATATCAAGTTTTAAGATCATAACTTTCTCTTTTCTTGAAGCTGCTGAATGTATAACTTCATGAGCTACTATGATCCCGTCCAGAATTTGTCTCCCTTTCACAAATCCTCCTTGCTCTTCTGAAATGATTTTGTCTAACAATTCCTTAATCTATTTGCCATCGCTTTGGAAATAATCGTATATGCCATATTACATAGGTTTATGGGTCTAAAACAATCAAACAATTCAGCATCCTTCTTTTTTGGAATTAGGGTAAGATATGTTGCATGCATTTCATAAGGAATGTATTGTTTTACCCTAGACTGTTCCATTGCCACCAATAAAGAATCCTTCACTATATTCCAATTATGTTGGTAAAATGCTGCAGAGAGCCCATCTGGACCTGGGGATTTATCCTTATTAAAAGAGAAAAGAGCTAAATGAACTTCTTCTAGAGTAATAGGCTCTATCAATTTCCTATTGTCTTCATTCATTATAATTGAAGGAACATCTTGAAGAAGTTTATCATTAAGAACTTCGGTCTCCTCTGAACCTAAAATATTTTGATAAAATGACTTTGCCTCTTTTCTAATTTCACTTTGATCTTCAATCCAAACCCCTTCTATTGATTTAATTCTACTAATTCTGGAAGATGATCTCTATACTATAGCCATCCTATGAAAAAACTTTGTATTTTTATCTCCTTTTAACCAGGTTTGTTTTGATTTTGATCTCCAAAATTTATGCATATCACAATGAATTAACACTATGCAAATCAAATATTAATACTGTAAGTGATACAAGCTTAAACTACACATGAAAATGGCAAGTGCTACAAGCTTAAAGCCAAAGTATTAAAGTTTTAAACTACTACACACGAAAGTGACAAAACACATCTTGTATTGCTTATAATATATAACAATACAAAATTACAAATTACAAAATGTGTCATGAGTCATGACAAATGTTAAGCACAATGCCTCAATCAATGTCTTTGAATGCCTTTGCCCTTTGCCCTAGTATAAGCTCTAGTCTCTCTTTGTTGCTTTGGTTGTGCTTCTTCTTGTGCCTTTGTTGCCATCTCCTCCGCTAGGTTTTCTAAGTTTTCAAATTCATCCATGCTGAAGTCTAAGACTCTAAACTTTAAACATTGAAAGCTAAAAATATAGACTTGCATACATGTTTCAGGAAGCAAATAACAACAAAGAATTACTTTAAAAAAAAAAAAAAAAAAAAAATTGTAAACCCTAGTTTGAACTTTGAACTTGAAGTTTAAAATTGTAGTGCAACGCTGAAAAGATGGACTTGCATACATATTTTTGTTAGGAGGTGAAGTCAATATCCAAATCTCCAATGTTCTTTAGCAGAGAGGTGCATGGTGGTGCAGTTTATAGTGATCCATTCCCATGCGCAACATATGTCCAGATCTCCCATTCCGAAACATACATCCGTACAACCCTAAATGTAAACCCTAAACCCTAGTTGAAAATAAAAAACTAAACCCTAAAAGCCGTTGTTTGGATGCGTTTTAGGGTTTTCTTTGGTGTGGTAGCAGGTAGGCAGACCTCTCTCTCAAGCTTGGAGGAAGAAAAATGAGAGAAAACAAAAACAAGACACTATTTATGCCTTCTCCTCTATGCTTGCATCCGCGGGCGATTGTTTCACCAAAAATTGTGATTCCGATATTTTGCCCTTTTTTTCGAAAAAATTGGCGATTTTTCGAAAATGCCGATTCTGATCCAATTTTTATCGGATTTCGTCAGAATCGCGATTTTCCAATACGAATCGCGATTCTGGTCCGATATTCGTAACACTGGACAATACTATGTGACCAAAAAGCAAATATGACAAATTCTATTTACACCAGACTGGCTCAAGGTGGCTTACTGTTGTGTTGGCACGTTGTTACCAAGCCTGCCTACAAGGTTGAGGTTGGAGTCAATTTACGTACAAGGAAAGAGAAGATACAAGAACTTGGACAAAGAGATGGGAGCGACTCTTTACCTATCCCGTACTAGGCCTCCTCTTGAGCTCTCCCATTTAAACCATATATATATATATATATATATATATATTTTAAGCGAAAAACCCCTTGCGGGGCCGCCTTGGTCTGAGAGACCACGAACAGGGGGTTCTACACCGTCAAAGTCACCCGGGAGTCGCACCCGACCCTGCCCGCACCAACATTATCAACTGGATTTTGGTTACCCAATTAAGCTTTTTGGTAGGGTGGAGATTTGAACCTGGGACCTCTCTTGGAGGATTTCCCTCTCCTCTCCAACTCACCTACAACACCTGGGTAACCATATTTTTTAAGTCAGTCCTGCTTTTAACAATATGTTTCTAAACGTTATGATAAACTTTATTAAGGTCTTTTTCTTCTATACACTTATCCATGACTGTATCATATGTTTGTGACTTTTTGAATATGGTTGGCTAGTTATTTTTCTTCTTGCCTTGGTTGATTTTAATCATTTCATCGTTGTATGTCATTTCAATGGGGTAGTATTTCTAAATGAAAGGATCTGTTGGACATATTTAAGCAATTAGAGAGCTTTCTTCGCATTTGCATCTATTTTCCATTTTCTTTTAAAGTGACCAATAAAAGGATTTGAATTGATAACATTAACATTGACAGTCCTGCTTTGGACTGATCTCTGCATTGACTTGCTATGGTTCAACTTAATTTCTGTAACTTCTGATTGTTCTTGTGAAATTGGCATTTCCATTAATGTTCAACTTTCATCTGATTCTACCTTATTTTGAATCTTAAGGTCTTTTATAATTGATAATAATATTTCATTTATAATGCAGGGATGTGATTGCATTCAGTGACACTGGGCATAGAAACTATGTTGATGTTTTAGATGGTCAAGAAGAGAGCAGACAACTTCTTGAGAGTCATCTGAGATCTGTAGGAAATGCAAGTGCCATGGATAACAGAACATCCACCTCTGGAGTTGTGGACAAACCTGCGTAAGTTATTTGATGTAGCGTCGCATTCCCAGAGTACTTATCTACTTAAATATATGTTTTCTAGTTGTTAAAAGGGAATGGCTTGATGCTTGGATTATGGACCAAAAATGAATTTTATGGAGGCATGGCCACGAGAGCTTTGTCCAATTTGTCCAATGGAAACCTGAATTTGTGCTTCCACTTGCTGTGTACTGATCCTGTAGTTTATTTTTGTTTTAGGCAATGCTATAAAACATGAAGTAGCATGGGATATGTAATCTAGTATAGTGAGATGGAGAAATGGAAATGGGAAATAAGGTTATAAAATTCAAAGCAAATAGGGAAATGGTAAATTAAGTTTTTAAGAAGCAGCAAATTATGACAAGTTCAAATTTTGAAAATGAAAACTGACAAGTAAACTCTCGGGTTAAGAGCAAAGGCAATTCTAAAGCAACCAGAAAGGAAATAGGAATATTAAATAGAGGAACTTGCTTTACTCTCCTATGATGGACTGACTACATAAAAGGGGCTTAAGTGGTAAGATTGGTTCAACTTCAGGTTTCATAAAGGTGCAGGTTAGTGCTTGAAGAGGGCAGAATCCACCCTAGTACTCTTTTGTTATCATTGATCAAGGAGAGCCTCAATTATGTCTAGAAAACTTTATTTCCTGTTCTCTTTTGGGCTTTAGGTTAATGACACACATCCATGATGACAAGGTTGTGCGTTCAATTCCTAGAGTAGTTCCTAGAGTTATCCACTTCTTTGACATGTAGTATGATCACTCAATAAAAGGAAACTAATCATATGACTGTCACAAATCCCAAATTGGGACATTCGATACCGCTTCTTCGTTGGTCCTTTTTTGGTCCCCCCACTCCCCCACCCCCCCAAAAAAAAAAAAAAAATTGAAATGTTTATTTTCCTATTTAAGGCTGTTCCCTTTCCATATAAGGAAAAACATTAGATATTTGATAAAAAACAAGAAAAATAAAAAATAAAATGATAAAAAAGGAAAAATTTGTCGCCTGAGAAAAAAATCTCTTAAGACACAGTTAGGTTCCTACTTCTTCTCATCCCTTTCTTCCACCATCTACCTCATGATCACTTCACCTCCACCTCCTTTGTTTCTTCTACTGTCACTATTCTCTTTTCCCCCTTTATTCATTTTTCCTCTTCTCAAATCTATTTCACATTTTTTGCTCTGCCCATCTCACCTCTAATAAGTGCAGCCTTACTCCGAAAGTCACCAATGTAACACTAGTATCCTTACCCTCGTTAGTCCACAAGTTGTTGCAAGCACTAACACTCTTCCCTCTAGAAGCATCAGTTTTGTTGCATGACTACCTCAATTTTGACTCTGCACCCAAGAATAAGGCACAATCAAGGATTTGTTGTCAATTAGGATTGACGCCTCCTCAGAGTCGCCAAAATTGTAGTAGCTTGCTATTACCATCATGCTTTGAATGGACATCCGTTGCACAAGTTGAGGCAAAAGACAAAGCAGGGAAGAAATCAACAAAAATCGGCTAAGTGTTTGGAAGAGGGACCCCCACTCAACCGAGAACCCTTGCTCTCAAAGCACCCTACTCTTCAGAGGAACCCGCTTTCCAAGTGCCTCGTCTCTCTGAGCAACCTCACTCTTCGAGCAACCTCGCTTCCCAAACGGACATCTGTTGCACAAGTTGAGGAAGCAGACAAAGCAGGGTAGAAATCAACAATAATTGGCTAAGTGTTTGGAAGAGGGAGCCCCACTCACTAGAGTGACTTGCTCTTCGAGCACCCCTGCTCTCCAGAGTGACTTGCTCTCTAAGTGCCCCCGATCTCCAAAGAGACTTGCTCTCTAAGTGCCCCCGCTCTCCAAAGCGACTTGTTCTCTGAGAGACCTTGCTTCCTAAATGATGGTTCGTTGCACAAGATGAGGTAGAAGATAAAGTAGGGCAGAAATCAAGAAGAATTGGCTAAGTGTTTGGAAGAGGGATCCCTACTCAATGGAACGATCCTCTCTTAGAGTGCCTTGCTCTCCAAGCACCTCGCTATTCAAGTGACCTTGCTCCCTATACAAAAGTTTGTCACATAGGCTGAGGTAGTAGACAAAGCATGGAGAAACCAACAAGAATTGGCTAAGTGTTTGTATGACGAAGCCCCCTCATCGGAGTGACCCGCTTGCTGGACACCCCCACACGAGCACATCGCTTTCCAAAGTGACCAGCTCTTCGAGTGACCTTGCTTTCTGAGCACCCTGCTCTCCAAAGTGACCAGCTCCCCAAGTGTCTTGCTCTTTAGAGTGACCTCGCTCCCCTAGTTCCCCATTCGTCGGAGCAAGTCGCTCACTAGAGCACCTTGCTTGCTGGAGTGACTCACTCACTAGAGCAACTCATAGCTAGAGTACCTCAATCCTTGTCTATTTTTAGTAAACAGGATAAGGATGATATAACCACCTCATAATTATCACCGAGGTACATTGCCTGTAGTCCATTTTGTGGCTAAAGGTTTTAAGTATAAATAAGATTTGAATGCTCATTGTAAGGGTCTCCAGCATACTAGAGCTACTCTCTAGAGATCATTGTACTCAACACTTTGAAGATCAATAAAACAAAGGATTGTGCTTGACATTCATAAATTATTGTGTGTTTAACCTTTAACTTATGGATGCATGGAACTAGTGGCACCGCTCTTTTTCCCTCTATTAGTCATCTTTCTTTGTGATATGGATGATTACTTTGGAGATCTGATCATAGTGAAGTTATTTGGTATTTGTTGGAGTTGTTGATTGCACCAACCTTAAACCTTGCTACAGCCTCGACCATATTTTGCATTTTATTTTTATCTCATCCTTAAAAAAAAGTAGGTTATATTTGTTTTTTGCTTTAATTTACTTATTGGTTTTTACATGTTTGAGATCAATTTTCTTTATTTATTTTCAGCATTAGATAGAAGTTAATTGGAAACGGGCCCGAGTTGGGGAGAGTAGGAACCTCCCCATCCGTTTGTTGAACTGTGGTCACGGGCACAAATCGCACTTGCCAATTTCCGTGTACAACAGGTCTTCAACTTCATGGCTTGATTTCTCTCTTGTTGTTATACTTCAGTACTAGGTCACTTGCCTTCAACTTCAACTTCCATAGATGCTTAGTGTGCCAAAGCTTGCACTGACACTAGGAAACCTTTGTGGCCCTTTGTGCCATCACTCTCTACTCATTTAGCTTAATGAGTGTCTTGAACCTTTCCTCTAGTCTCTCTTAATCTCCAAGATGGTTCTCCAACTCTACTCTCAAACATGGCACTAGGAATTCAATCGACACTATTGCCTTTTGATCATACATAAGCTAAAATGGTGTGTGATTTGTATTTACTTGTGTGTCATTTTGTACGCCCATAGGATTGTTGGGAATTTCTCCTCCCAGTTAGTAGTCTCGGTTCCACATGTTTTGTACATTATTGAGATCAACACCTTATTCGTTGCTTGTGCTTGTCCATTTGCCCTTGGATAGTACAAACTTGACAACAAATGAAAATTTTTGTGCTCTATGGTTAGCTTTTGAATAATTTAATTCACAAAGTAGCCTTCGCAATCACAATTATCTGCTCATATAGGAATCACACAGTGCTTCTTGAGAAGTTAATTGGCAATGCCCTCACCTCTACCCACTTTATCAAATATTCAATTGCCACAACAATGTACTTGCAACCTCTTTTGCTGGTCTTCAATGTTCCAACAAAATTTAGACCGCATCGTTCAAACAATTCTTGTTACTGAGTTGGATACAATGGCATGAAGTGCCTCCGCATGGCTTCCCATCTCATTGGTACATATTGCATGTGGTCACAAACTCCTACGCATTGTGATAGAGGGTGGCCACCACAGCCTTGCTAGAAGCATATTCCTTCGAGTCATATCTTGCCCCATATGTTATTCCGCCAACCCTTCATGAGCCTCCAATGTTGCATTCTCCTCTTCCTCCATTATGCATCTCCCCAAAAATCCTAATTGGTCTGATTTTGTATAGTAGCTCAACAATTGAAACGATGTTGACTTTATTATAATCTTCCTCTCGGCTATCGACAACTCCTTTGACAACTCTCCCATCAAGTACCCTCTGATGTACCTGTACCACGATGATAGTGCAATGATTAAAAAAGAAATAAGCATCAAGAAATTCATCCAATACTCCCTTTGCAGGTTCTCCCGAGCTAGTCATTGAGAGCTAATCTACTATAATGTGTTTCTTTCCTGGTTTGACCATCACTCAAAACATGAACTCTTGCAACGTGATGAGCTACCTGCTAAGTAGTCCGTGAATTGATGACTTATTGATTAAGTACAACAATGCTTGATGATTGACATAGAAAGCAAAGGGATTCGTGAACACAGTGTTTAAATTTTTGGACTATGTATGCCATCCCTAATTCTTTTCTCTCCATTGTGCTGTAATTATTCTCTGCTCTTGATAAAATCCGATTTGAAAAATATATGGACTGATCCAACCTAAATTGTCGTTACACCAACCCTCACCCAATTGCAAAATTGGGCGTATCCACGTGGACATGAAATTCCTTCTAATCTGGAAACACCAGAATGGGTGCACAAACTAGGTTTGCCTTCATCTTCTTGAAGGCCTTTTGTTGCTCTTTCATCCACTTGAAAGGAACACCTTTGTGCATTAATGTATCTAGTGGCTTGAACATTCGTGCAAATTTTTTGATGAAGCGTTGATAATACCCAACATGCCCCAAGAACGACTTCAACGAACTCACATCGTATGGTTCCACCATGTTCATCACAATGCGAATTTTGACGAGATTGGTCTTCAGTCCTTCCTTTCACATTACATGCCCTACCATATTTCCATATGGCATCAACAACTTACACTTCTTCGGGTTTAAAGAAAGTTCAACATTCATGTATAATCTCATGCATTCTTCCAATGCCTTCAAATGTTCGTCCTTCTTCCTGTACAATGACTAATCATCCAAAAACACTTTGAACTTGCCTGTTGACATTTGCTCAAATATAGACAAAATGATGCTTTGAAATGTGGTAGGCGCATTGCATAAACTAAAGGGCATTTGATTAGATGCATAAATGTCATTTTCTACAACAAAAGTTGTCTTCAGCCTATCCTCAGCGATATTGATTTGATTGTAGCCCAAAAATCCATCTAGAAAGGAATAAATTTCATGCCTTGCTACTTCCTCCTCTAGAATTGGGATTGGAAAGTGTCCTTTATCGTCACCATGTTCAAACACCGAAAATCCATGCAAATGAGAATTTGACTGCTTTCCTTCTTCAAACTGATGATGATGTGAGACACCCATTTGCTCATTGTCACTTTGTAGATTATGCCTGCATCAAGCATCTTCTTGATCTCCGCATTGACTAATACCGCATACTTAGGATTCGTCCTCCATGGCTTTCTCCTTACAGGTTGTACACCCAGAATCAACATAATTTGATGTATGCACAACTTTGGTGGAATCCCTTCCAAATATTTGTACGTTCATGTGAACACATCCTTGTACTGCATGAGTATTTTAAAAGCAACTTCTTTTAAAACTGGGTCCCACTTGTCTCCACAACATATCATCTTTTCATCTTCCTTGCCAAGGTTTACCTGCACCATATTTGGACCGTCGTGCTTGATGGTGTGTCTAGTTCTTTCACCACCCTTGCCACGTTAAAGGAATGTGCTGGATTTTTATCAATCTACACGCACCAACATTGTATTCAACAAAGTTTTGCGGGAAAGACATCTTTTTCTCCTCGACATTTATGGCTGCTTTTGAAGTTTGATTGCACTCACCTACTTCTTATGTGCTACAAAGTCATCAGCTTGATCTTTGTCCTCCGCGCTTATACACCTACAAGTTGGTTGGAAGACTTAATAATTTTCCATCTACGAATGGAGTAACTTGTTGTCTGAGTGGCCTTTGTCTTCTATGCACTCTTCCAACTCTAGCACACTTTCATTTGGTTCTTGTCCAATTGTCTGATCTTCTTTATTTGACAAAAAATTGCTAGACTTGTTGGATGTTACCAACTTGTTGTTGACAGACTGGTTTTTCAAATTTATAACATATTTGTGTTAGCCTTTCTTGAATGTCATTTGGTCCTTTTCCTAGTTGTGATTGAATTTTGTCTTGCATAGTCAACTTGGACCCAACAATGCGTCGTAGGCTGGTTTTTGCATGGCAATGACTTATGTCTAGAATGAATATTTGGTTGGCAATTTTTACTCTGTGCAATCAATGCACCCTTCATTTCAATACCGTACTGATGTGTGCCATATAATCAAAAATTGGGAGACCACAACTATGGTGCCTCCAAGTCTTTTCAAGTACTTTCAGGCAATACATTCACACTGGAACCCCCGTCTACAATTGCTTGCATCATCTTATGATCAAGCAATTCGATGTGGATCAACACTGGCTTCTTCTTGGTGTATCATCAACACCTTCTGGTCTATGTATTGATCCTTAGATATTTGCCTTGGTGCATGTTGGCGATGTGTCTTTGTCGCTTTCTTAATTCTCATCAGTTCTTTGACCAACGCATAGAGCTTCGATACTACACCAAATAAGTTGGAGATTCTGATTGCAACTTTAATGTCGAGGATTGTGTTGCCAATTTCTTGCTGACATTTCTTCTTCAACCATGATGAATTCCTTTAGTTTCTTTCTTTTGTCATTGTTCTTTTGCATTTCTTCTTCAATTTGAGGAAGTGCCTCCTATGATTTCTCCTTCTCCTTAGCAGGATTTGGTTACTACTCCATCTTCCTTGCTTGTGCCCACGTCATTTCCAGCACATGTTTTTCTTTGTCCTTTTGCTAGTCCACCTGAGGATGTTCAATGTCAATAAAATTGACGTTTTGTGATTTGCTAGTACTTGCCTTCTTTGGACAATTCGTCTCTTTATGGTTGCCATGTGTGCACCATCACCATATCATTGCCATGGTGTTTCCGCCTCTGCTAGCTGATGCGTTCATACAATTGCATGCGAAATATCTCCACTCTTGACATCTTCAACACTAAACCATTGACCTGCTATTCAAATTGTATTGCAATCGGCCTTCACCGCCATCTCCATCGAACCGATTACTAGATTACGGTTGTCTCCTCTGTTGGCGATTATTCCGATAACCGCCACTTGTTGCTCCTTGTCCGCTTTTGGAAGTGTTGAAGTTTCTTCTCTCTCCTCCTACTCTATCATTGTTTGGTGCCTTGCACTTTGCAAGTTAAACGAACATTTCACACTCATGTGTCCACTTCACATATATTGCAATATGCCTTCTTCAAACTATTTGTGTTCCCATGTCCCTTTGTCTTGCGTTTCGAACACCAAATGGCCTTTTTCTTCTTGTTCTCAGCCTTTACATCATTGATCATCCTTTCCAGGTCCTTTTGCATTACTTGGATAGTTGTGCCAAGATCGTCTCGATCATAATTTGAGTCGTCATCTCGATCATGAATTGTACTTCTATTGCCTGCTCTTGCCGTCTTTATTTCACTTTCCAAGTTCAGTGCACGGTTGAATGCTTTTTGGTAGGACGGTAGAAAAACCTTCATCTTCTTTTTGTAACGAGGCAACGACTCGTCCAGAAACTACCCTTTTGCAACCTGCCTGCTAGTTTCACCTACATTTTCCCGATTAGTTCTTTCAGATGATGGTTGTAGTCTGAATTCCATAATGAATTCTTCCTTGAGATTTCCCAAGTCACTGAATGGTGCTTCTCTTTTTCGGTGCCAATCAATTGCCGCTTCACACAATGTTGTTGGGAACAATCTCAACCATGCATTTTCATTTGTTATGTCATTTGTTCGTCATATTGTTTTACATCTTCCAATATAGCGTTTAGGATCTACCTTGTCTTCCATGAATATTGGGTATTTCTGCTTGTCCACCGTTGTTGCAGCCATCTCTATTTTTGATGGTAGTGGTCCAACGGATTCCTTGTCATTCAATGAACCTTATTTTGATGAATAGTTCTCTGCAAGAAATCGTTGACCGCTTCCTATTACGTTTGCAATCCGCAATCTCCTTCACGAATACATGAGCATCGGTTCTCGTCTTTCGAGCACACTCCCTTGCGGTTGTCCTTGCGCTTGACTCATGCCCTTTGCACCTCTTAGCACTCTCCCTCGCACTTGTGCTAGAGTTACCAGTTGCTCCGTCTCATCATGAACCTGATAATTTTCTATTTTGGCATTCTGTACATTTGAATCTCATTGACCTGCTTTGGTGGTTCATAGACATGAATTTCATTTCATTTCATTTCAAGAGATTTTACAGAGGGTTATAATCCCATAAATTTACATATGAAAGCTCATTCCTTTTGTGAAAAGCTGTATTTCTACGTAGGTGTGTGTAATGTTATCCCATTTTTGGGAAAAGCTGTTTTTCTTCTTTGAATTGCAACCTTGAGCTATAATTGTCTGCCTCATATGGTGTTGAAAGAAGGATTCAAAAACCTTCTTTATTGGTTTTCTAAAGTCACCTGATTTTATACTGCCTATAAACTAATGATTATGGAGAGGCCCTGGTGTCCTTGGATCAACCTTCTTGAACCAGAGTATATGGTTAGGTATTGCAGAAGATAGTCAACACTCAAGTATAGCTTTTCACAAGAAAATTATGATTCGTCATGGGCTTTGGGTGATTCATGTTGACATTCATACTATATTAGTGTGAAATCAGCTTAGATATTAGAGTATTATCATTTTCTATTCACAAATAGAAATATGACGAATTTGGTATAATTTAGCAATGCATCTGATAATTTTCATGTTATATTTGTGTAACTTTGAGTGAACCTGAATTTTAGGAAATAAATGGAAAATAGATAAATTACAAAACATATTCTTTACACTACCTATACCTGGCATGCATTGCTTTTGTTATTGCTTTATTACATACTTTGAGGTATCTCACTTTGTATAGTAAATGCATGGCAATAATGTATATGTATTATTTATCTCTGATAGTCAAAATGGAAAGATTTGATTTACGATGAGCTTAATTGAAGGTTTGAAACCCAACAATGTGCACAATTATGCTAATATACAAGGTACAAGTGAAAAAATTTCCTTCCTCCAACAAGGAGGTCTCATACGCTTGAGAGCCATGCTGGTTTGGCTGTGACCTAAAAGATCACCTTTACTTTTTACCTTTATTAAAATATATTTTTAAGCCCACTTTTAACTTTAGAAAAAATTCTTCGCAGAAATGTCTATTATGGTTGTTTGTTTTGTCCCATTATACAACACATGTATTCCATAATTAGCAGTACTTAAGCAAAACATTTATGCATTCTTTAAATCTGTCTTCCTTCTAACTAGTTTGTATTGGCAGGTCATTACAACAGACTGATGATCAAAATGAATATGAAGAGGAAATAAGTGAATTGGAGGATCAGTTACACGAGCTTTTTATCAAAGCAAAGCAAATGATTCAATCTGGAGATGATAAAACTGCTAGGGAATTAATTGAAGCAAACTACGAAGCAGTGACAGAACAGTTGGAGATGGGTGTGAAAGGCATAGAGCAGGCTGCCATCCTTGACACTCTAGCCCAGTTGAATATCAGCCTTCATGACTTTAAGGTTGTCGACAATTTGCTTGAGCAGGTATCTTCTTGTTCTGATATGTGTGAGAGACTTTAAGAAGAATTTCAAAGCTCAAAATAAGAGTGAATCAACAATTTATTCTGCTTTTAGTGTTCTCAGCTTTTGCATCATAGTTGTATATACCATGTAGTAAAGTGAAGACAAAATAGTTCTATTCATATAGACCCAAACAGTTTTTTACAGTAGTATAGACTCTGCTATCAAAGTTAAAATGGAATTTTTCATAATGAACTTGTCCAGATTTCGAACTTTCTACCATAGCTATAGATATTAGAAATAAAGTGACCACTCTATGTACATTGTGTAAAATGGAATAAAGTGATCACTCGCCCTGATTATATCAGGCATCACTGGTCCTATGGCCTTAGGATTGCCCTTAGTCAATGAGGTTATGCTTCCATCAACTCAGGAGGGTGACCGTCATATTCCTTTTCGGGGGGTGGAGTGGTAGGATTAAAGTAAAGATAGAGGAGCGCTTGGAGAGGGTGTAGGATTTACGTAAAGATAGACGAGTGCTTTATCTTCAGGTGCACTATGTAATATTAGGCCAGAGGGAGGCACTACTTCCTATACAGAAATTGAAGGTGGTCACTTTCTATATTCATTCAATATTGTAACCAGAGATGTTTGGCTCCATATTCAAGGAAGCGATTAGCTTCAGAAGACAAGCCTTGATTGGGATCTCAAACCTTAGTAGATTCTGTGGCTCATCATTCATTCTTTCATCCTCTTCCAATAGCAGTTGTCATAACATGTAGGCAGACAAATTGGCACATGAATGCATGCACCACATCAGTGATGAGTTATCGCCATCTCAAATGTCATGTTTTAGAGTTTGTCATCATAGTGTTGCTGTGTGTGTAGTTGTGATGACATGTGTTTGTAAGAAGTATACCTTAATGTATTATGAAGTATATTCAAATTTTCATGTATATGAGTAGTTGGTAGCATATGATGTGTGTGCAGCTTATTTATAGTATCTGTAAGTTCTTGTCTTCCCATTGTATATTTTTATTTATATATAATGAAACTGTATTATACACCAAGCAACCCTTGAACAATATGGTTGCATCCTTCTGAGATGGGGTTAGAGCTGTGCCATAATGCCTTCCTCAAAGAGCAACTACTAGGGGATGATCTCCATTAAGGGGATGAGACAGTCAGCATCACCCATGTCCACAACCCACTAGGTCCAAACAAGCATGTATTTCTAGATTCCTTTCCACATCTTCCACATATAATCCACCTCTTCCCAACAATAGATCTTCTATGATAGGTTGAGCCCCCCATTTTGCAAGATGCATATATTGCTTGTATTATATATGTACTATATGAGATTTTATATGATCCATGCAATGCCATCTACACAGAGACATGTTCCTTCTGTTTGAGGTCAGAGTTTACATTTTTTTAACTCTTCTTGTACTTTGTATTTTGTACACTTTGATGTACTATTTCTGCCTCTCCCTAGGTTATTGTAATCAAGTGTAATATTTGATTTACATTGACCTACTTTGGTCACTAATGGACATGAATAGAATATCTTGTTTTTTTCTTTTTCATTTGTTCATGTGCTAATTCCACTGGCACACAGAGATCTCTGTACTGTTACTCTGCAATATTCCTTCCATTCATCAATATGACCAACATTGTAAAGGCTAGATTTTAACTTGAGCAATCTTTTAGAGTGATCTTTAAAGTTTTCATGTTATATATCACATGCCTTATGCTTCCAGCCACTATACTGATTTTATTTTACTTTGGTTCAACTTCTGTATTTTTTTCCAATAAACTTTTAAAATATTAAATTTTTCTTTGGTGCATTCATTTCTCTAGATTCTGCCTACATCAATATCGATGCTATGAAGATTGCCACAATATTAGTCTTTTTCCTGATATGTTTGCTCCCTTTTGTGTCACTTCTTTCCATTTTATTCTATAATTGTGTTCTATTTTTAAGCTTTTGCGTTGTATACAGATAAAAGAAATAATAGCCAATGTTGGGAATCATGAACCATTGGTTGACAAAATTTTGGAACACATGGGAGGCATGTATTTAGCTCTTGAGAAGCCAGAGGAAGCTTTGCCTTTGTATTCAAGGAGTCTTGAAATTCAAGAAGCTTTTCTTGGTAAGTAAATTACTCATCATTTTTCTGAAGTGTAATGCTTAATTCCTGATAGCACTTGAGATGGTCTTTATTTTGAATTACATGTTCATTTCTACAAAATGCAATAAAGTGTGACGTGCATCGAAGTGCCATGACAATTTTAAAGACAATTTGGTGACTTTCAGGTTATTATTCCTACACATGTAGTGAGGAAATTGATAGAAAGGAAATATTTAAAACTTTTATAAAGTTCCATCCATTGCTGGATTTCCTAATTGCTTGCTAATAGGCATTGTTGGAAAAATAACAGGAGTGGCTAGCTTCTTTGCAGTTATTATGATGAATACTGAAAACAGATGAGGAAGGTTAGCACACATAATAGTTGAAATGAGATGCTAGAATATCTCTTTTGAGAACAGCAGGGGATATGTGACTGCTCACAAACTACCCAGAATATTATTATTTAAAATATAAACTGCATACCATCTATCTTCAAGTACCTTATAAAATCATACTTGGAATAGTTAATATTTAGTAATCCTGCAAAAAAAAAAAAAAAAATTGAGGAATAATATGGAAAAACTAGACTAGTTCATGGGAGAACATGAGATATTTGTACTTAGTACAATAACAAAATATTGGTTGTTGACATTGAGCCAATATTTTGATAAAGTCCATTCATGTTTAAATGTTCCTCGTGCACTGCTTAGACAATGACCTTCTAGGGGTATGTCTAACAAAGGGACGTTGAGTGGGAAAAATAGAAGTTTCGTCTCAAAGAGGATTTATGTGGTGCTTACATTTCATAGGAGATTAATCTTAAAAACTTTGCCTATTTCAAAACCACAGTGTGGTCAATGAGCAAGATTAACTATTAACTAGATACAGTAAACGCCTAGGGTTTGCCTTATTATCATCTGGTCACATTCTTCTAGTAAGTCTATGAATTTACGTTAGTCTCTAGTTGTAACTAACCCAAATTCACATTTTGAAGGGTAAGGTTGACTAACCCAAATTCACATTTTGACCAAAATTAATATTAAAATTTTATTTATTTCATGTGTAGAGATTAACTCAGATTTTCTAAATTTTGCTTGGAAGCACCAGATCTACTTCCCTAAACAGATGTTCAGCTCTCCTAGTTGAGGTGATTTTTTTTTTAAATTTTCAACTTGATGATGATACAGTTAGGAGTAGGTCAATAATCTGAAATTGAATATTTGTGATTCAGACAGATGTGTCTATGTTTCTGGTTATTTACTACATTTAATTGAATATTTTCCTCAACTAAACGAATCACTTTTGGCAGCCTTGTAGTAGCACCTTTGTCTTTGTGATATATGCTTAGCTTTCCTCTTGGATGTCGTTTAGGGTTGATCTGCATATTATTTTCATCAACTATCCATCCAGGTAAGTTTCTCATTTGGGATCCTTATTATTATTTTTGGATATGCAACCCAAATTCTAATAGGCAACAATGACATGAATGTAGTACCTCAACCAGTTTTCCCAATAAAGAAAAATACAACAGAAATAATACAGAATGAACAAGCGAACTACAAGTATACAAGCAAAACTGTATCCCAGCATCGCACTCCAAACACAAGCGAAAGTGTACCCTCAATCCAACTATAAGTCATGCCATTTATTTCTTCTTTTATTCTAAGTAAAAAGTAAAAAGCATAACAAAACATAGTCAAGACTCAAAACTCATGACTCTAATGACAGCCTACATGTGAACCCCCAATTGTGGTCTCCGTTTGTCTACAATAGGAGGTTACTTCCATATCATATCCCTCTTCTTTAACGAGTCAAATGTGTATTAGTTTTCTTGTATCTTGCAAGCTTGCAGACACTTGTGTATGTGCTTGCTTAGGACTTTGTGGAGGTGAAAGCAGAGGGTTTCCCTATCATATCCCTTTTCTTTAATGAGTCAAATGTGTATAAGTTTGCTTGTATCTTGCAAGCTTGCAGAAACTTGTGTATGTGCTTGCTTAGGACTTTGTGGAGGTGAAAGCAGAGGGGTTCCAATAGAGATATTAACCCACCAGACCATATGCATATCTATCTAACAAAACATACCATTGAAAATAATACATGGTCAGTTTAAAGTTCAAAAGTTAATGTATTGATGTTCAAATTGTGATTGTTTATATATAAAATTTTCATTTTCAATATAAATAATTTAATTTTTGTGTTACATACAACACCATCATATATGTCTCCTTCCTACATTATGTTTATTCCTTTGTGCCATGTGGCATTTCTTAGATGATTACTAAATAGTAAAGTCTAATGTATTGCAGGAAAGGAAAATCCACTATTAGTCAATTTGCTTCTAGGATTGGCTATGACCTATAATGCACTTAGTGAAGGCCATGAAAGCATAAAATACTATCACCGGTGTATTTCGATATTGGAGACAAGAAAGGGTGTAGAAAGTGAGGATCTTGTTCTTCCATTAACACATCTTAGTTATGTTCTAGTGGAGGAACGCAAAGTGGACGAAGCCGAGGATGCATTACGCAGGTAATGAATATAATTCATTTGCATTGTCAACATTTTGCTCTATTTCATTTCCAATGTTAGGTTCTTAATGCAAATGTGACTACATGAATTAAGTTGTCTTCTAATTGGAGTAATGATAGATGAGCATTTTAGCTTGATGGTAATATTCAAAGTCACATAAAATCTTTTTATGGTGAGAAATAGTTGAAAATGGTAAAGAGCACACCATGGAGGTGGAATTGCTGCTCTTAAGACAAAGCATATGTGATACATGATGCGTTTTGTAGGCATACAATTTGGTCCGTCTCATGCGATACTTCTTGTGCCACACGATGATCTTCCACATGATTACGAGTAGGATGTCTCATGGTACATGGTTTTGTAGCATGTTATGTTTTGGTGCTATTCTTGAGAATAATTGATGTAATAAGAGCATGTGATGTGTATAGTTTTAGGAGTACTCTTAATGTTTTATATGGATGCAGGTGGTGGGGTAGTTAGGCAGGTGATGTAGTTGCTCTTCGTCAACCTTCGGCCGCAATTTCTTATGTACATGCTACCTTGATCTTTAGCATCATCGTCATGTCATAATATCTTGTTGTGGTGTGTGTCTTAACACTTGACCAACCTATGTAAATGCATTGCAGATTGTTGGAGATGATAGTATGCTCGATCTTCATTCACTGTGTTGCATACCTGGTTCTGAGATGATAAAATATCTGCAACAAGAATATCAACTCAACTACACATACATACTATAGGAGATAATGTGATGCAAGAAATGATGGAGGTGTTCTCTATATAATAGTTGAGTAAGGGGAAGTAGTTACACAACTGTATAACTACCTGCTTGTACCTGCTCAACTAATTTGAACCCCATACATAACACAAACATAACATATCATTGCACATTTACTCATGCTACGTTCAACTTTACAACATGAAACTATATACAATCAAAATTTATTATTGCCTGCTCGTCAACAGTATGCATGACATGTCAGGCTTCAATGGCACATGTGTTGGTGTTACGTCAAAACTGCAGTTTACATCTGGCCTCCCCTCTAGATTGATCAATGTCCTCATCGAATGTCTTAGGTCCTTGGGGATCAGGACGTCATGTCGGAACAAGAACTCTCATAGGATGAGAAGTCTATGCATGAAGGCATCATAATTTTTCTTTAGCTACTTAGCATACTCTACATATCTTGCCCACTGCACACTATGATGCTTAGCTAGCTCAACCTGTTTTTTCTTCTCTTGCTCAAATTGAGCAATCCTCCCTTGTACTGCCCCCAATTGTCCTTGCAAAGCTACCAACTGCTCTTGTGATGGCTGCCGACTGTGCTTTCAAGGCTGAAATCTCCTGATCCTTGGTGTCCATTTGTTACCCATACTGCTGCAAATCCTCCTCATGTTCCTTCCTCATTGTTTCGAGATCTAGTTTCTGTAGTTCTGTCTCTGCTTCAACTCTTTCCTTTAAAAGTTGTAGTTTCTCGTCAAGCCCCTTGACTCAAGGCTGTCTCTCTTTCTGCCAACTGCCCAGAATCTCTTGCCATGTCATGAAAAATCTGCATGCCTGAGGTCAACCATTGAATCATGTATGCCAAGTATTTGAGTTTGCTGTAAGTCACCTCAAGTTCACTGGCAATATTATACTTCTTCACAAAGGGAGGAGTGGGATAGACTTCATAACTCATCTTCATTATGTGTATGCGAGGAAGATGGCAGTATAAGATCTTTGTTTTCTTTGGCAACTCTGGTAGCTCAAACATGGACTTAATCTGTTCATTCTCCCCAACTTCCCATGTTTGTGTTTTAGCAAATTTTACTAGTGCCATCTAGGGTTCATTCTGTGAGCAATTGTACTACTTTGCAACTGCAATCTTCAACTTGAGAGACCACATCTACAATTGGCCCATGGGGCTTGACCACATATGCCATTGTCCCATGGCGCTTGCCATGAACTTTTCATGAGCTCTTGATTTTACTCTCATAACTTGTGTGAAGAAATTATCAACTTGCTGATCAATAATATCTTTCTCTAGTTGTGATCATCTCAAATTCAGGAACTCTATCATAACATGGTTGCTATAATCGCTATCCTATTTCTCTTCAGTATCCTCCTCGTTAGTTTCCATCTCCTCATCATTTGACTCACCCTTAGCCGCCTTGCCCTTCCGCTTATCCCTCTGAAGTGGCTGCTCCTAGATATCCTCCTCCTTCTTGGATATCCTCCTCTCGGGCTACTTCTCTGCTTCCCAACCTCCTCTCGAATTGATTCCTCCCTATAAGAACTAATCTCCTCTCGAAGTGGTTCCTCTTTAACCAATTCTGTATGAAATAGCACAGTGTCTCCTGGTAATGTTGTTAACTCCTTAAAGGTCAAAGAGGATGTAAACTGACTTGCTGCTTTGTCTATGCTCGTACCATGAAGTTTTTGATTCCTTGGGGCTTCCCTCATCAAAATCAATGGGTTGAGTATTGGTTCCTTGTTAACTACATTTGTTGCAACTACCTCCTGAGTGGTTTGAACCCTTGGTTCAGTGTCTATCTCTGTCTCCACATGGACAATTGAATGTCCTAGATTTGGCTCATGCTCCTCTAGGCCTATCTTCGGTACAATCTCTATAGTGTTTTGCACATCTCTCTTGAATGTAGCATCCACATTCAAATTCTTGTGTGCCACTTCAACTCTTATAGTCTCCCTGTCACACGAAATCTCCATTATGTCCTCCTGATGCTATGTGACTATATCCTTATGCGCCTTGCCAGACCCTGCATAGCTTCGTTAACTTGCTACACTTCATGTGAAGCCTACACCACCTCTTGGGTTGTGTGCAAAGCCTTTTCCTGTTGTCGTACATCTCACACATTCTCACCTACTTGCGCTATTGTAACAGCCTATGCAACACCTAACGCAATAACCAATACAGTTCCACTCGTTTGTGTACCCTGACTCATCTGCATGATAGCAGGGTTCTGTGTAGTCTAAATCCCTTGCACAACCCACATTGCTGCTTTGTACATTTTGTGCACTTGTTTGCACGCTTTTGCCATGTGCAGTGCTTCACCTGAGCGGCCCTCCTTACAAGCAAATGGATTTCGAGGAGGAATAATTTTGAGTGGTGGGTGCTTCCGGCCCTGCAACTGAGACTTATCTTTTTCTTCCCCCTCACCATCATCATATTCTTCCTTTTCCTCCTTGAGGGCATCCTCTTCATCATCCTCTACTTCTTTTGATGTCTCTACTATGACTACTGCTGTAATGGTCTTCCTTTTTTTCCTTTTTTTTTGGGGACACTGCAATGGTGCAATGTCCATCCAGTGAAAGACTATTGGTGTGCCCTAACTGATTCCTTTGTGATGTCCTAACCTTGATAGAGGAACGCTTTCCATATACACTGCATCCTACAACAATGCTATGCATGGAGTGCCATTGAGAAACTTTTGGTCATTCGTGTCATGAACCCATGTATCTACTTAGACAAATACTATGCCCAATCATACTTATTTTCATCAATAATCCCTTGCATGTATGGTATAAGCCACATGGGCATCTTTGAGGTTCGCTGTTCTCTGAACAATTGTAACGTAACCAGGCACATGCACTTATAATATTTCATGTGCAAATGTTGCATCTTCAACTTGCGACTCCCATGGGTTATTAGCCTCGCCAGCTCATTCATTGTCATTCTTCCCATATCATAGTATTCAGCAAGGTAATCTTGCAACCTGCACTATCCTGCTTCCTTCCTATGCACTTAGTGGTTTGGCAGTCTAGTTAACCCCAACACCAACTCAAGTCCTGTATTGTGCATGTAGCAGCCTGTTCTGATGTGGCAGAGTCTCAAGTGCCACCTTTAGTTTAGTTGGATGTGTACAGGTGTGAGTATGCATACAATTACACATTTTGATTGTGTATATTTCTTTTGATGTATTACAAATAATCATGTGTGATGTTGTGCGTGTGAAGAGTTTTTGTAGAAAGTTGTCATGTAAGAGCATTTGTGGCAAGTGCCAAGTGTTACGCACGTATGTAAGTCATTTTTCATGTAAAGGCTAGATGTTAGTTGGCATACAAGTATGAGGTCAGTTGTACAGTTACGCAACTACCTTACCTACCAAATTTTGTTGTTTATATAACCTTTACATTTTGAGGGATGATAGCATGGTATAGGATAGAGAGAATAGTTTAACATCTGTTGAGTATTGTTGTTGTGATCGTGCTTCATGGTGATCAGATATTGCTATGTTGTCATTGCATATATCAATGAAGATGTTATATTCTTATTGATAATTTTGTCTTTGTGATGCTTTTATTGCACTTGTGTGGATTTGTTGGACAGAGATCTGCCTTTGGTAAGGATTTGTTTGTTTAGTGCGCCTTAGACCCGGCCAACATTGAAAGGCCGAGAGGAAGAAATGCCTCCCGTGCCGATCTCCAGAGAGGGGCTGGTTCCCTTGCTATTCTAACTGGGGGTTTTGAGATTAAGGAACTGAAAGAAATAGTAAATGACTAAAAGGGATGGGAAATATGGCCACAGGCCAGATAGAACAGGGGTGATGGACTAACAACACGATAACTCTATTGCATTCTGAACTAAATAGCCCTCAAATACAGACAACTAACAGAAATTAAACCAGAACATCTAGCATGCATAATCTCCAGGGCTACTCCAGAGTTCCTACCTTATCAGAAACTAAATCCAGATAATAGAATTCAAGTTTACAGTTAAAGCATGGAATGATAGAAGACAAGCAATAGAAGACATACACATGAAAATAGAAGTCCAGGTCTAGAGCCAGACATCAGCTGTATTGATAGCAGAATTCAGGTTTTCATTTAGCCTCTAGCAAACATCCATCCATTTTACAATAAAAGAGCGGGCTTATATAGAGAATTCTGCCGCTTGAGCAATAAATGCTGATTAACAAAATATGGCGGTGGAAGCCAAGATAAGGATTACAAGGAAGTACAGTCACAAAGTATTAACCAGGCATGGCAGAGACTGGTGACTCCTCAAAAATGCCGTTGAACCCCTTCAATGCCCTGACAGACTCGGCTCGTTGGCGCTGCCTCCTCACTCGCGGGGACCGCTTCCGTGGAAGATATGCTTGAAATCCCGGAACGTCCAGTCTGGAAGCTTCTCAGAATGGCTGCGCCTGGTCGGATAAGGATGCCCTTCAGATTGCTGATGTGGAGTGCCTCCGGAAGATGCCGACACGACGGTCAAAAGAGTCAACGGCGCATTCCCTGTGTGCGCCCGGCCTGAGTGCGCCCAACCTTGGGTGCACTGCCTGGGTGCGCCCAACCTTGGGCGCCCGACCTAGGTGCACTGCTTGAGGTGCGCCCAGCCTTGGGCGTACTGCCTGAGTGCTCCCGGCCTGGGTGCACTGCTTGAGGTGCGCCCAGCCTTGGGCGCACTGCCTGACTGCACCCGACCCGGGCGCATCGCTGAGGTGCGCCCGCCTCGGGCGCACTCGTTGTTCCAAATGCCGGAGCGGTGCTCTTCCTTGGTCCTCGAGGTTGAAATGCATTTGGGGTACTTGATACAAAACTCCATGGCCGCGTAGGGGAAGATTTTCCTGGAAAGTCAGTACACAAAACAACTGCACACTGCTTTAGCGCTGTAGAAGGGTTTTGACAGTAAACTTAGGAAACTGAGAAAAGGGTTTCTAGGGAACAAAAATTACTGGAAGGCTAATTATACACCATGTTGCAGAAATGGCAACATCTCTGGCGGCTCGCGGGGAAATTGAGCTCGCCTCAATGTCGACATCCCAGGCCTTATCCACTGGGCTCAGAGTCATCATCGTTATCGCTCTCCGATTGCTCGCTGGTAGCAGCGGACTCTTCTCCCGACTCTTCTCCCTCATGAGTTTCGTTGTGCTGCTCTTCATCCCGGCCTGGCACCTCATCTAGGGGCTCATCCTCCTCATTTTGAGGGTCTTGGCCTGCGTCTTGTTCAAGGTTTTCGTCCTGGCCTTCCTCTTGAGTGTCAACATGTTTCTCAGCATGAACCTCTTTATGCGCCTCATCTACTTCTTGCGCTTTGACTTCTTCTTGCGCTCTATCCCTTTCGTTCTTCATCCTGAGGCACTTGACCCTTGTCTTGTTGGGGCCCAAGGTTTTCGCCTTGGCCCTCTTGGTGAGTGGGAACCTCCACTGTATGAATCTCGCCCTACGCCTGGTCTTCTCCCTGCACCCTGCTTTCTTCTTGCGCTTGGATCTCTCCTTGCGCCTGGGTATCTTCCTGCTGCTGAGGAGACTCGGGTGGCGCAAGCTCCTTCTGGATACGGTCATAGGTCGCTTGGACCAAGGCCCAGTTGTCCTCATGCATGGCGTTACGCTTATGGAGCTCTCGGACTAGGTACCCGAATCTTTCTAAATGGCGGACTTCAGCAAAATTGAACCTCTCACTGAGGTCCACGAGACAGGCTTCCATTATCGCAAATTTGGCGGTATACTGCATCACCTGAAGTTCAGTAATGGGCTCCTCCCAACTGTCAATTTCCAAAGTATCGTTTTCGAAGGAGTCCCACACTGATTGCAGCTCTTCTTCATTTAGGAGACGGTCCTCCTCATCGGTGAAGCCCAAGAAACCGTTTTGGGCCAGAGTCTCGAAATACATAAGAGCAATCTTCCTCTCTCTTTCAAGCATGTCCATGAGATCTCGGGCCTTTCGGGCTGCCTTGGCCTTCTTGAAGAAAGACCTGAGAGTTGTATCTGCGGCCGCCCATGACCGAGCCAGGTCAGACATAGGGGCAAGCTTGACCGACCTATCCAGGGCTCGCGCCTTCATGGCCAGTTCCAACCATTCGTCAACCTCTGCCTCGGCATCTTCTACGATGGAAGCGCCGTGGGAAACTGTTTGTTTGGCGTCCCAGATGAACGCCAGGACTGCGGCTGCCCGGCGCGCCCTATTCCTGAACTTGGACAGGAAGCGATTGCGCGCCTCCTTGACACGGTCTTTTGACAGGGTCGCCGTGGGTTCTGGCCTACTATCCAACTTAGCCCTTAGCTGCTGGATCTCAGCATCCAACACCTGCAGCTGGTCCTTGGCCTCTCCCTGTATCCTGAGGCGCTCCTCATAATCCTTCTTGGTGTCCTTCAGTTCCTGCTCCAGGTCAATCACTTGCTGCTGCAACTATTTTACTTTTGACTGCTCGTCCTCGAGCTGCCCTCGCGTGAGTGCTAGGGTTTCTTCAAGTTGCGTATTTTTGGCCTCAGCGTCGTAGCAACGATCCTTGAAATGGTCCACCTGGAGGTAGAGGGATGTCGCCTCAACATGAATATTCCCCGCTTTCTCCGCGGGGTCAGCAGTCTTCAGATCCTCCACCGTTTGTCGATAGGAGTAGTCCGTCGGTGTCATTTCATTCAACGGCTTCTGTACCTTGGGCGCCTTCTCCATCCGGTGGAGTTGCATATTTTGAGGGTCAAAGACTACCCTCTTTTCTGGCCGGGCCAGCGCCTGCGCACTTTTCCTCTTCTGGCCTTTGAGCCAGGCTGAGGAGTTCTGCTGGGCCTTACGGATGCTCTCAGCCATTGGTCCTTCTTCGTAGAAATCTAGCTCTTCAGACTCCTGTATTCCAAAGAATGGGGTAAGGGGGAATGAAGCCCGTTGAGGGCTTGATTGAACAGGTGTTTCAGGAAGGGCTTGAGTTACGACTGTAGAGACTATGGGGGACGTTAGGGTTGCACGGCCGAAGCCGGGATGCTAGGTTCAGGAGGAGCTGTCCCCATGGTGGGTATTGTCGGAATAACTGAGAGAGCGGGGATAGGAGAAGGCTGGCCAAGACTTACAGTGGTTACAGAAGTTGCAACAGAAACCACCGAACTCTAGGGGGTAAGGACGGAGGATACCGGGAAGGAGAAGGCGTTGGAGACTTTTGCAAAAGTCTCGAATGACTTGGAAACTGCCGGTAGGGGAGTATGGAACTGCGTCTGTAAGAGGGGGTTGGAAAGACCTCAACAGGGGCGCCGAATGGAAGGTGGGCAGACACTAGGGTTTCGGCGCCGAGAAGTGGGGTTTCTACAGGGGCAGTTGAGAAAAAGAGAGGAGTAGAAGACGCACCTGCGGGCTCGGACGTCTCCAGAGCCGACGTGGTGAACTGCTGTGTTATTGGGCTGGCTTCTCTTTCTCCGCCCGACGCTTCATTCTCCAGGTCAATAAGTGGTACTTCAGCCTGCAGCGGTTGTTGCACCTTTTGCGCTTGCTACGCTGGCTGGGTACGTTGTATCTGCTACTGTGCCGGAGCAGTGGCCCCCGAAGCGCCCCCTTCTTTGACTGTTGCCGCCGCCGGAGGGACTGCGCCAGAGACCTTAAATTTGAAAGTGCGAGCCTTCTTCGCGGTACTCTGGGGCGCGGGTGCATCGGGCGCACTTCTCTTCTTTGGAGCAACCTTTTCTTCTCGGATGGGTTGCTTACCCTTGCCCTCGCCAGGTGGCGCCTGACTAGCTTGTTGCTCTTGCACTGCGTACAAGTCATCCACTCTGCTGGGACTTTCCGTACTTCTGGGCACACGGTCGCCGAAGAAGAAGGGTCGGTAAGAGTCATAACTTTCGTCAAATATATCAGAAAATTTCTGATCTATCTGCAGCGTTGGGTCAGATAGCTTTTTTATGTGGTGGCACCTCATCATACACCAGTTCGCAACCTTCTCCTCCGACCAATGGGGCACTTTCTCTTTCATGAATTTGAACATTCGGTCATCAGGGTCCTGCTTTGGATACCGCCTAGGGTTGTACTCAGCCTCCATGATATAAAAATCGTGCCACGGTGGGAAGGAGAACATCTTTTCGATGTGCCATTCGAGATCCCGCCCAGAAGGGTTATTATGCTACTGCTCAATCTCAAGCAAGGACAGCGGTGGAAATTTTCCTTCGCAATCTTTCCTTTGAAGACACCATCTGGGTCATATCTCCACCGTTGGGGTAGGTCAATCAGACCAAACTCATACAGGGTAACTGCCAGATGAACATTTTGCTTATTCTTCGTCACTTTGATGGGGCCAAGCTCGATGGGCCAGGGGCAAGTGTGCTGTCTTTTTCTCCCCTTGTCGTACACATCATCTACGTAGTCGCACTGGCGAGCAACTTCGAGGGCAAATAGGTACTCAGTAGCGTAGTACGGCAATAGGAAGGGTTTACCAGAAAACCCAAAAATCCGTACCACGAGCCCCTGTGTTAGCCGAAAAATGTCTCCGAGCTGCTGGTCTATCACATAATCTTTCATTTCTTTCGGCACTCGTTCACAGACACCAGTAATGATTTGCAGCACCGGACCAAGGAAAACTCGGTTGAAGTTGTAATAAGACTCGCGCCTTGACAGGCTTGAAGTCCACTGGTATACCGGGAGCGCCTCGCCCTTCTCATTAGTGCAACTCTTGTCAATGAAGGCAAAGCGGGGGTGTGAATGCAGCTGGTGGAAGAAGTACCACACCAGAAATGAGCAGCTTCGGAATGCCATGCCCCCTTTCTGCATCCCGCACAGCTGGAGGTGCAGCTGTCGGGACACCCAATCGGCCCAATCGAAGAAGATGGGCTTTATCCCTCGTGATGCAGCATCAGCAGCGTAAAATTCCCCGTGGGATACGCATTCGGCGACGGCCGCCTGCCAGGCATTTACCTGGGCGTCTGAGGCTTGGCCAGTAATCCATGCCAGCATGGAGAAAAGCTCGGAGTTCTTGAATCTCCGCAAGGACATAGGGAGCTGCGGCAAGGCCCCGGGTGCAAGTGTCTCTGTGTAGTGGGCCTCCATAAAACGCCTCATCTGCGGCGAGTTGGTGTATCTATCCCCCTGCTCCTTGGTATCAATTTTTCGGACAATGACTTGACCAGGAGGTTGTCGCCCACAGGCAAAGGCCGCGCGGATTTTATCAGTAGAAATGGAGAACAATCTGTTTCCCTCTGGATCCTTCACAGACCTAGTCCGAGGGTCGTAGGCCTGGGCGATTGCAGAGACCAACTCCGGGCAGGGGTGCACAGGTGTGCACAGGTACCAGTATAGGAGGGAGTGATAGGCGACTGCCCTATTGTGCACTTCGGACACCTTAGCTTTCATTTGCTCAACGTCCATGCGCAACTTCTCTATACTGGTCCTGGTGAGGACACAGTCCCGAATTTTACTTAGCTTGTCTTCATGTGGGGGCGGCAGGGGCTTTTCTTTTTTTTCTTTTATCTCCCTGTTCGCCCTCTGTAGATTTCTGGGGCCGTCTCCTTTTTCTGCTTGGGCTCTCCCTTCTTGCCCATTTTTCTGTGGTGAAACCCTTGAGCGCTCTGCGGATGACAAAGTTCAGGTACAGCTTGCCCTGAGAGTGCTTCAGAAACAATTCGCTCGTGCCCAGATAGAACAGCGCTTCACTGACGTTCAACAATGGTGGACTGTGCAACAACTGCTCTCTGGCATTCAGCAATGGTGGACTGTGCAACAGATTCAGGGTTCTAAAAGGTGTATCCATTGGGCAATGTGATTTCTTATAGACCCGACATTCACCCACCTGCATTGATGTCGCCTGCGTAGAGTTAATGCCCGGGATGATTTGGGGGCGCCGCAAAAGATCTTCTGCGCGGTAAACAATGGCAGGGCGCGGATCCCAATCCTAACCACCAAAGCGGGGTGCAATCATCCTTGAAGAGCGTGAAGCGCTGCAACCGTTGTACTTAATTCCCCCGTGGGCAGTGCCTCGATCAGTGTGCCCATGAGAGGCGCCTTTAAAACTGCACCCAATGGCCTCCTCGGGATGGGCGCAATCATCCTTGAGTTGCGTGTCATGGAGTGTGCGTCCGACTTGGGCGCATTGCCGAGGTGCGCCCGGCCTTGGGCGCACTGTCTTGGTGCGCGCGAACGGCCTTGGGCGCACTGTCGTGGTGCGCCCGGCCTTGGGCGCACCGCAATGGGCCTTCCTTGACGGTGAAAAATGAGGGGCCTTGCGCCTGCAATGGGGTCTTGCTTGGCTCGCCTGGAACCATTATTTGCCTTGTTGTACACAACTCAACTGAAAAAATTAAAGGGAGTGCACCCATCGGCTTCCTCCTGCCGGTTAGGGCCCTGGCCCCGAAAACTACAATTCTGCTAGCGCGGGAAGGAGCGGAAAGGACACTCGGAGAATTAAAGCTGGAATGCATAAGGAAAAAAGCAGATAATATATACAACTGTACAGGAAAATCTTGTACTACCCTTCACTGGTAGTACGCCTTCAGGTGTACGCCATTAACTGATAATGGCAAAGCAAACCCATTCAGGTCTTGCAGTGTGAAAGAGTTTACCGGGTGGACCTGGGAGATTTGAAACGGACCTTCCCAAAATGCATCAAACTTATCATGATTGCCCGGCTTGGACTTTTTCTCATTCCATTTTAACACCAGGTCCCCGGCCTGAAAAGTGCGATTGGAGGTCCTTTTGCCGAACCAATTTTTCGTGGCAACGACATGCCTCATGAAAGCCTCATAGGCTTTCTCCCTTTCCTCTTCCAACTGCAACAGTTGGGCAATTCTGACGCTAATTGGATCGAACTCTTCGCCCTCGCCGTCCAAAGACCGGAGAGACGGCAACTCGATATGCAGGAAGCACTGCTTCCTTCCCGTACACCAGGGAATACGGGGATGTCTTTATGGACTTCTTGATAGAAATTCGGTCAGCCCATAACGCGAAATCTAAGTGCAGGTGCCAAGTCCGCTTATTGTCTTCCAACGTCTTCTTGAGGATCCGGAGCAAGTTTTTATTAGTAGACTCCGCCAAACCATTGCCCTGCGGGTAATAATTTGATGAAGTCTTCAGATAAATACCATACTTGCTAGCGAACGCGCACATCTTGGCCCCAATGAAATGGGAACCATTATCCGTCATTATGGCGTCCGGTATTCCGAAACGGGTTATGAGTCCTTCCAGAAAAGCGATAACCACATCCTGATTTGCCCGCTTGGTTGGCACTGCTTCCGCCCATCGGGTGAAATAATCCGTGGCTGTCAAGATATATTTGTGCCCTGCTGAAGAGTTAGGCTCAATTATCCCGATGAAGTCTAAACCCCATTGCTGAAATGGGGCCTCGACCTGAATCGGGTGCAGAGGCAACGGAGCATTCTTGACGCGGCCAACATATCTCTGACACTTATCACATTTCCGGCTTACACTGAAGGAATCGAAAAAATGGTGGGCCAATAATAGCCCGCCCTTATTATTTTTAAAGCCATCGGCCTTCCGGCGAGATGGCCCCCGGACATCCCAAAATGGAATTCATCCAGGATTTTTTGTTTTTTTGTCCCCCTGACACACCTCAGGAGGACGTCGTCGATATTTCGGTGAAACAACCCCTCGGGTAGCAATACATATCTGCAGGCCTGAAGCCTGAAACGCCTTCTCTGTGAAGAGTCAAGGCTGGAAGGGCACTGTCCAGTGCTGAAGTACTCTACCAAGTCCTCGGTCCAATCCTTGTCGTCCGCTGACTGATTCGCCAGATTACACTGCGGCGGTGAGTCTTCCCATTGGCAAGTTGTTACCTCAACTGTAGCGCTCTTGGCAAGCTCTAGGCATAGGGCCCGACCACGGACTAGCTTTGTGGGTCGGACATCTATATCAAACTCTTGGATCTTCGAGATCCAGCCTGCCCTTTTATTACCGAGCTCACCCTGACTGATGAAGGTCCGGACGTTCGGGTGCACCACGTACACTATCGTCTTGCTCTGCGAGACGAAATGACGGAACTTCTTCAACGCCAGCATCACCGCATGCACTTGACTTTCAATAAAATTGTGCTTTTCCTCATGCGGGAGGATCACTTGGCTGAGGAATGCTATAGGCCGCTCGTCTCCATCTTCATTCTTCTGGGTGAGCACGACCGCATAGCTTTCTGGTTCCCCGACCGCATATAAAATGAAGTCCTTGGAATAATCGGGGTTAACCAGAACAGGAGCCTGGGCAATTCGACGCTTGATCTCTCTGAACGCCTGCCTCCTCTCGTCAGTCCACAAGAATTCTACATCCTTTTTTAGGAGCTCAGTCATGGGCTTTACTGCTTGGGCGAAGTCAGAAATGAACTTCCTGACGAAATTTATCTGTCCGAAGAAGGATTGGAGGCCCTTCTTATTCGTCGGCAGAGGTAGCTTGAGCAAGGCTTCGGCCCTAGCGGGGTCAATAGCAAGACCCTTTTCCGATATGAGGTGGCCTAGGAGTTTGCCTTCCTTGACCGCGAAAATTGATTTTTTCGGGTTTATTGATATCCCGAACTCCCGACACTTCTCAAAGACTTGTCGCAGATGCGAACCGTGCTCTTCCCTCCTGTGGGAGAAAACAGTCATATCGTCCAAGTATATTACGATGACACGGTTGAGCAGCTCGCCAAAGGCTAAGTCCATCGCCCTTTGGAATGTCGCTCCGGCATTGGAGAGACCGAACGACATGCGTTGGTAAGCAAAGGTGCCCCACTTGGTGGTGAAGGCGGTCTTATATTGGTCTTCGTCCCTGACCCAAATTTGATTATACCCGAAGAAGCCGTCGAGAAGAGAAAACCTCTGGGCTCCTGCCACCACATGAAGAATCTGATCGATTTGGGGCAGTGGGTAATGATCCTTCAGGGATGCCTGATTGAGACTCCGGAAGTCCACGCAGAGGCGAATATCTCCGTTCTTTTTTCGGACTGGGACTAAGTTCGCTACCCAGGATGAATGCTTGATGGGGTAGATTATCTTTGCCTCCAGCATCTTGAGAAGCTCGGCCTTCATCAGTACCTCAATCTTTGGATTTACAGGCCTTTGCTTCTGCCGGACAGGCTTGACTCCCTCCTGGAGCTCGATTGTATGTTGGAAGACGTCCCGGTTATATCCTTTCAAATCGCGGTAGCTCCACGCAACGATATCTGGGTATTCTCTGCAGAGGGTCCTGATCTGCTCAATTTCCTGCGGTGTGCAATCAGTTCCCACTTTGATCGTCTTTCCGGACTCCAGGTCTAACTCTTGATATTCCTTCGCATCCACTTTAATTTTGTGGGGAAGGGCCCTGTCATCTTGATCAAACAAGCTTTTAAGGGTTATCAGACCCTTGGGGAGGTGGTTGTTCTTCAGCTGGATGAGACCCTCCTACTCATCATCGAGGGTTCTATCTTCAATGTTTCCAGCCTCATCAATCAAAAAATTGACGATCTGCTCGTCATTGTCAAAGACTTGCCAGTGGATATTTTTGTCTGGCACTGAGGGCCTGTAGATAACCCTAACTGTCTTCGGCCTTTGCATTAGGTTCTCGACTGGGGAGTATCTTGCTCCGATGGACGCCAAGACGTCCGCATGCTTATTCCGCTCTCGCGAAATAGACTGGATGTTGAGGGCCGAGAAGGATTCTAGCAGATCCCATACCTTGTTACGGTATGCTTTGAGGTAGTGCTGCTTAGCAACACATTTATTTGTTACTTGGTTACAGATTAATTCAGAATCCCCGAATATCTACAACTGCTTTATTCCTAGCTTCTCCGCCTTTCGTAACCCCAAACACAGGGCTTCATACTCGGCGGCGTTATTGGTACAGCTCCAAGCGAGTCTGTACGAGTAAGTTTTCTGAATTCCAGACGGAGAGATGAGGACAACTCCTGCCCCGACGCCGTTCTTGCATCGGGCGCCGTCAAAGAAGAGCTTCCACAGTTGGTCATCCATAGGGTCAGCATCACTCGGTACTTTGGCCTTTCCAGGCTTGGTAATCGAGTAACACCCAATGTCCGATTCTATCATAGCGTTAAAATCACGCATAGAGAACTCATCCTCTATGTGCAGCTCATCAAGGGCTTCCTCCATCAACTCCACTTCTTCCTCCACTCTTTCGACTTCGTCAATAGCATTGACTGAGTCCATGGGTTTCTCCACATCCTGGATCCTTTCGATGAGAAAGGTAGAGGGTTTCTCATTAAAAATATTTACCCTCTTCCCCTTGAAGGGGACTTCCAGATGTGAATAATCGAGAGACAGATAGCCTCCAAGCTTGGCAGTGAATTCCCTTGATAAGCACATGCTAAAATAGGGCTCCAAGTCAACTACCACAACTTCTTGGATTATCGTGATCTGCGGCATCTTGTGCAGCCTGATAGGGATGTCCTTGATGACCCCCACTGTCCTGACTGGAGTTCCGTCTAGCTGGAGCACCCCAGGACTGCTCCTGGTGTACTCCATGCCCATAAATTCACATACAACTTTGGGCATTACAGTGGTGGCAGCGCCAGAATCAACCATACAATTGTGCACTACCCATCCTTCCATCCTGAGGGATAGGTAAAACGGTGGCGACCTATTCTTCCCCGTGGCAGAGGTGGTCAGGGGTTGTGCCAAGACGGTCTAAGTCAGTCTCCCCTTGCCCTTGACGGACTTGAGGGATTCCATGTTGAGTTGCTTCCACCCTTTGACGCTTGGTGATTGAGGGGTACCGTAACTTCTCCCTTGCCTGATCCTTCGCTTTCGCTATGGGCTGAGAGGTAGAAGCTTGCGGCTGAGGGGCTCCCGTTCTTGCCCTTGGAGGCAGGTAGTCTCTCAACCGAGCATTGTCCGCAGGCTCTCCGGCCTGAACTGGCTCTCTCCCTGATGGCATGGCTGCTTTATCACTTGGCCTCTTAGGATCGGCAGGCACCTTGAGCGGTTCCATCTGAACCGGATCAACTTCAATCGGCTTTTTGCCTGCCTTCATCAGAACTGAAACCTGTTCGATAGGGGGAATCATATAATTGCGGTCCACTTCCCTTATCATATTTACCTGTCTGCCGAATCCATTGTTTGAGAGCGTCTGCACATAGTTCTGATGGACCACGCAGGCCTCTTCATTATGCGGGTCATTGCAGGTGGAGCACCAGCTGGCCCTACCAGATGTACCGGCCTCATCGTACTCCAACATTGCAGAGTTCCTTTCTTGAGGTCTCCCGGCGGGAGCAACTTGGTCTCTGGTGATTTGGGGCGGAGGCCTTCGTGGTGGATAGTTCTGATCTCGAAATTGGCTTTTCCTCATGACAGCCATATCATTCGCCATATTCTTCATAAACCCGTATATATCTCTTAGCTCCTTAGCCTGTTCTAGATTTAGCGAAGCGTGAGCCGGAGGCGCTGGTAATGGTAATGGTGCCATTGGTGCAGGCAATGCAGGGTACTGAGGAGGCGCTAGTAACTGCGGGACCGTAGGAGTCGGATACTGCGGCATTGGTGCCTGAGGCTGCGGAGTGGGCACCGCCTGATTTTGTGGGCTGTGAACCCACGGCTGACTGGGGTACGCCGGAGGTGCAGATGAACCAGATGCACTTGGGTACATGTTCTGAGGGAAATCCGGGTAAATTGGAGTTGTCGACTTGGGAGGCATCCTCCCGATAGCTATCACGTCGGCTTCTGCCTTCTGCGCCTGTTGGTACAGCCCTGGGAACGTTCTGACATTAGATTGTCGGATGTTCATACTAATGTCCGAATGAAACGCTCTTAAGTAATAGAAGGCTGCCTGTTCAGAGGTGGGCCGAAGGCCGTCAGTGACTCTTAGCCAGGTTCGAGCAAACCTGACGTTGAAGTCAGCTATTTCTTCCTGGGGATGCCTCTGTATGCTGGTGAATTGGTGCAACAGAGAGAAAGGGTCTGCTTGTTCATTGAAGCCCTTTACCAACTGCTCTGCCAGTTGATCCCATGAAGTGATGGTGTCGGTCGGGAGCGACCGGTACCAATAGAGGAGCTTACCTCTTAGTGAGAGAACCAACAACTTCACCATAACATCCTCATTGGTAATCTGGTGAATAGTTGCCAACCCTGCGACGTCTTGAATATGCTCGGCCACTGTCTTTCCTGTACCATCATAGGTGGGCAAAGCTTTCAAGGCTGCGGGTGGTACTGTATGTTGAGCCCCTAAATTCAGGGGGCCCGTATGATCCCAGGCTGCAAATTGCCTGGCGAGAGGTGGCTGCGCCATCTGGGGTGGCGGATTTGCTTGGAGTGGTGGCTGGAGCGGCTGAGCCGAAACAATGGGAACACTTGGGGCACCCGAATCAACGTTAGGTGGAACTTCAGTATGCTGATGATCCGGAGAATTAGGCGGAACTGGGGGCAAGCTAGTTGTTGTGTTGTCGGGAGTTGGATTCCGTGTAGCAACAGTAGCTTCCTGCGAGGATGTCCCGTCCAGTGGGATATTTGGCCTAACCACTCTAGGACGCTCCCCAAAAGCGTCAATGTCAAGTTCGTAGAACTCGGCTTCTTCTTCTGAGTTTCTAACCTGCCACCTCGTACGCATGAAGGCGTGATCTTTTAAGCTGGTCTGCGAGGCTTGGAGGTGTCGGAGTTCGTATGAGTCGCCAGATGTTCGGATTTGTCAGTAGTAAGACGAACATCAACTTCTTAGTATTGCTTCTGCAGTGGAACGTTTGCGTCCCACCGGGCGTGCCAAAAACTGTTGGATAGAGATCTACCTTTGGTAAGGTTTTGTTTGTTTTAGTGCGCCTTAGACCCGGCCAACATTGAAAGGCCGAGAGGAAGAAATGCCTCCCGTGCCGATCTCCAGAGAAGGGCTGGTTCCCTTGCTATTCTAACTGGGGGTTTTGAGATTAAGGAACTGAAAGAAATAGTAAATGACTAAAAGGGATGGGAAATATGGCCATAGGCCAGATAGAACAGGGGTGATGGACTAACAACACGATAACTCTATTGCATTCTGAACTAAATAGCCCTCAAATACAGACAACTAACAGAAATTAAACCAGAACATCTAGCATGCATAATCTCCAGGACTACTCCAGAGTTCCTACCTTATCAGAAACTAAATCCAGATAATAGAATTCAAGTTTATAGTTAAAGCACGGAATGATAGAAGACAAGCAATAGAAGACATACACATGAAAATAGAAGTCCAAGTTTAGAGCCAGACATCAGCTGTATTGATAGCAGAATTCAGGTTTTCATTTAGCCTCTAGCAAACATCCATCCATTTTACAATAAAAGAGCGGGCTTATATAGAGAATTCTGCCGCTTGAGCAATAAATGTTGATTAACAAAATATGGCGGTGGAAGCCAAGATAAGGATTACAAGGAAGTACAGTCACAAAGTATTAACCAGGCATGGCGGAGACTGGTGACTCCTCAGAAATGTCGTTGAACCCCTTCAATGCCTTGATAGACTCAGCTCGCTGGCGCTGCCTCCTCACTCGCGGGGACCGCTTCCGTGGAAGATATGCTTGAAATCCCGGAACGTCCAGTCCGGAAGCTTCTCAGAAAGGCTGCACCTGATCGGATAAGGATGCTCTTCAGTGCTGATGCGGAGCGTCCCCAGAAGATGCCGACGTGACGGTCAATAGAGTCAACGGCGCATTCCCTGTGTGCGCCCGGCCTGGGTGCAAGGCCTAAGTGCGCATGGCCTGAGTGCGCCTAGCCTTGGGCGCACTGCTTGGGTGTGCCCGGCCTGGGCGCACTGCTTGAGGTGCGCCCAGCCTTGGGCGCATTGCCTGAGTGCGCCCAGCCTGGGCGCACTACTTGAGATGCGCCCAGCCTTGGGCGCACTGCTGTTTCAATATACCGGAGCGAAGTGCCGGACTACTCGGTTTTTGAGGTTGGAACGCACCAGGTGCCTGATACAAAACTCCATGGCCGCATAGGGGAAGCTTTTCCTAGAAAGTGAGTACACAAAACAACTGCACACTGTTTTAGCACTGTAGAAGGGTTGTGCCAGTAAACTTAGGAAAATGAGAAAACATTCGAATACTGAGAAAAGGGTTTCTAGGGAACAAAAATTACTGGTAGGCAATTATACACCATGTTGAAGAAATGGCAACAAGATTATATCTGCTAATGTTTGTTGTTGTCTAATGCTTTGTCATACCTCCAATTCAGGAATGCAGTTACTATACTACACTTGGTGTTGTTGCCACAAAGAATCAATATCGAAGACTATGTTGATATTGAAGAAAGAAGAAGGTGAATGGCAAAGAATCCAGTGTGTAGACATGGTAGACATGGATGTCGATGGACAAGGGATCGCAAGACTGGCACAACAATGAACTACACATGAAAATGCACATGAAGAAATTGACTGTGATGAAGAGTTGGGCAAAAACCGACGTGATGACAAACTTGTCAACAAATAGGAAGTTGTGAGTGTGTGCGCAAAGGAAGTGTAGTCATGAATACAAGAAAGTAGTGCAAAGGACAGTGACACAGTTGGAACTAGAGGGCGTGTGGTCCCCTCGGGAGGAAGGAATCCCTAAGATGGAGGGAAGAATAGAATTTGATAGGTGGGAGACACTGTTTTTGACAAAAGGAAGAAGTGCAAATGGACAACGCGAAAGAAAACGCACGAGCACTTGTACATGAAGGTGACATACGAGTACTTGTGCAACAAGCAAACATAACATTCGCCAGTAAAGACGTTCATGCAAGAGGAGGAGAATGTGCAAACGTGGAGCGTGACGAAGACGATTGTGGAGAAGACAAGTTCTTGACCAAGTGGTAGGCTCCAATAGCAACGACACAAATGTGGATGAGTGCCTAGAGGTGTGGAGAATGAGAGTCAAGCACAACTATGAGGGAGTGTGTTTGGGAGACTAGAGCTACGATTTGTATACACGAGAAAGAGATTGCGTAGTAGCATAGTAGTTGAAACCGATCGACGATTGTTTGTGCACAAAGGAGAGCAATCGTTAGATCAAAGTTCGTTAATTGGAGAAACAGTCCAATGAACAAGTACCACATTAGTCAACAGTGATGGATATGACAGCAAGCAAACAAAAGTGCTCAAAATTTAGTGGGGACGGGAAGGAGGATCTTTAAAGACATATTGGCGTGTGTGACAACATAGAAATCCAACAATGACAGATGAAAATGCATGGTTGTGATTCTTTCAAGCCATATTATGAGGAATAGCAATGGAGTAGCATTTGAAGTGTGAACCATAGTGGAGAAAACTCAGACTTGGCTCAGACTCAACAAGGCCATTTGGGACTCAACAAAAATACTTAGCAAAAACACGACAAAAAACTCCCAAAGAAAATGCAAATTTTCATTGAAAAAAGTTATTTTCATGCTTATCACAATTAATTAATATTATACAAATAAAAACTTAATACTATAAGTAATACAAACTTAAACTACATGTGAAAGTGGCAAGTGATACAAGCTTAAACTATACATGAAAGTGACAAAACATGCTTGAAATTAAAAAAATTTAATGCCTCCAGGAATTCAAATATTCTTGTATTGCTTATGATATAAAAAAGTACAAATTACAAATTGTGTCAAAATGCCTCAATAGGCCCACTATCTAATGTCTTGCCATGCCTTTGCCCTTTGCCCTAGCAGAAGCTCTAGTCCTCTCTTTGTGCCTGTGCCCATGCCTCTTCCTATGCCTTTGCTGCTAACTTTGCTATACTTTCAAAATCATCCATTGAAAAGAGAGGCTCTTGCTGTTGCTGCTCCTCTCTACTCTCTCCTATTCCAAACATCTTCTGCAACCTACATCACTTCAAACTGCTGCCCACAACACATTGTTCTCTGATTGCTCACTCCACTTTCTCCAATCAATCGTATCATCAACTTGATCAACATGACCTTCATGACCAACATTACGAGAAACGCTCGTCGCTACTTGTGTCGGGGGTCAAAGGGGTGGGAGCCCCCTTGCAGGGTTGAGGGGCAGCGCCCTTTGTGCATACTCTATCGTGATACAAGGCGAGGTTGAGGGTCAGCATCCCTGCAGGGCTCGGGGCAACGCCCCAAAACCTCAATGACAAAACCATTAATACCTTCACTATCTGAATTGAATTTTTGTCCTTGTTTGCATTTTGGTATAGAAAGAAGTTTTGGAAGTGGAGTCAAACGTGCGAACAAACTTTAAAGACGATGGTTCATGGATGAACTACTTCCTTGATATAAGAAGAAGATGAAGATGGTGTTGCTAATGACGTATGGATAGGGCATTTGACAGAGTATTGAACCTAGAAGCTGAGATGATGATTGCGACGATGGGTGGAAGCATAAGGGAAAACAAAGATGACACTGAATTTGATGGTAGCAAGGAAGACTTGAATGCAACCATACAAGCAATGCAAAAATATTTGCGGCGCATGATTAATGATGAAAAAGCTAAAAAGAACAAAGATAGATATTTGGTGCTCTGAATGTAAGACAAAAGGGCATACAAACACCAATTATCTAAAAGCATATTACACAATTTCCAAGGTGAATGGGCATATTTTTGTTGATTGTCCATTTAATTTGAAGAGTGCATGATTCCAAACGTTCATTTTACAAGGTACAAATGAAGCAGAGGCCGTGCACTTCAAAAAGGGGAAAAAGCACGACGAGTGGTAGTTATCGGAGTAATCATCAAAGCAAAAGACAAAATGGATATTTTGACAATAGGTATGGTGACGAAAGCAAATTAGAGTATGATTATAATGACAAACCTATCATACAATGCATTGTGGGATATAGCCCATTCCAATGGTCTCATCAAGCTAATCGTTTTGGTATATAGCACCCATGCACTTTTTTTGGGGTGCCAAAAATCGTTATTTTGAGACCTAGCCCATTGTGATCGTCTTTTCAAACTAGTCATTTTGATATATAGCAATAAAACACTTTTTCTGGACTATTATTAAAAATAGTAACCCCTTAAAGAACACTTATATTTTAGTAAGGCGGTTAGGGTGGTCCAAATCACAAGTCCATGGCTAGAGAGACTAGAAGAGCAATGACGGAGATGGAGCAAAACCAATGAATGGATCAAAAAGGGTTAATAAGACAACTCAGTAACCTACAAAACCAATTTGGGCAAATCTGAAAGATTATATGCAATTCTTGAAATCTGAACAGATTAAAGTTAAATCGGGGATTGAGGAAAAGTTCCTGTTGGTTACGAATCTGCCATGAGGAAAGGATTTGTTGTTAATGCGCCCAGATTCGCCCACTAGATTGAAAGGCCGGAAGGAAGGAATGCCTTCCGTGCCAATCTTCGGAGAAGGCCGGCTCCTATATGGGGGTTTGTTAAGATAAGAGTGCAGGAAAGAGATAAAAAGAGATAAGAGTGCAGGAAATAGATAAAAAGAGATAAGGGTGCAGGAAAGAGATTCCAAATGTGATTGGATTTGGGTGGGGGGAATAAGCAGCACGGCAATGAATCAATCACCACTACTAACAGCATTCATCTACAAACACACATTGAAACTTCAGCTATCAGCGATCTCATGTATCCTCTATCTATGCATTCCAGGAATACCTGGCCACCAAATGCTGGAGTCCGTAGTTCAAGTACAACAACAAGCAATGACACAAGAAACATGAGGCAGAAATGACAAGGAGAGGCAGCATGCAAGATAAAAGACGGTAAGCAGAGCCAAGTGTATGTCTGTATTTGAGGCAAACGCACAGCTACAATTGTCCCCTAGCAATATATTCCCCTTCCACCACTTACAATCAAAATGTGGTGGGTATTTATAGCCCAATTTCCCCCCATTACATTCATGGGCACAAAGTCCCAGACAAGACAGCAGTTGAAGAGCTGCTAAGGCTGACTTCTGTCGGGCTGGACTGTCCTTGCAGCATGGTATCCCTGAAGGCGGTACAGCTACGTGGCAGTGCGTCGGTTCGAGTCTTCAGTCAACAGGAATGCGGGTAGGTGCGGCAGATGGCACTTCACATCGGCTTAAATGACGACAGGTGGTGCCGGTAGTGTTGCCCATGCTTTGTCCTTGCGCGGTCAAGTCTCGGCTCGGATCCCGAGGTTGGACACTTGTCAGATAATGATGAGTGACACACGGCTGCCTTGAAAGGCAGTTTATCCAACTTCGCCCAAGATCTGAGCACTGTCGGGTTGCGCAGGAGGAAAACAACGTAGTTGGAAGGCTTTCTTGCCTTGGCAGATTTCTGAGTTGACTTCACCCAATTGCGCACCGGTCAAAGGGCGCATTCCGACTTCGCTGCGAAGTCGGGTTGCACACCGGTGCATGGCTGTCTTCGTCCTTTGTTCAAACTGCGCACTGGAAAAGGGGCGCAGTCCGACTTCGCTGCGAAGTCGGGTTGCGCCCCAGCACTTAGCCGATTTCTGATGAATGACTCCCCTAGTGCGCTCAGGAAGAGGGGCGCAGTCCGACTTCGCTGCGAAGTCGGGTTGCGCCCCCAACACTTAGTCAAATTTTGCGCACTTTGGGTTCCCTACTGCGCTCCAGCTGAGGGGCACACTCCGACTTCGCTGCGAAGTCGGGCTGCGCCCCAACACTTAGAAACTTTTCAAGGTGCACCTGCTGAAGTTTTGCTGGGGGAAGAAAGAGAAGAGGGAATGAAGCTGTGACGGAGAGGAAGAAAGGGAGAGAAGGAGAAGGGGAAGATGAGGAGGAGGGAAGGAAAAGAGCAGCTCTTTTGCAGAAACTAAAAACATGGCACCCCTGTGCAAAATGTGGCAACAGTTCCTTGAGGTTGAAGGGTGTTTAAAGGGAGCCACACAATTGCACCAACAGATTAATAATGAAGGAATGGTTGGCAGTTTAGGCAATAGAGACAAAGAAACACATCGTACTCTATTTGACACTAATGCCCTATTGAAAATGCCCAAATTAGACATTTTCAAGTTTAATGGAAAGGACCCCGATGGTTTATTGTGTCGGGCGGATCAGTTTTTCAAACTCCATAATGTACCTCGATATTTATGGATCACAATGGCATCATTTAACTTTGAATTTGAAGCCCTTCAATGGTATCAGTGGGTGCAACATATGAGTCTTGACCTTTCTTGGGAAGAATTTGAATCCCAATTACTCACTCGAGCTTTAGTCAAATTGAAATAGACCTCTATTGTTTGTGAGTATCAGACTTAGTTTGAAAAATTGGCTAATAAGACAAGGGGTTTGAGTGAAGGATTTTTTTAGAGTTGTTTTATTAGTGGATTAAAAGATGATATCAAGGCAGAGGTAAAAATGTTCAAACCACAATCCATGATGCAAGCCATAGGATTGGCTAGACTAGCGGAGGAAAAGTTTACTGCCCAAAGGCGGCCATCTAAATTCCCACAGGCCAAACCTTCATTTCCATCCAAGTTCACATCAAATACCGACAATAAATCTCCACCAGTGCCCGTCGAGCACAAGGCTTATGTTATAATTGTGATGAAAAATATTCTTTGGGGCATAAATGTGTACAACAAAAGTTGTATTTGTTTGATGTGGATGATTCTGTAGTAAATGAAAAACCTGACGAAGAAGTAGAACTGCAGGAGGAAGACCCTCAGGTTGAGGGTAAAGCACAAGAAGAACCACAACCAAAGATTTTTGTTCATGCACTTGCAGGAATGTCTACCACTTTGACTATGAAGGTAGTAGGATTCTTCAAAGGGCAAAGAATTATAATTCTTATTGATTCAGGCAGTACACATAAATTCATTGATCCCAGAGTAGCTAAGCAAGCAAACTGCTACATACATTCTTGCAACTCTTTTGAAGTCATGGTGGCAAATGGAGGAACATTACCTTGTAAGGGTAAATGTCGAAATGTTAAGTTGAAGATAGGGGATTATGAACTCAAAATTGATATGTTTGCACTTCCACTTGGAGGATGTGATGTTGTGTTGGGGGCACAATGGCTCCGTACTTTGGGAACAATAGCCTGGAACTTTGCCGAACTGTGGATGCAATTCTCTTAGAATGGGACGTCATACACTCTTCGTGGTTCACATGCAAGTTCCCCACAAGTTATCAGTTCAAATTGGATGGAGAAATTATTTAAAAAATCCTCACATGGAGTAGTAGCCCAATTGTTTTCTATTCAACCCTAGACTTCTGAAGTAGACGAACCCCAAGGGGATTTTCAATTCATTTTGAATAAACATAATGCAGTTTTTGCAGAACCAACAAGATTATCTCCATGCCGTTCCCATGATTGTTGGTTCCAGGTAGCTTGCCACCCAACATCAGACCCTACAAATACCCCTATGCACTAAAATCAGAAATTGAGAAGTTGTTCCAAGAATTACTGAAAATAGGGGTGATTCGACCTAGCAACAATCCTTATTCTTCATCGGTACTATTGGTTAGAAAGAAAGATGGGTCGTAGCGGTTGTGTTTAGACTTTCGTGAAATCAATAAGCTCACCATTAAGGACAAATTTCCTATTCCCATGATCAATGAGTTGTTGGATGAGTTACATGGCGCAAAGTTTTTCTCCAAGTTGGATCTCCGCTCTAGATATCATCAAATAAAGATCAAGGAGGAAGACATTCCAAAAACAACATTCCGAACTCATGAGGGCCATTACGAATTTTTGGTCACATTTGGCCTAACTAATGCACCTTCAACATTCCAAAGCCTCATGAATAATGTCTTCCGCCCATTTCTTCACGAGTTTATTTTGGTCTTCTTCGATGATATATTCATCTACAGTCACACTTGGGTCAAGCAGTTGCAACATTTGAATGTTGGATCAAACTTTGCAACTCGTACAGGACCATGATTTATTTATCAAACGATCCAAATGCTCCTTTAGAATGCAAGAGGTAGAATATTTGGGCATATTGTTTCATAGGAGGAAGTTAAGGTTGATCCACAAAAATTGAAGCTATACAAAATTGGCCTAAGCCACAAACTCTCAAGGCACTTCAAGGATTTTTGGGTCTCACTGGCTACTACCAATGATTTGTATAGGGTTATGGAAAGATAACAACTCCACTTACTGCCATGTTAAAAAAGAACTCCTTTATGTGGTCAACTCCCATAGAAAAAGCTTTTGTAGATCTCAAGGAAGCCATGACTTCGACACCGGTGTTAGCCACTCCCTTTATAATTGAAAGTGATGCTTCGGGCCATGGCATTGGTGTCATGTTAATGCAAGAAGGGTGACCCCTAGCTTTCACTAGTAAGGCATTGTTGGGAAAATTTTTGGGGAAGTCTACTTATGAAAAGGAAATGATGGTCATCCTCCATGTTGTCAATCATTGGCAACCGTATCTCATTGGGAGGCATTTCTCCAAAATAGACCATCAAAGTTTGAAATACTTTTTGGAACAAAGAGTATCCACTCCAACACAACAGAAATGGGTCTCAAAATTGTTGGGGTATGATTATGACATTTTTTATAAGAAGGGGAAGGAAAATATTGTGGTAGATTCCCTCTCACGTCTGTTTGAGGATTAGGCAACATTGTGTGCCCTTTCATCCCCACTTCCTCAATGGGTCTCCCAACTGCAAGAAGTAGCCAAGGACCCACCATTGCAAACCTTGCAGGAACAACTTCAAAAGGATCCCAATTCACACACCAAGTATTCATGGGATGGACAATTGTTGAGATACCAAGCTTGCCTTGTGGTTCCTAAAACCTCACCGCTCCATGAGGACATCATGAGAGAAATGCATGCTTCATCCATTGCAGGCCATTCAAGATTTTTGAAAACATATGAGCAAGCTAAATGATCATTCTATTGGGAGGGAATGAAGAAATATATCCAAACTTATGTGGCGAAATGTGAGATTTGCCAATAGATGAAGGGAGAAACAGTTTGTACTCCAGGCACTCTACAATCGTTACTAATCCCGAAAATTGTATGGACTGATATCTCCATGGATTTTATTGAAGGGCTTCCTAAATCCGGGGGAAAATCAGTCATTCCTCTCAAAGTAAGCTCATTTTTGTTCCCTAGCCCACCCTTACGTTGCCTCCACTATTGGTCAAATATTTATGGACTCCATTTTTAAACTCCATGGTATGCCAAAATCCATTGTGTTTGACCATGACCCCACCTTCACCAATCGATTTTGGCAAAAACTGTTTAAGTTGCAAGGAACGCAACCGCGAATGAGCTCGGCCTACCATCCATAGATTGATGGGCAAACCGAGATTGTCAATAAATACTTGAAAACCTCGTTTTACCTTCGAGCACTGAACACAGTGGCCTAAGTGGCTGTCTTGAGCTGAATGGTGGTACAACACTTCGTTCCTTACAACTTCTAAGATGACTTCTTTTGAGGCAGTTTATGGGTACCCACCCTCGTCACCCTCTTCATATGTTCCTGGAAACTCCAAAGTTCAGGCAGTGAACGCAACTCTTCAGGAGCATACACAACTTTTGCAGCAATTGAAGGAGAACTTGGTAATGGCTCAAAACTGGATGCAACAACAGACTGACCAACGCTATTTTGAGTGCATCTTCAATGTAGGCGATATGGTCTTCCTTCAACTCCAACCCTACAAGCAATCCTCAATGCAATTTCGTGCTCATCAAAAGTAGGCGGTACGATTTTATGGACCTAACCAGGTATTGTAGCAGATTGGACAAGTGGCCTATAAGCTTGCATTACCACCTTCTTCCAAGATCCATCCATCTTCCATGTCTCGTCTCAAGAAGGTACTTGACAACCGCATTCAAGTCCAATCGACACTCCTTGAGCTAGATGATGAAGGCTCGGTCATTTTGGAGCTTGATAGCATTTTTTATTGTAGAAATGAAATTTAACATACATACACACAATTCCATTTCTACTTAAATAAATCTATAGATTTGTAGCCATTAGCAATAACAATACACAGAAACAACAACAGCAGCAGCAATAGCAGATAAATAAATATGAGTAGATTTGTATTAACAATGGTATATAGGTTACAACATTATAGTCTGCAAACCCTATGCATAATCCTCTTCATGACTCCATCCTCTAAACTAGTCGGCATCCTTGATGACATGAGTTGAACACTGGGAATAGAAGTACTAAACAATGTAATGGAATCTCTTGTCGCGCTCTTTCCGTTTTCTCCTATTCCATACATCTTTTGCAATAGACTTCACTTTAGACTGCTTCTCGCAACACCTTGTTCTCCGATTGTGCACTCCACTTGCTGCAATCAGTTGTAACATCAACATGATCAACATGACCATTATTCTTTGATTGTTCACTCCACTTTTTGCAATTAACCACATCGTCAATTTGATCAACATGACCAACATAGCCAACATGATGAATATGACCTTCATGACTAACATGATCAAGATGAGCAACATCATCAACATCATGAACATGACGGGCAATGCCCGTCGCCACCTATATTGGGGGTCAAGGGGTCAGGAGCCCCCTTGTAGAGTCGAGGGGCAGCGCCTTTCGTGCGTACCTTGCCTGAACTAAATTTTTCTCCTCGTCAACATTTTGGGAGCCTTCACTTGACCCACTAAAACAACATCCCCTCAACTCCAATTCACTCCTCTCTTGATCCAACTAACTACTTGTCAGCCTCTGACAGATAGGTCCCTTGTTCAAAGATACTTTTGACTGCAACTTCTCTAACTGCACAGCCTTAGACGACAACATTTCTGATGGCACTTTCTTAGACAACTTCTTTGGCGGTAGCTCCTCTAACGGCAAAGCCTTTGATGACAAGACTTCTAACGTCAAGTCCTCTAACAACAACCCCCCTAATGGCAAGACCTTTGACAACAGGTCTTCTGATGGCGATACCCTTGACAACAGGTCTTCTGATGGCTCCTTCCTTGTCGACGTCTATGATGGCAATGACTGTGATGACAGTGCTCATGATGGCTCCTTGCTGACGTCTATGACAACAATGACTGTGATGGCAGTGCTTGGGACGACAATACCTCTAATAGTAACTTCTTTGACTACACCACTTGTGATGACAACTCCTCAGACGACGGTTTCTCAGACAACACTTCTGACGACAACCCCTTTGATGGTAGCTCCTTAGAAGGCTGTTTCTCAGATGACACTCCCTCTTCTGTTGTATGACTATAGTCTCCGGTCATTCCAGCCTCATTTGTCTGATCATCCGCCTAACGACACCCTGTCCTTTGGGCTTCTTCCTGACGACACCCTGTTGTCTGGCCTTCTCTCAGTTGATTGCATTCTTTTGTTTGGTGACTTGGCTAACTACACTCTATCGTCTGATCATCCTGTTGATTGCACTCTATCGTTGGACCAACCTCCTGAAAAAATTGCAACTTCCTCAACTGTTTCAAATTTTTGTGAGAAGTCTCCCTTAATGGAAATCAAATTCACTTGCTCAATTCAAATCAAGCTTGTCAAATTCACCATCTCAGACAAGTTCACTTCCTCCATTGCAATTGGCTTCACCACTTCTACTTTTGGCAAGGGCTATCACTCTTCTTCGTCTCTTTAAACTCTCAATGAATCACTAGTTCATCTCGTTTTATAGTACTTTGACAGTCCTATGCAAAGTGCCCCCACAATTGGCATTGCCAACATTGCACAATAGGTCTACCCTCACTATCATACTAAATTCTTCGTCTGCAAGTTCTCCGATGGTTGTCATAGACTGCTTCACCAATGGCATCCCTCCTTTGTACAATCTCCCTTGGTGCTACATATACTTGTAGTGATGATCTTGCACTCTCTAAGTCATACTTGTCCTTGGAATCATCGTTCGTCTCTTCGGAGTCACTTGATTTTTCGACCCAACCTTTTAATGATGAACTACTCTCCCCAAAATCATCATTCTCAATATCATAATCACTTTCATCCTCAAGATCACTCTTGTATGTATTAACATGACACCCATACTTCGGTGATGTTTTTGCATCACTTTACCAAATCAAGGCGTATTTCAGAGCCTTTTGGTATGACATCGGAGGGACCATCCTCATCTTCAGCCAATATGTATGAAGTCCATCTATGAACCATCTCCTCTTCAATGTGTTTGATTGGTCTTCCTTCAAATGGTCAAATAGCTCACTCAACTTCCTATTATAGGAATGAACAGACTCATTCTCATTCTATTGATTTCAGCAATGACTGCATCGTCATTGTCAATCAATCAAAATTCTTGCACAAATGCATCGCGCAACTCTTCCCATGTTTGGTACTTGTCCTTTGGGAATTTCATGTACCAATCAATTGCGAAGCCACGAAATGTTGTGGGAAACAAACACCTTCAATTTGCTTCATTATTCAGTTCAGTGTCTTTCCACATCATGCGATAGATTCTCCAATGCCTTACTAGGTCTTTTGTTGATTCTCCATGAAATAATTGTCATTTACATGATATGCTCAATTTAGCCTTTGGTTTGATAGGTTGGCTTGTTAATATCTCTCTCTTATGCAGAGCCTTAGTCGTATCACCTTGCAATTGCTTTTCCGTTGTACTCCCGTTTTTACTACGAAACGTTCCAACCTGCAGTTGCCCTGATGTCGGATTGTTGTCCCTCTCACCATTGAGCATAGTAATTTGTAGGTTCCCTAGTGCCAGACTCTCGTCTCGTGCACTGTTGGACAAATCATTAGTCATTTGCATCGATGTCGGACTCGTCTCGCACACCATCGGGCATCTCCACTTGCAATTGCTTCAGTGCCAAACATTCCTCGTCGACATACAACCTTGCATGGACACCTTTCGTCAACTGTTGCACTGGGTTTGTAGGGTAATTTGTTGTCTGATGACCCTGTTGATGGCGTCTTCCTATCAGGCCATCCTACTGACGGTTGTTTGTGTTGCCGACTGACTAATGGCCATCTCTCATGCCATCATCCTGATGGACAACTTCTCTGCCTGTTCTGACGTCATCCCGACGGACTACTCCTTTGCCTGATCTACCGTCATCCTGACAACAAACTTCAATTTTTCTGACTATAGATTCTTTGTCTGCAGTTTTTGCATCTACAATTCCTTCGTCAACAACGTCTGTGTCTGCAATGTTGATGTTTGCAATCTCTATGTCTACAGATCCTCCATTTGCAATATTTGTGTTTGCAATGTCTCTGTCTACAACGTCTGTGGCTGCAGATCCTCCATCTGCAATGTCTACATCGGCAATGTTTCCATTTGCAACGTTTGTGTCTGCAGTTTCTGTGACTGCAAATCCTCTATTTGCAAATTCTTCATCTGCATTTGGACGACAGTATGCCCTACATCCTGTTTGTGCACTTGTCATGCATGTCCCATTAGATGGTCTTTTGTCGATGTCAACAAACAAATTTACCGCTTCTTCACCTTTTTTTTTGGCTGCATTCCATTGCTCTCGTTGCGCATCTTCCCAAGGGTTTTGCTTCTCAAAACTCCATGTCACCAGATTGGACCCAACTTCATATAGGCAATGGTGCCAAAATGTAGAAATGAAATTTAACATACATACACAATTCCATTTCTACTTAAATAAATCTACAGATCTGCAGCCATTAGCAATAACAATACATAGAAACAACAACAGCAAAAGCAATAGCAGATAAATAAATATGAGCAGATTTGTATTAACAATGGTATATAGGTTACAGCATTATAGTCTGCAAACCCTGTGCAGAATCCTCTTCATGACTGCATCCATGACCTGACTGCATCATGCCCTACGCACATACGCACTAACCTTCTACCCTATGCACCAACATGCTATATTAAATGAATGAGGGAAGGGACTTATTTATACAACCAAAAATTAGTTGCACCCTCCAACTACCTGACACCTCATTATTTCTTAAATTATATTTCATATGCATTTAACTTGCATTTACATGAAATTTCCCACTATAGGACAAACAAACTTGAGACTTATGACTTTACCGACATACATGACTTAACATTATTATGTATAATATTATATTGCCACTTTATAACATTCTTAAATATATGTATGCATATTTTGTCAAACACTTTGCATACAACTACAAAATAACACAATACAAAAACTTATTCACTAAATGCAGACATATCAATTTGCCTGCCTACATGGACCAAAGAACCCGCACTTTCTGTAACCGCACCATCACTACAGTCTTGGTCCAGTGGCGGGGTTTACAGCTACAACAAGAGTTTCCTCATCTCCAACTTTGAGGACAAAGCCTTTTGAAGGGGAAGGGCATGTTAGGACCCCATCCTAAGATTACTATGTAATGACCCCCTTTCTAATGTGGGGACCGATGATATTATGTAATGTTTGTAATGTATATGTGGCACTTGAGGCACCTAGACAAGTGGGCCATTTAATGTAACTATTATAAAGAATGTAACTGCTTGTTTGGTAGAATATTCTAGCTCGGGTGGCCACTTGCATGTGAAGCTAACCCTTGAGTGTTATATTTAGGGTTATGAAGAGTCTTTAAAAAGGCAAGGGGGCATAGATGAAGGTATCTCATATTTTGTTGTATCGGAGCTCTGCTTCTAAGGAGGTTGCCCCCTTGAAGAGGCCAGCAATTCTGTAATGTGTTCTTGCTTTTTGGAATATAATTTGTTGCCATGGATTTTTCCACCCGATCCATGGCCGGACCGTGTTTTCCACCCTATCCATGGCCGGACTATGTTTTCCATCCGATCTGAGGGTGGACCATGTTTTCCACCAGGTCCGGCCAAAACTGTCAAATTCGCCAAGGTTTTACAATTTTTGGTGAAAAAATAAGGTAATTCGCCATTTCCTCCTACATTAAGTTGGCCAGGATTCGCCAGGGTTTCGAAACGGATTCGCCAATTTTTTACAAGTACATTTCGGGTCCGACCCCTTATGCATAACCCTGACCTCCATAGCAGGCCACAACAAAGAAGACAGATGATGGCATTATGCAAACGGTGGTGGTGGGTCAGTAGGGTGAGAAGCATGGAGTGTCGCGGCATGCAGTACAGAGGGGAACTCTAGCACAACTAGGAAGTCAGGCTATGCGAGGACGTACTATAGGTGCCATTGCAAGTACTAGAGTGACTTCAAGGAAGGCTGCCAAGAGTGGATAGCAGCCAAAGTTGCGAGAACCTATTGTGCAAAATGTACAGTGTCCAAAGAAGATAACACAACAGGCAGGCAAGAATACTGCGAGCAGTCAACACAAGATCTAATAATTGTTGTAGATGTAGATGAGGAAGTTTAGACTGTTGTTGATGCAGTGGAAGCATCACCACCATTGGATGAAGCACCATGAGGAGATTTTACTGGTGATGTTTTGACATAGGTAGATAATGTTGATACACCAGAGAGTTACACAACACAACTCAAAGGGTATGCAAATGCAATGGATAGATGTGGATCACCTTCACTGAATGAGATAGAATTCGCATCTACAACAATGTAGAATATGGCACCAAGTTCAGCATTGTCGAAGGAGAGTCGGGAGAAGGGTAAACAACCTACATCATATTATAGACAATGGTAGGAAGACCAAAGAAGTCAACCACTGGAGGAAGAACTTGAGAAGGATAAGGAGATGGTGGAAATAATAGAGAGGACTACTAATGCAAAAGGAAAGAAGATTCAAGAAGGGGAGGCAGCCAAACAAAGGATCAACTTGACAGGTCACGGTGGGGAAGATGTGGAGGAGACTAGGAACATGCTAGAAAGAACTCAAGTATTCTATCACTACCCACCTATGGTTTTTGTTGATGAAGGGAACTTGGCGCCTTATCCTGAAATTCTGGGTGTTAAGTATGTGAAGCTTGCACCTGAGTTGGTGAAGTCATATACCAGGATGGTTTTTTTGGCATATTTCATTCAGTGGTTAGCAGCAGAATTGGAGACATTTTAGTAGATGGTTTGTAGCTTGAGGTTGGAGGAGGAGTTGACTAACCAAGTAGAGATTGTGGGAAGTCAACTTCGGCAAGTGCAAAAAGATGCCAAATTAGAATTAGCTATGATGAGAACTGAAATTGAGGCTGATGCAAAAGGATGAGCATTAGGATCAGTTGATAGGATAGTTGAAGTCCAAGTGTGCAATAAGAGAACAAACTCTCGAAGGCAAGATGAAGGAACTTGAGCATAAGGAACAACTGATTGTGGAACGAGTTGAGCAACTAGTAGAAGCAGTAAGGAAGGAAGCAGAGGTAACAAAGCGTGAGGTTGAATTGAAGGTTAGAATGGCAAAAGTCGAGCAGAAGTCACATCACTATGGCTTCTAATGGGCTTGTTACCAGCCCTATGCTAAAAGACTCAAGCGGGAGAACAAAGCTTTGAAGTTATAGATATAGGAGCTTGGAGGAGTACCTGTTCCATTGTCTCAACCTCAACAAAGCCAAAGTCCCTAGGAACAACAATAGTAGTAGACAAGGACGTTGACCAACCTAGAGGGGAGGGCAGATATAGGCGCTAATTATGACATACCATTGCAAGCAAAGAAATAAATAAGTTAGAAATAGAATGTGTGGATGTTATATGTGCATATAATCAGTTTTGTAATTTTGAATAAAAGATGTACGTTGTAATAATGCATGTATCAATGACTGAAGTGGATATATGTATGAAGTGAGTTTATACTAATTTGTCCTATAGTTAGGAGGTGAGGTGTCATGGGTGGTAGTTATTTATAACTACCATCCCCATGTTTAAATAGGACCCCCCTCACTCATTTGAATGTTACATGGGCACAAGGTAGAATGTACATGGGTACATGCCAGACAGAGAGCCCATTGTAGTTGCCTTGTGTATGCCTAGAGAGAGTGTAGAGCGCATTGGAGGTATTTTAGATAGGATCAGATACTGTGTATGTAATTGTAGAAGATGTACGCTTCTCACATTACAAGCTACATTAATGTAGTATTTGTTCATACTCATCATTTTCTATTACCATTATGTATTCGTTGCATGTATTGTTATTGATGATTGTTGCAATAGATTAGATTCAATTTGTTATTTGCATTCTTTTCAAGTTCTTATCATATAGGGCTGTCTAGGTAATTGACAGGCCATCCAAAATAGTGCTAAGTTGTAGGAGGAACTTGTTGGGCCGTATAGTGAAGATCCCAAGCCGTCAAGATTGAAGGCAAGTTTTCTAGATAGTGCCAGCCATCTAGAAAAGGGTAGGCCGTCCTATTCTTAGACTGGGTCGTTTGAGGCTAAAGTAAGGCAGTCAGAGGCACGGGTATGATGTAGGCCGTACAACCTCATCATTACAAGCTTGAACATTGAATCTGTCAATCCAAATTGTTCCTCCAAGGGTGGAATACGACCCACTGTGCAACAGTTGACAACTCTCTTGATAAGTCTCCTGTGGAGAGGTAAGTACCTATATGCTTGTATAAAGATGACAATATTGGAATATGGAACAAGTGGGCATTCAAAAACTTATCCACTTCTCCTCCCTTTGCAGGTTCTCTTGAGTGAATTTGGGACAATCGCTCAGCTATTACGTGCTTCCATCTGGGTCACACCACTACCCAAAACATAGATTCCTACAACATGGCGAGCCATGTGCTAACTCCCTCGTCAAAGGTTGGTTTGATTATAAGGTACATCAATGCTTGATGGTTGATATAGAATGCAAATTGGTAGTCAATTACAAAAAGTAGCTTTAGCTATCGTGAAAGTGCCAAAGGACCCTTACAGTGAGTACGAAACTCTTATTTATAGATAAAGTCTAGCCTACTCTACTTCTAACTGTAATAAAAGGTTAATTGTAAGTTACATAGTGGTGGGTACTATAAGACAAAACGTCATTATCATTCTTCCACGGAAAAGCAGGGGACACTTATAGTGTACAGGGTGCATTATTGCTTTACTGCTAAGCACTTGTGTAGGAGCAGGGTGAATTGTATCTTTAGTGCTAGGCGCCTGTCTGTGGGTGGGGCACAGTGTTGTGTAGCAAGGTGCACTCAACACTTATGCCAAAAAAAAAGGCACTCTACTAACGAGTGGGGCACACTATTGTGGAGTGAGGTGCATTGTTACACTCATGCCAAAAAACGGGCTGCATTGCTATGGAGCAGGGTGCACTGCTATGGAGCAAGGTGCATTGTTACACTTATGCAAGAAAACAAGGCACTCTTCTATTGAGTGAAGCATTGCTATGGAACGGGGTGCACTCTAGACTTAAGCACTTAGATTGGGCACACTCACTGTAATGTCCCCATTCTTGGTCACTTTAGCACTGTGGTTGACCTTGGCTCTCTTGGAGTCCGTCAAACGTGTCAGAGGGGATTTCTGATGATGGCATTGAGCTCAGGTGGTCTAGAGGACCCCGATGACACTTTCCGAGGTTGTACCCGACTTCTAGTTTGTTCTCCAAGATTATTGGAGAGAGTGTCTATTTATAGTAAGTCACCCAATCAGGTCCGTTCATCATTATTCATCATCGGTATCACTCCTGTGCAGTCGGTTTTCGATTCCGATGCTTTCCGACCATTTCCGTAATTTGGGTGTTAATACGAGCTATATTTAATTATTTTCTTCTAAGGTTGCCATTTTAATTAAATAATTTAATGGGCACCTAAGTGTTATAGCTCGTTGGAAAGGAAATTAAAAGTTTTAAATCATAGACACTTTATTTTGGAGCCTTGCACATCAGATATCTATATTTTAATTAAAAAGGGTTTTTTGGAGTAAAAAGGAATTTTTAATTATAAAGTGACTTTATAAGGTGAGTGTTGGTTACGAATCCGCCATGAGGAAAGGATTTTGCTGTTATTGTGCCCTGGACCCGCAAACCAACATTGAAAGGCCGGAAGGAAGGAATGCCTTCCGGGCCAATCTCCGGAGAAGGCCGGCTCCTTGTGGGGTTTTGAGGTTTAAGATGAGAGTGCAGGAAAGAGATAAAAATGCGGAAAGAATTTACAGATGTGATTGGAGTTGGGTGGGGGGAACTAACAGTACGACAACACATCAATCACCACTACTTACTGCATCATCAATACAAAGCATAACCGAAACTGCAAAATCTAAGTATACTTTTTATATAAAGAAGTGTACGCACAGCTACAATGGCTCCCTAACAGACATTCCCTACAAGGAACTAACAGTACGACAGCGCATCAATCACCACTACGGACGGTACATAAATACAAAAAGTAACCAAGAAATGTCAGATCCAAGTATATGTGTTATGCAGAGAATTTATACGCACAGCTACAATGGCTCCCTAACAGACATTCCCTACAAGGAACTAACAGTACGACAGCGCATCAATCACCACTACGGACAGCAACGTAACACACAACTGAAGGAACTGCTACCAAATTTATTCTATGTATCCTCTGATCTATGAAGTCCAGGAGTACTTGGCCACCAAATGCTGAAGTGAATCAACAAGCCATGACACAAGCAATACCTCGGGAATACCTGACCACCAAATGTTGAAGCGAATCAACAAGCCGTGACACAGGAAAACGTAAGGCAGAAATAAGAAGGGAGAGGCAGCATAAAAAATAAAAGCAGTAGAACAGAGCCAGGTATATACTTTATACTAATAAGCAGAAGCACGGTTACAATGGTTCCCTAACAGACATTCCCCTTCCACCACTTTACAATGAAAACGTGGTGGCTATTTATAGCCCGAGTCCCTCCCGTTACATTAATGGGCACAAAGTCCCAGTCAAACATTAGCTGACAAAAGCAGCCGCGGAACTGCTGATGCTGACTTCTGTCGGGCTGGACTGTACTCTCGGCATGGTCTCCCTGAAGGTTGAACAGCCACGTGGCAGCGCGTTGGGTAGAACTTTATATTGACAGGAATGCGGGTAGCTGAGGTAGGTGAAAACTCCAATTAGCTTTAAATGCGGCAGCTGGCATAAGTAGTGTGGCCCATGCTTGTCCTTTTCTCGGTCATGTCTTGGCTCGGATCACACTTGTCGGATGATAATGCTTGACACGTGTCTGCCTTGAAAGGCAGTCTGTCCAACTTCGCCCGGGATCAGAGCACCATCGGGTTGCGCGAGCGAAACATCGCGATCGGGAAGGCCTTCATGCCTTGGGTGTATTTCTGAGTTTATTTCCCTATTGCGCACCTATCAGAGGGCGCACTTCGACTTCACTGTGAAGTCGGGTTGCGCACAGGTGAAAGCTGATTTCTGCCGCCGTACGGACTTCGCCTTGGAAAGGGGGAGCAGTCCGACTTCGCTGCGAAGTCGGACTTCGCCCCAGCACTTAGTCATTTTTCCTGCCAGCCTGCCAGCCTGCTACAAGGTGCGCCCAGAAAGCTGGGCGAAGTCGGACTTCGCACCAAAACTGGGAGAAGTCGGACTTCGCACCAAAACTGTGCGAAGTCGGACTTCGCACCAAAAAACTGGGTTTCTTGGTTCTGCTTCCCGGGGCCATAACTTTTGACCCGCTAACCCGATCGCCTATTATAATATATCGTTGGAAAGCTGGCGAGAAGATCTGCAAGGGTAAAATATCCAGAGCTCATTTTGTCCATTTTATCGCCCCTGTTTATGGCCCGCGAAATCCCGAACACCTCAGCATGCCCTTTGCTGCTTGAAAGCTCCATGCTTAGGCCAAAAATTATCAAAAGATTTAATGTGGCAAAATTGCCAACAGTGACTTTATGTTTTATCGCACATTGAGCCCACAGGAGGAAACTTCTCAATGAGGATTCTATTTATTGATTGCTTGCTCTCATATTGGTATGCTTGGATATATTTTAGTTTGGCTTCTCTTGGAGAGAAAACTTGCAGGGCATTTTGCAAGGGTTTGAGCTTGTTTGGAGACGAAATCCTCCGACAGGAACATCATCTTCGGGATTGGAAGACATCCTCAGGGTGATCCAGAGCATTTCCATCACGGGGAATGTATTGTGCTTAAATTTGAGGAGATTTCAAAGGATTTTCAGATAGGGTTTCAGGGCAGATTTCAGACATTTCTTGCTGGCCATAATTTCCTCTAGCCTGGTCGTACCATATCTTGCCTGGCATTGAAAGTGGTTTTTAATATTCAGAGGTTGGGTGCCAATTAATGATTATAATTGAGGCAGATAAGGATTGGAAGCTTTCCTTTGCATTGATATTGTAAAAAGACATCTTTATTTGTTGCTGGGAAAGAAATACATATATTCTTGTGTTGCTGTCGACTATAAAGTCGCCATTTTCAGTCTTGTACAGCTTTCGGGTATTTTGATACTTTCCAAAGTCCTTTAAAGGGTTTATAGTTTTATATTATCTAAATTCCAAGTTTCATTGATTCCCGCCAAGTAGTTTGCTAGATATTATTTGTTCAAGTTAGCAGTTTAACTTTTTCCTGCATCATTCTGTACTTAAATAAAAAATACAAAAAAATCAGAACATTGCACAAAAACCGAAAACCTTGCAAATTCCAAAATAACAAAACAAGGCAGAAATTTCGTATCTCAGCTTAGGTGGGATATTACACTCACTATAAGAATGGAGCATTGTCTTGCCCTAGTCATTTTTTAGGTTAGTTTTACTATCTTTCTCTTTGTTGAAACTTAACATTTTTGTTCCGTTTTGACTTGTTCTGAGTTATCTGATTGGCCTATTTAAGTCTTTATTGTGTGATTTTTTGCTTCACTTGGATTCAAGCATGGATCTGTAATTAATCATAGAAGGGAGTGGGGAAACCGCTACATTGCCAAATATCACTATGTTGTTTGTTGAAATACAAGTGGGCCCTAATTCAAACTTACTAACTGTAGTTATTTGTTGCAACCCACCTATTCTCTAGTTCATTAGCTCACTTGCTCATATGATTGTCCCTAAGGGGTTGGAGTTGCCATTGCAACGATTCAACTTCTTGGCATGTGAGAGCTAGAGCTAGTACACCAGCCTACACAAGAAACTACATTCATATGGAGCAAAAATTGGAGGTTGACTGCAAGAGAGATGTTGCAAAAAAGCTGACATAGAGTGAGAGGTGTCAATCTTAGCACCACAAGGAGCTTCATACACAAACAACTGAGATAATGAAATTTTAGGCTGGGGTAGAGTGGTTTCAAGGAGAGGCCTAGCATAGTAGTATAGAGGTTGAGGAGTGCATTGTTAGCTTGTAGAGTAAGATGAGCTCATTGGAAAGTGCGATCAACAACTCTTGGAGCATGATGAGCCCATATCAGTGTTGAAGTCATAGATGGACACTTAAGGTACAAAGTCATGCTAACAGGCTAGATGTTTCAAATAAGGGAGTAAATGCATCAATGCTACGAGCAAGCTTACCAGCAAATTATGTGAGGTGGAGCCATGCATTCTGAAATCTATTGTAGCCACTTTGCCTATGACGATAGCCTCCTTCACTTTTGCTTCTGTTACTCACATTGCTACCTTTGTGACTGATTTGGTTGGTCTGTTATTGAGGACTTTGATTGGTCTATAAAGAGGGGTTAGATGGAGATGAATGAATTGGTTTGCATAATGAGCCACATCATAAGTGATTTCTTGTGTCATGTAATCATGTTCCATGTGATCTTGAGTAGGATAAATCTTATTGTACATAGTTTCATAATGTGATATGTTTTGGTGTCAGGTCATGTATTGGGAATAATTAATGTAAAAAGAACATGTGATGTATATAGTGTTAAGGGTACATTAAATTTTTAAAGTAAATGTGTGTAGTTAGGCAGGTATAGCAGCTGTCATCAGTTAACCTTCGACTGCACTTCCTTATGTACATATACCTTGGTCTTGAGCATCATCGTTGTCTTATGGTATCATATTGTTTTCTGTGTTTTCAGCTATTCAGATGTAGTTTAGACCATTGAACATGATAATATATGCCTGATCTTCATTCACCATATGTTGCATACTTGGCTGTTAGTGACTTTTTGTTGTCTTCATTGACAATACTAGCACAATATATTACTTTCCTGTATTACTTATTGTGGTGTGTCTGATTGTAATGTGTGTGTAACCATACTTGTCCATACTAGACATTAACAAGATATTCTTTAAAATGAACTGTTTAGTCCTGCCTGGAACTTTTTCTTTTCCATTCTACCTTTCTTTTTAAAACTCTGTCCAGTTCATAAAAGCATAATTGTGCTTTTATAATTTGAGCTAAGGAGTTTTAAGTACTTATAGTCTGTAGTGAATGCAAACCTTTTTTAATGTCAACATTTAGGTATAGTTATATTTAATCTCTGTTTTTTTTTTTGGTTAATTTTCCAGAGCCTTGGGTATAGTGGAGAAGCTACATGGAGAAAATGATGGAAGGGTAGGGTCAGTAATGTGTGTTTTAGCTCGTGCATTGTGCGCCAAAGGTATTTTTCTAACTCAATGCATAAGACTCTATTTGTTTTTTTCTTCTACTTATCATAGATTCATTTATCATCATAATATTTCCATGAGTTCATACAATACTTTTGTCTAGATATTCATGTGATCAGGTTTCTTTGATTTTTGGATATGATTTGGAACCATTGAAGTGACTGTCTTACTGGTTTCATGTTTGTCTTTTGGTCCTTGAAATATATGTAGGTGAAGTTAAAGATGCTGTTAATTTATACAAGAAAGGTCTACAGATTATGGAAAAGAATGGCAACTTCCCACTAGATGATCCCGCTTTGGAAACTATACGGACAGATCTTGCAGAACTCCTCCATGTTTTAGGGAGGTAAGTTTTTAAGTCCAAAAGTATTACAGAATATGTATTGAATCTTCTTATGAAACTATATTTTGCTTGTCTGTCTGTTTAGTCTTTTCATCATTTTAATTATTTTTGGCACTATGAGAATGAGGTTAATTATTTCCTTGAATATGCCTTGAGTGCACTTGGTGAGATCTTATCGACATGAGGAATTGTGAATTAGAATGACTGTTGGAATTAGCTTCTTATTATTTTTTAATTGTAGGGATCTGTTTTCACAGCTATGAAGTATTAGCATGAAAGATAATTAATCACACATGAACTTCAATAGGTTGTAGAATTGCGAGAATCAGGACAACGGACATTTTGACTAGCTATTTGGTAGTAGCTATCAAAGAGAATAATATAGATGTGAGATATTGCATGTCTTAATGATATAGTCTCCTTATTTGGGTAATAGGAGAATACTCTTGGAGTAAAAATGGAATACGACACACTACAATAGAATTCCTTTACTCAAATATATCAACTAAAGTACTATAGTAGCTAACTACTACCATCACTTCCAGAACAAGTTCTGTCATACAATCAGGATGAAGAATGTGAAGGGACAAAACCATACTTTACAGACATTTTGAACATTTTCCACTCCATAAGACGCTTGCAAGTCGAAGTGTTTGGTTTTCCGAGCAACTTGCTCCTCAAGCAACCTCGCTTCTCAAACGGAGGTCCGGTGCACAAGTTGAGGCTAGAGACCGAGCAAGGCAGAAATCAAGAATTGGATGAGTGTTTGGAAGAGGAACCTCATTTTCAAAGCGACTTTCTCTATAGGCACCCCACTTTCAGAGCGACCCATTTTTTGGGTGCCTCGCTTTTGAGGTAACCTCTCTGATCACCTTGCTCTCAAAGTGACCCATTCTCCGAGTGCCCTGCTTTCGAAGCGACTCGCTCTATGCGTGTCTTGCATTCAAAGCAACCCGCTCTCTGAGCAACCCCCTCTCTGTGCGCCCCCCTCTCTGGGCACCTTGCTCTCAAAACAACTCACTACCAGGCCACCTTGCTGTGTGTCTATTTTTAGTAAATAGATAAGGATGATGTAATCACCTTGTAATTATCATCGAGGTACATTGTATGTAGTCCATTTTGTGGCTACAAGTTAAAGTATAAATAAGAGCTAAAGGCTCATTGTAATGATTGTTTAGCCTTTAAAGCAATACCAGAGCTACTCTTTGGATTTAGAATTTTGTAAAACATTCATATTGCAAAATCAACAAAAAGTTGTGCCTAGCATTTACACTTGACTGTCTCTTTGACCTTTCGCTTGATGAATGTGCGGTATCAATGGCTTTATCCTCCTTTCCCTTGTTAGTCCTCTTTAATTGTTGTTGCAGGTATTTGAAAATCTTACATGATGAAGTTATTTAGTTTTTGCTGAAAACGCCAACTACACCCAATCCAAACCTCACTATGACTTTGGCTATATTTTTGCACTTTCTTTCTCTTTCACCCTTAACTCTCAAACAAAGTAGATTAAATTTGTTTTCTGCATCAGATTGCTTATTGATTTTTGCATGTTTTAGATCAATTTCTTTATTTATTTTCAGCACTAGATAGAAGGTAGAAGGGAACCAGCCCTTTATCTAGAGGTTGAGGAGAGTAGAAACCTCTCCATCCATTTACTGAAATGCAGTCACATGCACAAATCTCACTTGCCAATTTTCATGTTCAACAGTTTTGGCATGCTTGGTGTGACGAATCTGATTCACCTAACAAAGAAACACCCACCGCATATGAGTTCAACAGTTTTGGCACTCTTAGTGGGACTTACAAGTGCGATTTCGGTACGAAATCGATCTTACCTCACCTGCACATAATTTCATAGATCTACGCAAGTATACTTCATATCCTTCCAAATCTGTGAAAAGGGTTGTGTTACACTAACATGCACGAAACCCACAAATTTTTTTTGCATTAAAATTTACGAGTTGTGTTCCATTTCAGATTTCATACTTTGTAATTTTTCATGCAAATGGCGACTCCTTTTTTAAATACAAAATCTTGTCTAACTTGTGATTTATAATTCTCACTTTTTAGGAAAGGACTAAAGCAGCAACAAACGAAGACAGGTGTGAGTGGGAATGAGAATGTGGAAAAAAAAAGCCAACTGCTCTCCCAGTGACCTGCACTCAAAACAATCTGATCCCAATGCGATCCGCTCCTTGAGTGCCTTGATCTCAGAGTGACCTACCCTTGAAGTGACCCGCTCTTTGAACGCCCCACTCTCTGGGCGGCCCACTCATTACAATGCCCCATTCCCTGGAGCGACCCACTCACTGGAGTGTCCTATTTTTCCATTTGTTTCTTGCTTTGTCTAGTGCAGCTTGTTTTTCGTTCTCATTTTTTGGTGTGGTTTTAGAGGTTTCTTCCTTTTTGTTCATGACTATCAAAACACCTAAACAATGTCAAGAATGTCCTAGTTACCAAATCATCAACTCTGTCAATGATCAAATTATGTCCTTATAGGATCACCTATATACCAAGTGTCACATGAGCAGGGACAATATGGCCAACCTGTACAATACGGGGGGGGTACCTCAACCATATATGATCTTTCACCAACAAAACCTTACAACATCTGCTTAGGATGGGTACCTAACCCATACAACCCAAATGCCCTCCTCGCAGATCTAACATGCTTCCCCTCAGTAGTTGCCCCAATATCTACTGTTTCTCCAAAATCCCAAGTGCACAACAAGAAGTGTAAATGCAGCTAAACGAACTCAAGCATATGGTTTTAGCTCTTGAGTCACACTATACATGAGTATGAACTCATTGAAGGGAACATGTTATTCTTTTAGCAGGGAAATTTTCAGATGACTGATCAAAGGAACTAGTCGTTACCCCAACTGCAAAATTTTCAGATGACTGATCAGGCATAGAAGTATATGGTGAATTAGCCCACCATATTCAGTCAACCAATGACTTGTCAAACCTTGATGAATCAACCAACAATGAGTCAAGTGTTTGTACCTTAGGCTAACACAATGCAAGTTTATGTAATAACCATAAAATCCTTAGTGGGCGCAAATTACTCATATCCCAGATGTTGTTATGTAGTGTAACCACCCTAATGGATCAATAAATTCTGAAGGCGATTCCCCACCAGAGCATCAAGAGTCATGTCCCCCTTCACTAGTGATGAAGCTTAAAATAGTGAAAGAAGAATTTGAAGATGAAGGCCCAAAACTGAAAGAGGAGTGTGAAGTGTTTTTTCTATCAGATAGTAGAGGAGAATATGTAGAGTGATGGAGGCGAATCCACAACAAGAGCAGAAGACAGTTATACTGGGGGGCCCTATTGAAACGATACAAGAGGGAGGGACACCAGAGAGACTAAAAGAGTCATCGAACAAACCCCTGATGGCAGAAGTGTTTCCTTTATTCAAAGAAGAAATCCTAGAAGGCGGCTACCAAATCAGAAGAACATCTTGTGAACCGGAGAGATAACCTGCGGTGGACAACGAGGATTTGGAGGTCGAGGATTTAGAGGTCGAAGCAGTGTATGGCATGTGTATTTTCATTAGAAGAGGAAGAGCCTATAGCAGAAATGGAAACAAATTTTCCTCCAGAGTATGAAACATGTAGTTCTACCCTAGATACAAACATTGTCCGAGCAATAGATATGGATACATCTGCAAGTTCCAAGGGTGCCTAGAAGAGTTCATGTGAGGGAACCATGCTAAGAAATAGGGAGATCATAATTCTAAGAATGATGCGGTTTCCCACGATTTTGGGGAGTAAGGCTGAGGTAGGGTCCACATTCCAACAATTCAACGCTATGGAGAACAATAGCAAGTTTGTGGAAGGACATCAATAGGGATTGCTACTGCTAAATAATAATCTATTATTTGATCACACGGGAACAAAAGCTTGAACTAGCTTCAAACACCAAAGCCCACCACAGGATGAGACAAGGAGTAAGGAAACAATCATAGGAACTCATGCATACACCCTTCCTACCAAACAATTCGGAGCTGAAAGGGAATATTCTTCTCTAGGCATCCGGTATCGAGCTCCAGATTGGGGAAAAATCAAATGGGCAAATATATCTCTAGCTTGCAAAAGTTTGATTTTTGTTTTCAGATTTACGCACTCTTTTGACGGGGACACGTTATTAATGCCGTCTAACATACTTTGCTTGCATAGGTGTTGGAAAATTCTGAGTTGGAATGATGGTGTCAAGAGGACAAGTAGTTATTTTTCGGAGCCGTTCAATGGAAGCGACAAGCTTAACAAGAACAATTACCAATGAATTCGAGACACGTCTAGTTGTGCATCCACTTGCAGATTTGCTTCACATGTTGGCCATTTGTCAATGTCAACAAACAAATTTGCATCTTCATCTACTTTGTTGGCTGCATTGTTATCATTCCATTGCTATCGTCGTGCACCTTTCCAAGTGATTTGCTTCTCACAACTTGACTTAATTTTGAATAGGCAACGACGTCAAGATGTAGAAGTGGAATACAACATACTTGCCCACATCCTTGTGGTAGGTTATTTGTCATCCATTTCTCCAAGCTTCATGCAGTGCTGGTTCGAATTTAAACGACAACGGCACCAAATGTAGCACAACGGGAGTATTCCACACTGGGAGGAACAATTTGATATGACAGATTCAATGATCAGCAATGACTGCAATCTTTTCAATGTCAGCACTTCAGTCTACAAATAGGAAAGTCTATCCTGTTCCAAACTACTATCCTTCGACATATAGACTTATCTCTCCACACTGTACAACAACTCCATGTACGACAATTGTATGTACAACACTCACATGTACTGTGACTTTAACCTTTATATAGAACTTGGAAGGAACAACAACAGAGATATCTACTGCAACCATAAACCATGTTAACATGTACAAGAAACATACAATAGCAATAGATGAAGGATGGAAATGAGTAGTTATTGCATTAATTTTTGTGTACAACACTTGCATTAAACACACAGTCCGCAATCCTGCATAGAATACCTCCTTCAGATATACACAATACAATGGCTATGTGAATATATCTACTCTCATGCCAACAACCACACGAATGAATGAGGGAAGGGTCTTATCTATACAACTAAAAGTTGTTGCATGCTCCAACTACCTGACACCTCATTAATTTCTTAAATTACATTTGACATGCATTCAACTTACATTTACATTTCATTTGATGACTCACTTTATGACTTGTCCGTACATAACTAATACTTCACTAAACATTACACATTATCACATACAATATTACATCACAACTTTATAACTTTATTAATTATATGTATGCACATTTCATCAAACACTTTGCATATGAACTATGAACTACAAAATAACACAAAATGACAAAACTTATGCACTAACTACACAGACATGTCAATTTGCCTGCCTACAGAGGGGACTCCCACCCACACCCCGAATGTGCATTGGTGAGGACAAATTTGATGAGTATCCTAAATCACAGGGGGTCAAGAAAGTCAACTTGTTACAGGATTTGGAGAAAGCATATGCTAGAATGAATTTCTTGGCATATTTGATACATTGGATGGCAGTTGGTTTGGAGACATTTTAGGAGATGGTGAATAGCCTGAAACTGAAAAAAGAAAAGTCTAACCAGTTGTAGGAGATACAAAGACAGCTTCAACAAGTGTAGTAGGAGGCCAAGCAGGACTGACTAGGATGTGGCAGGAAGTAGACCAGCTGAGGAAGGAACGGGATGAGCAAAATCAGTTTGATCGGACAGCTAAAGTCAAAGTGTGTGGTGTGGGAGCAGGCTTTTGAAGCCGTGTAAGAGATTGCTCACCATAATCAGCTGATTGCAGATTGAGATGAGCAACTCGCCGAGGCAGCCAGGAGGGAGCAGAATCAGCAAAGAGGGAAGCAAAATTGTGCACAAGGCTTGCAGAGATGGAGCAAAAATCACAGCATCATGGCTTCTAGTGGGTAAGGTACCAAGCATACGCCAAGTGCTTGAAAGGTCAAACCGAGGCCCTCAAGCTGCAAGTTCAGCAATTGGGAGGAATGCTTGTTCATATTCCATCTACCCCTCAGCTGCAGCAGAGTCAAAGACCTCAGGAGCAGCAGCAGTCGTTGATGAGGACATCGAGCAATCTAGAGGGGAGGGTAGATGTAGGAGCCAGTTCTAAAGTGGCACCATCTCAAGCACCCCCTCATGCTTGACGGAGTACATATGGAGTCAAGTACGCAAATATAATCTTGATTGCATATATAGTTTTATAGTTTTGAATCATTTTGTAGTTTGTACACAAAGTGTTTGATGAAATTTGCATACGTGTAATTAGAATGTTTGGGTAATTGAATTTACATGTAATTCAAGATGTCATGTAATTAAGTGTTGGGGCAGCTAGTTTAAGTATGAGGAAGTTGTAGGATTGCAACTACCGACCCTTTCCCAAGGAAATGTATAAATAGACCCCCTCAGAATTTCAAATCATTCTGTAATGTCCCCTTTCTGAGCAGTTAGATGCAGTGGTTTAGCCTACTCACGAGTTCCTGGAGGCTAGGGCAGATTGCAGGGGAGCCTAACTGGAGTTTTGGGAGCGGAAAATCGAGCGAAATGGGTATTCGAATTCACTCTCAGATGTTGAATCGGATGGACAGAGCCTTGACTTACTATTTTTAGTAAGTTAGTTTTTAGGGTTTCTGGTCGAGCAGACAGTGGAATTATATTTTTCAGTGAAATGGGTACTCATAACAGGTTTCAGTTGGTCAATCGGTTCGCTAGAGGTCAAAAATTTTAATGTCTGAAGGTTTGGCTATGTGAAAAGTGAAATATTAATTATTTTTATATAGTCAAACTTTATGATATTAAAGAACTTAAAGGGAAGTCACTTAAAAATGAAATATATTATATAAGTGACTAATTTTCAGAGCAAAAAGATATTATAATATTTTATATTATGTGCAACCCTAATTAGGGCATTGCATCGTGTGGGTTATAAAAAGGCATTGAGAGCTTCATTTGATATATGCTGGATTTTAGTTATTTCCTCTAGAGTTTGAGGCCAGTGGCTGAGACTTCTTCTCCGAAGGGACGGAAACCCCTACGGTGTGGCTGAGGACGAAACCCCTCAGATTTTTGGAGTTGGACGAAACCCCAGTTCTCTATTGGTGAATTCACACAGGATTCACACTTGGAGCTTCATCAATCTTCAGAGGTATCTTTCCATGTTTGCTGATTTAGTATATTTCAAGGGTTTGCAGAAATATTGTGGAAAGATTATATTTTTAAAATATTGTAATCTGAACCCTATTTTGAAAGAAATTTGAAAAATAAAATTGCTAGTTATTTCCTGTTTCTTGGAGTTGTATTTTCTGATTTTAAGAAACAATATAGTGTCCCAAATATTAAAATATCAGAACAAGGGGGGACATTACACATTCATTCGGAGATATTCATGTAGGTGAAAACCTAGAGATATCAGAGAACATCTATTCAACCGTTGTTTGTGTTTGAGCGTATGGTTGTGTTGTGCATGTAATTGCATGTGCCTGTGAACAAGTATAATGCTGTTGTAGATGAATATACATGGCCATCTGAACATAATACAAGTTATTTGCTGTTGTTTTATTCCATTCTCAGTTCTGATATTTCCTTCTCATATTTGGTGAAATGCTGTGTATTGCTGATTTTCCGTGTCATTCATTATTCTCTGTTCCTTCAAGTGCGGAACACCACTGCTGTAATACAATTTTTTATATCTTGAGTTGCACCCTTTCACCTCTTCATGTCTTGTGTCATTTCCTTTTGCATCTCCTGTAGACAGCAGCTTGTATCTTTTCTCTTATTAAGTCGCACACTTTTGCATCTTAGGTTGCACCCTTTTGCATCTCAAATGCACCCTTTCACATCTCAATTTGCATTCTTTTTCATTCTTGGTAGATAGCAACTATATGTTACATTTGCATCCTTGGTAGATAGTGCCTATATGTCACAATGTAGTTTGAAGGCATAACATCCATCCATAAACACCCTTGCACAAGCAACTAATATTTCTGCCATTACTTATTGGAAAATATATGTGCTCATATTGAGAAAAGCTGTATATTTATAGGAAGATAAAAGCTTTTAGAAAATAACAAAATAGAGAAAAGCAGGAAGCATAGAGACACATTCAAGACTTTAGATGTTAGTCAGGTTGGTGGCTGATTGTTTAACGACTTATCTGAGGAATTAAGAAGTCTTTATAACTTCTCCTGCCATAGAAGAACATGAATTCCAGGTAAACAATTGAAAATTTGGTTCTAAGGAAGGGCATCTAGAAGTCTAGAACATACTATTTATACCAATGAATAAGGAGATATTGTTGCAAACTGCAGTTCAGATCAACATGCTTTAAATAAAGAGACTTTTGAAACAAGAATATACAACTTTCACCATATTCTCCAAATGGTCATTATGGGAACCATATCTTTTATCTGCAAGAGAATTATTGTATCACTAATTGGAATCGAAAGTTTGAGGGCATTTCACTTAATCTCAAATGGTCCTCTCTTGAACTCAGCATGCTAGCTAATTCTAGTTGAATTTGGAATATATCTACATGTGAGCTGTAAATTGTTTGTTATAATAGCTCCAAACAGGCAACCTAGCTTATCAACTTTTGTCACAGAGGCTATTCTTATAAGTTGCCTTTTTGCCATAGGTATATTATTCCCATGCCAGGTGAGGCTAGGGTTGACATTTGTTCATTCGTATAGGTCTCCCTGTCTGTTGCTTATCAGAATTGAACACAACGATTTTGAAGAATAAAGGAACAGTTTGTATTCTCCCTTTGGTCATTTGAATCTACCTTCTGTAGATGCAAAATTCTACAAGAAAACAAGTAATGTTATCCAACTTAATTCTTTTTTTTTTTTAATGGGTTATATGGGATTGAAGCGGGCCTCACCTGTATTTCATCATCCCCACAGAGTGATATTACAACAAAGCTTGGATATTTTTTATGCATCGTTTGGCAAGATTCAAACCTGGGTCTCCTCCTTGAAATGTTGAGGAATCTAACTGGTCGAGCTAATGCCACTTGATTGTTATCCAACTAAAATTTGTCACAGGGAAAGTGTATTTTTTTTTATTCACAAGCATTTCTTGTGTACTGCATTTACTAGTTGTCATGACCTAATGCAAGGTTTGACCAAAACAAAATTGGGGCTTATTTGCAACATTTTCCTTTAGCTGTTCAGATTTATCATATTGCAAGTTTGAACTAATGCCTGAGCAACTTGGATGTGAAGAATTGGGATGTCGTTTATGTATGTAAAGTGGTAAGCTATCAAAGGTTTGTCAGTATGTATGAAAGAATTCTGATTTGTTATTCCCTTCTAATATGTGCTCATTCTCTTCCACTGTTTCACAGGGATGAGGATTCCCAACAATTGTGGGAGAAGAACTTACGAATAAAGGAGAAAGTTCTTGGCATTGATCATCCTAGTTTGGTAGTGCACCTTCAGAACCTAGCAACATCTTATGCCTATTCTGAAAAATATGAGAAATGTGAATATCTACTGAGGAGGTGCCTAGGGATACTTTCGTCCATCTTAATTCATGATGCTCCAGAAATTTCAGTTCCTATGTTGTGTCTTGCGACAACTTTATATCATCAAGGGAAACATAAGGAAGCTGAGGATTTAGCTCAGCAGGCTTTGAGAATACGTGAAGCATCTTCTGATAAAGAGAGTTCTTTTGTTGGTGAGTGATTTAACCAGAATTCTTGCAAATTGATATATGGACGCTCTAGTCTGTATCTTGAATGTTGTTTCCTGAGATCTGCATTCAATCAAGGATACATAGTCCCTTTCTCAGCTTATTTCTTGGAAATCCATTTTCTTAACAGGGGAGGCTTGTGATAGCTTGGCAGTGATACGACATGCATTGGGAAAGGATGATGAAGCTGAGCCTCTCATGTGGAGGGTCTTACATATCCAAGAAAAGGAATTTGGCTACCACAGTACTCAAGTCACTACCACATTAAAAATGCTCATTACCATCCTTGACAACTTGGGAAAGAAAAAAGAGAGAGTTGTCCTTCTACGACGACTAGCAAAGTTGAAAGCAAAATATGATAATTTGATGCCAGGAAATAATTCTTTGTTTTAAGTGTTGACTGGGCTGTATCTGCTTTTATTTAACCTGATCAGTTACAGCCTCAGGAAATGTGCATTTGTTTTTATTTTGCAACAAGCCATCGTAGCTGCCTATAGGTATTTTAAGTTGAATTCACAAATATGAGACATCTGCACAAGGTACAAAATGGTGTAGATTTCATGCTGTGTTCGGAATGAATCTTCACTATTGGAGGAGCTGTAAGTGTTTACCATATTATAATACACTCCTAAAACATTCATATTTTTCTCCAGTGTATAGATATATGAATGTAGTTTACCATGTGTACATAGATTAATCCAGTTGGTAATTTTTATTCCCTTTCTAAATTTTGTTAGGGAAATCTCAAAAGGCTTGGTTCTTCTCCCTGCCTAGTGACAGTTCTTTATGTTCCACTTATTTTCCAAGTATTGCTTCTCTCCCAAGGTTATGCACATTTTATTTTGGCCACTTAAAGAGTTAATAAGCAACATTCAAAAGTGGAACTCTATGAATGTGATTTCATTGAATTGTGTTTTAACAGTTGGAGAAATTTCGTACACTAGACCAACAATGCATTATTTACCTCAATTTGTTTTATAGTGGGGTTGAATGGAATAAGGAGTATTTCAAAGCTTGCTCAATAGTTGCATTTTTATAGTTTTGTGCAAGTTGGATGCACAAAGACTTGACCTTGTGAAGAAATTCACCTTAGAAACAAAGTCGAATGGAATCAACACATTACCTAGATTCTTAACAAGGAAAGAAATAGAGAGCACACATGGCAAAAAAGGCATTGGATCCAATTATCTTTCACGAACAACAAAAATATCTCTAGTTGATATACAAAATGAGGGCCGAGTCAGACTATAAATATTATGATGATAAAATGTCACGGATCCAAATAATCGTTAAATTAACATGTCATTGAATCACAATATAATAGAAGGATTACCTCACAAGGTAAAAATGGGTCCGTGGGGCAATACAAGTACAATGTTGGTCATGATTAGTAGTGAATGATTAAACATTTTTACATCCTTAATATTAACAAGGGCCATGGAGAGAAGACATTACTGAATATCCCCTCTCCCCTCTTAGTGGAAACTCTACCAATCCCATAATCTAATGAAGATGACCTACAACATGGCCTTAGTAAAATGTTTGCAAGTAGATCGGCCAATGACACATATATTGACACAAATTGATCTTGAGAATGAAGTTGGTGATTTTAGTGCATCCAAATCTAAATGTGTATGGTTTGTTGATACTTTATGTAATGTCCCAAAAATAAATATTTTTGTAAATGTCTCCTACACTCAATTATAAAAGTGAAAAAGGGGTTCATGTGACTAGGAGACATAACTTAAGTTGTGTTTATTTATGTTTTATGTTTTTATGTTGTAATAAGGCACTTTAAGTGATTTTAGGGTTGGGAGAAGTCAACTCCAAATTAGAACCTCACCCTATATGAGGGAGTGAGACGTCCTATTTTGGGCATGTTATGTTGATATCAGAATTGAATATTGAAACCCTAAAGGTTCCATGAGTTGAGATTGCAGGTCTTGCTCATTCCCATAGTGCATTGGAGGTGCATGGTTGGGGTCTTGGCAATATCATTGCAGGTGTTATTGCCCTAAAATATCAAAAATACAAAAAAAAAAGGCATCCGTGAGGAGTTCGTGGCATTTTTTGGAGCATTTGTGTCATGTGTTTCAGATCTGTTGGCAGCCCCAAACCCTACGCTTGTATTTGGGGTCATTTTTAAGGAGTTTTTGCATTTGTTCAGCCTTGGGGAGCTGTTGTATTGGTTTGGCAATATTTAATATATAATACTGGCTGATTTCTCCTCGTATTTGTGTTATTTTATGAGCAATTTCTGAGTTATTTCCTTGTACTTAATTTCTGCATTTTCGTAGTAAGAGTTTGTTGTTTCTTAAAAAGGGACATTACAAGTGGTATCAGAGCTGGAATCTTGCTAGCCTGTGGTTAGTTTCAAGCATTTTCAGTTTTTTTTCAGTTATTCGTGGTGATAAGTGTGTTTCTGTGGTGAAAAGTTGTGCCCTAGTGAAAATCACGGATTTTTAGGGGATTCGCAGATTTTTAGGGATTTTTTTCAAAAAAATAAAAAATTGCAGATTTGGATACTCTTTTGACCAATTTGCAGTTCTGTGGTTTCAGAAATTTTTTTGGTGGTCAAAATTTTCATAATTTCAGATTTTCATCTTTTTAGAGTTTGATAGGGTTTTATGCATCGTCCTCCTGTTCATCAGTATTTTACTAGGAGAAACAGACTCGCTTTGGAAATGTCAAACAAGGAAGAGGTTGAGGAGCCCCAAAGGCCAGTTTGATACGATCGAGCAAAAATTCGATGCCCTACTTAACATGTCGCAAAGAATGGTGTCCTTACAAGAGACAAATCGGCAAGAATTGAGGGCAACTTTGGGCAACCCAAATGGCACAAGGAGGGAAGGAGAAAGGGGAGGCAACAACAATGGGCATGAGTCATCATCTAACTCACACACTCCCTTGCCTAGGCCGTCCAAGCCTATGTTCCTTGTTCCACCACCTCCACGGGAGGAAAATGAGGTAACTGATGAATTAGATGAATGGTTTGCTACTTATAGTAATAAATCTGAGGGTTTTAGGGCAGCAATTTCTTTTGATAAATATTTGAAGATTGTGGGTAAATCTGTTGTTGAGGCTAAAAAAGAGAAAAATAAGCCCTTTTTGCATCAAAAGGTGACCATTCCCTCATTTAATGGTCAAGATGGTCTTACAGCTAGGGCATGGCTTCAAAAATTGCAGACTTATTTTACCTTGGAGCCTATTTTTGAAGTTGATGCAGTTCAGATTGCTACACTCCACCTTGAGGGTAGTGCTTACTCATGGTGGCATCATGGGTTAGTAACCCAAGGGCATGGTGATATTGATACATTTGATGAATTTTGTACCAGGGTTTTGAACAGGTTTGAAAGGAGGAATGTGGAAGAGTATTTCAAGGAGCTTGCCACTTTGAAGTAAACTTCATCCATTCATGCCTATGTGGAGGATTTTGAACAACTTTCAGTTCAGGTACAAAATATTTCACCCAAGAGGGTAATTTTTATTTTTATGGATGGTTTGTTGGAACCCGTGAATGGATTAGTTAAAGCTTTTGAACCAGCCACTCTTGAAGATGCCATTAATAGAGCTTTAAGCTTAGAATCTATTTTACCTCCTAGATAGAAATATTTTGCACATAATCCACCTGCTAGACCACCTTTTGCAGCCAGAAAAACAGTTATTGGACAGCAGTATGGGCAGCAAGGAAACCTCATGCAACAAGGTGGAAATGAGGGAAATTTTTATGGCGGGAATCCCACGCATGGAGAAGGTTTCAGATCTGGTTTTCAACCACCTAATAAGCCCCCAAATGGCCCACGCTTGACACAAGAAGAGAAAGATGAACTAAGGAAACAAAACAAGTGTTTCATTTGCAAGTCTCCTTGGCAAAGAGGTCATAAATGCAGAGGAGGGATGAAAATCATTGAATTACATTCTGATTCTGATTCTAATAATCTTGATTTTTATGAGGCATATGAGACACCCTTGGAAGAGGAAGCACAAAGGGAGTATGAGGAAGTTCCTGAAGGTTCCCTAGCCACTTTAAGTGGGCTGAATCGGCTTCGCACTATTAAGGTACTGGGTAGATCTTTTGATAAAAAGGTTATTGTTTTAATAGATGGTGGTGCTACTTACAATTTTGTTGATGAGAAGTTTGCCACTAGAAAGAATCTTCCTACAGATATCATTCCTGGTTTTAGTGTTGCTATTGGCAATGGTGATCTTATCACATGCAACAAAGTGGTAAGAAACATAAAAATTAATTTTGGCAACATGGAAGTAGATGAGCAATTCTTTGTTTTTCCCTTAGGAGGTATTCCACATATGGTTTTGGGTGTGCAATGGTTGTATTCACTTGGTGATTATGTTACTAATTATCAGAAATTAGAACTGAAATTTGTGCTTGAAAGGAAAGATGTGTTGCAAGGAATCAAGGAAAATGGGTCAAAAGATTTTTGCAAAATTTTGGAGGTTTCATACAAAAGAATGGAAAAGATGATAAGGCATAAGGACGTTGAGTGGGCAGCTGTAATTTTCAGTTCAGAAGAGAAAAAATAAGCCACCTATCATCCTCAAATTCAAGGTTTACTACAAAAACATCTTAAGGTATTTTCTCGACCTACCTAAAGGTTTGCCACCTAGTAGAGGTTTTCAACAGTTATTGAATTGGAAGCAACTAGTAAACCTGTCATAATTAAACCTTATAGGCATCCTAAGGTTTTCAAAGATGAGATTGAAAAGACCATTGTTGATTTACTTGAGAGTGGGCACATTAGACCTAGTTGTAGTCATTTTGCTTCACCTGTTGTGTTAGTAAAAAAGAAGGATGGAACCATGAGAATGTGCATTGACTATAGGGCATTAAACAAGAAGACCATAAAGAATAGATATCCTATTCCTAGGGTGGATGAACTAATAGATGAGTTGCATGGGGCCATGTATTTTTCAAAGATTGATCTTAGGTCCGGATATCACCAAATTCATATGAGGGATGAGGATGTGTACAAAACAACCTTTAGATGCCATTGTGGGCATTATGAGTTTATGGTTATGCCCTTTGGTTTGACTAATGCACCAACCACTTTTCAATCAGCCATGAATCAAATTTTCAATCAGCATTTGAGGCGCTTTGTCTTGGTATTTTTTGATGATATTTTGGTGTATAGCAAAAATTGGGATGATCATTTACAACATTTAGATTCATTTTTGAGCGTTTTAGGATAGCAAGAGTTTTATGCTAAAGAATCTAAATGTGAATTTGCTGTGATTGAAATTTTATACTTGGGGCACATTATTTGCAAAGATGGGGTGAAGGTTGATCAAACTAAAGTTTCAACTGTACAAAGATGGCCTATACCATCCAACCTAACGGAATTGAGGGGTTTTGTGGGTTTATGCAGTTACTACAGGAGGTTCATTAAGGGGTTTTCTTCTTTGGCTGCCCCCTTACTGAATTAACTAAGAAAGGGGCATTTTCATGGTCCAATGAGGCTCTTTTAGCTTTTCTAAAGCTGAAAGATGTAATGACTTCCACTCCTTTACTTGTTATTCTTGATTTTTCTATTGCTTTTACTATTGCTTGTGATGCTTCAGGTGTTGGAGTTGGAGTTGTACTTATGCAACAAGGACGCCCCATTGCTTATGAGAGTAGAAAGCTCTCAAATGTGGAGAAAACTTTCAACATCTATGATAAAGAGATGCTAGCTATCATGCATGCCTTGACCAAATTCAAGAAATACTTAGTGTGTGGTAAGTTTGTGGTCAAAACTAATCATAACCATTTGAAATACTTCTTGGGGCAAGCTGAACTAAATGAAAGACAATAGAAATGGGTAACAAAGTTGCAATCATATGATTTTGAAATTGAGTTTGTAAAGGGTAAGAAGAATTCAGCTGTAGATGCACTTTCTAGGCACCCTACTTTTCATTCTCTTTCCATTATTTCTGTTGATTGGAAGGTGAAAATTATGGCTAAATATGCAAAGAATGATTTTTGTTCTAAACTAATAAATGGGCAAGTTGAAGATGACAGGTTCAGCCATAAAGAAGGACTAATTTTTTGCAAGGGAAGAGTGTTTTTAGTACCTGAATCAAAGTTGAAACAAGCTTTAATTACAATCATGCATGATTCTCCACTTGTAGGCCATCTAGGTTTCTACAAGACTTACAAACAGAGTTAGAGAAAGATTCTATTGGAAGGGTTTGAAAAGGGATGTCTTCTTGCATGTTCAAGAATGTGTTATTTGCCAAGAAAACAAGGGGGAACATGAATTTGCAACTGGTTTACTTCAGCCACTTCCTATTCCCAATCAAAAATGGGAAAGTATCTCAATGGACTTCATTACTGGTTTGCCCAAGGTATACATGAAGGATTGCATATTTGTTGTTGTTGATAGATTGACAAAATTTGCTCATTTCTATGCCATTTCAACAACTTGTACAACCATACAAGTTGCTAATTTGTTTTTTAAAGAAGTTTTCGGATTGCATGGTTTGCCTAAATCCATTGTGAGTGATAGGGACAACAGATTTTTGAGCATGTTTTGGCAAGAATTGTTTAAGCTATGTGGTACTAATTTGACTCCTAGTACTAGCTACCATCTCCAAACTGATGGGCAAACTGAAATTGTTAACAAATGGCTTGAAGGATATTTGAGAAATTATGTTTCAAGTCAACAAAAGGCATGGGTTAAATGGCTGCACCTTGGTGAATATTGCTACAATTCTACTTATCATATGTCCATAAAAATGTCTCCATTCAAGGCAATTTATGGTTATGATGCCCCACACTTTTCAGATCTGATTTTTGGTGATTCAAGGGTCCAAAAAGCTAGAGACTTTGCAATGAGAAAATCAAGATATTCTTAATGCTTTGAAGGACAATATTCTTACGGCACAAAATCAGCAGAAGAAGTATGCAGATCAGCAGCATAGTGAGCACTCATTTGAGGTGGTAGACTTGGTTTATGTTAGGTTCTAGCCCTACAAACAGTCTACATTGAAAAGAAGTGGAGCAAAAAAACTCAAACCCAAATTTTATGGACCTTACAAGGTGTTGAGTAAGGTTGGACAAGTTGCATATGCTTTGGAACTTCCAAGTGGAAGTAAAATACATAATGTCTTCCATGTTTCTTGTTTGAAGAAGGCCTTGGGCCAACATATTCAGCTATCTTCAGATTTGCCACCCCTTGATGATGAAGGAAAGCTCATTCTTGAACTTGAATTGATCCTTGAGACAAGGGAGAGAAAGCTTAGGAGTAGGACTGTCAAAGAATATCTTGTGAAGTGGAAGGACTTGCCTATGGAGGATGCTACTTGGGAAGGTGCAAAAATTTTAGATGCTCCAGCTTTGACTTTGCTTAAGGACAAGCAATTTGAGGAGGGTGGACTTGTAATGTCCCAAAAATAAATATTTTTGTAAATGTCTCCTTAATTATAAAAGTGAAAAAGGGGTTCATGTGACTATGAGACATAACTTAAGTTGTGTTTACTTATGTTTTATGTTTTTATGTTGTAATAAGGCACTTTAAGTGATTTTAGGGTTGGGAGATGTCAACTCCAAATTAGAACCTCACCCTATATAAGGGAGTGAGACGTCCCATTTTGGGCATGTTATGTTGATATCGAAATTGAATATTGAAACCCTAGAGGTTCCATGAGTTGAGATTGCAAGTCTTGCTCATTCCCATAGTGCATTGGAGGTTCATGGTTGGGGTCTTGGCAATATCATTACGGGTGTTATTGCCCTAAAATATCAAAAATACAAAAAAAGAGGCATCTGTGAGGAGTTCGTGGCATTTTTGGGAGCATTTGTGTCATGTGTTTCGGATCCGTTGGCAGCCCCAAACCCTACGCTTGTATTTGGGGTCATTTTTAAGGAGTTTTTGCATTTGTTCAGCCTTGGGGAGCTGTTGTATTGGTTTGGCAATATTTAATATATGATAATGGTTGATTTCTCCTCATACTTATGTTATTTTATGAGCAATTTCTGAGTTATTTCTTTGCTATACTTAATTTCTGCATTTTCGTAGTAAGGGTTTGTTGTTTCTTAAAAAGGGACATTACACTTTACTAGATTGCAAATAGACATAAGATAGTATTGTGACATTTATGATAAATACCCAACTGTCTAGGAAACATTACATCCACTTAAAATGTATCTTAGTGATATAATGCTTTCTTCGAAGACAAACATATAACATGTTTCTTGGAAACCCAAAAAATAGGTCTAGAGTCAAGAAAAACACAAGTAACCTTAAGCAAATGCACATTAAGATCACTAGCCCATTTCACATATGAATAGCCCTACAGAATAATGGGGGACCTTGTGAGCAATACGCTTGATGTAGTGCAAAACTTCACTTGACACCATTCTAGTGACTCTCATGAGGTGTCTGCATGTACTTGGAATAAAGACTCGCAATGAAAGCAATGTTTGTTTAGATGTGAATGAGATGAAGCAAGCTACCCACCAAAGGTCAACAGATAGTAGGATAAACCAAAGGAGAGCAATTAGCCTCAAGCATTTCCGTAGAAGCAAATAGGGTGCAATTTGGCTTACAATCCTCCATTTGAAAATAGTGTAGAAGATCCAAGGCATGCCAAGGTTGAGAGAGAGTTCCCTAAAGAAAAGTGAACAATGTAAATACCCAAAAAATAGTGAAATAGGCCTAATTTTGTCATCTCAAAGGAATTTTGAAGTCTTAGCTTCATATCCCGATCCATGGAAGTTGGGGCTTTAGTGATGATCAGAATGCCAATATATAGCACAATAATAAGAACCTAACCTTCATGATGTCTAATGTAAACATAATGCTCAACCTCAACTATATAAACCATAATTAAGAAAAAAAATGTTGATCTTATACTATGCATGAGGTGGTTGTTTAAGCCTACAAATCAATGGCGAGGGTGCATATTGTACAAATCTTGGCTATTGTTATATATCAATATCCTTTCGAATGTCTACATGAAGAAAAACACTTGATATTCATTTGATGAACTTCTTAAGATGTCAAAGTAGCAATAGAAAGAATCATGCAAATGGAGTTTATGTGAGCAACAAGGGAAATAATCTTCGCGTAGTCAACTCCTTGCCTTTGAGATAATCCTTTAGTATTCAAATGATGAGAATGAAACTTGGTCTCATAGATGCATTTGCATCCAACAATATTCTTGCCCTTAGGTAGGGGAACCAACTTAAGTTTAATTTTGCATCAAGGAATTATACTCCATAGTTGCCTCCAATTGAGACATCCCACTACTTGACTATAAGTGGAAGGATCTCCATCAACATCTACCTTTCTAAGCAAAGCATGGGGGGTGAGGCATCTAATGACATGGCTACTACAAGAAATTGACATCTTGGAGACTTGGTGCATTTGGGCTTAGGTCCACCCTTAATTGGAGGAGTCCAAAGAGGTGGGAACTCATCAACTAAAGCAAAAGGAGTTGGGAGAGTATCAAAATCATTAGAATATAAATAAACACTTACAAGTGCTAGGAGGAAGGTCAACCTCAATAACTAAAGTATCCACAATGACTAGAAGATTGACCAATAGGGGAAGGTTTAGGATGACTATCAACATGAGCTAAATGAGATGAGTTATGAAAAAAGTTTGTAAATATTTGTAAGATCCATGAGTGGTTACATCAAAAGTGGCCTCTCTCTTGGTGAATACATCCTTGGTAGTAGCTTATAGAGTCAATATGCCCTTGATTCCTCACTATCCAAGAAATATTTACCTCTTGATTCTTGGGTCAAGGCTTGTTCTCTTCCTCGATAGAAATATGCATACATGCAACTGATCTAAATAACTTGAAGTGCAAAATAGAAGGTGCCTCTTCTACAAATTTCTCATAATAGGTCACACAATAAACAATATGAGCATGGTCTTGTTGTTGATGTAAGTGCACAATGTATTGCTTCTTAAAACGTGAGATATATTACCCTTAGCATGAATTGGACAACGACCATTTGACTACCTTATTTTGTTGGAGGGGTGTAGTGAAAAATTCATTGTCATAATGTTGTAAGATGAGAAAGTTCTTAAACTTATTACTAGTGTACTATTTGCCACAACTAGTCCTTAGAGATTTGATCTTCTTACCACTTTGATTTTTTGCAAATGCTTTGAAAGTCCTGAACTTTGGAAGACCATGATCCTTGGATTTGATAATGTAGATCCAAAGATACATGGAAACACCATCAACGAAGGTGAGAAAATATTTGTTGCCTAAAATGGAGCGATTATCCATATGACCAAAAATGTTGATAAGGACTAACTCTAAAGGTTGAGAAGTAGATTGAGTGTTGCCCTTGTTAGAAACATAGAATAAATACAATTAAATTTAGCATTAATGTGATAGAAGACTAAATACATGAACAATCAAGAATGTACGAGATCAAGAGTTACAATTACCTCCTTAACTACAATAATCCTCATAACCATAATGTGATACATCATCAATGACATTATTCACAACATTCCCCCTCTTTTAGATCAATGTTCAATCAAAGTATATACAAGATTTTTTTTAGATTTTTCAAATTTTACACATGCAAGAGACTTTGTCCAAATGTTTGCATGTTGCTTCTTTGTGGAACAAAACTAAATTTGTATGTTGTGTTCTTGAACATATTTGCGTATGAAATTTCATTGAACCTCAATGTATTTCATGTGCTCATAGAAAACTAGATTGCAAACAAGCTTCAAAACTTCTTGATTGTCAAGACTCAGGATCATTGGTTTCTTTTGTAGGATGCCCATTCCTTACAAGAAGCCACATAACCATATCATCTCATACGCATCTCCTCCTACAATGCTATATTTAGCCTTGGTGGAAGAACGAGCAATAACATGCTATATTTAGCCTTATAAGAAGCTCACTAATGACAAAAAGTATTGAAGAAAAATATTCCAAGAGAACATGGTAAAGTAAAAGAAACTCATAAAAGTATCATTGGATTTTTCATTGAAAGGAAAAATTGGAACAAGCACCAGAATGCAAAGTTAAAATGCAAGAATATCATGGTCAACATTCATGAAGGATTCAAGGAATGCAACAAATCTGAGCAAACAAGAATAATACAAAGGCACAGAGCAATTAATTCAAAGATATGAATACACCCATGTGCCATAGGTGAGTTGGAGAGGGTAGGGCAATCCTCCAAGGGAGGTCCCTGGCTCGAATCTCCACCCTACCAAACGCACATTGGGTACCCAAAATTTAGTTGATAATGTTGGTGCGCTCAGGTCCAGGCGTGACTCCCAAGTGATTTTGATGGTGTAGAACCCCCTAGTTGTGGTTTCTCATACTAAGGTCGCCCCGCAAGGGGTTTTTCACTAAATTCACAAAAAAAATTAGACATGAATAGAAGTTATCCAATGAATGTTCTAATATTAGAACAATCGAAAGACGATAGGGTTTGTATAAATTCAAACTTGGCAAAACTCAAGTTTCATGAACATTCTGATTCAAAAAACAACACCTATATAACAGAGGATTCAAGAAGAAAATGAAGTCCTCCTTATAGAATTGAAAACCCAAAATGTTCAAAGAGACTAAAATACAAACATTGATGAAAGTGTAGTAGACCATCTTGGAACTCCCATTCATGAGGAGATAAAATACAAATGTCTAAGATAAATAAGAACTCAAAGGTTGCAAGAAGAAAAACATGGAAATGAGAAATTGAGAATACATAGATGAAGACTTGGATTTTCACACATATTCAATCCTCACTTTATCAGAAGACATCGTAGTGGGAGCAAGGAAGTATAGACAAATCAATTATTTTGTACCCCAAAAGGATAAACTTAGGCACCAAGATCTTGAATACACATGAAGGTGCTCATTATTAAAGGCCAAAACAACTATTTGGTGCCCAAAATATCATGAATATCCACCCCAATACATCAACACAAAATTCACAAGAAGCCAAAGAATTTAGGGTTTACACTTGGACATCACAATCCAAATGTTAAACCTTGCTTGGGATAAATATGAAGTAAACATGTGAATAGGGTTATGCATAAGCACGAAATATCATAAATTGGCTATATTTAGAATTTTCAAAATTTTAAATTTGTTAATTTTAGAACATTTCACTAGGGGCCATTCACCCAAAATTTAAATATGATAAGTATTTTTGGGGTAAATTAGCCCGTTGTTGACAAGTATTATTCTATTTTTATTTTAATTCGCCAACCACTTTTGCCTAATTTTACAAACAATTCACCTTCAAATTATATTTGATTTTGTTTTCCTACCCAATTTGTCTCATATACTACCTGTAAATATACTATAGGAGGTACCAATAAATATACATTTAAAACACTCTAAATCGAAAATAGGTCCAAAACAACGAAAAACTTGACAAGGTTGCAGAGAAGTGTTTGTCAATATAAGTCGATCGGTTGCAAGGGAGTGTCAATTGGCATATGACAATCAATTGTAGGGAAGTGTCGATCGGCATAATCCAATCGGCTGTAAAGGAGTAACAATCGACATATGCTTATCAGTTGTAGAGAAGTGTCAATCGCCATAAGATGATCAGTTGCAGAGGAGTGTAAATTGACATAAGTCGATCGATTGCAAAGGAGATATTGTCAACATAAGCTGATCGGTTGGAGAAGAGAGATTGTCAGTATAAACTGATTGGTTGCAAAGAAGTGTCTATCAACATAATTCGATCGTTTGTAGAGACGTGTCTATCGATATAGGCTGATCGGTTGCAAAGGTTAATATGTTAGTATAAGTTGATCGGTTGTAGAGGAGAAACTATCAGTATAAGCTGATTGGTTGCAAAGAAGTGTTTGTTAGCATAAGGCGATCGATTACAAAGGAGATACTATCGATATAAGTTGATTGGTTGCATAGAAGTGTCTATCAACATAAGTCGATTGGTTGTAGAGACGTGTCTATCAGTATAGGATGATCGATTGTAGTGACAATCTATCAGTATATGTCGAATAGTTGCAGAGAAGAGTCAATCGACATAAGTCGATTGATTGTAGAGAAAAGTCTGTCAACATAAGTCGATCAGTTGTAGAGGTGAGACTATTGGTATAAGCTGATTGGTTGCAGAGATGTGTCTATCGACATAAGCCAAAAGGTTGTAGAGGAAATACTGTCGACATAAGTTGATCTATTGTAGAGAAGTGTATATTGGCATAAGCTTGTCGATTGCAAAGGAGAGTATGTCGGCAAAAGCTGATCGGTTGCAGAGGCATGTCTATCATCCAAATTTGATCCATTGTAGGGTAGTGTCAATCAGCATAGGGCAATCAATTCTAGAGGATTGACGATTGTGAAAATAGGTATTTTTCTTCCACTGTTCTTTTGTCCAAAGCTCTTTTTCTTCAGACTTTCAATTTCATGGGCACTGTAGGTGCACTATATGCAACTATGGTAGAGAAGTATACATGTCATCTGGTTGTGTTTTAGGAGTATTTTCTTGTTAGAGATTGCTTCTTGTCTGTTAGAGTATGTTTCATAGGCAATGTAGAAGCACTATCTACACCTGTGTCAACAAGTATCCATGTCATGTTGTGTACTAGGAGCATTTTTCTTGTTAGAGATTGTTTCTTGTCTATCAGATGTCATTCTATAGGGTAGCATAGGTTCATCTAAAGATTCATAGATTCTTTATGGAATTACAGTTTAACCTTGGTTACTAAGAAACACAAATTTTTATTGAGGGATGTATGCTATTTTCCTTCAATTTCATATTCATTTCCTAACATCTAAAGGTTTTTTCTTTACAAATACAATGTCATCTACTGAAGATGAAAATAAGGAAGGCCAATCTTCTGGTAAAAAGACAATTTTGAAATATTTTACACAAATATCAAAATGTAGTGAGGCATCAATATCTAAACAACATGCAGGTACAAACACCTTTCACCATCAAATTATTTATTTTTTGCTATTATTCTTAAATGTAAAGCCTTTATTTATTAATAGATAAATGGTTGTCTGCTTATCTACCTCTTTTTAAATGCTTTGTAAAATTGTACTATATTTTTTCTTTAAAATAGTACCTATTTACATCAAAAAATGATAGAGAACACAAACATTGAATGCGGTAAACACTATCGACCCTAATGTGCGTTCACTCGAAGATATTCCAACGAATGAGATGGGACCACATGATAATTTTCCTAATAACGACATTCAACAACCACTTAAGGAGATGTTTAATTCAGACACATCAACCAAAAAATAAAATAATAGTACAATTAAAATGCAAACCTCTGAGGAATCTTGTAGTCAAAAATCTAACTATTGGAAGGGATTTTAAAAATGAATGGGCATGGTTATACCCCTTTATTGAGTGATATGAGACATAGAAAGTGTGTAAATGCATTATTTGTACTTGGAAGTTGGGAAAGGATCATTTATTGCAAAATAAGAAAGACACAATAGAAAATCATTGTGGGAAATTTTACATTAAAGAAATAGGAAGTGATGGAACAATTAATAGATTTCATAGGTGGAATGATGCATCATAATGTGTGTATGTGAGATATGCATTTGAATACGAAAAAGCAATGAAATAACAACAAAATCTCATTGAGAATGGTGGAACTATTGAGGCCCAATGAAATATGAAAAAGCACTTAATCACTTTGTTGTCAAAATTTACTTCATCTTCTACTTTTGTTTCTTATTTTTATTTATTCTACAGCGAAATCGTGTCTGGAATTGGTGAGGCATGACTTTTCTTGCCTTAATTAGGGTAAAGTTATTCGTAGAAGTGAAATCGTTCCCCATATAGGAAGGGCACAACTTTGTTGTTGTGATATTGTGCCCACTCTAGGCAATGCGTGATTTTTCCCTAGGGCACACCGGGGGCAATTTTTAGATTATGCTTTCACTATTACATTTCATTCTATCTCTAGATCATATTGTTGTACTTTTCTTTTAGTTTTTTTCTATTATATTTTTTATTTATAATTAAATCTCCAAAGGTCAATTTTCGCTTTTGTATTAGAAGGTCATCTGAAAGGACCTAGGGGGCTTGACTACTACTAGATCTGTCATACAATGGCCTATGCAGGCCCCCTAATACTAATTTCATTTTTCAGTGTTTCATAAGTGATCTTGCAAGAACAAGAATCTTTGATATCATTAGACAAGAGGCAAAAAGGGCTAAATCAACCATCGGTCTAGATAAGTACTCTATCACTCTTATTGGTTGAGAATCTGGTTTTATTGTTGATTTCTAGGCATCTAAAAGTGAAAAGCATCTAGCTTGCATCTAGGGATAATTTCTGTGTATTTACTCCTACATAGTTCTACTTTAAAGGTTTTCTAAAATAAAACCCTAGGTTAGTGAGCATTCAAAAGAAAGAATCATTCCAAGATAGCTCTTGTATGTCTGCATTATGTTTCCAATTGTATTATTCTATTTTTTGCATTGTCCTTTATCTTTTCTAGTTTAGATCTAGAAAGGTCAAATTTAGGTGATTGCCTAAAACTGAATACATCAAACAATCCTAAATATCCCAAGGACTTGGAGCGAGTCCTTAAACCGTTCTTGGTGAACCCTTCCCCCTAGCATCGAGTGTACAGTACAACAAACCCCCGTGGTTCACCCCACGAAAGGGTTTCGTCCTTGCAGATCCAGCCCTTTTGTTTGGGAATTGTACATGGTAGGGCAGTTTTCCCACTCTACAATTTATTACAACATCTAAAAGGAATTCACTCTCCACTGTAGGAGTTGGTTCTAACCAACCTTAGAATAAATAACGTAAATAAGTGAATTAAGTGCAAATGTACACATATGTAAATGAAAATGTACATGCTACAATTTTGTAGATTGATGTAAAAGGTGATGACATCATCATTTGCTAAATAAAATTTGTAATTTATGAGAAACTTAGGTAATTAAGCATATGTGAATGGAGGATAGTTAGTGGTGCGGTGTCTTGGGTGGCAGTTGTTAAATGTCAACCCTCGAGAATAAAAATGACCCTCTATTTATTTGTTTAGGTATTTACAGTCCATCCTTGATATCACATATCAAGGAGAGCATCTATGCATGTTGAGTCTATGTCTATATATCCATTGTAGCATTGTATATTGCTAGAGAATAATATATAGTATCAATACCATACAAGTAGAAGTAATGCAATGATGATTCATGCTTCGTCTATGAGTTGTGTGTGATCTATGAGATGTTATTACTATAGTAGATATATTGGTAGGTTGTAATTAGGAGTTGCAGTTTAGTCTTATTGTATCAAGGAGTTGTCATACAAGGAATATCGTTCAAGTGGACACTTTCATACAAGTGATTACCATTCACCTGAACTATTATTGTGTGTATGTGTCATATAAGTGATTGTTGTACAAGTGGAGTCATTCAACTTGCCATACAAGTGGGATGTTGAACCAATGTGAGATAGTGTTGACTGTAGTCTTGGTTGGCTCCTAAATTTATCATATCAAATTGCTCCTCCAAATGTTGGAGTAGTCACCATCATGCTACATTTGGCACCAATGTCATCTCAAGTTCAAACCAATATGCATGAATTTTGGAGAAGTGAATAACAAATAACTTGTCATACAAGTGGGATGTTGAACCACTATGACATAGTGTTTATTGTAGCCTTGGTTGGCTCTTGAATATATCATATCAAATTATTCCTCCATATGTTGGAGTACTCACCACCATGCTACATTTTGTGGCATTGCGTTTTAAAATTTGAACCAAAATATATAAATTTTGGAGAGGTGAATAACAAATAATTTGTTGGAATGATGTGGGATACATGTTCATGGAAGAAATAAAATCCAACCAATAAGAGTTAGTAGTAGAATTACACAACATTGAAGTGTTGTGCAATAATCCAATGTTGCTAATCAAGGATTGGAGTCAAGTTTGATAGAACTTGAAGAATTGGAGGTAGAACATGTGTGGAGCCCTCAAGTGGAGGATAGTCCAAGTGATAAACACAAAAGGTGGTAAAAATTGTTTTTTATAAGGGAGGATTAGGTGCAAGTTACTTTGTATCAAGCAAATGAATATCAAACTAAGGAAAATATTTGTGCTAGTGGATGTGGCAACATGGAGAGTGCACAAGGATATGATATGGAACAATTGGTAACACCATCATAAGAGTAGGTGATATTGCTTAGAGGTGTAGAGGGTTAGAGTTAAGCACAAGGACAACTACAATAGAATGTGTGGGCTCAAAGACTAGATCTAGTGCTCATGTTCTCAGATAGGAGAGTGCTCGTATCCTCACAGAGCAGAGTGCTCGTGTCATCACAGAGGAGATGACAAAGTATAGGTGCACTAGGGAGTGGTTAATGATTGTTTACAAGAGAGGAGTCATAGATATAGAATATTAGCCACCTATGGAAAATATAGCAATAGTAGTGGGAAAGTAGAAGTGCCCATCATTTCTATGAAATGAGGAGGATCCATAATATTATATTAAAATGAGTTTAACAATATGGCAAGCAATGGGAGTTGACAATGAAGAATCATGGCTAAGATTTCTTCCAAAAACATTACAAGGAATTACAATGGATTGGCATTTAAAAAGGGCAAGAATAAATCCCTTCACAACATGGAAATATTTGATGATTAAGTTCACAAAATAATTTTGTTACTTTGGTATGATATAGAAATCACTGGATAAATGTACTCCACAAAATAAAAGAAAGAAAATATTGAATCATATAATAGAAGACTTAAGGAAATAATCAACAAAAAGGAAGTGAAACCAACAAATGGTTTGTAGAGGTGATGATTCTTAGATGGGCTACTACCTAGATATAAGAGGAAGATAAAGGTAGTACCACCTATTACCTATCAAGAAGAATTTGACAAATCTCTCAATTTAGAAAGCAAAAAAAAGCAAACAACATTAGGAATAGGTCATTATAGAGATGGTGATTCAGATAGTGACCATGATTATTTGCATTTTGCTATCCAAGACATGAGAAAGGACCTATAAGATATGATAAATAATGTGAATAGAAAGAAGGATAAGGATATTTGGTGCTCATTCCACAAGACAAAAGGACACACGAATGTCAATTATTTGAAGAATTATTTTCATAATATATATGAAATTATAGGACATGTGGTTCTATATTTATTATTCAACCTTAGAAGTTCAAGGTATCAAACCTAACAATGAAAAAGGAGCAGAAGGAATAAAAACTAAGCACTTCCAAGGGTGGACAAGGTTCAACTAGTGGTGGTTATAGGAACAACCACAATTAAGTAATAAAACACAAGGTGGATAGGGATGATTACAATATAATCTGGATGGTATACCCATTATTCAATGTTGCCAAGAGTGGGGGCACTTACAAGGAATTGTCAAATTTTGCTAGTAGGAGATAATGACAAAAACAATAACAATGGATTGATGTGTAGATGGTGTGAACTGTGTAATCACAAGGAGGCTAATTATCCAAAGAAGGAAATTTTGAGTAACATGCAAAGTGTCAATTTTATTGACATTGAAGAGCCTCCAATGGACCAGCAAAATAAAGATAAGCATGTGCTAGTTGTAACAAGGGCTTAGGCAAGGAAAGTTGAGCAATACCCAAATCATTCCACGGAGAAAAAAATATGGTAGAAAAAATATTATTTAATAGAATAATAATTACAAAAGACTAAGAAAGAATGACTCCTCCATGAGAATATGTTGAAGAAGTCAATCACTTGTGAAAAAGAAACAATAATGCAATAGTTAGTGATGCAAGTGCTAAACCCAACAATGGAAGTGAAGGTATCTAGTCTACTTAGTGCAATACCAAAGCTCTATGCAATAGTAGGAGAAATGACACATACGAGGAGAGTGGTAAAGCCACAATACCAATGAGAAGAAACTAAGAGAAGGAAGGACCAATTCATTAATTCAACGATGTTGATTATTGATTCTAGAAAGAATCCAATATTAATCCATATTGAGTTGCTAGATCTAAAGCCAACATAGGTGATTGTTGATGGAGGATCAAGTGTAAATGTGTTTCCAAAGAAGATTTGGAGAGAACTTGGAGCACCATTTCTATGTCTCAAAATTTCATACCATATGGTGTGAATCAGTATGGTCTTGATGAGGTCCTAAATGCCTCATCTAAAATGTGCTTTGAGATGTTCTTTTATCTCTAGTTTAAGCATATGAATGACTAATAATAGACTTTTGTATAATTTAGCATGATATTTGGGTTACAAAAATTAGAATAGAAGAATTACATTTATTAAATTATTTTTGGTTTATTTTCACATTTCCTTTGGTTATTTTCACTAATAATTTGAGATAGCAAAGAGTTGTTTCATGCTACATATTTTGAATTACATTCCTACACTATGGATATTATACAAGTTGTAAGGGCATACGCAAAGATGTGAGGAGCTACTGACATGAAGAATCAAAGAGATACCCTATTTTGCATGGATTCCAACTAGAAGAAGTCACCATGACAACTGACATCCTTTCAATTTTGTTTACCAAGGATATCATTTCGACATTTTATCAAAGTTGGACCTTGTTGGTGTTAACACACATGGGTTCATTTTGCCAATTAACCAATGCTATTTCTAGGAGTAAAAATCATCATCCTCATTATGAAAATACCAATGTGAACTCATGGTGAATATAAGATTTGGTTTTTGTAACTTTCATTTGATAATTTTAGGTAAAAGTGGTTAATGAATGGATGAATATTGTTTGATTTCATTTATAGTAATGATCTTGTCAACTAGCAGTGCAAAAGTAGTTAGCGTAATATATACACCTTGAGGGTATTCAAGGGGTTGGAATATGTAGATGTGCATGTAAATGAGTTGGGAGTAAGCAATTGTTGTAACGAGCTTTCAATTATTCAATCTGCAATTAAGAGTATGCTTATTTACTTACATTTCTATGTGGTTTAATAGTTTTTAATTTGAGTTAGTTTCTCCTTTTATCAGACAAGGAGCAAGGGCCCACTCTCTTATGCTAATAAAGTGTTTTTTACTATTTTTGTAGTGTAGCATTGTTACTATACATTTTAATGTAGTTTGTTACTATTTTTTGCATATTATTATAAGTAATATTAGTTTTTGCACTTTTCTGTGCATCTTCTATAAAAGTAAATAACATCCAATTTGGGTGTGTAGTTTCAATTTTGTTCAACTTTACTTTTTTCTATTACTTTTCTTGTGACATTTCCATTGTGTTATGTTCATTTCCATTCATTACTAATTTATTTTCCCTATAATACTTAGGAGTCCATTTCTTGGAACACCTCTTATAGTTATTTAGACATATAGCCAAGGACGCCAACCCAAGACTGACAATTAAAGTGATTGGGAATAATGACACCCATCATTTTTGGCATCATTGCCAAGGACATTGATGTTGCTAAGGATCTAGTGAGGTATCATCATGGACTAGTTCATGACGTAAAAATGAAACAAAACTAGAAGGATTTCTAGATGTTATAGGTTGCAAATATTATTTTAAAATTTTATTTCTTTAATTAATTGCACTTTATTTAAAAATATTCTTATTTTGAATTCATAGACCTAGAGACATTAGTGGGAGATTCACTAATGAAATCCCTCATCCTACCATAGGTTGGAGGTATTTATACTTGCCAACAAACTCAAAGGTTGTTTCAACAAACGAATCATCTAGGATAAGTGTGTCAGACCACTCAAGTGAAGGAAGAAGCTCTAGCGAACCACCCTTATCAACTGAAGGATTGTTGAGATCTCTTGATGATTCCTTAGAATATTCTAGTAGCTTTCCACAAAGTCTAGATCTATTCACAATTCCAAGAAATATTAAAGAAATTTATAACATTTTTTGGAAATATTCTAACATGATAGACACACAAAAAAAATGTGGATGAAAACCATAATACCAAGGGGAGTAATACAAATAGTACTTTCACATACCCTATTAGATTCAACCTCGATGAAAAATCTAATATGAAAAATGTTTCATCCTTAGCATTATCATTATTTTAAGGGGTTTACATCTGAAGATCCTAGCTAATTCTTGCTTGAGTTTAAGGTATTGTGTCAATAATACAACTATACAAAGGAAAACCAAAAAATTAAACTCTTTCTTGCCACATTGAAATATTCAACTATGAGGTAGTTCATGGGGTTAAAATTAGACTCGATACATACATGGGCTAAGATGAAAAAATCATGTCTACATAAATACCAGGAATATTGTAGGGTTAAGGACTGCAAGGAAGGGTCATTCTAAAAGAAACAAGATGAAGAAAACTTGGAAAACTATCTCAATAGATTCTTATTTGTTGTTAAGAGATGTGGGGAAGGAATAGATCAAGGATTGAGTAAAAGCATATTTTTGAGGGGGCTACAAGAAGAATCTCAAGACGCCTTAAATCTTATGGGGAAAGGTGATATTCAATAACTTGATTTTTTAGACATTGTCGAGCTTTGTATGCACTGGAATTAGCAAACAATCTTATAAAGATAAATTAAAAATTGGCAATGACAGGATAAATAATGGAGGAACTAGAAAATTTTAAAACATATATTTGAGTGCATCTTGATACTACATTGGATGGAATGCAAGCTAGAAATAAAACTAATGAACCCTTACTAGTATATTTCCCTAAGTGTAGGAGGAAAATGCCCTCCATGAATGCCCTCTCAATAAAATATCATCTACAACATATGTGAAAAGAAGCATTCCACTTATCAATGTTATTTCTTGCTAGAAATAAAAAATACCATCTCCATGAATCAAAAATCTACAAAAGAACTCAACTTTGTAGGACAAAGGAACAACTATAACCCCTATCAACCCACCCCATGACACATATGAACTAGATGAACAACCTATGAAACGTACCTTGGACAATGTCATACCATCCACCAATGGCCCAACACTTTTGGCCACAAGAGAGATCAAATGTTTGTTGGGGTCTCAACCATCACAATAAAATCGTTCATACCAGGGACAACAAAGATTTCAAAGCCAACAAGCCTTGTTACCTAGACCAACACATCCTTCACAAGGGAGTCAGTCATAGTACATTAAGCAACCATTGTTACTAGCACAACCTGTGGCTAATCCAAGTAACAATAGGTAAACAACCCTTGCATATGCTACCAAGATAACAAAAATAGTCGCACTTAATGTGATTTATTTGGACAACATAAAATTACAATTAGGAAAGACACTGGTGAGAATAAAATGGTGTTCTGTAAAACAGTTAATTCTTATCCATTTAATTATCAATCTAAAAGCCTGTAAACTTGCGAGTGCCTATGCACAGTATATACCTGTAGTATGGGAGATGCATTCCTCTATATTAGTTGGTTTGGTGGGGGAATGTTGTTCGTGTAGTTTCAACTTTATCCAAATCATTTAAAACTAGGTGCAGGAAAATAAAAATAAACTATAAATTTTAAATAATTGAAAGATAAGCACACAACTAAAAGAAACTACAAGATGTAAATTGCACACAGCTGAAAAGAAAATGCAGGAAATAAACACACGATAAAAAATAATAAAGCAAGAAATAATTAAACTATATCAAATAAAACATGGGAGGATTATTGCCTGGAGTGGGTCCAAGATATCGTAGGTGTCCGCCTGACTAGTAAGGTAAAAACCACTTTCTTAGTCCACGTGAATAAGAAAACTCGAAACTCTTTATTGATAATTTTATGCAGTACAAAAATATTAAAACTTTGTAGATTGTTTTTTAGGAATGGCCTACGTTCTTTTACAAAACATAGTTGACCCCTATTACAAAAATAGATTATTTAGAAATTTCTAATTCAATCACAAGTCACAATTTGCTATGTCTGGTGTGCACGTAGCTATAATTTTCATCTATTAAAAGAGTAGTCACATCTAAAATTAATCATGAAAGATAAGAGTGACACTCCCCTATTTTGCATAACAACTTCTTTCTAAAAATCGTGTGGTCTTTTGATCATTTGGTGAATGCACAAAATATAGGTACTATATTCCTGCTAGACGTAGGTGCCTACCTACGGTTGGGATATAGATGTTTACCTGCATTGGGATATAGGCACCAACCTAAGGCTAGATATAGGCACCTACTTTCATCGAGATATAAGTGCCTACTTGTGGCTAGATATAGGTACTTGCTTTCATCAGGATATAGATGCCTACATATTTTACTATAATATGTTTTAAAACATCTTTATACTTCAAAAAATTTATATTCCTTGTGTATTGTTAGGTCCATTTGGGACCTTGACTAAAAAATGTAAAAGAAGTAACAAAAACCTGCATCTATACACATTTTCCACTAAAAACACTAGTCAAGCATAATACTTCATTTTCTATTAAATATATGCAATAATTACACAAAAACATATTTCTAGTGTTAAATATGTCATACAATACCCATTAAAAAATGCATAAAAATGAGCATTTTTGGTGCTCATCATACCCCCATGCCTACCATTTGACATGTCCTCATGTCACCTTCTACTTGTAATCCCCTGTTTCGTTGATAGGTTTTCAATATGCCTTATTTTGATGATGTCATTCTCAAGTTGTGGCCTTATATTTTTGGGTCTCTCTAGAATTGACCATGCTTGTTGGTTCAGTTAGGAGTTGTTTCTCCTTCTCAATTTTTCTCATGTCGAGTGGGATTATTGATGAAGTTGGGAGTTGTTTCTTCCTCTAGCGGCTTAGCATATCTGACTACACCATGCTATAAATTTAGCTTGGCTTGTTTCTAGAGGAAATGATCCATAGGTAGCTGCACTACTATTTTGATCTCTGGAGTATCCCATGGTTAAACCCATGACATATCGACCAATTGGGCTTCCAACAGAATTTTTGCTTGTGGATCTTCTATTGGTGTCCCTGCAACTTCATCCTTGACTTCAACATCAGGTTTTACAGAATCTTGTGGCAGAGGTTGACTTTTTCGTACTGGTGGTGGTAGTATGAGATCTTTTCTGAATAGTCCCATTCAATTAAATTACTCTAGCATTGATGACAATCCTTTGGTGCATATTGCTTTGAAGTGAGCTAGGTGTACTAGGTTAATACTAATACCTGGCTCCCTACTCATCCACTTATCAACTCATTGTACTTTCTTGGCTTGCTTTAGTTTTTTTATGAGCATGGCTAGCTGATGATAGTGGGTCTCAAAAATTTTTAATGATGTAGCCCACTCTTTGTAAGAGTTTGGATCATGTTGTTCCTTTTGTTTATTTTCTCATGGTTGCCTTGTAGTAGCCCTCTACCTCTTTTTTCTTGTTGGATTTGGAGCATTTGCAATTGGTGGTGCTTCAAGAGCGAGCACAACATGTTTCCTCTAAGGTGACATTAGCTAAACAATGGGTGGTTCTATCTCTGATGTGTGTTGTTCATCAGTAGAAAAAGTTTTAGCTATTGGATGACCAACTGATTGGGCAACCACAATGTGGTCACCCTCTGGCTGACCAGTTGACCAGTCATCAATAAAAGTTTTTACTGACTCACTAGCAGATTAGACAGCTGTAGGATCTTTAGTTGTTGGTTAAACAACTAACTGGGTACCAGCACTTCGTTCGGATGATTCCCCGACTAAATTGGGTAGTCATAGTTTGTTCAACTTATGGCTAACCTACTAACTAGACACCAACAAAGTGCTTTGTTGATGCACCAGTTGACTGGACAACCACACCCTCTTCATTGTAAGAGAGATCAATGAAAATGGGCCCCATCGGCATAGCAGGGCTTCATTGTTCCTAAGAAGCATTTGTCATAGGCACTTTTGGCTACTCCCCTATGTTATATTGTTGGGCATATGATTCCGCTCTCCTCGCATCAGATTGGTATGCCCCTGTGAAATCCACCTTCTTCTCAGAGTCAATGGAAAATTTTTGGGTCCATGGCCTAGTTCGTCTGCATAGCCACATCAACTCTATTTTCCTTGTGATCAATTGCCACAATTGGTGTAATATGGTCTACAGGTGTTGCATAGTATTTATTAGTTATTACACAATATGGGTATATTTATCTTGCTTAGTTGTGATAGTGCATTGAAATTCTTATAGCTCAATATACAACATGATATTTTTCTCCCAATTGGAATCCTAGGCTTTTATCTCCTGTAATTAGCCTTGGAGGTCTTCCTTGAAAGACTCATTGCAAGGTACTTCAACAAAGACCAAGCCTTCCAATGCTTGGGTGGTTTGTTCATCCGTGAGGGTTTGGTCTTCTTCCTCTTTCATCGATGAACTATAATCAACCAAAGCGCCTATCTCCACCCCAATCCTAGACATAGGTAATGATATTTCTTGGTATGGGCTTGATTTACGGTGCCCTACATCCCCTTATAAATTATTGTGTTGGGAGGCAGGTGCCTCTGCTTCTTCATATGAATCTATGTTGGGAATCAAACACCTTTATCTCATCGTCTAGAATATTTTCATGCTACTCTTCATGCTACAACCTATTCTTTTGTGGTGGGCAATGGTGGCAGCGCAACTCTCTTCCCTTTGGTGTGTTGAGTTAGGGTTAAAATTAACTTGTGATGATCCAATATCATCGTTGTGCCTGCCCTATATCTTCTTGCTTCATCTCGTAGGGAACTCATCAAATAGAATGGGACATTAATTTGATCCCCATGTAGTAAATGGTTCAAGAAGCAAAAATGATTATCATTAAGCCATGAAAACCTTTCGATGCAAGTGAAAAACCATTCCAATTGTTCAAACACCATCCTCCATGCTTTCAAGAAGTGTTACTTTGACAACTTCAAACACATCAACCGTGTCGTGTGTTTTCGATAGAACTTATGAGCACATCGCTCAATTTTTTCATCCTTATACGATTGGTCCCTGGTGCATGAGAGGTTGGTAACCTTTGATATGTACTCCTCTATTACTGGTATCACTAGCCCCCACATTCACAAAACCCCATTATTCATGGTCATTGCAAACTCTTATGTTGCATAGATGTCTTGGTCTTGGCTAACCAGATGACAATAATCCAACCATCCTGCAACTTCAAATTGGTCCCAAACAAATATGGCGATACCTAAAAGATCCGTGGGCTCATTTCTCTTATGCGCATGATTCTTTTAAGGTCCCTCCATGGCTACTGCTCTATTTATGCTCTTTTTGGTGTTGAAGTAGCAACTATATCTGTATTTAACATGCTGAAGCATGCAACTACATTCATGCATGTAATGGGAACTATACCCTTGTAATTAGCAATAATTACGATTTTTATGCAATTAAGCTCAAGGTGTGCACCTCAATGTAGGTGGATTTAGTTGCAATCTCTCCCATTCTTGATTGGTACCACATGGTAAATTGTTGATGTGGGGTTGCATAAATGAATGATAGAAACGTGGGGCATGTATTGGAACTTTACACAGAGATGTTTTTTCATGATGACTATGCACATAAATAACAAAAAACTTGATACATACCTGGGTGAGTTTTTGCAAAACATGGTGTGTATGATGTCTAGTGATATAATGGGATTGGTTGATGCATGATTTCAATGTATCAGCAAATTAGTGGCTTGCATTCTACTTCGTGTGATGTGATCTATGGAAGTGAGTTCATTGGGTACTGCATAATTAGAGTTTTCGATATCTCATATTGAAAAATAAAAACATTGATTATTCATCACGGGAAGACACACTTCTCTGTTGGAACTTGAAAGTTGGTGTCGTTCATTGTTATATTAGAATTAACCATCCACTAATGGGAATAAGCGTACTCTAATGGCCAAAACTGATGATTCACCATATTTTGTCATCAAAAACTAAAAAATGGATGTACTTCATCCATAAAAAATAGATATCATTGTTTGCGCATAGACATAGGCACCACCGATAGAACGTAGGCACCCTTAGTTATGTCATGGAAATAGGCATTTCCCTCCTAGTGGGAAGTAGGCACCGCTACTACTTATGAATATAGACACCTTCATCCTAGTGGAAAGCAGTTGCCTCTACACTGATCTTGATGTAGGTGCCACCCTCCTGATGGGAAGTAGGCACCTTTGTATTGGCCCAAATATAGGCACTACTCCTCTGGTGGTAAGTAGTTGCCTTTGTGTTAGGTTGAAAACAAGAACCTTCCTCCTGGTAGGAAGTAAGCACCCATTGACTGGCTTGGATATAGGCACCATCCTCCTGGTGGAAAGTAGGCACCTTTTCCATATTGCTACACTCCTAGAAAGTAGGAAAAATAGGGCAACATAGCTTCATGTTTGATACGCTCGATAGGCCTGGATGCCCATAGCTTGCAACAAATTCCATGTGGCCTTGCAAAATGAAAACAATAATAAAAGAGAATATATTCTAAAAAATATGTTATAAAATATCATATATATATATATAGATATATATATATATTCACGTCTCTTTTTCTATTTTTACAATCAATGCACATGTGTGTTCATCAAACTGCTAAAATGGTGTTGGAAAATGGGGTCTCCCCATGCCTACATTTGAGTCAGTCATGTGAATTTGAGGTGCACGATAAGGTTGTAAGCAATTCCCATTGACCATAAATACTATTGCACTATCATCAATTGTTTTAATATGGACAACCCCATTGTTTATCACTTTGAGCACCTCGTATGGGCCCATCCACCCCTGCGTGAGTTTTCCCTTTCACTCCTAAAATCATGAGTCGTATAATAATGCCCAATCTCCTTCTTAAAATATTTTTGGCCTTATGTGGTGGTCATGCCATGTTGCTCTCTGCTTCTGCATTATTTCTATACGCTACAACGCTTCTTTCCTATATTCATCCAACTGATTTAGTTAGAGAATACTCTCTTTTTGTGCGGTGTTTAAGTTAAAATCAAGTTCTGCAGTAGTTCGTAGTTTTTTTATCTCAAATTCAATTGGCATCATTGCATTCTTCCTGTACACCATCTAGAATGGTGTAAATACTATAGTTGATTTCCATGTAGTCTATTATGCCCATATGGCTTTCAAGAGATGTTTCTCCCAATCCTTATATTCTTTGCATTGTCTTTATCATAATGTTCTCCAACTCTTGGTTCGTAACCTCCACCTAGCCATCAGCTTGTGGATGATATGAAGTGGTTTTATTGTGTCAATTTGGAACTACTGCATTAGTTCTTATATCATCTTTGAAGTTAACTAAGCTCCTTAGTTGGTGGTAATTTCCCTGGGAACACCAAACTTGGTGAAGATTAACTCATACAAGAACTGCACTACATTCTCCTCCTTTACACTCTGCAATGCTTGCACTTCAACCCACTTAGTAACATAATCAGTACATACTAAAATATACCTCTTACCGTTATACTATGGATTGATAGGCCCAACAAAATCCATCCTCCATTTGTCAAATGGTTTAATATGCACATGTGGCTAAAGGGGCATTTCATCTCGTGGAGTTGGTCAACCCATCCTTTGACATTGATCGCAATGATTGACATATTTTATTGCATATTTAAATAATGAATGCCAATAATACCTTGTTTGTAACACTTTAAATGTAGTTCTTCTACCTGCAAAATATTTACCACATGGTTTGTCATGATAGATTTTTAATATATTTGGGGTTTCATTTTTTGCAACACATCTTCGCATGACTTGATTGGGGCCAATTTTAAATAGGCAATTATCAATCCATGAAAAAGTTGCACTCTTTTTAATTAATGTTCAAGCTTCTCAAGGAGTGAGTGCAAGGGATACTTTATCGGTTGCTAAGTAATTGTCCATTTAAGCATACCATGGCATGTGGTTATCTAGAGTGAAAAGATGTTCATTTAGGAATTTGTCCTTAGTTGCAGTGTTATCTTGAGAGATCAATCTAGACATAAAATATACAACATTATCTTTGTTGGGTTTGTCTACAATAGTCACATCAAAATTCTTGCAAGAGTAAAATCCATCTAATAATTCTACCACTTACGGTTGGCTTATTCATCAAATATCTAATGGTTGCATGATTAGTATGCAGAAAGAATTATTTTGTTGTGATAGTCTAATTTAGTTCAGCACCCGTAAGCTTTTTACTAATATAATAAATGGTGTACACTTTATTTTCCTCTTTTTGTCCCAGTGCTACCCCTATAGCATTATTATATGCATCCGCATAAATGTGGAAGGGGAGGTTCCAATTTGGACCTCTAAGCATGGGAGCAGTTGTCAGTTTTTATTTTAAGGTTTGAAATGCTTGTTCACACTCATTTATCCAAACAAAATCGACATCTTTAGTTAATAATGTGTGCAATGGTTTGGCAATTTTACAAAAATCTTGAATAAATTACCCGTTGTATCTAGTAGAGCCTAAGAAACTTTGTACATCTCTCTATGTTTTGGGGGTAGGTAGTTCTTTGATGACCTCAATTTTTTTTTTAACTACCATTATCCCATCAACAAAGATATGGTGTCCCAATATTATCCCTTCCCTCATAAGCATGAAGTATTTATCATTACTTAAGGATAGGTTAGTTTCTTGACAGCACTAGAGTACTCTCTCCATATTTTTCATATCTTCTTCAAAAATTTCATCGTAAACGATGAAATCATCCATATAAACCTCAATGGTCTCTCCTACCATATCTAAAATATACTAAGGACTACTCATTGAAAAATTGTGGGTGTGTTACACAACCCAAAAGGTAAGACATGGTAGGTAAAGGTATCCCAAGAATAGGTAAATGTTATCTTTTCTTGGTCATCTTCCCCTATTTGGATTTGATTGTAGCCACTATACCCAATGAGGAACGAAAAGTACTTTCATCCTACTAAGGTGTCTAGGAGTTGGTCTATGAAAGGTAAGGGAAAATGGTCTTTTCTAGGGGTTTTGTTCAACGTTCTATAATCCACATAGATCCTCCATTTTCTATTTTTCTTCGGTGCTACCATCAAAGGTGACACCTGTTGTGACGTCCTTCACAACGACCCCAAAATTGGGGACCCACCTTAATTTTTGTGATTTCGGGAAATTTTTGTTTTTTTGATTTTGCTCGCATCAAGGTCTTGGAAAATTTGCTTTCACTTTGGAATTGCTGACATTTATGCATTTTAAAGGTTTGAATGTAGTTGCAATGCTTCAAAACTGAATATTTTGATTATTTGCATATTAATTGCATTATTTCAAATCAAATAACTTGATTAAAATCATTTTCAAAGGTTTAAATGAAATAATTTGATTAAAATCATTTTCAAAGGTTTAAATGATTAATTTTCATTTAAATAATTAAATTTTATTTTAGGGTTAACCCTAAAATTAATGCAAAATTGAAATGAACATATCTTGAGGTAGACAACTCTGTTTGATCTCATTCAAAACTTGGTAAGAAGATATGAATATTCTCTTTCTAATGATACTAAACTTGCAATATTCCAGATATCAATTTCACCAAAAAATAGTGGATTAATTTAGCAATATGAGAATTTTGAAATAGTTTTTTAAAAAAGGAAAGATTATGGGAAAGTAAAGTTTGGTTTTGTTTTTGATATTACGATTATTGTTTCATTATGCAGGTAATACAAGGGCAAGGATTTTAAGATCATTATAAAATCCATTCCCAGTGATGAAACGGAATAACTAAACTTTTCAAATTATAAATAAATCATTGAGATTCATGGGAAGGGTCGAACATTTTATACAGAGGAGAGGAACGATTGGAAGGAGCAAAGCTACACATTCATTGGAGGAAAACAGAGAAAGCCATTTGCAGAACAATGGAAATTATTGTAAGATTTTATAAATTGTTTTAAGCATTTTGGATCCAGATTTGTGCACTGATCGTATTTAGAATTAATAAAGTGCTTATTGCAATTTCTTAATAGTTTGTATACCTTAGAAGATTGCATCAATTTATTTGATTTCACTATGTGAATACTGGTGAACATTGGATTGGTTTTAGAATTTTGTAAATGGAAATTTGTTATGTTGAATTTGTTCAAGACATTAGTTTAATTTTTAAATTTTAAATCTTTTATTATTTTATTTTCATTCTGAAAACTATATATTATAACTTAGTATAATTTTATAAAGTAAAATTATATGACTAAGTTATAATTAAATTTATAATTCAGATATTACATTAATTAATATTCAAATTAATAAATTTAAGAAGGGATAAATGAATATTCTATTCCTCACCTTAATTTCATAATGTTGAGGAACTCGGATTGATATCTCTAAAATTCAATTTGGATTTGATTTACAATATAGTTCTATCTATTTCATAAATCCAAATTTCAAACCAGAGATCACATTTAGTCTTTTGAATATTTAATTTCATAAATATTTCAAAAGATAAATATTATGAGCAAATCTAATTTATACACTTTATTTTATCATAAAATCCAAAGTTTATAGATTAGTTTCATATTAAGCCCTAAGATTTTATCATTGACAAGGTTTTGGAACCTTATAAATTGGACAAGACATTATTTCATTTATTCACCTCTTCTGGGTTTGATTTATAATTTCATAAGGGAGTTTGAATAAATGATTGATTTATCAAATAAACATTTGGGAAGTGAATTGATTATAAATCTGTTATGTTCCAAAGGTTTATCAATTTTATAAAATTTCATTTACTTTGATTTTTATTAAAGTTAAAATTGAAATTTAATATAAAGTGCTAGATTATTTTTATGCTAATTTCATTTAAAGCATTTTGAGACATTAAATTGAAGAGAGGAAATAAAAGTTGGTATACTTAAACCTAAGATCATAAAACGAATTTTATTTTATTGAATTGATATCAAAGCATGTTATACATGATAAACTTGAAATCATTTACCTAATTCCAGGCCCCTTATAAACAGTAGTTCACAAATTCAATAGTTATTCAAGTACTCATTGATGTATATACATATGAAATATTAGATATAACATAAGAACCTTGGAGATATATAATATTCTTTTCAATAGAGAATCATAATTTTGAGTTTGTCGGGTGGCTTTGTGATTGGACAAAATCACACCTCAACAACACCCATTGATTATCAAAAATAGGATAGATGAATCTAGTAGATAAAAGTTTTTGCAATTCAGATTTTACCATAGCTAGATTCATCTACCTCTGAGGTTGCCTTATTGGTCTTGCATCATCTTCTAGGTAAATTCTATGTGTGCATACTTTAGGTGCAATACCCTCAAATCTCTATAGTCCCAAGTGAAAGCAGTTTTATGGGTTTTCAATATGTCTTTCAGCCTTTCCTCTTGGACAATTTTCAATGCACTATCAATATTTAATATTGTTCTAGGTTCTATCCCAATTTGTTTCACTTGATGTTACCTACTATCAACAAATGGGGAATTCATGGGAGGTTGTGAAGATTCTCCTTGTAGAAAATTTTCTATAATTAGATCTTCATATGTTTCATCTTCCACTTCATCTAGAACCATCACTTGTTGTAACATAGGCAAGGCATCATCATTTATGACTTCAAAATTGGGCTCTCCCAATTCATCGGTAGACTATGTAGGAGGATAAATGACTATGTTTTTAATATTTCATCCATATGATATAGTCATTTGTCGAGTCCAACAACTAATACAAGCATCAAATGTTGCCAACCAAGGACGTCCCAATATGATTGGATAACCACCCAATCCTGATTTGGACTTTAGGACTAGGAAATCTATTGAGTATTCACATGCATCTATAGTTATGATTACATCTTCCAGCATTCCCTCTAGGAGTACTATGGACCTATATGTCAATTGTAAGATTAATTTTGTTGACCTCATATCGGTTAACTATAGTTTATGCATGGTTTCCTTAGGTATTATGTTTATAGTTGCACCTAGGTCTACCAAAGTATTTGGTATCATTAAGCTTGAAATTGTAACAATTAAGATCGAGCTTCCTGGATCAAAATATTTTGGCTGTTAGTTGGTTCCTAACATCAAGTCAACTAACTGACCTACCACATGTGTTGATTTTGACTGTTGTCTTTGTCCTAGTTTTTTGAGACACAATTCTCTAATGGCTTTCCAGTAAGGTTTTTCAAGTCAAATTTTGGTTTCATATTTTTCCTCTTTTCTTGTAACCTTTTGGGAAAAGGTAGAGCCCTTTCATTGGTTACATGTTCAGCAGTTGGATTTTCTTCTACCTCCTCTACCGAAGGTGTTTATTCTATTTGTTCTTCTACTTCCTCCTCCATTATTGGAGGTGTTGTATCTACTCCTACTTCTCTACCAGATCTAAGTTGTATTGGACTACATTCTACATGCTCTACACTAATATGATACATAGGATACATCCCCATGTCTACCTGATAAGCGGGTTTATTTGTCTTATTGTTATTCAAATTTGGGGTTGGTTATGTTGGTAGTTATTGTGGCTTGGAATTAGGTGGTACCAGTAAACTAGGCTATAGTGGGGATTGTGTGGTTGTTTGTGTTGGAAATCTAGCCAGCCATACATTAAAACAAAAATTTGGATTGTTAGATGACGTTTTCAGTCTTGGAAAGCATATCCTCTTAGAGGAGACAAAATAAAATCATAGAGCTTCGAAATCTGTGCAATCTAAAAAAAATGGGCTCAAACAGACACCTGAGTCAAAAGTTATGGCCGAAATACTAAGACATGTAATAAACACCATTGATGTAGATCCGATGGATGTGATTTGCTAGGGTTAGGGTTTGCTTTATTTTTTCTTACTTAAGGTAGTTTTAGGGTTTTTTTTATGAAGAAGAATATTGCATTGTAGCATGTGTGTGAGCTCTTCCAGAGCCTGTGAGGAGATTGTAACAAAGTACTGAAACTCTTTTAGAATTATTCTAGATAATAAGAAGATAATATTTGCTCCAATTTTATTTTATTGTATTATTGTAAATTCTTCATTTGGTATCAGAGCGAGGTGATCAAGAAATTGGGTTCGAGTAACTGTGGAATTTTTACTGCAATTTTTACAGAAGCTTCTTGGAGATCTTAGTTCATGTTGAAGGGAGCTATTATGGCCAACAACACCAATTCAATTTTGATCCCATAATTTGATGGTTTCGACTATGAATATTGGAGCATATGGATGAGGACGATTCTGAAGGCAAAAGGATCTTGGGCCATCACTAAAGCTATGTTCATCGAACTAAAAGACTAGAGTGCATTGATTGTAGATCAAAATAAGGAGATGCAGGAGAAAGAAAAAGAAAATAATTTGGCTTTGGCTTTCATCTAGTCAACTCTAGACAAGAGTCTCTTTCCCCAGATTTTTGCTTGTGTTTCGACTCAAGAAGCTTGGAAGGTGTTGAAGGAGAATTACCAAGGGAGTTCCCAAGTTAAGGAGGTGAAGTTGCAAACTTTGCGAAGAGATTTTAAAAATATCAAATAGGAGGAGAATGAAACTATAGGAGATTACTGTGTTCGGGTAAAAATATTAGTAAATAAAATGGCCACACTTGGAGAGATCATAGAGCAAAATGTAGTAATTAAAAAGGTTTTCAGAACCTTGATAAAGAAGTTTGATAGTGCAGCCCTTATCATAGAAGAAACGAAAGACCTCTCGAAAATGGATATAGATTTATTAATTTGCTCTCTCACATCTCATGAAAAGAGAATTTCCAAGAGGAAGAAGGATAAAGGAGGTTCTATAGAGGAACAAGCTTTTTCAGAAAAAGATAATGATGGAGAAAGAGGTCACGGTAGGGGTTCCAAAGAAAGAGGAAGAAATGGAAGAGGAGGTAGAAGAGGCTCCTACGGTGGTAGAGGTCGAGGAAGATCTCAAGATTCAGACAATGACCAGGCTCATGCTACAAGAGGAGGATCTAGTGCAAGAGGAAGAGGTAGAGGCCGAGATATGAGAAATGTGCAGTGTTACAATTGTAACAAATATGGCCATTATGAGAGGGATTATAGGCTAAAAAAAATCAGCACATTATGGAGAAGAGGATTCCTATGAGGATGATACTTTGTTCTGTATGATTGAAGAAAAAGTGGAGCAAGAATATTTCCTCTCTACACAGAATAGCACAAAGGATACATGGCTCCTGTATAGTGGGTGCACAAACCATATGACCAGCAAGAGGGATGTATTTTCATCTCTTGATTCTTCGTATCAATCTAGTATCAAGCTTGGGGATGATAAGAGCTTGGAGGTGGTTGTGAAAGGGTAAATGGAGGTTCCTTCAAGGAAAGGAAAAATAATGAAGGTAAAAGATATTTACTATGCACCCCATTTGAAGCATTCATTAATGAGTATTGGTCACATTTTGGAAAAGGATTATAAGTTAGTGTTTGAGGATAGAATGTGCAAAATTTATGATCAGAGGAGAAAATTGATTACCACTATAAAGATGACCAAGAACAGGCTTTTCCCATTACAATTTGTAGATTAAAGGGGAGCTCTAGCATTTATTGGTGTAGAAGGTAATGAGAGGCTATGGCATTTACGTTTTGGGCATTTAAATTATAAGAGTTTGAAGATGCTTTCACCACTTTTTTATGGGTTGCCAAAATTTAAAGACTCCAAAGAGGTTTGTGAAGTTTGTGCACTTGGCAAACATGCAAGGGGGAATTTTTTGCATGGTGAAGCATGGAGGGCCCAACATCCATTGCAGTTGGTTCATAGTGACATTTGTGGACTAATGCAGACACAAAGTATGGGTAAAACTTCTTACTTTATGATTTTTATTGATGATTTCTCTAGATATTGTTGGGTTTATTTTATTAAGCATAAGGATGAGGCATTCAATTGCTTCAATAATTTTAAGGCTCTAATTGAAAATGAAAGTGGTCATTATATCAAATGTTTGAGTATAGATAGAGGAGGTGAGTTCTATTCTCATGAATTTGACTATTGCTGTAGTGAGTTTGGGATTAAAATGCAGAAAACAAGTCCTTACACACCTCAACAGAATGGGTTGGCTGAAAGAAATAACAAGACTTTGGTGGAGATGGCATGGTGCATGATGCAAGAAAAAGGTATGAGTAATTTTTATTGGGCTAAAGCAATTAGGACTGCTAATTACATTTTAAATAGAAGTCCTACTAAGAGTCTTGAGAATATTACCTCTTATGAATGTTGGTACAACAAGAAGCCAAATGTAAATCATTTTAGAGTTTTTGGATGTGTGGATTTTGTGCATGTTAATGGTGAGAATAGGAAGAATTTGGATGCAAAGAGTGAAAAATGTATTTTTATTGGGTACAGTGAGCAATCTAAGGCTTACAGGTTCTTTAATCCTATTTCACATAAAATAATTGTATCTAGAGATGCAATTTTTGATGGAGGAAGTTGGGTATCACAAAAACTGTTTGTTGAGGATGTTTTTGGTGAAGATAAGGTGGAACCAAGCCATGTTTCAGTTCAGCCTAGCCATGAAAAAGTTTCCAGTTCATCTTCTTCCAGTAGTTCTCCATATCCATCACCATCGGCCAAAGGAAAAGGTAAAAAATTGTTGAAGGATCACCCAAAATATCAAATTCTCGATAAGAATTTTTATAATAGGGTGACAAGCAGTCAACATACAGAGATGAATGTAGTAATATAGAGGTTAGAGAACCTGCATCTTTATGGAGATGATGACAGTGGAGATCCCAAAGGTGATGTTGTAAACTATGCACTTGTTTCACAAGTTTCTAAAGTTTCTAAAGTTGTTGTTGATGATTTTGAGCCTTCATGTTTTGAGCATGCTAGTATTAACAAAGTTTGGATGAAGGCTATGCAAGAAGAAATGTATTCTATTGAAAATAATGATACTTGGGAGTTGTGTGATTTACCCAAGGATAGGAAATGTGTAGGATGCAAGTGGGTCTACAAGATCAAGAAGAACAATGATGGATCCATTGAGAGGTACAAGGTATGGTTGGTAGCAAAGGGTTTCACTCAAAAATATGGTTTGGACTATGAGGAAATATTTGCTCCAATTGTAAGGCAAGAAACAGTAAGGATGTTGCTCTCATTGGCAGCTCATAAAAGTTGGAAGGTGCATCATACAAATGTCAAAAGTGCATTTCTCAATGAGTATTTAGATGAAGAAGTATATGTGGAACAACCACCAGGTTTTGTTGTCCAAGGAAAATAAGATCAAGTCTATAGGTTGAAGAAGACTCTATATGGGCTGAAGCAAACTCCAAGAGTTTGGTATGATAGAATCCATGACTACTTCCTACAGTACAATTTTTAGAGTAAGAGTAATCCCACTTTGTACTACAAAAAGGAAGGTAATGATATTCTTATTGTATGCATTTATGTTGATAATATGTTATTTATGGGGAGTAGTTCTCCTTTGAATGATTCTTTTAAACATGATATGGAGGATTTTGAAATGTCTGATTTGGATTTGATGAGTTACTTTCTTGGGATGGAAGTACATCAAACTAGCAATGAGATTTTTGTTTGTCAATCTAAATATGTAAGGGATATGCTGAAGAGATTTGGTTTGAGTGAATGTAAACCTGTAGAAACACCCATTGCACATGGGGAGATCTTGAGTTTGGAGTATGGAGTTGAAAGGGCAAACAAAATTGAGTATAGGAGTATTTTTGGTAGCCTTATGTTCCTTTGTAACATTAGGACAGATATATGTTTTGTTGTTTCATAGTGTTCCAGATATATGGCTAATCCATCACAGTTACATTTGAAGGCAACAAAGAGGATTTGGAGGTATGTTCGTGGAACAATTGATTATGGGATCCACTACTCATAGGCAAAAAATTTGAAGTTAGTGGGATTCAGTGATAGTGATTGGGGTAGTAATATTGATGATAGGAAATCCATGAGTGGGCATTGTTTTTCTCTTGGTTCAGGTTTGGTGACATGGAGTTCCAAGAAACAAGCTACAGTGGCATTGTCTTCTACTAAAGCAGAGTATATTGCACTTACATCGGCAAGTGCACAAGCATTATGGCTTTGAAAGTTTCTAGGAGAGATTGGGGAGAAGCAAGGGACTCCAACAACTTTATTCTGTGATAATTAGAGTGACATTAAGTTGGCATATAATCCTATCCACCATACTAGGTCTAAGCATTTCGATATCAAGTACCACTTTATTCAGGACATGGTAGAGAAGGAACAAGTTAAATTGAGGTATTACTCCACACACAATCAAGTAGTAGATATTTTTACTAAGGGAGTAGTAAAAACTCAATTTTTTCTGCTAAGGAACTTGATAGTTACTCCCCTTACCAGTAAGGGGAGAATGTTGGAAATCTGGCCAGCCATACATTAAAACAAAAATTTGGGCCAGTAGATGACGTTTTCAGCCTTGGAAAGTGTCTCCTCTTAGAGGAGACAAAACAAAATAGTAGAGCTTCAAAATATGTGCAATCTGAAAAAAAAACGGGCTCAAACGGACACCCGAGTCAAAAGTTATGGCCGAAATACTAAGACATGTAATAAACATCATTGATGTAGATCCGATAGATGTGATTTGCTAGGGTTAGGGTTTGCTTTGTTTTTTCTTACTTAAGGAAATTTTAGGGTTTTCTTTTATGAAGAAGAATATTGCATTGTAGCATGTGTGTGAGCTCTTCCAGAGCCTGTGAGGAGATTGTAACTGAGTACTAAAACTCTGCCAGAATTATTCCAGATAAAAAGAAAATATTTTCTCCAATTTTGTTTTATTGTATTATTGTAAATTCTTCAGTTTGTGGAGGTGAATTCCATATATTAAAATTCCTCCAATGTATGCCAAATTGTTGGTATGGCATCCATGGGTATGGTGTATAGGGAGTAGGCCCTTGGGCATTTTTCATCCAAGGTGGCTGACCCCACCACCCAATATTGGGTGTTTGGGCTTACCCCTAATTCATAAAATTAGACCCACCATATGGTGGTGCTACTCTTGGCATTATGCCTCCCATAGGAGACTATTGCTAGTTTCTCCTATTACCCATACAATATGTTTTAGCTACTTCTGGTTCCTCTTTTATGTTTACTAATTTTGGGCACAACTTCATTTTATGGTCTATTTGACAAATTGCATAAAATCAAACTTTGTATTCTGGATATTAATTTCTTGGGTATTTCTTCCTACATATTGGGTAAAAAATACCTAATGTTGCTTCAGTTTCCTATTTTTTTTTAAGTTTGAACGTATCTAATTGGATCATAGGAGAGGATAAAATATCACTCTTCATATCATCCAACAAATTACCTATTTCTGCTTTTGTTATCAAGGTTGTTGTTTTAGTCCCTCTGGTGATGGGTATACCTTTTATCCTATAGTAATTCTAACCTCCCACTAATAAGTTTAAAGCTTCCAATTATTCATTCATGAGACCCCTCAAGAAGATACTGCTTAAGGATTTTTCTCCCAATTTTGCCTGGGGTGAGTGTTGGAGATTAAAATTGAATCTACCCCAGTAATCCTCTAATGACTCTTCCTCCTTTTGTGACATATCTAGGACTTCCTCACGAGCATCCCTTTGCCTACCAAAATCTTGGTATTTTTTTAAAAGTATTTTCTTCATATCTTCCCAAGTGGTTATTTATTTATTTCCTAAATTGATAAACCAGTGTGATGTTGAATCATCTAACGTGGAGGGAAAAGCTTTAATTTTTGGTTATTTATTTTATAATCAAATGATCTACATAGAATATCAAATTTAAAGAGAAATAGATTAAGATCTTATGTTGGTAGTCCTCTAAAAATAGGAATGTGTGTAGGAGATATATGTTTCATTTTAGTGTCTCCTATGGATTCTTCAATCAAAAATTCTAAATTGGTGGAAGCCTCTTCGTTTCCAACCATGGTTTCATATGATGTAGGTGTTAATCTGATTGCTTATACAACTGCTAAAAAATTGTCACACTTATTTTTTGTATCTTCGAACAGTAGTCCTAAATCCAAACCTAAGGCAAACACTCCTAATGTTGTCCACCTTGAGTCTTTAAATAAAGTTTGACCAAATATTGGATTAATGTGCCAAGGTGTGTTAAGTGGAGATGATGGTCCAACTTTAGGAAGTGTTTCAAACTCTTTTGAAGGTATTTTTGGTGATTGTGAGGTGACTTCTATTCTTTTAATAAAACATCTATTAGGTCTTCTTGGCCTTGGTATACTCGTTCATTCTTAGGTATGGGATCTACGGATAAGATAGTCTGAAACAATTATTTTTAGGCTAACTAACCTATGGATCCTAAATACTATAGTTGGACTCCCTGGTAACGATGCCAAAATGGTGTTCTTTAAAACAATTAATTCTTGTCCATTTAGATGCATGTTTTGTGAAAATATTTTGCTCTAGGGGGAGGGGAAGGGTCTTGCTCCCCCTCCCCTGGTTCTTGCCCAGTTTTTGGCTCATCCCGAGTCATCCCGCTCTGGAATGCTTTGTAGCATATGATCTCCTTTGGGGAGATCCTTCTCCACTTTCTACTCCTTTCCCAATAGTTTCAGTGTTTCCCTGCTTGAGCTCGTGGTCTAGTGCATCCCAGGGGTATCCTAGGATTTCCTGCATGTTTTAGGGATCCCTTCCCCATTCTCCCTCAAGATTTTCCCTAGGGTTTTTTGTAGGTTTTTTGTGTGGATCTGGTTCCCAGGGCTTCCTCGATCAATGGTGGTGGTAGTTTGGGATTTTGACTACTTCCTGATGCATCCTATGAGGTCCTCTCTGCTTCGGGGTTTGTCTGGGAAGGCCAGTTTCCTCTTCTTCTAGTGACTCCTCTCTGGGATGCATGTGGTTGTTGCTGGTCCCATCCTGTTGGGTTGGGTCCTTTTAGATTTCCTGTTCGAAGGCTTATTCTTACTGGAATTGCGATTTGGTGGACACCCAGGGCATTGGTTGGCCTTTGGGGTGGGCCTCTTCCTCTGCTTGGGTTTTTCTCAGTCCTAGTCCCAGTTCCCTGAAGCTATCCATGAGCAAGTATGGGGGGATCTCGGTCCCTTCTTCTGGGGTTCCTAGGGTTTCTATTGGATGTCTAGATCTTGAGGGAGACCCATGATCAGTGCGTGTAGACCCTGGTTCCCCCAAGTTAGGCTTCCAAGGATCCCATATTTGTGTCTGGTGTTGCTTCCTACATGGGATCCTCAGGTTGTTCATTCTAGTTCTTGTTTAGGGGCTTTTGTTCTCAGTTCCTTGGATCTATTTGTGAGCAAGTATCGTAGTTCCTTGGCCTTTCTACTAGAGTAGTGGGGGCTTCCTTCTATATTCTCTGGTCTGGGGGGAGATTAGTGTGTTTGCAACTGTGGTCCCTCCTTCCTCCTTTAGTTTTGGCTTTCGAGATCCTATCTTTGTGCTTTTTGCTATTTTCCCTGGATCCTTCCGGCTTCCTTGTATTTTTTCTTGTTGTGCACAGGGATATCTTGGCCTGTAGATATACCTAGTAGTGTTGTTCCACTTTTTAGGCTCATGTGAAGGCTTCCCATTTTTTTTCTTTGAGGACCCTAATACCATTTCCTAGGTTGTCCCGTTGTTGATTTGTATCTTGGTGCTACTTTTTGCTTTGATCATGCAGCTACTTGTTGCTCGCTACACCCTGGGTTGCATCCCGAGCCATCCTTGGGCGAGGATCCTCTCCAGTTTTCTAAAAATTCCCTGCTTTTGGTTTTTGGGCAGGATTTTTGGTTGCAGGCTATTCTTGGCCTTCCCGCTCTCCCTACGTAGGTCTGGGCAGGTGCATTGTATCCACCCCCGGGAGGATCCCAACTACTGTATCCACCCTCGGGTGGATCCCAGACTGCTATATCCACCCCTAGGAGGATCCGAGACTGCCAGCAATGGGAGGATGATATTTTTGCAAAGTGGGCCTCACTAGTTGGTACTAGAATCTAGTCTTTCTGCTGGATCAAGGGTTGTTTCTGGCCCTTTCCCTTTCAGTTTGTGTTTATTTTCATGTACTAAGGAATTTCTTTAAATCTTGGTGCTACGATACTTTTTGTTATAAGGTTTTGGGATCCTCTTAAAAAATCCAATTTGTATATAAAATTCTAGTTACTTATCAAAAAAAAATTCTTGTCCATTTAATTATCAATATGGGAGTCTGTAAACTTGCAAGTACCTATGCACAGTATATGCCTGTAGTATGGAAGATGCATTCATCTATATATATATATATATATATATATATATATATATATATATATATTAGTTGGTTTGGTGGGAGAATGTTGTTTGTGTAGTTTCAATTTTAGCCAAACCATTTAAAACTAAGTGTAGAAAAATAAATAAATAAACTGTAAATTTAAAATAACTAAAATATAAGCACACAACTGAAAGAAACTTCAAGAAGTAAATTGCACACAGCTGAAAATAAAGTGCAAAAAAAAACACACGATGGAAAATAATAAAGCAAGAAAATAAAGCAGGAAATAAACCAAGAAAAAAAACAAGAAATAATTAAACTAAAACAAATACCCAGGTGTTGTAGGTGAGTTGGAGAGGAGAGGGCAATCCTCCAAGGGAGGTCCCAGGTTCAAATCTCCACCCTACCAAAAATCTGAATTGGGTATCCAAAATCCAATTGATAATGTTGGTGTAGGCAGGTTCGGGTGCGACTCTCGGGTGACTTTGACGGTATAGAACCCCCTATTTGTGGTCTCTTAGACCAATGCGGCCCCACAAGGGGTTTTTCACTTTAAAAAAAAATTAAACTACAAAAAATAAAATAGGGGAGGATTACTGCCTAGATTTGGCTCAAGCTCCCACACATGTCCACCCAACTAGTTATGTAAAAACCACTCTCTTAGTCCATGCAAATAAGAACACTCGAAAATTTTTATTGATAATTTTATGCAGTACAAAAATATTAAAACTTTGTGGATTATTTTTTAGGAATGGCCTACGTTCTTATACAGAACGCAATCGACCCCTATTACAAAATTATATTATTCAAAAATATCTAATTTAATCATAAGTCATGATTCACTACATCTGGTGCATGCATAACTGTAATTTTCATCTATTAAAAGAGCAATCACGTCTAAAATTAATCATTAAATATAAGAGTGATGCTTCTCTTTTTTGCATAACTTCTTTCTAAAAATTGCATGGCATTTCGATCAATCAACCAACACGTGAAATATAGGTTCTATAGTCCTATTGAATGTAGGTGTCTGCCTACGGTTGGGATACAGGCGCCTGCCTACGTCAGGATATAGGCACCTGCCTAAGGCTAGATATGGATGCCTGATTTCTTCGGGATATAGGCGCCTGCCTACAGTTGGATATAGGTGTCTGTTTTCACCAGGATATTGGCACCTATGTCTTTTGCTACAATCTCTTTTAAAATGTCTTTATACTTCAAAAATATTATATTCCTTATGTATTTCCAGGTCCATGTAGGACCTTGACTAAAACTGTAAAATAAGTAACAAAAACTCGCATCTACACAAATTTTCCACTAAAAACATCAATCAAGCATAATACTTCATTTTCTATTAAAAATTTGCAATAATTACACAAAAATGCATTTCTAGTATTGAATATGGCATCCAATACCCGTTAAAAAATGCATAAAAATGAGCATTTCTGGTGTTCATCAGACACTCCCTTCACAAAAACAACTTCACAAAACACCAACCCTTCCAAAAGATCCTTAATATCCTTCTGGACCACCTTATCCAGAATGTTTTACAACAAAAGAATATAAAATAATTGAACATGATCTTGTATAGGAACTCAAGAGACTTAACATTTTATTCCCTCTACTACAAGCTATCAAAGAGATACTATTATTCAAAAATACTATCAAAGATTTATGCATAAAGAAACCTAGATAAAAGGAAAACTTGGTCTACAAACTATCTACATAGATGGTAAATTAGCCGACCTTTTAGTTTGGAAGCTTGTACCACCAAAGGATGATGACTTGGTAGTCTATCATCATCGTGTATATTGGTACCAACAAAATAACAAATGTGTTGATAGATCTTGGGATAGCCATTAATGTGATGACAAACGATACAATGGATAAGTTGCATCTCACTGATTTTAGACTGACTACCACTATATTAGAGATGGTGGATCAATCTATCGCAATACCTTAGGGGATAATAGAATACATCCCTGTAACAATTGCTTCATGGAAATATCCCATAGACTTCTTGGTGCTACGACCCCACACCTTAGTAATAGAATATCCTCTAATATTGGGAAGACCTTGGCTTGTGATGACAACAACATTTATTGAATGTTGGCTTGGTAATATGACTATCTCCAATGGAGTGGACACTAAGAGAGTCTCACTATATCCACCATCCCAACCCTCAATGACCTTTTTCAGTCACCTATGAATAGATGAGTTAGATGGAGGAAAAAAATTATACCTGAAGCATTGCTAATCATGTCATTCCAAAAATTGTATTTAATACGACACATAATTGGTAGAGACACCTTCTTACATCTAACCAATGTCCATTGAACAACATCATTCTTACCAAAATTTCTTTTGACAAGAATACTATAATATTTTATTCCTTTTTTCCTCATCACTTCCCATTGATATCACTCTTAAGAACATCCATTGTACTTAATTCACTACACCCAAGTACCAAAAACTTTGAGATACAACCTAAAAAAATGTTGAACATCAATAGCTGGCTCCATGGCCATGAAGAGACTAAATTATTTGACATCTTGAGCAAACATGCCAATGCATTCGCATGGGAGTACACTAATATGAAGGTAATCTACCCTAAAGTTTGTATCCATACTATCTACATAGATGATGCTAAACCATTACAACTTTAAAGGAGAATAAACCTTGTAGTAAAAGACATTTTCAAGGGTGAAATTCAAAAATTAGTGGCTATAGGATTTATATACCCAATTTTTGATAGCCCATGGGCTTCTCCATTAGTTATAGTACCTAAAAGAAATGGTGCAATGCATGTGTATGTTGAGTATCATGCCCTCAATAATACCACACACAAGGATCACTTGCCATTACCTTTTATCAATCAGGTCTTAGACACACTCATTGGAAAGAGATATTTCTAATTTCTAGATGGATTTAGCGGTTATAACCAAATCCAATAGCACTCGAGGACTAAGAAAAGACAACCTTCACATGTATTTAGGGAACATTTGCATACCATGTGTCACCCTTTGGAATTTGTAATGCTCCTACTATATTTCAAAGAGCAATACTAGAAATCTTTGTTGATCTTTCTAATGAATGCATGGAATTTTATATGGATGATTTTACAATTTATAGGGATTCTTTCGACGAGGCTCTAAAAAATTTAGATAAGGTACGAACCAGGTGTGAAGCCCATAGTCTATCTCTGAGCCATGAAAAATACCTTATGTTGATGGATGAAGTTATCATCTTGGGACATTATATCTCAAAAGAAGGTACCAAAGTGGACAACCAAAAGATCAAAATAATCAAAAAAATCCCAACACCAAAAACACAGATAGATGTTCATAATTTTTAGGCCATGTGTGTTATTACAGTCATTTTATTCAAGATTTTAGTAAAATTTTAGCTCCTCTTTTTACACTAATGATGAAAGATGCAAAATTTAACTAGACAAATGATTGTTAAATAACATTCAATCTAGTAAAGGAAAAACTTATTTTTGCACCTATCCTTCGAGGCCCTAACTGGTCACTCCCATTCCACATCCATACTAATGCATCCAACACTACATTGGGAGTAGTTTTAGGCCAAGAAGAAGGGAAGCCATATGCAATTTATTATATCAATAAGAATTTAATGGGGACTAAGAAAAACTACATGACCATTGAAAAGACTCTTGATAATAATTTATACCATCAGTAAATTTTATCATTACATCATAGGCTACCAAAAAAATTTCACACCAGTCATTATGTTATTAAATACTTGATGAACAAAGCAATGCTTAGTGGTAGACTTGTTAGGTGGTTGTTATTGCTTCAAGATTTTGATATCAATATTATTGATAAACTTGGAAAATAAAATATTGTTGTTTACCATTTGTCAATATTAGAGCATGCAGGTGGCAATAAGCCAGTGGAAGACACATTTCCATATAATTTATTTTTTGCAATATCTACACATTCTCCATGGTTTGTTGACATTGTTAATTACTTATCAATAGGAAAAATACCTCCTCACTTCTTACATTAAAAAAAAATCTTATTTGATTCATAAAATCTTATCTTATAAATGGACTAATTAGACTTTTGTTTAGAAGAGGACCTAACTTTGTGTTACATAGATGTGTAAGGGAGGGTGAAGTATATGATATACTTTGAGTATGCCATGATGAGCCCTCTGGAGGACATTATTCCACAAAAAGGACTATTCATAAAATCTTTGGAGCTGGTAACTACTAGCCCACCCTTCATCAAAATGTGTGGCAATATGTTAAACAATGTGATCAACACCAAAGGATGGGACAAATGATTGCTTTATATGAAATGTCTCTACAAACTCAAGTGATGTTTGAACCACTTGATAAGTGGGGGATTAGTTTCATTGGACCTATCAATCCAAAATGCAATGGCAAAGCACACATTTTAGTTTATACTAACTATGTTACATAATGGGAAAAAGGTTGTGCTCTAACCCATGCTCGTGAAGAAAAAGTTGATTTTTTCTATGAATAGAATTTTCAGCACTATGGAGCTCCTCAAGAAATTATTTCAAATCAAGGACCATAATTTACATTTAAGGTAATCAAATCTTTTATGAAGGAGCACCAAGTCAAGCATAAAAAATCTTCACTATATCATCCTCAACCCAATGGATAAGTGGAGGCTACCAATCAATATTTGGAGAACATTTTGATGAATATGATAGCCATGCACCAATGAAACTGGGCTAATAGATTGAATGAAGTAGTATGGGCATACAATACCACATGGAAGTCCACAATAGGTTTCAACCCATATGAACTTGTGTTTGGTAAGAAACCTATCTTTCTTATTGAATTTGAGCTTCAAACATTGTGTATAGCTTTAGAAGTGGGGATTGGACTAACACATGCACAATTAGATAGAGTGATACAATTGAATAAATTGGAAAAATATAGACTTGAAGCTCTCCAAAATATAGAGGTCATTCAACAACAATGATAGAAATGGCATAATCAACATATTAAAAATAATAAGTTTCAACCAGGTGATTGGAAACTTCTATTTGATTCTCAATACCATGATTTTAAAGGTAAACCTTGCACACATTGGTTAGGTCCATATTATATAGAACAATTTTTTGACAATAGTGCAGTTCATTTACAACCTTTTTATGGATCGAGAAGATATATGTTGGTAAATGGACACAGGTTAAAAGTATATAAGAATCCCACTACTAAAGAAGAATTTATGGCTCAATTTCAGTCATAATCAGATATGTATGTACTTGGGGGAACTTCTTCCAACCAAGTTATCAACTAAGATCTATTGTATTTTAAAATAAAATAAAAAAATTCCTAGTAATGAAAACCCATTTGTGGGCATTACTAGGTCAAGTTATGTATAAAAACTAGTTTTTAGCATACAAAACTTGGGAATAATTACTTGGTTGTCAAAATATTTTTAGGATGCAACCAAGGTAGGAGTTAGTTAATAACAAAAATGGGCAACCTCTTCTATTATAAAAAATATACTCTTAATATGTACAAAATAAAAAAGAATGAAGAGTCTCATGTGACTGATGGCGAGCAAACTTCTGAATTTTGAATCTTCGACAAGCGGGAAGTAGATTTGTAGTAGTAATAGAGCAATAAGTGTATCGGGAGTGCATTCAAGTGGCATCAATGATGAAATAGCCAGCCAAGAGAATGGGAGTAGAGCAACAGCTAAATCTGACACAGGGGTCTCGAACGATGTCAACAATACCTTTGGGAGAAAAAACCTTCTGACAAAGCACCAACAGGAAGTAGGAAAACCCACTCAGCATCATTTATAGAAATGCTCAAGGGAAATCCCAAACCCCCTCCAGTCACACCACGCACTTTTATCCCTTAGGGTTGCGATGTAATCCTACCAGAAGAAGTCATGGTAGGGTACATTTCCCTTGAATCCTTCTCCCTAGATGGGAAGTTTGTAGGTGGAAGACCTGATATGGATGCTATCCGTTGATGGGCAATGATAAAATGGAAAACAAAGGGCTACCTATAACTAATAGCCATGTCCAAAGGCTTCTTCATTATACATATCAATACCTAAGAGGATGCAAATAGCATTCTATATGGGGGCCCATGGTTCTTCAGAAGAATGAGCCTTTTCCTTCACAAATGGGGAGTGGACTTTGATTCGAAGACCCAAAATATCAAATTTTATTCCATTTGGATTTGGCTCCCAAACTTACCCACTCATTTTTGGCATGAGAACATGCTTCAAGGGATTTCTCGGGTGATTTGGGAGCTCATCACTATCAACCCTACAATGCACGCTTAATCATGATAGACGTAGACCCACATCTGTGTTAATGCAAACTTGGATATCCAGATCTCAAACCATGTGAATCTAATCTACGGGTCCTACTATGGATGTCAAGCATTGGAGTATGAGAACAAACCCTCTTTTTGCACTGAATGCCATTCTCAGGGGCACCTCCGAAGCTAGTGCCTGAAACTAAAACTTGCACAAAAAAATTACCAGGAGACACTACACCCACCCAAAGGAGAATTCTAGAAGATGAAAGCTAAAGTGAGCCCGCACCATGAGCCCAAAGGCAATCAGCATGCTCCCCCTCCTTCAAACGATGACATGAGTAAGGCAAGTACCCTGGTTGCTTTTTCCAATAGGTTCAGTTTACTCAACAATACAAATCTCAATGCAAATGATAATGATGAGGAGAGTCCCCAAGAGGAATTCCCTAGATCAAACTAGTCGAATCAACCAATTGTGAAGGCAAACCCTTCCCAACAAACCCATTTTTCATCCCTAGATCCATGCCCTAATTCCCTGTCGACTATGGCACCCGAACCCCAGGGCCATCACCCAATCCCCCCTATCACCTAACCTAGCACCCAAATCCCCCCCACCCAATAGGTGTGGGTCATCCCATCTCCCACCTGAAACCTATGGCGATAAGGTTGATAGCTCTAAGTCATCTCATGAGTCCCTAGAGTCTTAGAGCCCTAAACAGACCAGAAGCTTTAAAAATCCCAAATTGATGTCAGATGTGACAAAAATAAGGGTAGACCCTCTATTGCAGAGTATAGGAGTAGAGATATAGTGAAATACATAGCCAATGCACCCAACAAACTCTCTTTCAGGAACTAGGAATTCCCAACAGAGAAGAATCAATGAGATCCAAGCCTCTTGTGCAGCAAGGCAAAGGAGGCAAAAAATCCTCCAAGAGTTCCAAATGAGAATCCTCTCCTGGAATGTGAGAGGGTTAAATGGAGTAACAAAACAAAGACTTGTTGCTTCTATGCATAAGGATTCAAATCCCATAATTTTTTAATTCAAGAAACCAAATTAGGCACATAGTGCTCGCCTAAATTTGCAAAATTTATCTAGAAAAAATGTGAGATTTCCTTTAGCCCTCCCTTTGGAACCTCTGGCGGCCTCCTCTGTCTCTAAGATCCAAACAAGGTGGAAGGAAGAGTAATTTCATGAAGAACACAAGCTTATACTGAGAGGGGGGTGAATAGTAAAATATCACTTTTTACTTTTCTTTCCCAATCAATATTATGCAATGTAAAGATAGCAATATCAATAGCAGTAATCAAAACAATACACAAATGACCACACACAATAGAGACACCACAATTTACGTGGTTCACCCAATGTGGGCTACTTCACAGAGAAAATATTTCACTAAATTTTTCTCAATCAAATTATTGGGAATCCTTTTCCTATTACAATGTTTATGGACCTCTATCCAAGGAGATATCAATCCCCTAAATCAAGTTTGTGGAACTCTATCCATAGGAGAACTCCTTTCCCCTCTTGCTCTGGTTGGTGATCTTCTAGAAGATTTGTTGCCTCTACTACACTGGCTAATGGATATCTATCCACTAAAGACTTTTGTCCTCACTCAGAAGACATGTCCTCACTACCCTGGCTAATGGATCTCTATCCACTAGATATTTTCATTCTCTATACTCTATCACATCCAAAGCTAGCACTCAGCTCTATCTCAAATCTATACTAAATACAGTCCTTAGGTCTAGCACAAATATGCTCAATCTCTATCTCTGATCTGGCATAAACATGTCCTCAAATCTACACCAAACTCTGTCATCAAATCTTCTCAACAAGTTCATACAAAACTTGCTCAAATATGATCAAGTCCACACAGAAATTTCTCAAATATACTCAACAAGTTCACATAGAACTTGCTCAAATCTACTCAACAAGTCCACATATAACTTGCTCAAATCTGCTCAACAAGTCCACACAAAACTTGCTCAAATCTGCTCAACAATTCCACACAGAACTTGCTCAAATCTGCTCAATAAGTTCACACAAAACTTGCTCAAATCTGATCAACAAGTCCACACAGAACTTGCTCAAATATGCTCAACAAGTCCATGCATAAATTGCTCAAATATGCTCAACAAGTCCACATAGAACTTGCTCAAATTTACTCAACAAGTCCACACAGAACTTGCTCAAATATCATAGAAACATAAAGATAATTGTTAGAGACTCAATATGTTCTACACTTATCACAATGCTCAATCACTCTTTTAGAAACATAAGGAGAATTTTTAGAGACTCAATATGCTTCAAATTCAACTCAATGCTCAATCACTTCTTCAACTCAATTCAGAATATAGAATAGTTTGTTTTATGGAACTTGAACAATCACTTCACACAACCACTTGACTAGGCTCAACCAACTTTACTCAACCAATCACTCAATGAAATAATCCTTTCTCTCAAACCCTATTCCAAGCATATAAACACCAAATAAAAATGTTTTCGACAATGCTCAACAAAAAATTTCACATAACAATGATACTCATGTTCTTTTCAAACCCTAGTTCAATTTCTTTGCTCAACAACACACTTCAACAACAATGCTTATAAAATAACTCTCACATAGCAATGATACTCATGATATTTGCAAATCCTAGTTCAAGTTCTTTGCTCAACAACTCACTTCAACAAAAAAATTTATAAAACAATTCTCACATAACAATGATACTCATGATCTTTGCAAACCCTAGTTCAAGTTCTTTGCTCAACAACTCACTTCAACAACAATGCTTATAAAACAATCTTCACATAGCAAAGATACTCAAACCCTAATTCAAGTTCTTCACACAACCAATGGCTTCAACAAAAATGCTTATTTAGCAAGGTTTAACAATTCTTTATTCCAGAAAACCTTAAAGCATTAACTCAACACACTCAATAGGAAAACCCTAATTAAGTCATTTTCACTCCAAACTTATTTTCATAAAACCAATCAATCAACTCAGCTATGGAAGAATGTGCTCATACCTTTTTCTTGATGATTAAGGGATCTCATAAATCTGCCACAACCACAAACATTTCTATGCCAAACTCAAAGAGATTAGAATATAAATCTCTCTCACAATGTCATGCAAAAACTCAATTACACCTTATCACTCCATCTATAAAAACAACTATCATCATACATAAAATATTTTCCAATAACACCTTATAATCTCCCAATTAAAATAAATTTAACATCCACAAAAATTTAACTCAAAAACCTCCTTAATTAAATTTTAATGACAAGAAAAACTTTGGCAAAAATCAAATCCACTTTCCTTATAACTCCAATAACATAAATCACTTATCAAGCAAACAACCTTTCATATATCCTTATAACTCCAAATAACACCTTATAGAAAAAATTAGGCAAATAAAATTTTAATTAAAAATACCTTTGCCACTAGTGGGATTCAAACCCACAATCTTTGCCTCCTTGTGTGCCCTAGCCACGAGCTTGACCACCGCGTGCGCTAGACATATGCTTGGATTACTAAGAGCACCTCGTGCTCTTTCTTCCAAGTCTGGCGCTAAAAAATGAGCACGTGCCAAAAACGTTTTCCTCCACAATGCTCAAGACAAACACTCAAATAACCTCCACGTGAATTTTATCGTGGACACTTACACTCCCAAACCTCTCGTAAAATGCACGCTACCAATGGATCACCCTTTCCAATGGGAGTGAGGCCTTCAGTCCTCCATTTTAGTCAATTTTGTGGCGCTAAAAGAAAATATGAGTTTGTCTTCTTCCTCAACGATTGCATGAATTTTTCTTTCTCTTGGTTGCATGAAATTTTAATCAAAGAAGGTAAATTGTAATGTCCTTTGGTGTGGTATTTATACACGAGTTCTCCCTTTTGCCATAGACGTCGACGCTCCACTAATTTCGATGACATCGGTGCTTTTTAAAACCTTTTATAATTTATAAATTATTTAAATTCTAAAGAATTTAAATTTTATAAATTATATTTATAAACCTTTGACTTTAATTAAAATTAAAGCCTTCCTTGGGATAAAATTAAACCTTTAATTTGTACTCCACTTATTTGATGAAAATTATTCTGCCACCATGGTTTTAATAAAAACCTTAATTCTACCATCAATATGTCTAAACAAAACCCTTATAAAAATTTAATTTTGATAACTTTTCTTCAACTCTTTGCATTGCTCCTGGTGTTAATGATGGTGTAATCCATGGTATTAATGACATGTTCATGTGTTCACTTTGGCATCAATGACAACTTTTCACCTTGACATCAATGACAACTAAATGAGCTCAAAATATCCAACATTTCAGGTGAAGGATGAATCTCCAACATTTCTTTCATGACTCTATTGCTAAGCACTCCTGGGTTCTGATGAATGTATATGCCTCGAATAGCTCTCAAGATAGTCTAGCCTTGTGGAACACTCTCACTTATATGAGATAGGCACTCAGCAATATCCCCTGGATCCTTGTTGGGGACTTCAATACCCCATTACACCCCTATAAGAAGAGAGGCAAGAAAGAGATCACTCCTAGCATCATAGGGGACTTCAACCATTTCATGGATGCAAATTAATTAATGGATGTATAGTTGCGGGGGTCTCACTTTACATGGAGTAACAGAAGGGTGGTGGGTGACCTCATTTAGGAAAGGCTTGACTATTTCCTTCTTTCTCAGGATGTGCTTCCTATGTTCGAAGATGTCAACTTACAAGCCATGCCTAAGATTGGGTCTGATCACAACTCCTTTATCTTTAAAACAATCAATAGTTCCCAGTTCAAAACTCTATTTCACTTCGAGGCAATGTGGACCCAGCACCCTAATCTTAAAGCTCATATTATTGAATGGTGGGGGAAAGTTTCCCTAGAACTATCACAAACCAGGTTACTCAAAAATTATGGTCTATTAAAGCCAAACTGAAGGTGTGGAATAAAGAAACCTTTGGAAATATCTTTTAAAATAAGCAAAACATCAAGGACAGGCTCCAAAGAATAAAAAATCAGTTACAGCAAGGTCAAGGGGATGATAGCCTGAGAACCAAAGAAAAACTTTTGCTCTCAGATTACCACAACATATTGAGGAAGGGAGAGATGTTTTGGCATAAAAAATCAAGACATTTGTGGCTCAAATAAGGAGACTCTCACTCAATTTTTTTTCATATTTCTATGCTCATACATAGAGGGGAAAACAGGATCAAGGGTCTGATCAGGCAAGATGGCACTTTCACTTCCAATATCCATGAGATCCATGATGAAGCGGTCCATCACTTTGAGTCCCTCCTTGGCTCATGCCCTACCCCTCTACCCAATCCATGGATTCCCTTATTAAGCACATCTCCAGAACCATATCTGATAGCATGAATTCCTATGTGCTTAGCCCTTTAAGCCCTTAGGAGATCCACCAGACCCTTTTCTCCATGCATCCAAAAAAAGCCCTAGGTCCCAACGGTTTCTCCCCAAGATTCTTCCAAACCTACTGGGACATCATCGGCCTTGACCTTTGCCAAGCCATCTCAAAAATGTATAATTCTATAATTATTCCTAGGGATGTGAACTCCACCTTCCTCGCCCTCATTCCTAAAGGCTCCATCTCCAAATCCATGTCTGATTATTAGCCCATAATTCTATGTAACGTCATCTATAAAATCTTATCCAAAGCCATGGTCAACAGACTTAAAGGCATCCTCCCATCCTTGATTGACCCTTGCCAAGGAAGTTCTATTAAGGGTTAAAATATAGTGGATGGATACATAACCATTCACGAACTCATTCATTCTACCCTTAATTCTAAAAAATCAGCTTTCTTCCTTAAGCTCGACATGAACAAAGCCTTTGATAGAGTTGATCAGGAGTTTCTATCCAAGGTTCTTCAGAAGTTTGGGTTTCATGATAACTGGGTTCATCTAATTTCATAATGCATCTCCTCTTCTTGGATTTCTGTGTTGGTAAATGGTTCTACTATAGGTTACTTTCCTAGTACCATAGGGGTAAGGCAAGGGGATCCCCTCTCTCCCATCCTCTTCATAATTTTGGTTAAGAGCCTCGAATAAGCTATTAAAGTTTCTTGCTCTAGGGGGTTGATCTCTGGAATTAAAGTTGCGTCCAATATTCAGCCCTCAACTCACTAGCAGTTCATGGATGACACCTTGTTGGCAACTGTTGCTTGTCTCTGAAGCAAGAGTCATCAAAACTATCCTCAACCTCTATGAGGAAGTCATCGGATAAAAAATCAACTTCACAAAAAGTAAGATTTATTTCACCAATACCCCGTAAACCTGGTAAGCCAAAATAGCAAATATTCTAGGTTGTTCCATTGCAATGTTCCTAGCCACCTACCTTGGCCTCCCAATGTTTCAAGGGATACCTACCAAGTCAATGTGGAATAATGTTATCGAGAGATTTCATAAGAAGTTGGTTGGGTGGAAAGGTGCCCTTCTTTCTCAGGCAGGTAAGGCCACCTTGGTCATGTCTGTTATTCAAAGCACTCTGTGTATTTTTTATCTGTCTTCAAAATCCCTGAAACATTTAGGACAACGATTGAGAAAATTCAAAAGTGCTTCTTATGGGCTGGAGCTGACAATAAAAAAAAGTTCCATCTAGTGGCCTGGGATAAAGTATGTTCACCAAAAGATAAGGGTGGGCTTGGATGTCACAGGATCAGTAAAATGAATCAGGCCCTCCTAGCTAAGCAGGCTTGGAAGGTGTTCACTAATTAAAACTTGGAGTGGGTTTCAATTATTAAAATAAAATACCTGCAACACCATTCCATTAGGGATGAAGAGATTCCTCAAGTAGGGTCTCATTTCTAGTAGCCTATAATCCAAACCAGAAATTTGCTCCAATGAGGAACCAGGTGGAAGCTCGAATATGGGAAAACCAACAATTTTTGGCATGATTCCTAGCAAGGGATGAGCCCCTTATTAGGAATCTTGATATCACTAGGATCAAACATATCACAGACAGTAGGTTTGGCTCAAAATTCATATATTTCATTGTGCAAAATCAGGACTATCGTAAGTGGAAGAAGCTTCATTTCAAAGTAAGCAACGCAGTACTTGACAGAGCAATTTCCTCTCTGCAAACAATTTTCAAGGTAAATTTCATACCTAATTCCTAGAAGAAAGACAATTCCTTCTGGAAAGGCATTAGCGATGGTTCCTTTTTGGTTAAGTCTAACTTTTTCTTGATGGACCCTCTGAAAACATGCACAATAACAAGGCTTTCCCTACTTCAATAGAAAGAATTTGGCTCAAGCATCTCATCCCAAAAGTGGCTCATTTTTGTTGGCTAGCTTTCCAAAATAGGATTCTCACCACAAAAAATATGATTAAGATGGACGTCATAGTCCCCAACAGGTATTATTTGTGCTTACACGTGTGGGAGTCCTCTCAGCATCTCTTGGTAGAGTGCCCTTTACCTACAATGTTTTCTCCACTCTGGTCAGTATGTTCCAGGTCAAATGGATGTGGCCCCATTCAATCATTGATCTGTTTACGTAGTGGCTCCAAGTGTTTCGAAACCCCAGACTCAAATTTTTGTGGGAATCAAAAATATGGCTCGAGTGTAACAATAGAATCTTCAATTATCGCTCCAGGGACAAAGAATTTGTGGCTAACAAAGCCCTTTGTTTTGTAATTGAAAACGTAAACCTGGTCCCCTATCTAGACACTCCTACATCTAGGTTGGAAGCTTCCTTGCTCAATTCCCTTGGCATATCTTTCGAGTGTACCAGATCCCAGACCCATACCAGTTGTAGATCCACTGTCAAGTGGAACCCTCCCCCAAGGGTGGCTCAAGGTGAATTTTGATGGATCATCTAAAGGCAACCTCGAAGATGATGGGGCTGGAGGAGTCATCAAGGACCATGAAGGTAAAATTATCAAAGCATTTATTGAAAATTTGGGAGTCCAATAAAACAATTATGCCAAAGCCCGAGCCCTAAGGAGGAGCATTGAATTCAGCAAAGGTCTGAGCAACCCCATGATTTTTGAGGGGGATTCCCTAAATATGGTCAACCACATTAAGAACAACACCAAGGGTGGATGGAATATTTAAAATAGTATCCAAGATATTCAACTCACCCTTAGACAGTGCCCACTCAGCATAATCCAACATGTGTTCAGAGAGGCAAATACGGTGGCTGACCTACTAGTAAATAGAGAATCCAATCAGAACGAGCTTACCATTTGGGAAGACTCCTTCCCATAGGACATCATCGATGCTGCAAAAAATGATGTGAAGCACATTTCCAACTAACAACAAACGGTACTTCAAAGGTGTTTTTATTAACACAAAGGGTGTTAATTTCAATATCAAGGATTTTTGTTACCCTTCCCAAATCATTATTCTCTCGTAAAGTTGGTTGTACCACTCACCATGCGAGCCATTCTGATCATGGTAAAGCTCATCCTCACCCCTGCTTCTATTTTTTCACCCCGTGCCTTCGCTTCTCCCTCCTTGTTTTCCTCCATCTCTCATTGTCTTCCCTTCCTCCCTTCCATTTCCACCACCCTCCCAATTTTTGCAATACCAGGAGCAATGCAGATGAAGTGTTGTGCACCAGCATTGTCAATCACATCACTAGAGTAGTGGAGCATCTCAAGGCTCTAGCTAACATGACCAAGGAGGCGGGTTCCATCCTTTCTAACATCATCAATGAGTTCCAGGATCTCTCGACTACCCTCAGTGTCCTGCTCGCAAAATATCAAAAAGGCACCACCAAGAAGGAGGATGTGGAAGAATCCCAGTAGGTTTGAGTTGATGGTAGCTGGTAGATGGTCTGCCTATGGTGTTTTTGGTTACTACTCTATTGTTCTATCCCCTCTTCAGGGTTCTTGTCCATGGAGTTGTTCTAAATTTTATTTTCAGTTCTTGCAGTTAGTCTGTTACAGGGTTCTTCAGACTGTAGGTCATATTAACATCTATCTCTGTGATGACGGGATGCATCAAATTTTGTACTGCTAGCATTCTAAATGCCTTATGTAACAGGGATTGGGCCCTTCAACTCGGCAAGTAAATAATTTTTCTAACCTACCAAAAAAAATTATATTCTTGTGTGCCTTCTAATATTTGTATAAGTTTTAGTACATTCATAGCCATAACTTACATTAGTATGAGCCCTTCCATGTTTACCAAAAGAAAAAAAAATCACACTTCAAATTAATAAGTTATGCATTCCCTTTCTTTCTTGTTTAACTCAGTGTTATGACTAGATTATGCATAGTCCACTTCCATTTATCTTTTGATATGCATAGTAGAGCACTTACATACTGAGGTAGCCTTATGGTAGTGGTTGGAAATCTAAGGGATCACATATTTTAATATCCACTACCTCAACAATAACATAGTTGAGTTGCTTTGGAAAAATCTATGGAAATAATAACACAACAATAAGTCTCTAGAACAGGCAACAAAAAGTTGATCACATTCTGGATATGTTAGCATGAGGACATAATTTCAATTAAAAATGTGTTAGACAATTTATGAAAACTACAACTGGTGGCAGACAATGATTGTTAAATGTAAAAATATTGCAATCGAGGCATACATGGAGGCGGTAAAAATAAAAATGATATTATTGAAAATATCATGCATGATAAGGATGAACATAATGAAGGACACATGGCATAGGATTAAATTCCAAGGATATAAGGAGATTTAATCCATAAGGCATGGGAAATCACATCGCACAATGGATAGATCAATAGAGCATTTTTCGCATGTAGAGATAATAAGTAATAGATACGACCACCATCCGATACGATTGCTCATGGCATGAAGAAAAAAGGTAGCCAACAAAAATGGGATGTACAACAAACAACAAAAAGGATATGTTTCCTTGACATCAACGAACAATGGTGTAAATAAACTATGCCTTTTAGTCACTTGGGATTGGACATTGGAAGAAGAGCCATCAAGGGAACTAATTATGAATTAGGTGAAAGCTACATAAAGTGATCATCTTTTGCATGCATGCAATAGTGATGAGGAATAATTCCACCACCCTTAATATTGTCACTCTACAATTGATCTTCAACAAAATTTGTACTGCATAGCGGAGATACTCTGTCTCTAGTCTTGCATTCAATCAAGAATGGATGTCAATAGAAAAATATTTGAACCAACGATGGTGACAAAATTGTTGTAACAACATGAAGTATAAATTATCCATTCCATAGGTTGGTTGGATTTTATCTAGTTGTTTGATGGATTTGATGCCATTCTCACAGAAGAATTTGCTAACTACCTCAAATATGGAAAACAACACCTAAAGGCACCACAAAAAGGTAATACCTAAAACCCTGAATGAGATTTCTTGAATTCCCTATGTAGGAGAGTGATTTTTTGGTTCATGACCTCCATTGCATAATGTTTTCAAATTATTTGAGAAATAAGGAGGTCTTGGACTTGAGTATGAAATGAATAAAAAGAATGTATGTAAGGGAATCAGAAGGACCGCTCTATTGGAACCCTAGGATATAGTGGTCATCTAGATCATGCGATATTTTACTTGTGACAACTAGTATACCTTAGTCTTAAGGCTACATTTGAAGATCTTAACACATTTATGGCATGGGATTGAAAAACCACAACTAATAATAGAACTTCTATTCTTTTTATGTTCTTCCTTGCATTCTATGGGTAAGCGAGTTTAGGAAGATAGGAACTCTAAGGCATCATGGCCTCATAAAAAATATTTGCAAAAACCATTTCCTATGAAAAAATGAAGAAGTTTATGGTGGGCATTCTTGGACAAAATATTGCATGCATTGATAAAAGCTAGGCTGTCCAATACAAAATGAACATAGTAGAGTTCTATGATGAATAGCTCTTAGAAGTGGTCATAAGCCAAGGCAGTATCAGAAGAATAGGGGTCTATGCAATACATGTCAAAGGTGCAAGAGAAATAGAGAATTCAAAGGTAAAGTGCAAAAGCATAGAGTGCAAAAACATAAAACCTGAAAGCAAAGAGCATCAGTCAACAAGAGATGAGCTATATCATGAAATAGAAGAAGAATGTTGGGAAAAGCAGGACACCACAAGAAGTTGTAATAATTGATAAAGAAGAGACAAGGTTAGAAACCTAACCCTAGAAGAAAAATTGGAGGCACAATCACAAGAATTGAAGGAAGTCCCAAAAATATTGTAGGAAAAGGATGCCCTACTTTCTCAACTGAAGGAAGAAGTAGTGGACCTCAAAGTGTAGTAGAGATATACATGATCTTCAAAAACCCTAGCACCCATTGAACATGATGAGGACTCGAAGGATAGATAGAACCCTTTAATTGTGGCCATACTCTAGGACTTGAGAAGTAATGAAGGAAAAACAACAATTATGAATGAAATTGGGAACCTGAGCAAAGCACCAATATTGGCTACAAAAGTGCTCAAGAACAACATATGGAGACTATGAAGAATGATAGTGGCAATTTGGAGACATGAATTGAAGGGGTCATTTCACATCAATATCAAGAGGTACAAACAAACCCTTTACTATCCCCTAATCATGTAGTTATTCCTTCAAATTTAGTAAGGTTAGAGGAGCACAATGCTACCAATGAATGATGGGCAAAGAGGTGTGCCTACCTAGAACAGAGAATGCAATCTCTCAAACCGTTGAAAGAGAAAATGAGCAATTAGAGGTAAACATTGCTAAGTTTTGAGTGAAATTTGAAATAACCTACGACATCGTAGTATAGATGCTACAATATCGATAACTAGCAAGGGTTTACAACTTATTTTTATAGTAGTTCTTTAGGTGGTAGTTTCTCAAGTTGTATTTTGGATTATCACATACCTTAGAAACACCACAAAAGTTTTTAGAAGTATACATGACTAGCACTCCTAAGCAGAAGAATCTAATCTGTAATTGTTTTGTGCATGTTTAGTTAAGATCTTTCACCATAGGGATGAATTTCTAGATGTAATTTTTTTGAGCATGTAAGGTATCACATCTAAACTTCCCATTTTTTTTGTGAATGTTTAGTTAATCAGATTCACCATAAGGATGAAGTTTTAAGATATACAGGTAGGTAAGCCATGGTGGGATTGCAGATAAGGTATGAGTATCCTTAATGCTCAAGTAGTTTTCTCTAGGCATCTAAATTTAATGAGCAACATTAGGCATCAATATGTGATCCACCAACAGGAATACATCAACTAATTTCAAGGATTCTATGAATCTTACTTTGAGAAAGCAAAGGAATCCTATCAGGCAAGGTGGGAAGAATTCCCCCTAAAATTGAAAAAAAGAGTCAATCTCACCTACTAATCTTAGTTGGTTGTACCACAAAGTGTTATCCATTAATTCTACCATTAAAATTCTTGGGTCCAGGTTGATTGGGATGATATTTAGGCCTCCTCTCATCATTAGCTCTATGCCTCAATATGACACTACAAGATCCCTAAATCACTTAATATTCTTAATCTGGAATCATGATATGAGGGAATATCAAGGTTACCGAACCACAAATGAGAATTTTATCCCAAATATGGGTAAAGACACCAACCTGAGTGTTAATTTAGAGATGACATTTGCATGAGGACATGCAAACACTCAGGAAGGGGGTATGATGAGGCCCAAAAATACCTCATCTAACAAGTGCTTTGAGATGTTATTTTATATCTAATTGAAGCATATGAATGACTAATAATGGACTTTTGCATAGTTTAGTGTGATATTTGGGTTAGACAAGTTAAATAGGAGAATTTAATTTTTTAAATAATTTTGGGTTGATTTTTGTGGTTCCTTTGGTTGTTTTTGCTAATAATTCTAAGATGGCAAAGAGTTATTTCATGTTGCGAGTTTTGAAGCACCTTCTCAAGCATATTTTGAATTACATTCTTGCATTATGGACGTTAGATAGGTTGTAAGGGCATACACCAAGACATAAGGAGCTGCTGACACGAAGAATCAAAGAGATACCCTATTTTGCATGGATTCTAGCTGAAAGGAGTTGCCACTATACCTGATTTTTTGTTAGTTGCATTTACCACGGAGATCATTTTGGAATTTTATCAAAATTGGACTCTATTGGTGTTACACATGTGGCTCTATTTTTCCAATCAACCTAGGAGTACAAAATTTTATCCTCGTTATGAAAAGGCCAATGCAAACTCATGCTGAATATTAGATTTGGCTATTGTAATGTTCATTTGATAATATTAGGAAGAAGTGGTCAATGAATGGATAAATATTCTTTTATTTTATTTATAGTAATGGACCTACCGACTAGTAGTGCCAAAGTAGTTAACATAATGTTTTATAAATAAACACCTTGATAGTAGTCAAGGGGTTAGAATATGTCGATGTGGATGTAACTGAGTTGGGAGTAAGTGATTGTTGTAGCGAGATCTTGATTATTTAGCTTGCATCTAAGAGTATGATTATTTACTTACATTTCTATGTGGTTTAATAATTTTTAATCTGAGTTAGTTTCTCCCTTTATCAGATGAGTACCAAGGGCCTACTCTCTTGCATTGAGAAAGGGCTATTTACTATTTTCTATAGTGTAGCATTGTTAATGTACTATGTAATATGGTTTATTACTATTTTTTGCAAATAATTATAAGTAATATTAGTTTTTGCACTTTCTTGGGCATCTTCTGTAGCAGTAGATATCGGTTAATTTGAGTGTGTAGTTTTAATTATGTAAGCTTTACTTTTTGTTATTACTTTTCTTATGATATTTTTTTTTGTGTTATGTTGTTCTTTTCCATTCAATATTGCTTTAGTGAAGACTTAGGAATCCATTTCTTGAAATACCTCTTATAGTAATTACCACATATAGCTAAGGATGCCAACCTAGGATTGATAATTAAAGTGAGTGGAAATAACAAAACCCATCAGGTAACAAGATGTGAGTCTTGACTACCTAGAAAGTAAAGATAATTGACCAAGAATTAATCATGAACTTTGTGGTGATTTCCATGCAAAAACTAGCATACAATGCATTATTAGGACAAGAATGGTTGCACATGGAAATCAACCTATGTTCTTACTCTATTGAATTTATGCAACCTATGTCTCTATGAATTGTTTGGGTCTACCTCTAGGTCATTACATCTAGATCTCCATTTTATGATCATTAATACTTCAAGGTCACCTCTAGGTTGTCTTTGGATCATAATTGCCTCTGGATAATCCTACTTGGGGCACTGCCTTTGGCTTATTTTACCTCTTGGGCTATCATACCTCTGTGTTAGTCATTGGAATAGTCATAAGGTCATCACCTCTAGGAAATGATCACTGAACTATAACTTTGAAAGCATCCACATAAGCATTCTTCTATAGGTCATTATCATTGTAGGTCATATTCCAACTTGTGCTTGTATCATAATATTCAAAAATCATCTATTTCATATTTTTCATGGGAAAACTCACATTATTCCTTACATTCAACAAAATTTTGATTTTTTAGGTCAAAGGGTTTGGCACATTAGTCAAAGCACTTCCTTGGGAGGGTGGAGAGCATGGTTCGAATCCCTCAAGTCTTGTAGAACTGGAGGGCATGTCGTGCTAGCCCTGTCGACTACATTAAAATTTTTACCTAACACAACTAGAGGTTATAGTTGCAGTAAGGAGTAGGATTCAAACCCATAACAAAATGATGAAAAGTGTAGCAAGTTATTGATTCCTTTAGTATATGTAGCAAAAAAAAACTTTGATTTTTCACTACACTTGGTTTTCTTTTGTAGAAACCATACAACATTTCTTTGATTTTATCTCATTCGTACATACTTATTCATCCACAATTCATTTTCATTTTGTTATTTTCTTTGTATTGATAATATCTTTGGGAATGGTTATTTTCTCCACAAATTTCACAACAATGGAGGACCCAACATTTCTCTATCTTATGTCCATATCTGTCGCAATGGTTATAATTGTTCACACTATGAATTTTATTCCTTGTTATACATTCATTGTTATTTGTCATAAATTTTTCTGTCATAAAATTGCTTTTACCATTTTTTAATTTATTATTATCTATCTGTCCTTCATTGTTACTTGTCACAAAATTGGTTTTATCAATCCTTAACATAAATTCAATGTCATTGTTTCTTGTCACAAAATTAGTCCCTGATACAGATTCATTACTATTTGTCTATCTTGTGTATTGAAGACCTTCACATTTTGATCTCGTTTTTTGTACAATTTGCTCTTTCATACGTTGCCCATGTCTTCCCAAACTTGTACCTCTATATCCCATTTTATTTAACAATTTTGTACCAATCCCTTTAGTATACCTTTCAAAATAACCAATAAAATTATCACATTGGTCAATTTTAGCATAACTTAGACTATCAGTATCTCTGTCATCATTTGAATATCTCAAACCATTATCAACACAATATCCATCAACATATCTAGAGATTTTTTTGTCATTGTTATGTTTATCATGGCCTACAAAGATATTCCTTATGCAATCAACACAATCAATACATACACTT